>JAOTON010001336.1:1200000-1827500 GCA_034440635.1 Lepas anatifera | reverse complement strand
TTCTTTTTTGTCCGCTCCACTTTGTATATTTTTGTACCGCCTTGTAATGACAAGTACCTACGCACGACAAGAGAAAAACTAAGCCTCAAGCACTTCCTTCCCCCTCCCTTACCTCTCCCCGCATTGATGTTCTGGCTAAAAACGTTGAAAACCGAAAACGAAGAATGAGGAGGGCTCGGCGACGAGGAGTGTATGCCCCGAAGGTAACCGGTCTGGCAGAATGTATGTATACGTTCCTCCTCAGTCACCAACTGGACACATCCCACCACCCAAACACCCTCCCCTCTTTCAGCAATGCCAATGAGCCACTTCAATACTGCGCTTTGGTTATCTCAGCCCCCCCCATGTATTGCTGCAGCTTCAGCAATGGTTTGTTCATAGATATCGAACAACAAATACCACTGGCAATAACGACCCCGCAATGTTTTTTTATGTCGTTAAATCCCATCCCATGGTTTTTTGTTGGAAACATCGTAGTCGACGTGTAGGCGGCCTCAAAATGTCGGTATCGGGCGTGCCAACTCTAATCTCGGGCTTGAAGGAATCATTGCGTGATACCCGCGGGCGATCTGAGATAGGTGCGACCGCTGCACGAAACACCATCTGCCGGTGGGGGTGCAGCCTGTTGCCTTCAGGCGAGTAAACGGCGGCGCCGCAGCAGCGCCCTACGACTGTGCAATCTCCGTCCAGCTGTGCTGTTGGATTCTGAAAATTACTGATCAAATCAGATGATGGCTGGGGCGGTGTGAGCAAGGCCACGCTGCGCTCGCAATGACAGATTATCGCCTATCCAGAGCTCGGGTGCTCCACCCGTAGCACCAGCCAGCCATTGCCGGATCTCGGCTGTAATTGCCTTTTCCCTTCAAATCCAGCCTCGGTGCCACGATTTGGCAGTAACTTCGCCCCCTCGCTGTGATACCAGCTCTCCGTGTCCATGGTACCCACTGACTGAGATAAGACTCCTGCCTTCCATTCGTGCGCATGGAAGCGACAAGTATTTTTCGCCAACCAAGCGTAGCTGATTACCTCAAGTAGAATGGGGGATGGGTGGCTTAGTGGTAGAGCACCTGGCTTTTGAGTCACGGCCTCCGGGGTCGTGTCCCGGCTGAGACTGAATGTGTGGATCTAGTCTCCCAACAGTCTCCCAACAGGGTGAAAGCTGGCGACGCTGTATAACTGTAGCAGGTGGTGCGCGTTTAAACCCCAACACATATTAAAGGGAATGGGACACCTTCATAATCGGATTTGAACTGAGATAGCCATGTGATAGAGCATGCCGAGAAGCCACTTGATACGCACTCCATTTGTCCCAGAACTTGCCGTTCGCGGAGGAAAAAATGTAAAAATGCACCTCCTACCGGCCCGACCTCCCCGGATGCTCGCCATGCGTCAGAAAAGTAACGTCGTGCTCGAGTTTCGCTGCGCGTGCGGACCTCCTTAAAATCGCTTCATTTGCATTCTTATTTATTTTTGACGCAACTGAAACAGGTTCAGTCTGGCACAAGGCGTTGCCAGCTAATACGCCCATTTGACGCCACGCTAATTTGGAGACTTTATTGCGAACAGATGGAGTGAAATAAAACGAAATATAGCCTTTTTCAGCAGAAATAAGGTAAAATTCATAGCCGTTTCATGCAAATGTCAGTATGGATCCAATCACCAGTATTGCAACGTGATCATTCTTTTGAATTCATTTCGATTACGGTTAGCATCCGGTAGACCGTGGAGGAATTTCTGGTAACGTCGAAGTATGTTGATGAGGACACACGGTTTTGTGTAGTCAGTCGCCGGGCGTGAAATAGCGGGATCTCACGGTGCTACTCATGCGGTGTTTGCGGTAACTTGATTCACCACTGGCTTGAGCAGCTCAGCAGCTGCCTGGCCGGGCTGGTGGAAATGCGAAGTCCCGCCTCAGAGGCTTAATGTAAGCGGGTGGGAGTTTACAGCGGTCCGACTCCACCGAGAGGAACTTAGCGCCTCGAAATGTCACCTTACTCTGCCGGAGAGAGAGAGAGAGAGAGAGAGAGAGAGAGAGAGAGAGAGAGAGAGAGAGAGAGAGAGAGAGAGAGAGAGAGAGAGAGAAGAAGGGAGGAGAGGGGGGAGGGGGGGAGGGAGGAGGGAGAGGGAGGGAGGGAGGGAGAGGGGGAGAGAGGGAGAGGGTTCCAATCGAGCATTCAATGCCCAGCGCCCCCGAGAATGGTGTTTCCCAATAGCCCCACGATGGCAGAAGTGGCGGCCCTGCGTTACCAATCGGCGCCCGTGGTACGTCCGGAAGGAGCCGAGGTTGGACTGTAGGGGGCAACCCATGTGTAGTTCGAAAGTTGAAGCGACTGCCACGGACATCGCCTCCTGTCTTGTGGCCTGGCACAGCCTCGAAGGTCGGTGTCGACACAAACTCACTGGGGCTCGATTATCTCTGCACTGCGAGGGAAGCGCGCTTCACCTATATGAAAAGGGCGCTCTCTTCCTACAGAATTGTGCGCGTAGCTGCATATTCGAAATTACGCTTCAGGGCATCTAGACGGCTGTGAGAAGTGTTGCTGCCCTCTAGACAGTGATTCGCTGCGAGACTTACTGCGTCTCCCGTATGGTGGCGCTGTCTTTGAATCCTAGGTGGCGCTAAAGATTGCGAATTCTGCTTTCAGAGTGCACGGGGAGGACTGACAATGTCGAAACGCTGTGAAAGCTCCGTAATTAAATCACACCTCCTTTGATTGTCACCGGGGTGGAACGGATTTATAGTTGTTTTTATCAGATGTCATTTTCCAGGTGGATTATGTTATATATATATATATATATATATATATATAATAATAATATATAAAATATATATATAT
Organism: Lepas anatifera; assembly: GCA_034440635.1. Lineage (NCBI taxonomy): Eukaryota > Metazoa > Arthropoda > Thecostraca > Lepadidae > Lepas > Lepas anatifera. Next base: position 1,824,663 of record JAOTON010001336.1, on the reverse strand, counting down.
ATAACACACACACTTATTTGATACATCTTCTTTTAGCTGAACTAAGGCGCCATCTTACTTCGGGCTTCGGTTTCCATCTGACACGTTAATTCCTGTGCTATGATGTATACCTACTGAGATTTAGTTATTGACTTCGCCTGTTTGTGGGCATAGATCTGTTCGTGATGTGGCACAAATAAACAATAGAATAAATAATATAACCCTACACATAATATACGTTCCCAACATTTAAAGGGAATGTGGCACCTTCATAACGTGATTTTAACTGAGATAGCCAAGATGTAAAGGAAATCGGAAAACCCGGTACTCCATATATCATTTGTCTTGGAACTCGCTATTTCCGTAGAAAAAAAGCTAAAACCTACCTGACACCAGCCCCCTCGTCAGCCCCCGTGGGGCGGCCATTGTTGTGAGCTGCTCACGATGAGCATCAGCCAATCGAAGCCCTTGAAGCTTTTCAAGAATGGTAAGGGTTGCCAGATCATGACATCATCCACAGGCTGATATTTTTTTCTAGAGGAGTATTTTAAAAATCTAAATATTGAGCTTATTGTACATTTTTCATAGAAATCATGAGTGGTTTCAATTTTTTTGTCTGGTAGTCATTATTTTTTTGGCTGGTGTCAGTTAGGTTTTAGTTTTTTTCTACGGAAATATCGTTTTCCAAGACAAATGAAATATGGAGTACCGGGTTTTCCGACTTGCTTCACAACTTGGCTATCTCAGTTAAAATCATGTTGTGAAGGCGCCACATTCCCTTTAAAGGGAATGTGGCACCTTGGTCGAATCCTGGAATTTAGTGAAATTAGGCGTACTTTTAGCCAAAAATAATGAAACCACTCATGATTTCGCTGAAAACTGTACAATAGGCTCAATATTTTGTTTTTTTAATACTCCTCTAGAAAAAGAAATAAATATCAGCCTGTGGATGATGTCACGATCTGGCAACCGCTACCATGCTTGAAACGCTTCAAGGGCTTCGATTGGCTGATGCTCATCGTGACGTCAGCATATGTCGTCACAGCAGCAGCTCACAACAATGGCCGCCCGATGACGGGCTGATGGGGGGGCTGGTGTCAGGTAGGTTTTAGCTTTTTTGTACGGAGATATCGAGTTCCAAGACAAATGATATATTGAGTACCGGGTTTTCGGACTTGCTTTACGACCTGGATATCTCAGTTAAAAATACGCTTTAAAGGTGCCACATCCCCTTTAAGGTAATTTTTCATGTTGCAGGCTCTCAAGATTTCTGTGGTCGTGATGAGTTGGAGTGTGTTCTTTCGCGGCGGATATTTTTTCACCAAACAATTAGATGATTAAAGGGAATGTGGCATCTTTATACTATTCCAGACTGTGGTGGTGTTAGGAGCAATTTATGTTGAAGATGATGTGTTCGACCCTATTTCGGCGGATAAATGGCTGCTAAGTTGACATTTTGTTTTGTTTTATTCTCCTCTGGAAGCGTTAGTCTACAAACTAGCGTGACGCCAAATCGGCGCATCAGCCGGTAGTAGGTACTTTGTGTGAGATTGAACCTGCTTGATTTGCGCCAAAATGAATACGGGTGGAAATGAAGTGTTTTTTAGCCAAAAGGCGTTAGGATTGGGAACTCACGTGAGATTTATCAATTTCTTTTATTTTCTTGGTGTGCATGTGCAGTGGAGGGTTCCTAAAGTGCCCCCCCCACGTATTTTCCTAGTGGGCCGAAGAACTGTTCGCCGTTGGAAAGTGCTACTTGGCTACATTTTAGAGAATTCATGAGCGCGTCGATTGGTAAAATAATTAAGAGATCGGCGAATATTTTTTGACTTTCAAAGCTTTCAAGGCTTTCAAAGTCAGTCCTTTATTTTGAGACCGTCGCAATCGCGTGGTCTCACCAGTTCGCCTGAACTGTAAACCGGGTGGTGACGTAATAGCGTCATTTAATCGGGTTATATGCCAAGGTAACCAAACATGAAGGTCAAAGGTCCCATGTCAAGGTTATTGACTCCAGTGTTCCGGTCAGATGGTATTATCCAGTATGACGCATGTTATGTTGGCGTCATAGTTAATGCTACTGAAGGTCAAAAGTGTATTTTTAAGGTTCATATTTGAATTTCCATTGCAAACAGCCAAAAGTTTTTCCCACTGCACAAGGGGCCCGATTCACTACCCGACACGACAAAATGCGTAGCGCTGCTTAACAACAGCTGGTGGATACAGAAATGTTTAAAATATAGTCAAAACTTGATTGTACGCGTAGCCAAGTATTCTTTGCACCACTTTTTTTCTTCCATAGGCGGATCCAGGGGGAGTCAAGTGGGGCGCGTGGCTCTCCCGATCGACTCTGGGGCGCCCTCCTAAATGGTCGATGGTGCGTCATGAAATTTAGCCTCCCACCCCTTCACCAAGGATGCAAGAACCTGTGCCCTCGCAGTAGGATTAAACAAACGGCAAAAATGCACTTGTCATAAAATTAAAAAGATCGATTTAAATACACCTGAAGAGAATCTAATTTTAACACTTGAAATGACGACCGATAGATACCTTATAACACTGAAAACTTTAATCATAAAACTTACGTATCCAGTGGCGGATCCAGAACTTTATTTTGGGGTTCGGGGCTAGGGGATAGGAGCTCCCCACCAGCACCTTAACAGCATCCGGCTATTCATTTACGAAAGGTGTTCGAACACTTCGAGGGACTTAGCCCCAGAAGCCCCCCCCATGGATCCGTCATTGCATTTATCCTGATAGCAACATGCTTTTTTAAAGGATTTCTATGTACATTTAGGATATCTAAAATCTGCATAAGCTTGAAGACACATACATATATGAAGCCGTTTCTTCACAAACAACAGTTGGATATCGAAACAAAGGGTCCGTTCACCCGGCGTGGGGCTGCCACTGCCGCAGCGGAGCGCCGCAGTGTCAACTGAAAAGTGCGATGATTAAAAATGGCACAAGTTCGCGCAGCTAAATGTTCCCATTCCCAATAGAGAAGACACTGGATAATCTGTGGATACTAAAATTACCGTGGATCCTCGTGGGACTTTAAGTTTCACTCTATGCTTATGAGGAAGTCCCAATTTCATTTTCTACAGACCTGGCATCATTAAAAAATTAATATTTTTTTCCGTAACGCAGTACAAAATGCATTCTTTTTGCATCAGATGCCTTGTATAGGTTTCGCACTGTTAGCTACAGTCCATGGATATTTCCAACTTCACCCCTAACTACGTATTATTTCATCATTCTTTTGCAGTATATGTAGCTGATTTGGCGAAACATTCGATCTTCACTCAAAACCTATGTTCACGCCGGTATTTATTCTGCCTGAAACATTATGGCCCAAAATGAATGCTAGATCCGAAAAATATATCTAGTTCAAGGCATAATTTGAGGCAAAGAAAGTGACTAAAATGATTTTGCGTGCTATATCCTGGATCGGGCTCATTGTGCACTGGCCTCACGTCACTGTTTGCTATCGCTTTTTTACTGCCTTATAAACAAACTTTTTCAAAATGCGCCTGGAATTTCTGCGTTGCGGCGACCCCTCAGTTTTTGTTTCGCTTGTCTTTTGTATTGTGGTTCCCCAAAGGTAGGTCGTGACCCCATTTGTGGTCAAGAGGGTCATTCTACGGGGGTCACGAAGACTTTTGAAGTTGAAGCATGAGTGAACGCTACATCATTGACGCGGTCTCCGTTGCTAGGCTGACTCGTGGCACGCGGGCATTCCTTCTGGAAGCTGGAAACGTCTTACATGATGAAGGCGTTGTTGCAAAGGTAGAATGCATCAGCTTGCGCGAGGACGCCATGCCCTGGATAGACTGTCCGTAAAACACGCTTTGGGTGGGTAGGTGGGTATCGGCCTGGGCCTGCAACTAAGGGGTGGATCCCCTGGTCCACCTGCCCTCGTAGCACAGCAACTGCTGAATGAGCAACTCAATCGATAAGAAGTACTGTCTTACAAACGCGGAAAGTGGAGCAACTGCAGAGTTAATGTCATATTTTTTAACCGGTTCAACCAGAGGGAACATATTGTCAGGTTTTTTTTTGCAGCCCAAGCCAACGATGATATGACGAGCAGAGAAGTTTCAGCTTAGCACGCTGTGGTAGTGGGGTCCGCGCCACATGCTCCGGTACGAGGGGGGGTGATTCCTCCCGAGATCTGGGCATCTGGTAGATGGTGAAAGGTGGATGGCGGTGTTAGGTAGCCCGCCTTGATATCTACCGAAAATGCTATGTATAATTTTTGGTCAGGTCGCTTTTAGTATGTTTTTATAATAATATGATGAAAACTTACGTTTTGTGTCCTAACAGTTGACAGGAGTAGAGCTTGTGGAACAATAGTGTGTATGCTGTGAACCTGGAAAGTAGTTGAACGTATGTTGAACAGTGGCGCCCTTGATTCAGGTGGTTTCGGAATCTTGACTTGGTTGTAAGCGTTTCCTCTAATTGTTGGGAGAACATCGGAATATTTGCTGAATATCCCAAGGTCAGTTCTTGTCAGATCAGTCAGTGTTTGTTCTTGTTTTGGCAGATCACTCGACTGCCACCAACGGAGACGTGAAGAAAGAACATAAGTCGGAACACCGGTCCAAAGAACACAAGTCTAAGAAGCACAAGTCCAAGGACAAGGAGCGGAGCCGGGAACACAAGTCCTCCCAGTGAGTACCCCATGCTTTATTTTTAAGTCGTGCTGTTAAGGTTACTGTATGCTTGTTGCGGTCTGTGAGGTGCATCTTCGTCGACCCGTGCCTACTGTATGTACACGGGCTGAGGGGATCCAACTGCGCAGTTGACGCCGCGCAGTCACGCCGGCTATCAGCCTCCGCGGAGAGGCTTCCAGACAGATCCGCCCGGGGCCGCGGGCTTTAGCGTAAATGGTGTCCCCAGTCGGGTACTTGCGTAGTAACTCTAACAAGACTCGTTGACGAACCGAAAGTGAAGGCTGGCGGTGGGTGTGCTTGCATCGGTGTCTGCTCAATTTGGTTTTGGTAAATTTCACGTACTTAATGATTTTAGTGAAGGTACTGAGATAGGCGAAATTAACAGAGAGAAACTTGGTTGCGAACCGCAATTTTGGTATTTCTTTCGCTTATCTTTCATGGCGGTTGAGCCGTCGATTTTGTTTTCTGCCCTAATTACGGCAGCAGCCGTCTTTTATCAACTCAGTATATATTTCAACAACTGACAGACTGCTCGGCTGTACACCTGAGCCGACTAAACTGCGAAGGTTAGGCCGAAGCTTGCCTCCGTTGCTCGCATTTGCTCCTCAGCTCTCCCTAAGGATACTGCCTGGCTCACTGAGCAGGGGAAAATAATACTTGGGCAAGGCACGAAGTCTTACGCAGTGGGCTTTCCGACACTGATCAATTTTCCGCCGTGTGCCATACTAGTAAATTTACGCGGCGTAAGACATCCCGTGAAATTTTTACGCATTTTCGTAAATATCAAATAAATACACTTTGGTTATCATGTTTTATTTTTCCTTGACAAGTGTGTAATACTTCCCACAAAACCATTCCCGAATTAAATAACATTTTCAACAATCCTTAACACTGTTGGAAGTTACCCACGATTTCAAAGTAGTCCCATCGTACGTTACGGACTTTAGCACACCGGTACCAAAAAGTCTAGGGGAAACGTAGAGGACTTCGACTGGTTCGCCCTGAATATTTTGATCACAATGCCGCCGCTCTGCTCTGTCCGTATCTTTACGTTATGTATTCTGGGGTGGAAAACTTACGCATATGACCGGAGGTTCCAAATTTTACGCCATGGTTTCTCGGCGCAAATAAACTTTTATTTTCCCCTGTCATCAAGATCTTGAACCAAAGCGCCACGTAAACTTTATAACGTCTTCTGTCTTATTTGCCGATTGGTGGCTACAATCAAAAGTCGGACGGCAGACTACCAAGTACGCGGTGAAGGAGACGAGGCTTACCCGGTACTGCGGGGTAGGCTTCCAGCGATACACACGAAGGTTACCCGGTACTGCGGGGTAGGCTTCCAGCGATACACACGAAGGTTACCCGGTACTGCGGGCTAAGCTTCCAGCGATACAGACTAGGCTTACCCGGTACTTCGGGGTAAGCTTCTAGTGATACATACGAAGGTTACCCGGTACTGCGGGGTAAGCTTCCAGCGATACAGACTAGGCTTACCGGTACTTCGGGGTAAGCTTCTAGTGATACATACGAAGGTTACCCGGTACTTCGGGGTAAGCTTCCAGCGATACAGACTAGGCTTACCCGGTACTTCGGGGTAAGCTTCTAGTGATACATACGAAGCTTACCGGGTGTGGACGGGCTTCCGGTTTTTCCTAACTCACATTTCCCATCATCAGCGTCTTTCCGTTGGCATGCGTCACCATTTGCCTACTCAAACGTCGTGCTTTCCCCTGCCCTCCCCTGGCTGGGATGAGCCCGTGTCGGGGCGTATTCAGTTGGCCGTGAGTCTGATCTTGACATTTTACGGCAGCAGACGCGCCATATTTGATGTGGATTAAATTGTGCGGCTTGCCCGTACTACGAAGAGTATGGTATAATTTTGTTCACCGCCGCACACAAAGAGCTGCTGAGGTTCTCTGCAATTAAAGGGAGTGGACCACTTTGTGAAAGTCCTAAAAAGAACATTTTAAGAACAAGAGAGGTCTGAATACCAGGAAACAGAATTTGTCCCCACTTTCATGCGCTAAAAACAGAAATATATCTTCTTCTAACAATATGTGACGTCATCAAAAAAACACGGTTGGTAATCAGTGAAATCCCAAACGTTGATCATAGACTCGCTATAAGCTCCATTGAGAGCATTTCCGCACGGCGAAAATAGCATGCAGTACAAGAAGCACTGGTGCAAGAACTGCACATCAGGTGTCACTACGGTAGCCGAGTTTATTCAGTGGTAGAAAGATTATGCATATGTGTGATGTAAGGAAACAATTTCAGAGTTGGATTTTGACAAAAAACATTTAGCTCTTGTTTGCACAAGTACGGGGAAAGGAGGATATGATGTGTATTACAGTAATTGGCCTAATTTTGACCCAATAACGCCGTGAACTGGACAACTTTGCCTAGCATGCTGGTGGACAAGCAGTTGCATGCTGGTTCCCTCGTTAGTATGGTATTTCCAGCGTGTGAGCGAGACGTAGGGCTTACGACCAATCAGATTACCGCAACCATATTGAAGGTAGTCCTTCAGGGTTTGAAATAAGCCAATAGGCCCCCTTACTTTGAACTTTAAAGCCGGCGGAAATTTTATACCGAGAGCTTTGGGTGAAATTAAGTATGCCGATAGTGGTTTCTCAACACGCTCTACAAAACTGCTATCTAGAGGTGGGAGTTTCGGGCAATTTTGCAGGCCCGGGCCCGGGCCCGGCCTGCTGCTGATTCTAGAAGCCCGTCACAAGCCCGGTTTGTGGAAGAAATGGATTATCAAGCCCGGGAAGGCCCGGTATCATGGAAAACCATTAACGACTATATACAACATTTATTTACTTTAAAGCTGTTTCAAATATATGTTTTAAGCCAATTCATCCTGTAAAAAGTTTTGGTTTCACCCAAAACCATATTAAAAAGGTGCATGTAGCATCAGTAGCCTCAGCTATCTTAATAATTCAGCAGAAAATGATACTGAAAAACACGGTATGAAACATGGCTTGCTTATGATGCAAGCTTACTTCAGGTAATGACCAGCATCACCTTATAAAAACAAAGGGCATTCTAGATAGAGGTATGCACATGGCAGCTATAAGAATCGGGATGAAATAAGTCCACTCATGTCAGACATTTCCTCCATCTTTGCACTTTTATAAATCATTATATGCTGGCACGAGCCTCACAATTGAGTTCCAATAATGTTTATGAATAGAGGAGAGAGCAGTGACAAGTTTTCAGCTAAAACTTTTCAGAATATCATGGCGGAATGGCTGTGAATGAACCAAAAATCCTTCACATTGTCCCTCAATTGATACATGTGAACATTTTCTTTTAGTTTAGTCACTAAACAGCTTGGAAGATAGTCAAAAGATTGTTCTGCTTGGGTCAGCCCGGTCTGCAAAGTAGGTAAGCCAACAGGCCAACATGAACAAGGCCCATCAGCCATATACAATGATCAAACCACCAGCCATAAAGAACTATCTTGATAAGGAACCACTAGTTTTCCACAGGTTCGCACCAAACATTGAATAAAAATATTGCACCAATCTCCACCAAAAAGTAAATCTGACAAAAAAAAAACAACTCAATCCCATCCACATCACCATTTGGGCTTGAACACTATTTCTGTTTGTTTTGTTGTTGTATTTTACGGGCTTGCGCTTAGTAGGTATCTGAAGCGCCGTGCTTGTCTACATTAGAACAATCATTTATGAAAACATTTTTCACCAAAATTTACCAGAATATAGTTCGTTTTTTTAAACCTTGCCGGTCATTTAAAGTGCAAAAGTCAAAAGAGCACGCTGATAATGGAGAAGGAGTTGAAGAAATCAAGAAGTTGTTTCCTAAGGGTCCGCCAGTGAGGAAGACGTCCACTATCTGAATCCAGAGCGGGGGAGAAATAAGTGTATGCTCGCATTTGTTAACCATTCCTCTCGAAAGTGCTAATTTCGTAAAAGAACAGTAGCGTTGCAACGAAAATTACTGACAAAATTAAAGGGAATGTGGTACCTTGGTCGAATCCCGGAATGTAGTGAAATTAGGCGTAGTTTTAGCCAATAATTCATGAAACTACTCATGATTTCTCTGAAAAATGTTCAATAAGCTCAATATTTTGTTTTTAGAAATACTCATCAAGGAAAAAATAAATATTTGCCTGTGGATGATGTCATGATCTGGCAACCAGTACCATACTTGAAATGCTTCAAGGGCTTCGATTGGCTGATGCTCATCGTGACGTCAGTATATGTCGTCACACCAGCAGCTCACAACAATGGCTTTCTGACGAGGGGTTGATGAGGGGTTGATGTCAGGTAGGTTTTAGCTTTTTCTACGGAAATGTCGAGTTCCAAGACAAATGATATGTGGAGTACCGGGTTTTCCGACTTGCTTTACAACTTGGCTATCTCAGTTAAAATCACGTTATGAAGGTGCCGCATTCCCTTTAAATACCTAGGGCACATAATTATCGATCTAGCAATATTTAAACACGAGAAAAATGAAATTTTTATAAAAACCCAAACTTGCTAACATATTTTAATCAGGGTTTTTTTCCGGGAGCATGACCGCCCGAGAAAGGTAGTTGTTATCTCCTCCCTCAGAACTTAACCACTCACCAGAAAACAAACAATTGTCAACACATGCAAACGTCCCCGAAACTCCCTCAGAAACTTAACATTTTCCCCGGGCTTGGCATGCGAAGGAGAGAGTTGAGGACCCACATCTGACCTTAGGCCATCGTTATAAAATCCGTTACACATAATGAAGCACTTAGGTGGGCAGTTACGTGATAAGTTGTAGATGGATAGATTAAACCTCCTTCTACTTATGCCATCTTAACATTTTTTGAAGTAGCGTCCCTTGACTGGTAGCCTGGCTTGAGATGACGCAAACTTAAATTGTTCAAGACAGTTGCGAAATAAATCAAGGATAATTGTTGCCAAAAATGGTGGTGCTCCGCGCCGCCGTCATTTTCGGGCACCATGGGAAACCCTGGGGGTTGTTCAAATACTCCCCACCCCTTCTGGGGAGGCTTAAGTACAAATTCATTTGCAAGGTCGCGATGTACCGCCGTTGGCATTTTATAGGACTTGACGCTTATTGGAAGTTGCAAAATATTGTTTTGGTGTAGTGGCATAACAGGTTATAACACTAAAGTATGAATGCAAGGAAACACATTTATTAAAGCTTTAAAAATACAACAAACCACGCAGTTAAAAATCTATAACAGTAAAAGAACGTCCTATCCGATCAACTCGCATGTAAGTTGAACACTGGTAAACTCCTCAAACCCTCCAGCTTCACTATCACCATCCGCTTTCTCATTCTTCACTGTCTTCACTTTCATCACTACTGCTGTCCTCGAGCGGTATTACCAACGGCTCGATGCTGTCAGAGAGCTTCTCCCTTTTCCAGTATTCCAGCTCCTTGGCTGCAACGTGCTCACAACACATCGCCCATGAGGCAGCAGTGATGTTTTGAGCAGAGGCCTCGACAAGTTCCTCTACATCGTCGATGCGGCCTCTGGTATTCCTCTTCGGCATGGAAGTCTTCATTTGTGCCCAAATCAGCTCAATGGGGTTCAGATCACAGTGGTAAGGTGGCAGTCGCAGCACCTCGTGTCCGAGCTCTCTTGCCATACAATCCACGAAGTATGCCTTTTCGTGGCCACTTTTCTTCACCAGCTCCAGGAGCTCTGACTTGAACATATCCTCCTCATATTCGATGTTCTTCCTGGACAACCAGTCTTGAATTTCCTTCTTCTTACTTGCTGATGTAGGTGCCTTGTCTAGTTGTCTGCTATGATAGCTGGCGTTATCCATGACAATATAAGTGTTAGAAGAGAGAGTTGAGAGAAGCCTCCGGAACCATTCCTCGAACAGGGTCACGTTCATAGAGTCATGGTAGTCACTGTGTTTGTCACTGGTCCAAAGATACAGCAGTGCGCCGTTCATGAAACCATATTTGCATCCGGCGTGTACAATGATGAGACGCTTCCCTTTGCCAATGGCATCTCTGGTTCCGCTTATCTCTGAAGCATCCAGCCACGCATCAGCAATCGTATCATATTGATTAAACCATGTCTCATCGAGATATACTATCTGGCTCTCTGGATGTTCGGAACGGATTTTCCTCATCTTCCTTAAAAACCGTGCCCTAGCACTGGTCACATCTGGTCACTCCATCAGTATCTTCCTCTTATTCACTTTCCTGTACCGGCATCCGTTACTGAGAAGAACTTTCCTCAAAGAGCTCCTGCTTAGCGCCACCGATATGTTTGGAGATACTTTTCCAAGGATAGTATCAAGGGTGACATGTTCGCGGTTCAGGTACATGTTGTGAACAGTACGGCGGATGCACTCAACGTCGAAGTTGTCAACTTTGCCGACCACCCGAAGAGGTCTTGAGGGCGTGACGTTATCCGTGGTAGCACTCTCCTCGCTTGCCATGATCTTTCGCACCGACCTTTCACTTATTCCTACCATCTGTGACACTCGTTCCTGCAGTTTTGTTGGTGGCACCAATAAACTTGCGTTTCCTTCACCAGAAAGCTTTGGGAGCTCCTTTTCTTCAATACAAAACGAAATCACATTCTGAACGATTTCCTTACTTTGCTCAGAAAGAGCCACACCAGATCTAAGGTGTGATGTTTCAAGAGTATCACTCATTTTACTGAAATGTGACGCATATGATTCTGAAACTATATCGAAATTAATGGATTTTCCAAACGGGGTTTGTTTGTCTCCAAGCATGACCAAGTAAAATTGAAGTCACTTGATTTTCAGTGTCTTCGCGTGCTATAATGGCTGAAGCGCTTTAAATGACCGGCAGGGTTTAAAAAAACGAACTATAGTAAGTTTATTTCAGCGAAAATATTTCAAGACTTTTGAAAATATATTTTAAATTTTCACAGATTTAAAAAATAAGCACAAAGTGTGCGGTGCATTTCTTTTGTTCCTGAGAATAGGCCACTTTTTCCCCGCAGGGGACCGATTTTCATCTGCTGGACTTGTTGGCACCTGCTGACTGGTCCGGCACATGGATAATTGGGTACGGGATGTGACGACACCAGGATGGATGGCAGGATGGGTTTCGCCTCCCGCCCTCGGGCGAGAGGCTAAATCGAAACTGCCATCCTCATCCTTTCTTGGCCCTCCTAAATTCAAATCCCACCAACTCCTTGTTCCTTTTCCTCTTCTTTCCTTATTTCCTTGTCTCTCCATGCCTTTCCACCCGTATCCTTTCTGTCCACTCCTAAATACCCCTCCTGCCCACTGTCTGCGATGTCTGGCCCGGCGTGTCTCCGTGTGTGGCGGGGGTGTGTGCACTCTTGCTCGTCTTGAGTTTGGACACCCCGGTCGCGTGCGGCGCGCGTCTGGGCTGGACAGCGCAGACCGATCCTCTTCCTTTTCCAACTCATAACTTCCCAGTTACCCACATTATCCCAGTATCATGGGCGTCCTTGCACGTGCCTATGATTCCTGGATGGTCTGGGTGTATGTGGGCCTCCGGCTCGTGTGGCTGGCGATTGGATCCCTCTAATCGCCGGCCCTGCGGGCCGGGGGCTCGCTTCTCTCGGACCAGCCGGGAATCAGTTGTGACGAGCAGGTGGTAGTCGCCTGCTCCGATGAGGCCGTGTGGGAGCGCCTGTCTTTTTAAGGTGAGCTGCGCACCGACCCGTACCCCGGGATGAAGGAGTCCTGGTAGCTGAGCTGAGGTAGGCGCTGTGTTCGTTCGTGTGCCTCTAGCAACACTCTACTTTGGTCTGGATTTCCGCAAGGGCGGGGAACTCTTGAAGGCATCGACAAGAGTAGCAGCATTGTAAAAGTCTGTCGACCTTTGGTGGGGCTCGGCTGTCCCTCCCTCCTTGGGTGAAGTCCCAACTTCACCCGGGGAGGGTGGGGTGTCCGCGCCCCGCCCGGGGTCGTCTAGGCTAGGTGCAAGGGGGGACCGTCGTCGGGGCAGGGGGGCTTGGTGAGTCTCTCTCCCCCTCTGTAACGGCGGCGTCTCCCCCGTATAGCCAGCCCGTGCGTCGTCTCGCCTTGTAGCACCCTCGTTGGAAGGGGGGCGCACGTGGCTGGCCGAAATTAATCATACTCCCATGGATTCCACAGACACCATAAATCCCACTCCTTACCCTCCACAGGAGGTAGACACCTCCCAGCCCCCTAGTGGGGAGGGGACCGAGCGAACACCGAGATCCGGTTCGCAACACCCGAACATCCGACCCACTTGCCCCCGAGTTCTGGTAATGCGGGGACAAGATGCATCTCTTGCGGTTCTGTCGCCCTTCAAGCGGAGGGAGGCCCTGGACCATCTTGGAAAAGTTGTGAGATGTGAGAAATTTCGTGATGGAGCGTTAAAAGTCGAATTCGCAAAGACAGTGGATGCCGAGCGTGCACTCTCTGTGTCAGAACTGACGTTCACAAAAAGGAATCTGGACTCAAAAAGACTTGTAAAATCGCCATCTCGGTAGAGGCCCATCGGACAAAGAACTTTAGGAAGGGAGTAGTCAGTAGCCAGGAACTTAGGGGCTTTCTGAGGATGAGATCTTCGAAGGTCTGGAGGAAGTCGGAGTGGTGGAGGTTCGGAGGATTCGGAGGAGGAGCGGAGACGAGATGTTGGACACTGACACGGTCATCTTAACCTTTGACACGACAGAACTGCCTGATCACATTTATGTTGGCTACTCGCGGGTTGGTGTCAGGCCTTACGTGCCGTCACCTATGCGGTGCTTCGTGTGTCAAAAGTACGGACATACTGCCCGAACTTGCAAGGGCAAGCGGGTGTGTGGGAAGTGTGCATCAGATCTCCATAGCACTAATGATTGTGACGCTCAAACACTGAAATGTGTAGACTGCGAAGGCTGCCACGAGGTTACTGACCGTTCATGTCCAGAGTTAATTCGTGAAAAGGAAATCATCTCCATTAAGACATCAAAGCAGATCAGCTTCCGTGAGGCTCGGGAGGCCTATGAGGCCTCCCATCCCAAAAAGGCTTACGCCCTGGCAGCTGCCTCAAGTGTAGCGGGCCCCCCAAGGATGACCGCGGAGGAGGTCATCCGCTCCCTAACCGTGGCGGACTTCGTCCGCCTGGCAGGAAGGATGGGGCTGGTGTTTTCACGCCGGCCCGCCGCCCCGGCTCCTGAGCCGACGGCGGCACCTCCTCCTCGGCCCCCTCTGTGGGGGACAGAGGGCGGGACGCTGTTCCCGCTCCTAGCTCCCATTCCCCGGCCACTGCCGGGAATGGGAGACGGGGTCCTCCCCCGTGCCACAGCACCAGCAGGCAGCGCCTGCTGTTGAGTCCCGGGAGTCGGCACCCGGTGCCACTCCGAGCCAGGCACCGACTGAGACGGAGGGATGGACAGTTGTGGGACGGGGTGGTAAGCATTCCCCCTCGGGGAGGCGCTTCCGGCCGCCGCCCGTCCAACCACCCACCGGCGGCGATGATTCTGTGCCACCGCCGCCGCCGACCCTACCAGAGACTGAGACGCCACCGGCACAGCCTCCAGCCCAGATCCGCTCCTCTACCGTAACAGCAATGCGGAGAAATTTTGAGGTGCCGCGGAGCAGGTCTCCGACGAAGCGCCTCGCTGTGAGCCCTCCCAGCCAACCACAAACCACACGAGCCCGTGCTCATTTTGTAGAAGGCGCACGAGGCCGCGGTCCGGTCCGCTACCGTATCGGTGGCCCCAACGTGGGGCCAGCCAAGGGCTCATACGGGGGCACTGGGCCCCCTTGGAAAGGTTAGGTCGAACCGTTTCCTTTTAGTAAGCCCGTTTTCTTTTAGCTTAAATGACATTTTTACAGTGGAACTGCCGAGGACTCCGTTCAAATTTTAGTGACTTGCAGCATATCTTATCCGAATATAACCCATCTGTTTTTTGTCTTCAGGAGACAAAGTTGTCCCCTGGAGCTGCTTTGAGCATTCGGAATTACCAGAGTTTTAGCAAGGATATTTTTAGTTCAACAATAGCATATGGAGGGGTGATGGTTGCTGTGCACCATGCCACTCCCTGCTACAGTATCCCTTTAAATACAGCGCTGCAGGCGGTAGCTGCCCGGGTAGATCTTGGTTTTATCAATTTGACAGTTTGTTCCGTTTATCTACCACCGGGCACCAATCTAAATTTAAATGATCTGCATAATTTAGTCGACCAGCTACCCACCCCATTTCTCTTGCTTGGTGATTTTAACGCCCACAACTCAGTGTGGGGTGGAGCTGACGGCTGCACGTGTCCCCGAGGCCGCACAGTCGAGAGTTTTCTTCATCTTAATTCCCTATGCGTCCTCAACTCCGGTTGTCCTACTCACATCACTCTACCCTCTGGTTCCCTCTCTTCTATTGACCTTTCCATCTGCTCTCCGTCTCTTCTTTTCCAGCTAAACTGGAGCACCCTGGATGATCCTCACGGAAGTGACCATTTCCCTATTCTTATCTCTCCGAACCGTCCTCGCACTCCAGGACCAAACCTCCCGCACTGGAACGAAAGGCGGGCAGACTGGGCAGGTTTCGGGGCTGCGTGCAGTGCAGTGGACCCCACCTCGGAGGCCTCAGCCACTCAGGCTATTGAGAATTTTAATTGCATGATCCTTACAGCTGCGGAAAATTTTATTCCCATGACACTTGGGAATCAAAAACGCACGCCTGTTCCATGGTGGAACCAGGAGTGCAAGTCAGCGATTTTAAGCAGAAAACGGGCTTTTAGAGTTTTTAACAGGCACTCGACAGGAACAAACCACGTGAATTTTAAGCGTGCTAGGGCATTTGCGCGTCGTGTTGTTCTAAACTCTAAGAGAAGGTGGTTCGTAGAATATGTGTCCAGGGTGAATCGTTTCACTCCTTCAACTCAGGTCTGGTTCCAAATCCGAAGAATGCAAGGAAAGAATCGTCCCCCGTCTGCACCAGTTTTGGAGGCCAACGGGATTAAGATAACCAATCCCCAGGACGTGGCAGAGCACATGGCGAAGGCTTTTTATGACCGTTGCCGTGTTTTTTCTCAAAATCCTCATTTTACCCGAATTCGTGAAATTGCAGAGAGAAAACCGGTCGATTTTGGGCATGATAACTCCGCTCATTACAATGCACCTTTCTCAGTGGCTGAGCTCAGAGCCGCACTCTCTACTGTTAGGCCGGTGTCACCTGGCCCTGACAAAATCACTAACGGTATGCTTCGTCAGTTACCTGATTCATCTTTATCGTCTCTGCTTAATATATTTAACCACATCTGGAATAACAATGACTTCCCAGATCAGTGGCGCGAGGCACATATTGTACCTATTTTGAAGCCCGGAAAAACTGGTTTATCACCCACCGACTTTCGTCCCATTTCACTGACTTCATGTGTTGGCAAGCTGTTCGAAAAAATGGTTAACCTGCGTCTTGTTTGGTTCCTGGAATCCAACCGGCTGCTTTGTAGCAGCCAGTGTGGTTTTTCGCCAGGGCCGCTCCACAATCGACCACCTTGTTCGGCTCGACGCTTCTGTGCGGGAGGGGTTTTTACGGAAAGCCCACACTATCGCAGTGTTCTTTGACGTGGAGCGTGCCTACGATTGCACATGGAGGCATGGTATTCTGCGGAAACTTTTTGAACTGGGCGTGCGAGGACGCATGGGTTGGTATATTTAGAACTTTTTGAAAAATATATATTTTCGGTTCCGCGTGAACTCTACTCTATCGAATCGGTACGAACAACAGAGCGGCATAGCTCAAGGTTCGGTGAGCTCCATAGCCCTCTTCGCAGTCATGATTAATGACATTGCAGACGATCTCCCGACCGGTATAAAGCACGCGCTTTTTGTTGATGATTTTACGATATGGGTGACGGCATCCAGTACTGCTGCTGCGCAGAGGCGGCTCCAACTAGGCCTCGACCGCCTGCAGCAGTGGAGCACACGCAACGGTCTGACCTTCTCAAGTACTAAAACCAAGTGTATGCATTTTTGTAACAGACGGGGTTATTGTGAAGATCCAACATTGTTCATCTACGGTAATCAGATTGAAGTTGTAGCAGAAACAAGATTCCTCGGCTTAACGCTCGACAAAAACTCACATATGTGCCGCATCTGAAAGATCTGCGTAAAAAGTGTTTCGATTCGCTCAATATGTTCAAGGTATTGACGAAGATGAGATATGGCGCTGACAGAAAAATGTTAATCATGTTATATAGGGCGCTCGTCCGCTCCAAGATCGAGTATGGTTGTGTTGTCTATGAGGCTGCCTCCCAGTCCGCTAAAAGGATGCTCGATGTTGTTCACCACCAAGCCATTAGAATAATTACTGGGGCGTTTCGTACATCTCCAGTAATTAGTATGCTGGTTGACACCGATGAGATGCCGCTTGAAACCCGCCGAAGAATGCTCGCTATGCGTTATGCAATAAAAATTGAACAGTCAGCACAACACCCCACTTATCAAACCTTTTTGGTGACGCCCAGCTTCGTCAAATCGATAATGGCTCGCGTACTTCAGCCCGCCACCCCGGGGTACGGGTTCGGGCTTGGTTGACGGAGGCTGGCATTGATACTGACCTTGTTGAACATTATGACATAGCTTCTGTTGAACCATGGATTGTGTCGGCAGTCAACACAAACACGAATTTACTCGAACAGTGCAAAGATTTGCCACCTGAATTGATTCGTCAGTTGTTTATGGATCTCTGCTCTGAGTCTTTTGAAAACCACGTCCGCTTTTACACAGATGGCTCTAAGAGTGGCAGTGGCACGGGTTGTGCGTTTGTTGGTGAGGGTGTCGAGAGGTGTTTTAGCTTGCCGCGTGAGGCATCTGTTTTTACCTCCGAGTTGTATGCGCTTTTTCGTTGTTTAGATCAGGTATCCAGGTCGAGGGCGAGACAATTCGTTATTTTTACCGATTCACTGTCCTCTCTACAGGCATTGAGGTCTTTTTATTTTTATAACGCATCATCATCCTTTCTCTTAGCTCTCATTAGACAGAAGCTGCACGTTCTAAAGGAAAAGGGGAAACATGTCGATTTTGTATGGATCCCAAGCCACTGTGGCATCAGCGGCAATGAGCGGGCCGATTCATCATCATATCATCATATATTTTCATGTCCTCCATACAAAATGGCTCTTCCGTCATGAATTACAAACCATACACTCTTCAGCTCCACACTAGTTAGCTCCTATTCTCTACCTGACGTCTATCATTAATCCAGCGGTTAGCTAGCCTACGACATTTTGCCGGTTTGCGCTCGTTCCTAACTTCAGCAGGAGCGAGGTTCCACAGTGATGTGGCCCGATATCTGAAAAATCGCCGGGCGTGCTCGGTTCGCACACGCGGTAGGTGAAGGTCCCCCGCGTGCGTGGCTCTGGTCTGCCTACTCGAGACTTCCTCGCGGTGTGTGAACCGATCACGCAGGCTGGATGGGGCATTTTTTGAGTACAGAACATAACACATGGTAGTCAGGTCATGCTCCTGTAAGAATTCATCGAATCTAGGCCATTTTAAGTCTTTTAGTATGGGAGTCACATGGTCATGCTTTCTGGCTCCTTTCACGACTCGCGCGCAATGATTAATGACTTTTTGAATGCGGTTGTGCTGACTTTTGTTGCATCCTGACCAGATTGACAAACAATAGGTAATATGTGGGAATATAAGAGTTTCTACTATCATCTTCTTTACCGCTTCTGGAAGTCTGTACGAAAATTTTGCTAAGCCACCTAGAGTAGAGTAGCACCGTTTGATCACTGTTGTTACATGAGCATCAAAATGTAATCCATCATCGACAGTGAGACCCAAAATCTTGGCAGTTGACGACGGTTTAACATTAACATCTCCAAACTGCACAGAGAACTGCAGTGATGACCGCCTATGGCGTGGTCTAACAAGCATAAGATCAGTTTTTGTTGGGTTGATTTTTAAACTATTCTGGGTAAACCATGTGTGGGCTTGCTTGAATGTAGCTTCTACTTTTCCCTGAAGTTCAAGCGGGTTTTGACTAAGGCCTCGATGCAAGAATTGTGCGTCATCGGCGTACATGACAATTTTGGATTCTACGTGAGACATCAAATCATTTGTGAAGAGTAAAAACAAGACTGGGCCGAGAAGTGAACCCTGAACCACACCATGTGTAATAGGAAGCATTTTATCCCCTCCCTTGACTTTTTGTCTACGCTCACTTAACCAGCGCTCAAACCAATGGCTATCTATACCATACCATCCTAATTTTTCTATCAGTCGGGAGTGTTCCACGGAATCGAAGGCTTTGGACGTGTCCGCGGTTGTGACGGACCCTAAAAGCCTTGGTCCATGCCTTCCATCAGCCATCCAACTGCGTCTAGCATAGCTGATTCTGTGGATCGTCCTGTTCTGAATCTATGCTGGATATCACTGAGAATTGCATGCGACTCCATGTAGTTAACCAGCTGCACGCACACAACGCTCTCTGCTACTTTTGCGACTGTGCTGATAATAGACACGGGACGGTAGTTACCAGGCTCAGTTACACTTCCCGATTTATGGAGTGGGACAACTGTAGCCAGCTTCCATTCCGTTGGTAGCTCTCCGGAGATCAGCGAAGAGTTGATAACTTCGAGCAGATGAGGACCGATGACCGGGAAAGTCATTCGCAGCATGCTGATGCTGATTCAGCTGCAAAGGCTGCAGTAGAACGTGATGTCCCCCCTGGTCTTCATATTCCATTCTTTGACCTGTATGCGCCTGTTAAGAAGTTTTTAATGAGAAGCTGGCAGCGGCGATGGGACGAGGACCCCAGGGGGGCTAAGTTGAGGAGTGTCAAACCCAAACTAGGGAAATGGCTTTCTAGCAGCGCTGGATCCAGGAGAGAGGAGGTGGTTTTGTCGCGGTTGCGAATTGGCCACACTCACGCAACCCACTCTTTCCGCTTGAGTGGAGAGGATCCTCCGCTCTGTCCGCGCTGTGGCGACTCGCTGAGTGTCAAGCATGTCCTTGTTGACTGCCGCGATTATGAAATTGAACGGTTTAGACACCTGGGAGGGTCACCCTCCTTGGAGTCCCTTCTTGGCGAGTTTCCAACCGTGGGACTGTCTAGTATTTTATCGTTTTTGAAAAGCATCGACTTTAATGTTATTTACTCGCCGACCTAAGTGTGTGTGTGTGTGCTATATTTTTTTCGTTTTAGCCGTCCTTTTACTGTGGACAGACTTTTAGCCACGTTGATTGTTGAAGCCATTCTGTATGCATTTTATTGAGTGTTATGGGCGCCACATGACCTTCGTTGTCGGCGCGCCCTTAAAACCCAATGATGATGATGATGATGCCACTTTTTGTGCACTTGTTTCATATATGACGCTTTTCTGGCTTTGCAAGGCTTTACAAGCTGCTCAAGGTCGCGGAATTTGCCATAATTTGGATATTCTGTTTTGTGTTCTGTATTCCTACGTTTCTGTACATTTTTAGTGTGGTGGGAGGGAAGTGTAAAGTAAAGGTATCTTGGGAGGAAAGTGCTGTTATGTTCAAAGCTTATAATAGAAGTTGTATTTCATAGAGGCCAGGGAAGTATCACCACAAGGAAAATGCAAAACATAATGTCAAGTATGTTCATGTTTTGGTGTAATTTCAAAGGTTCCTTCTAAGGCTGACTGCTCTCCCCAGTATCTCCCCACAACTAATTTATGTTTTGAAGTATTTCGATCAAAAACATGTTTTCTTTGTGCCTATTTCCTTGCTTATACTAGCCCTTTCTGAGTGGATTCTGCATCTTTTGGGCAATGAAAGAGCAAGATGAAGCTGTGGAAGGGTCAAACTTATCAACATTTGTTCTTGCAGCTAGAGTTACCAGGCCAATTTGACAATTATGGGCTCCCACTAGATAGTTTGTACCTGACATATTTACTTCACCATTTTTCGTAGAGGACATGGGAATGGCTCCATAGATAACATTTTCTTTTTACCTGGAGCAGAAAGCTTCTGGAAAGAATTTTCTAGCTAGAGCTAGGTGTTAATATCAATATGTTAGCAGCAAATTGGTTAAATGATTTCCTTTGAAATGGTATACTGACAATATGGAAGTGACAAATATGCTATCACAATTTGTATTTTGTTCACCCATATATGACTTGAAGATTTTGAAGTAATCAGGATATTCATAAGATGACAGTGCAGCATGGATGTGTGCAACTGTAGGCATTATTCAATATTTGATTTTAAATATTGATTCAGGTTAAAGTAACTTGCTTTTGACCCTGGCATGAGTAACAGATTGAAAGCTAGAGCTTCATGCTTTTACATTCCTGATGTATGTCTAAAAGTCTCAAAATTAATTGTAAATGCATTTTCAAAAGCTGCTGGTGCATGAATAAGATTATGTTTCAGTGGAAAAAACTAGGTTTGTACTGAAAAAGGCTTATTTAACTTACAGAAAATTAACTTTGAAGTCCCAGTTCAGTTGAAGCCCGGAATGAGCCTGGGTGAAGCCCGTTATCAGCCCGGCATTGGCTTAAATCAGGCCTTCAGGCCCGGTCAAAGCCCGCGGGCCTGGGCCGGGCTTTTGCCCCGGGCCCCCGGGCCTAGAAAGTCCCACCTCTACTGCTATCTCAGTTCAAAACCCATTACAAAAGTGGGACAATCCCTTTAACTACGGCACTGGTGTAACTCCTCGGCGTATCGCTCTCTCATTACCATTCATGGAAATTGTCTGTGCGCGAACTTGCTGGCACAGCTGCCGGGAAGACAAGTTGCGAGGTGAAGCCGCACACCCCTGCATCATTTCGGCCGTAGTTTCAAACATAAAGACCTCTCTAGGGTCCCATTCCATTAAAGTGGTAACTTAGCTAGCAGCGAAGAAGTGTTACAGAGTTCAAACTGCATTAGATCTTCCATAGTCGGGGCAAATGGGGGGGGCACTCCTTCCCCGATCCACCCCCGGCGCCCTCGAAATGGTCGTGGCCCACCCTGAAAGGTCGATGGCGCCCTCTGAAATGTCGCTTTACCCAGGATGGTAGTGTGCGCCCCGAGATAGAATTTGGCGCCTACCTGATAGTTTTGGTGCCCCCCCCATCCGGATTGTGTCCCTTTCCAACCACGTGTCCCCCATTGGAAACGCTGAATCCGCCTATGCTCTATTTCCTTGTGTTACAGATGGCTGAGGGAAAGATAGATGATCAAGGTCAGGTGTATGCATACTCAGCTATAATGGCCTTATTTCCTATCGTAAGATGATTCGCCGAAAGCACGCCCATTTTGTGAATACCCGGGCCTCAACCGCCAACATGAAACCACCTCCACTGTGTCTTCACGCTGGCGACGTCTTCTTTGCCCATAACGCCCCACCCTAAAACTGATTAAATGCAAACACCAGGTACATCGAGTGGCAAAACATCAATTTTCGTACAAGAGACAAGGCATGCTTTACAGGGATTCTTTTAGTTTTACAATAATCTGACACTGACAAGTTTCCAGAACTGGCCCGTTCAGGAAGGTATTATCCCGATCTTAGTTATTGCAGTCATATCGCCTTGTGACCTCTTCTTGACAATGGCGTGCCTTTAATGGGCCAACCTGTGATTCAGCAATCCTGCTGTACACCGACGTTAGGTACACATTAAATCGTCGTAATTAAACACCGGCTTTTTCTGCCTTGGCTGGTACTACTGTGTAATGCGTCGTTTTCATTTGCAGCAAGGACAAAGATAAAAGCAAAGAGCACAAGTCACATAAATCCAGCTCTCGTGACAAGGAAAGGGAAAAGGACAAGGACAGGCAAAGCAGCTCGCATCGCAAAGATGGTGAAAAGGAAAAGGACCGGCATCGAGATAAAGACAAGGAGAGGAGTAAAGATAAAGAAAGAAGCAGGGACAAAGATAAAGAGAGAAGCAAAGACAAGGAGCGTAGTAAAGACAAGGACAAATCGCGAAGTGACAAGGACAGGCACAGAGACAAGGACCGGCACCGGGAGGATAAGGACAAAAACAGGGAAAATCGCGAGAAGCAGAGGACCTATGAGAATGATATCAAGCCGAAGGTTGAGCCTGATGAAGAGCCAGAGGTAAGTTCTGCTTGGTATTTAGCGTACGGATTGTGTGATGTTATCTTCAGCGACCTGTGTATTGGAAAAATGAAGCAGCTACAGTTCTTGCTGGCTGTGCTGACCGTGGTTATAGCCAGCCGGCGACTAGAGGAAAACGCTCCTGGTGTTAAAGGATGTGAAGTATTAAAAATGATTAACATGTTGCATGATTTTTGCAAAGTTTTGAAAGCTGATCTGGTGTGTTTTGAATCATCTTAAAGGTAGCATCTCAGTTTTTACGGGCACAGGACGCTCTGAAAAATTGCAGACAAAGCTTCATTTTCCT
This sequence comes from Lepas anatifera, assembly GCA_034440635.1. Lineage (NCBI taxonomy): Eukaryota > Metazoa > Arthropoda > Thecostraca > Lepadidae > Lepas > Lepas anatifera. Next base: position 1,801,728 of record JAOTON010001336.1, on the reverse strand, counting down.
TGTTAATGTTTAAACTGGTGAGGTTCATCATTGGAAGTTCATTTCGCGACAATTTATGTTTTCTTTAATACTTCTGCAGTCTTCTAGGTTATCATTTCCAAACGGTCTCTGATGTCCGGCTTTCCCGAATGGAGGAATGTCGAACTTATCCGTCTAAGCGACCGTCTGTAGAAATGCAACCACATAAAGTTTTAAGTTTTGTCTGCCGTTCTAGTCGTTCCAATCACTGAGCGCGCCCCTCTTCTCTAGCGTGTGCGTGACGCCTGGGTTGCCCGTCAGCCGGTGAAGGTGGAGCCGGCGTCCCCGGCGCGCGAGGATCCCGCCTCAGCGGACGACTCGGCCGCTCAGTCGGACGGAGACGGGGACGGGGAGGGCCGCCTGGTCATCAAGGAGGAGGCGCCGCCCACCGAGCCGCTGAAGCGCGAGCCGGAGGACAGCGAGGATGACGCCCCCCTGGTCAGTGTCGGGCGAGCCGAGATCAATGGCTGGTTGTGTTAGAGTCGGGATGGGGCGATGGCTTCTTTCGATGAGATGAAAGCTAGGTGGCAATGACACTGAGCATACAGGAACCCTTCTGAAAACTCTGAAATATGCACCAGGACGCATCCCTGCCGTGCAAAGGAAAAACGAGTATCTCATTGCTAATACTTTGGAGATACCCTGTTTTCCTTTGCAGGGCAGATTTGTTCACAGGTTTATGTTTTTTGCGTCGGTGTGGCAGAGCGGGTAGATTCGAAAGGCAAGTGAATCAAATAGATCTTCCGTTAGTTCCGAGGGTCAATTTATATTAGTCGTGGAAAAACAATTTTAGATACCGCGGCATTTAAGACCCAAAGGCTGCACTGGAACATACTCAAAGGCTGTACCAGTATTCGGTGTGTAGGAGCAAATTGCTCACAGCTATGCTAAAACCCAGCGGTTGCCATTGGCAGCAGCTCAGGCACTGTACCTCCCTCACCGTAATCACCACGTCACCAGCCCAAGTGAAGCGTCAGACCAGAAGTCCCTAGGACGGAATTCGAGGTGATCTAGAGGTTACATGTAATGTGATGCCTGTCTCGGGAGCCCTGGGGCCCATTAGAAAATGGGTTGTACAGCACCTAAATTTTTCGAATGGAGTTCGGACATTGCACTAGCTTTTCGCTTTTGCTTCTGGGGCATCCGCTGCATCATCGTTACTTTACCCGAATCCTTAATTTCTTATATCAGCTGTATCCAGGGAACAGTTCTCTTTAGTATCACCCTAACTCAGATTATCCATTCGGCAAGTACTCGAGAGACACAAGTAGTACCACCAAACCACACCAGTCACACCAAACCACACCAGTCACACCAAACCACACCAGTCACACCAAACCACACCAGTCACACCAAACCACACCAGTCACACCAAACCACACCAGTCACACCAAACCACACCAGTCACACCAAACCACACCAGTCACACCAAACCACACCAGTCACACCAAACCACACCAGTCACACCAAACCACACCAGTCACACCAAACCACACCAGTCACACCAAACCACACCAGTCACACCAAACCACACCAGTCACACCAAACCACACCAGTCACACCAAACCACACCAGTCACACCAAACCACACCAGTCACACCAAACCACACCAGTCACACCAAACCACACCAGTCACACCAAACCACACCAGTCACACCAAACCACACCAGTCACACCAAACCACACCAGTCACACCAAACCACACCAGTCACACCAAACCACACCAGTCACACCAAACCACACCAGTCACACCAAACCACACCAGTCACACCAAACCACACCAGTCACACCAAACCACACCAGTCACACCAAACCACACCAGTCACACCAAACCACACCAGTCACACCAAACCACACCAGTCACACCAAACCACACCAGTCACACCAAACCACACCAGTCACACCAAACCACACCAGTCACACCAAACCACACCAGTCACACCAAACCACACCAGTCACACCAAACCACACCAGTCACACCAAACCACACCAGTCACACCAAACCACACCAGTCACACCAAACCACACCAGTCACACCAAACCACACCAGTCACACCAAACCACACCAGTCACACCAAACCACACCAGTCACACCAAACCACACCAGTCACACCAAACCACACCAGTCACACCAAACCACACCAGTCACACCAAACCACACCAGTCACCAAACTATACCAGTCGCATCAACCAAACCATTCACCCAGCATTAATACGAGTCATACCAAGTCACAGCAATCACACCAAATCACACCAGTTACACCAAGCCACATAATTCATATCGAATCACACCATTCACACCAAACCGAACCAGGCACACTAAATCACACCAAACCACACGAGTCAAACCAAATCACACCATTAACACCAAACCGCGCCGAGCACACAAAACCACACTTAATAACATGAAGCCACACCAGTCACTGCAAACCACACCCTTCACCCAAAATAATAAGTCACGCCAAATCACAGCAGTCAAACTAAACCACACCAGTCACCAAGCCACGCCATTCACACCAAACCACACCATTCACAACAAAGCACACCATTCACACCAAACCACACCATTCACACCAAACCGCACCAATCGCACCAAACCGCACCAATCGCACCAAGCACAACAAATCGCACCAATCACAACAAATCGCACCAAGCACACCAAACCGCATCAGTCACACCAAACCACACCATTCAACACCAAACTGTACCAGTCACACCAAACCACACCATTCACACCAAACCGCACCAAGCACACCAAATCACGCAGACTCAGTCACAGACAGCACATTTTCTCATGTCTTGAAATTTCAGGTGAATAATTCTTGAATATTTTGATTCATCGGGTCCGAATGGTTTTTGTCCCAGGTGTGCTTTAACTTTTTTGTCCGGGAGTAATATGGTTACTTTTTAAAATGTCTTTCGGACATGTTTTGTGCGCGTGACTCGCAGACCCGGTAAAAATAGGAGTGGGATTGGGTATAGATTTGGAAGGCTGGGCCTCGACACTACCAGGCCCCGTCCCGCACTGAGAGGTGTTCAGTCTCCAGTCACGTGCTGTGCCTTCGCAGGGGAGTGACTGGGGAGGCAGGAGCGCGCCGGTAGGTGTACGCTCTGATGGTGACCTTCTGAACATGCACGCCAATGTCAACATCCGCCTGACTAGATAATATGTAACGACTTTTCTCTGTGACTGTTGATATTTTGCTGCATATTATTATCGATTTCGGTTTCTTTCGGAAGGTGTTATGAATGCAGTGATTTGGATGGCGTTGTCCTCTTTTGTGACTGATTGGTGTTTGTGGTTCGCATGCTCTTTAGGCGTTGTTCCTCGGCAATGTGTGTGCGCTTTGGGCGCCTATCACTCCGCCACCCGTAAGACCCCCTCGTGTTGTCGATTTGCTCGCTCATAACATCACTGTTAGATAATGTCATGCATCGCTGTTGAATTATTCTAGAATGTGGGAAGTAATAATGGATTAGTTACAACCACCTTTGCTTGATCGCCTGATTATAGGGATGGTTTCATTTTTGTGATCTTCTATCGAGAGGCCCGAAAACGGTATAACAGTCTGTTTCTTCTTTCCTGTGCTGTTTCAAGCCTACTAACTCCCTGGTCAGTCGTCATTTTTTTTTACTCTTTGATTAGCGTCTGCACTGATCTGCCGTCGGAAGGAAGAAGGCCGTATGTCCAAATGTGGTCATTTTTCGTTTTTGATATCATTCGAAAGCGCTTGAAAAGGCGCATCTGATGGTGCAGAAATTTTGCCTGAGGCAAAAATAAAATTTGATTTTTTTGCAAAAGTTTGGAATGAGAAAGGCCGTATGACAAATTTTGTTCATTTAGCCTGAACGGACTTTCTGGTAAAAGGCCGTAGCACCCATGAAACCAGACATTGCCGCTATTTTGGAAAATATACCTATCTTGATATCAAATTTTCAGCTGGAAGAAAGCCGTAGCATCCACGGCCTGAGGCTACGCCATTCTGCACACAAAATTGTGTTCGCCACTGCAAATTTGTTCCGGTAAGAAAACCGTACCGAGCATATTGCTGGCTTACGGCTTTCTTCCCGACAGAATTTTCTGCTCTCTCCGCGTATTTCTTGCAATTTGTGAGTTACCGGGTTTTTCCAGCCAACTTAATTATTTTTCAATTGATGTATTTTCCTGGAAGAAAGCCGGAGCGAGTAGAATTTATGATCTACGACTTTTTGCCAGACAGAAAAATATATATCCGAACCAATTTCTTTTTTCCATCGTAAGAGGTATTGTGTATGCTCCTTAATTGTGAAAGTCGATACCTATTCTATTTTTATGTTAAGTATACTAATTAAGATAGAGCTTGCCGGAACATACGGCTTACTGAGGTGTTAATGATAAAGATCTCCGCGAGTGGAGGTGCAAGACCTGTGGTAACTCAGTCGATGATGACGTCATGGCACCCTGCACCTCGACCAGAAGCAGACCAAAGATGTCCTCCACACCTGCCAGGAGCAATGTCCAGGCGCCCCCCACCCTCAACAGTGTCATATCACACCTCCTCCCTGCTGGCGATGGTGACTGTTCAAGCTGCATCCCTTCCATACCAGAAGGTGGCGTAGAGCTCACCCATACTGCCATCTCAACGCAGGAGCCCGCTGAAACATCATCCTCCACAGATATGTCCTGGCTGTCTAGCTCTGTTTCGGTCTTATTTGACAGCAATAACTCGATCAAGTTTTTGGAGGAGGTGGGGACTTCGTTGATGCACCGTGCACGCCTACGCATGAAGTCTTCACTGAAGTGACGTGCGCAACGAAAGATTCTACAGTGCCTACCGACAACCTCACAGAGATGACCTCGTTAACAGCCTTACACGCCTCATCAGGACCTCATGGCAAGGAACCTACTCAACCTATCCAGAAAAGTGCACGCAGGTCCAAGGAACAATCTCAACGGCTCACTGAAAAGCACAGGGTGGTACCTGCTCCAAAGGGTTGCTTGGAATGTTCCTGTCAACACAGCTGCTATACCTTTGAAGAATCTCACCGCGAAGCAATAAACTCAACATCCTGGCTCTCCCAGCACGGCGGGAGTGGTACCGGAGATTCGTTGTGGAGGCCAGCGAACAAACAGACCAAAACCTCCGAAAACGAAAAAAACATACACTGGACCCTGCCATTCGAAGGAAAGGCGACTAGAGTTTGCAAGGGATTTTTTTCTCACCACCCTTGGCTTCTCAGCGACGAATGACAGCGCACTGCTGAGCGTAGTTCAAAACGGAAGGGATGCGACACCTCCAGAAGACCAGCGGGGCAGGAGCGTTACAATCAAAGCGCACATATAGTACAAGCCAGTGGCGCCTCACTACAGGTATATTCATTCCCCGCACAGGAGGTACCTACCCCCGGTCTTGAACGTCACGCAGATGTACAGGAACTTTGTTGAACATCACGAAGGAAAATGCTCAGAAAGCGTATATCGGAGGGTGCTAGCAGCTCAAAATATCAGCTTTACAAAGCTAGAATCTGAGGAGTGTGCTGGATGCGCTGAGCACCAGAACCACCAGCGTTCTGGTGACGTATGTAAAGCGTGTAGCATCTACGCAAATCACACCACAACGAAGGACGAGGCACGAAAAGCATACCAGAGTGATGGCGAAAGGAAGTGGAGGAGCGGAGAAGAGGTCTACTCGGCGGACATGATGCGGGTGTACTACCTGCCGTCGCTGCCCCACAAGGCGTGCTTTTTTACATCGCGTCTTGTCACCTACAACGAGACCTCACCGCTCGGAGCTCTCAATCGCCGGGGACGGGAGTCGCACGCGATGGTCTGGCATGAAGGTACTGCTGGACGCGATGCGAGCGATGTGCTCTCAGCTTTCATGAGGTTCCTTGAAGACCATCATTGTCTGGATGGATAACTGTTCAAGCCAGAACAAGAACGACCGTGTTCTTCGGCTGTAGGACAGCCGTTCACAGACCAGACAGTGACCCTTAGATACTTGGTGAAGAGTCTCAAGTCCATGTCTGCGGACACTGTTCACCAAGTATGTAACACGCGGCTAAAAACACGGAAAGGAGTGGTCGACATGGCCGACTTCAAGAACGTGATAGCGCCTTCGTCAAAGGTCATTGAGCTCGAAGCGAGCAACTTTGTTGAGAATCATAGACTTGTCAGCGCACAAAACCTGAAGCAGCTGGGAAAAAGCAAGGAGAGGCCATATTTGACTCGCTTTGCGGTGGTAGAGGTGCGAGGGGGAAGCTCCCCTTTGGACGAAGGAGAGTCATACCGACTCATCGTGGCGTGCCAACGACGTACGGAAGAGCACGTGGTCGCCGCTCGACCCTCTCACTGTCAAATAACACCCGTATGGGGTTAACAAGGACAAGTTGGCAACAATAACGAAAGTACTGCTGCCGCTCATCCCAACGCACAGACACGCGTTCTGGGAAGGACTGCGTCCATCGTCGGCGAGGGAGCTGAACGCCTAACACTCACCGTGCCCGCACGCCTGTTCGAGGGCAGCGGTCGTTGTACTAGAGGACCCTGGCTCTCGACAGGTCTCACAGTGGAGCGGCCTGTCGATGGAAGCGCACGCCTTAGGGTTGGGCGGTGTTGAACCCGGTGCCGGTCGTATGAAGTGATTCCAGCTATTAAGCCGCTACATGGACAATTTCCGTACGCTCTTTTTATGTACCGATCGCGGAAATGGACTTATTGACTTATGTTACCAAGAGTTCCGAAGGCAGACTCCAGGTTACATGAGTCGATACGTCCGCTCCCGTGGTAGGTAAGTAAATAGGGCGTACCGAAACAGCTCATGCACCCAGACTAATGCATTTGTACAAAGACCCTCGAGTCGATAGGATGATAGAAAGTATGTTGATGTCGGCGATTGTGTGAGTTCTTGTCAACATAATATCCCAATGAACTAGATGGATAGATTTGATGAAGGTTTTAATCAATTTACTCCAGTTTTTTAATTGTTGCGTCGAAAATTATCCCAAATGAAAGAACAGTTTGGAAGCAGAATGAATGGATTGGGTGAGTTGCGGCTTTTTTCCCGACGGGAAAATGAATGGAAGCCCGGACATACGGCTTTCTTCCTTGACTAACGGTTTTCTTCCAGACAGGTTTAGCCTACGAAACGGGATTTTTGCGCAAGGTAAAACTATTTTTGCCTATATTTTGACAATATCTGAATATAAATCCCCAAAAATATATCACTTTCGTCGCCTTTCAATTCTGAACATTTTGATACCCATTTATCTCCTGCATTGTTACCGGCACACGTGTACGATCAAAAAGGGTTTTTTTGCTTCTGAACAATTTTGCAAGCTTGAGAGTCGAGAGATATGGCTTTCTTCCTTCCGATGGCAGTGATACTCCCGTGCTGTGGAAACATTCGACAAACTTGGTTTTTTCTCCAACACTGCCCGTCTGCGGGGAATGTGTGGTTTCGGGAGCGGACCGCCCCCCTCCACTGCGTGGCTGCTGTCCATTGCCGCGGCTGGTCCCGCGGATTGGTCGAGGGGCGCACAACTCCTTCTCACAACGGTTTCCTCGCCAGTTGTGAATTTGAGACGAATAATATTTTAAACCAGGATTTGTATGTTTCATAAGAGTGATATTTCAGTTCAAACCTCATTAGATAGGTATCACAAACATTATAAAACTGCCTGGCTGATGAGATTTTGGATCAGATGAGGCCTGACCATATAATTGAGAATGAAACATTGCAAGAAGTTCTCCCTTCCATCCAGCTTGTGTGATCCATGACCGCGATATCGGGACACTGAAAATCCCAATGCCTTTCAGCCGAGATAATCCAGTGACATCATGGCCTGGAAAACGAAAAAAACTCATCAAACCAGTTAGTGAGACCAGTCGCCACATGCCGTTTTTTAGGAACATTCTTTAACTTTTTTAATATTTTTCGTCCTATAAATGAAACAAAGGGTTTTGTTTTGTATGTTAAACTGGCTGCAAATGCCAACATTGAATTGGTGGTGATGCGTACTTATTGTCCTCATCGTGGTAGGTAAAACTGAAAGTTCAAGGGTTGTTTCCCGGGTAGGAGGCTGAAAAATATGCTGTGCTTTATTGCTTTCGCAAATCTCCCCGCGCACGTCCTAAGGAGAACAGAGGCTCGTGGGTCGCACACTCGAGCTTATTGCTCTCTCTTGACGGCTGCCTGGTAACTTTGATAGGCTGAATGATTTAACCCGCGCCCCACCGGGGGTCCGGCGCCACCTTCGCACCACCGGGGGGCCATCGATGGCCCCCCTCTAACTCCGAAAATATGGGCGTTAGCGCAAATCTGCAAAGTGCAATAGAAAGCTCGCGTGAATTCAGTAAGAAATTACTTCACATGTTTTAGTGCTCAGGTCAATGGTTTGACCTCCAGAGGTCAAATTAGGTCAAGATCGGCTATTTTCACTCAAATATGCAATGATTAAGCAAACTGGTCATAACTCTTATGTCATTAGAGCTATTGAGGCCTGGTAAAGTTCATTTGATAGGAAATTGCCAGTACTTTTTCCGCTATGTAGAACGTAAAGACCTCCCGCCAGTGGTTTGACCTCCAGAGGTCACCTCGTGACCTAATACGACCTGAGGTCACGAAAGGTCACAAAGTGACCTTGCCGTATATCAAATGAAAGCCAGTGACAAGACAAACACGATGGTGTTTGTTTCACCGCTCTAGCTTAATTAGGTCAAAAGTTATTGTCAAAATACTGTTTTTGACCTCTGGTGACCTTGGATGACCTTGGAAAAGTCAAAGGGTAAATATGACCCCTGGGATCCGTGAAAGGGTGTCAAAAACGCTGTTCTGAGCAGTCTGAGTATTTGCAATCATTTTTGTGGCTTTTATATCATGAAACAGGTTTTCCCCATGCTTTTCCAATGGGAGAGGTCGCCTCGTGACCTGACCTCAGGGCACGAAATCAAAAAATCCCGGATATACACCTTGTAGACCCTGGAGGGGTCATGAAGTGTAGGAAGTTTCAAATCGATCGACTTTGAAATGTAGCTCTTACAGAGCTCTAAAGTTGAAGTGAGGTGACCTTGGTTGACCTCGTCTGGTGACCTGACCTTGGGTGACCCGGGGTAAAAAATTTGAGGGATGATGGGAAAATGATGCAGTGAGAGGTAGAGCCCTCAACCGCGGTGCTGCGCCTCGTCGTTTTTCTGCTATCCCGGAAAAACCTTAGGGGGCCATCGATGGCCCCCGGTGGGGCGAGGGTTAAATGGTTGCTTCAGGTTTTTTCTTTTCTTGTGTTCTTCAAAGTAGTATTTTCAGTAGAAATTCAAGTATTTGAAGGGGAATTTTTATTTGTTGTCTATTTGGTGTATTATATTATTTCCCACTTCACCAAACTTAGTGTGTTAACACGCGCCCCGCTGGAGGAGGCGAAATTCGCCCCCCCTCCTGGTTTTCCCAGATAACGCAAAAACGATGAGACCCAGAACAACAAAACGTGCAGTACCTTATCCCTGATCAATTTTACACATCTGACCAAATTTTTAGGGTAAGGTCACGTCAGGTCAAGGAGCTATTCAAAGTCAAGTGACCCGACCTCAAAACATAAAATCACGAGTTTGAAGCGGCACCCAGGGAACATTAGGGAACTGATCAGTTCGAAACTTTCACAATATGATACGGTGATTAGGGTCTACAAATTTGCTGTCTCGGAATTTCGATATTTATGACAAATTTTTGGGTCAATTTTTGGTCACCCCATTATAAGTCTATGGTGAAAAATAGAATGGGCTCGTTTTCAGTAAATACTGGATAGATCAAGCTGAAAATCCTCAAACCGTCTACTATTCTTACCACGATCTTAACCATAAGGTTGAGTTTTTGTTTTCGAGCATCTGACCTCTCAAAGGTCATGTCAGGTCACAATAGCATAGAGTGATTGTTTTGCCAATAACTTCTCACTGAATTGAGATAAAGCTCCCATTTTGCTTGCATTGTGCTTATATTGTCACGGGGTGTCGATTGATATGCAACATGACCATACCAGGTCACTCTGTGACCCTGACCTAGCTTGAGGTCAGGTCATTTTCACTATTTGACCTAGCAAGGTCATATTATACATCATTCGATTCGCCGCGATGAGAGGGATCCAATTAGGTATAAATTTTGCTCTAGCTCCGCTGAGTGAAAATCTAGAGGGGGAAAAGTACACTGCCCTGTTGTAAGCCTATGTGACCGTATTCAACCTATGCTGACCTCAATATCGAACTGACATAAAAATAATACCTATAAAATCTCTTCGTCTTGTCAAGACCTTTCGAAGCCGTCCGTAATTTTTCTTTAGCTTTCGTGGGAAATGAGCTACGGAGGGGAGGGGCGAAAAACACCCCCCAGGGGGCGCGTCATGCCAGGGACCCCAGCGGGGCGCGTGTTAATGGTAATTGGATGTGTCGGCTAGCAAGGCTTGTCTCAATTTTGGGTAATGTATTATGTGCCGTGTTAGAGTGTGTCGAGATGACGCGAGAACGCATTTGCATTGAATGGAATGCTATTGGCAAGATAGTTGATACTTATCGGATTCCTCGAAAGGGTTATTTGCTCCTTGCGTATGTTACCGTATGTTCAGCGTATGTTCAGTCCCATAGAGTATGTTACCGGCAATTTTCCTGATACGACGGGCTACTGAAAACGAAACCACGTATGCTCATCCCTACCTGAGAAAGGTCTGGTAAATCCCCGGCGATCAGACAAACAAAAACCTTACGATGAAGCTGCGAAAGACATGCTTTATGATTCCATTAGACCATTCCGTTCTTTTGCAACCTATGTCAATTTTCACTGGCTTAAAATCATGGACAGTCTCAGACCCCCGTTCTGGTTACAAAGCCAACCTGTTGGCTCGGACCGCTTTCACCATCTGTGCGGGGACGATGAACCTCCTGTAGCCGGCTGAATCGTCGTTGACAGTGAGGCTCATGGCTATCGGCAGTGGCGTCATCAGCCCGCTCCTGCAGCTACCCAAATCGGCGCCGGTCCCACACGCACCTTTTTCTGAAGCCCGCGCGCGGCATTGTGCAGTGTATGTGCGCTTTCTGTGTGGAGCGTGGCTTTCAGGGCGTCTTGTGAATTTTCACAGCTAAACAGTTTCCTGGTTTGTGGGCTGTTAGGTGTATTCTACGACCAATCGGTTGAAAAGTTCTCAAAATAGCACCCTACGTCTCAGATGGCGTTAAACCGTCGTTGTGCAAGTAGCTGCGGCTTTCGTTTGCGCGGCTGCCTTTCGAACGCCGTGCCTCCAACGGCTTTTTCTGTTATGACGTCCGCCAAGTTTCAAGCGTGAAGTTAAACCAATATGTTTGATGTCTTATATCTTTGAGTAAGCCTAGTGTCCTATGTCAAAGGAATTCCTTTATTTTCTGATCTTGCAAAAGAGAAAAAATCAGAATTTGAAGTGTAATCAGTTGTTAAAGAAATTAAGCATCCGAAGTTTCGTAGCCTTTTCCGTGATCTGGACTGCAGTAGTGAGATATTGTGAACAGCATCTTTTGACAGCTTTCACTTCGAACCTTAGGGCGAAATCACGCAATGATATTTTATATGGTCCCCACCTTGTTATCGCGCGTGGCCATGATAAAACTTTTATTCAGGAAAAAATCACGATATGAACCTTTCATTAAAAATTTTTGGAAACCAATAAAGCTTTTTCACATGACGTACAAATCTAAGATCGCTTGTACCGCTTTCTTTGCAGTCGAGTCGCAAGAAACCGGCACCTAAGTACGCTGAATCGGAGAGCGAAGAGGACAAGCCTCTCTCTGCGCGCAAGGTGTCTAAGCCGAAAGCGAAGGTGAAGCGGAAGCCTGCAGCCGACTCGGAAGACGAGTACGAACGCAAGCCGGTGAGTTGCTATCAAAAGCCATAACCTCTGTTCTTCTCAGACGGTAAGTTCTGGAACACTTGAAGTGTCCATCCAGTATTTTTACGGCATGCTCGTATCGCATGGCCATCTCAGTCCAAATCCTGTAATGAAGGTGCCACATTCCCTTTAAATTATTGAGTGACCTCACCTAAGATGATTTTAAGTTGATGATAAATTGATAAGGTGGCCTGTCCCTCGAATCCGGAAATGTAAAAAACACTGAAGATTATATATTCGGGCACAGCTCTTCATCAGATTCGTAAAGAAAATATCAAAAATTCTCGGTCATAGTGTAGCCAGACCTCGAACTCGAGGTCTGGCTACACTATGACCGAGAATTTCTGATATTTTATTTACGATTCTGATGAAGGGCCGTGCCCGAATATATAATCTTCAGTGTTTTTTACATTTCCGGATTCGAGGGACAGGCCACCTTATCAATTTATCATCAACTTATCATCATGCTCCTCGCTGCAGCACTTCAAAACTTATCAACGTTTAAAATGATTTTAGTTATGTTCCGTCGGAGGACCGCCTCCAACATTGCACGAGATTTTCAAATAATGTTCTGCCAATTACAAGCCGCTAAAGCTGACGCCTCACAGTTTTGTTTATTTTTGGACGAGCTAAAGTAACATTTATACGAAATTCACAGTGATTAAAAAGTAAATTTTTTTAGGAATGTTAAGTTTTTCCTACAATGTTTTTCAAATAGTTATAGAGGAAAACGATTCAAAGCGCTGGCATCGCTTTGCGGTCTTGATTCACTGACGACGTAGGGAAAATTGGATGACCTAACGGTGGAGGAAGAAAGCTGCATGCAATTGAAATCCCTCAAAGAAGTGCAACATTAATCTTTCTATATGGGGGGCATGTATCTGCTCCCTAATCGGGGCTGGCACGGCTTTGCGGTGTCATCGTCCATGTTTGGTTAGTATCCACGAGTCTTCCGCAGCTGTGAAATCGGCGTGATTGTAACTGAGTGTCTCATTTGTTTTTATTTGTGTCCTACATACTTTCCGCCATTTTTACAAAGTTATTCAAGGCATGCGCTTTTACTGTAGCAGGATCCATCCTTGTTTACTACGTTTTGGTTATAAATAAGGCTAAGTCATTCAGATTCCGTGACCTCATTAGTTGTGTTCCACCAGGCCAAAAAGGTAAAGAAGGAGCCGGTGAAACGAAAGAGCACGATGGACACACTAAGTCCCACAAAGAAGAAGAAAAAAGAGGAGGAAGAGAAGGCGGTGTGGAAGTGGTGGGAAGAAGAAAAGATCGACGATGGCCGTAAGTGGAGCTTCCTTGAGCACAAGGGACCGCTGCTGGCGCCCCCCTACGAGCCGCTGCCTTCCAATGTCAAGTTCTACTACGACGGACATGAGATGAAGCTCTCCCAAGACGCCGAGGAGGTAAGGCCGGGGTCGAAGGGGAACCTGCTTCTATTTTAGTGGGTTCAAGATAATATTTTGTAAATTGTTAGTAAACTCGTATCGGTTTATACATTTTTGCCGTTTTTATTCTGGACAATTTCCTTGGTGTATATGAAAAGAAGGTAATCAGGAAGACTTTGACCGAACATGGGAACGTTCAGAGAGTCATTCTTGCTTTATGTATTTTTGTTTTGTAAAACAGCACAATGCTCGTGGCCAGCAGAGAACGTGCGTGCACTTCTGTAGAATCAAAAGGCCCCCAGGCCCCAGTCTAATAAATTTCAAAACAATAGCTATTTATGTAGGGGACGGGTAAGGATTATCTGTCAAAATACCGGGCTCTTGTGTTAGCGGGAAGCAAAAAAAGCATCTCGGTGATTTTTGTCATTATATTACCATTAATTGCAAGCTCTTCTTACGTCCATTTCCCTTGTATTACTATCCTTTGATGTGGGAGTGTTTTTTTAACACTGCAGATTTATTTATATCTAGTCTGCTCTGAAGCCTTGTGTCTGTTTCCATTCCAGATTGCAACATTCTACAGCAAAATGTTGGAGCACGACTACACGACAAAAGAGGTCTTTAACGCAAACTTCTTCAAAGATTGGCGCTCGTTTATGACTGAAGAGGAGAGGAGAACCATCACGCACCTGAAGAAATGCAACTTCACCAAGATGGCCACTTACTTTAAGGTTGATATTTGTATTTTTCTGTGTATATTTTCGGTGATATGATTGTATTTAATTTCTAGAAACTATGTCACAAAATTTGCCGCTCCAGAAGTGTTCCGTCATCCAGAAACAGTAGATTACATCTCAAATTTGGCTCAGTTAAAATCCCAAGCAGGTGGGTGGAGGCCAACTTCGTCCCGGATTAAAAACAAAACAAACAAACCATCAGACACTTCATTTGAACATAACTACTGTCTTTCACTGCTCTGGTTGTTTGGCAGGGATGGAGAGATGCGTGTTTGAAACTCTCTAAGCACTTGAAGCCAATCCTTATAGAGAAACTGTTAAAGGACTGCCTATGACTATCTTTCCCGTCAGAACTAAGACTTGATTCGTGACTTACTTATTCCTGTTAGCCTTATAAACATGTGCATGTAATTGGGTATGAGTAACGTCTTTTTACATTCATTTAATTGTTACATCTGCATTGTTTTACTGTTGCTCGTAAATACAGATTTCTTCCTTTCTAATTTACATTGACTTAAGCTGTACGTGGGGTACTGATAGGACATGTTATGCAAGACACTCATAAGACCCTGTTACTCAAAGAATAAAAACGCAAAACTGAGCATCGATGTTTAAATCCTAAACCGTTGTTGGTTTTGTTCAAACTCGCAAGACATTCTTTCAAACATTTCTCTTGGCCCTTAGGACAAGACGGAGGAAAAGAAAGCGATGAGTAAAGAGGAGAAGAAGAAGATAAAAGAAGCCAATGAGCAGATCACCAACGAGTACGGCTACTGCACATTGGACGGACACAAAGAGAAGATCGGAAACTTCCGCGTGGAGCCTCCGGGCCTGTTCCGCGGCCGTGGCGAACACCCTAAACAGGTGAGGGGTGCGGAGAGCACTGACCGTCTCATGCACTTCTGCAATGAAATGTTACGTATGCCATGGACAAACGTATCAGAGTAGCAAGGTCATAGGGCATAATGCATATTATTCGAACCGCTGTGTCAAGCCAAAAACGACGTAAAAATAAATGCTCTATTGACCTTCGTTGTCGGCGCGCCCTAAACCCCAATGTCGAAGTTATGGAACTTAGTCCAATTTCCCCACGCATTTCTGAGAGATACGTCATGACTGTGACATGACCACAGGCCATCGATATAAAAATGTTATTACCACGGATTGTCGCTCTCTGTGACATTATGTAACGTCAATCTCAGATCGACAGATTGTCTGCTTGTACTGCCTAACCTCTAAACCTTTTTTAGTTTAGGCCTCTTGACCTGGAGTGGTGACTTGACATGGTACAACTTTGGCCTATAATTTTGTCAGAAGTGGTAAAAAGATCAGGTTACAGGTATGCCAAATACGGTGGCGCTGCGCACCGTCATTTTTCGGCTATCTGCGAAAAACACGTTTCCCCCTCGTACCGGTGCGTGTTAAACAATTACCTGTGTAACTTTGACCTGATTGACCTGTTCAATGAGTAACCGTAACCATGACTTCATGACATGACGAACGTGATTCTGGGTCTTGTCATCTGACCGAAAGCTCTGGCGTCAATGGCATGGAAAATGCTGGCATGACCCAAGCTTACTTTACTTACAAGGTTGATCCACGAGGAATACTTTGTCGCCAACGTGACGTCACACAATTTGGCACCAATATGGTAGCAGTAGCTGATGCATAAGCGGCGCGTTTAGTTCAACAATCGAAAACAACAAACAAAACTAAGCTGACGGGGGTTTAGACACTCGCGGCTGGGGAGGGATTGATTATTATTAATATGTATCCTTTTTCATGCCAGGACGAAATAGGACGTGGGCAGTCTGCAAAATAAGGGTTTCTGCCAATGTTTCATCTAACGTTAAGTGCTCGTTTAGACCGATTGAAGTTGCATTAATTTTTTTACAAAACAAACGGTCCCTGATGCTGCGAGAACATTTAGAATTTAATGCTAAAATGAAAGAATAAATATGTGTACGGCCACCACATGCTAATATTTGTATATTTCCGTCGAGTGCATTTTTTCAACACCAGTTGGATCTTATAACTCGGGCTGCTTTGCTTCTTTCCATTACTTTGGCTTTGCCACATAGTAGTGGCTAGGAAATATGGTACCAATATGGTATCAAGGTATCGAAAAGTATCCTTTGCAATGGGAGGGGGAGCCCTCTAACCCGCGCCCCACCGGGGATCCGGCGCCACTTTCGCCCCACCAGGGGGGCATCGATGCCCCTCTAAATCCGAAAATATGGGGTTATCGCAAATCTGCAATCTGCATTAGAAAGCTGACGTGAATTCAGTAAGAAATCACTTTATATGTTTGAGCGCTCAGGCCAATGGTTTGACCTCCAGAGGTCAAGGTAGGTCAAAATAGGCTATTTCACTCAAATATTTAATGCTTAAGCAAACTGGGCATAGCTCTTATGCCATTAGAGCTATTGAGACCTGGTTCAGTATATTTGATAGGAAAATGCTAGGACGTTTTCCGCTATGTGGAACGTAATGACCTACCACCAGTGGTTTAACCTCCAGAGGTCACCTCGTGACCTAATTTGACCTGAGGTCACGAAAGGTCAGAAATTGGCCTGCTGCCGTATATCAAATGAAAGCCAGTGACGAGACATACACGATGATATTTGAAAAAAATGTTATTGCCAAATACTGTCTTTGACCCCTGGTGATCTTTGATGACCGCGGAGAGGTCAAAGGGAAAACATGTCCCCTGGAATCCGCGAAAGGGTGTCCAAGAACGCTTTCCGGAGCAAGCTGAGCATTCGCAATCGTTTTTGTGACTTTAAGATCATAAGACAGCTTTTCCCCCATGATTTTTCAATAAGAGAGGTCACCTCATGACTTGACCTCATGTCACAAACATAAAAATCCCGGATATACGTCTTGTAGGTCCTAGAGGGTTCATGAGGCGTAGGAAGTTTCAAATCGATCGGCTCAGAAATGTAGCTCTTATAAAGCTCAAAAGTTGAAGTGAGGTGACCTTGGTTGACCTCGCCTGGTGACCTGACCTTGGATGACCTGGGGTAAAAAAAATTGCAGGGATGATGGTAAAATGATGGGGTGAGAGATAGAGCCCACAACCACGGTTCTGCACCTCGTTACTTTTCTGCTATCCCGAAAAAACCTTAGGGGGCCATCGAGGGATCCGATGGGGGCGAGGGTTAAGCGGTTTTGCAGAACCAACTTTGAATGCCCTTATTTGAAGAAAAACTGCCAATATCGCCTTCGAATGGTCAATTTCGAAAACAAATTTGATGTAGAATTGTGGAGAAGGAACAAAGTTTTCCCTTCGACTCATACTGTTCTTGTGAGAGCCGGCTGAAATAGACTAATTTTAAATGGGACCTAATGGGTGAAGGAAAGCTTTGGCGCCAGCTTGACGTCACAGTAAAGGCGGCTCTTGATTCGTGGTTGAGGGCTGGGCATGACCTTCACCCGTGACCATTGATGATAAGTTTTCGGAAAGCCTGCTGAAAGTAGGGTGCCATCAACCGCATAAAGTCCCAGGGAGTGACCGACCCTAAAAAGATAATAAAGCAGAAAGCTCGAAAAAACAACACCCAAAACGGGTAAAACTAGGCATGAACCAGAGGTAAACGGGTAGTGGAAGGTAAACGCACCGTTTCGGTCGTGGACCGTCGTCCGGCGAAGTGTTGTCGCCAAGGTGGTCATGGACCATGAGACTTTGACCTTGATCTGGAACTTCATGTGAGGTGACCTTAAATTATCCTCCCAATTTTGTGGCGTTGTGGCGTCAGCACGTGGTCTACTACATAGCTGGACTAGCGCGGCCTCCTAGGTCGTCAACATGCCTCCCAAAAATGTCCCTGGAACCGCTAGAATTTGTGCTCAAACAATATTTTGCCGAATCAGTCACTTGGAAAAGTTCTGAAAGGCAAAACCGTTATGTTTTTTAGTTTAACCACAACATGAGGAAAACGGTCAGGGAATAATGTGACCACTGCCTACACTTCTGGATCTAAAAAGTGTCAATTGTAAGAAACAAGAATATTTACAGCACTGATCATGGTGTTACCAAACTCCTGCACTGGGTACTGCAAGTCCTGCTACATGTTTAAGAAATCGCGGACTAGATTGTGGTAGACACTGCGTAAGGGCTGGGTAGGTCTGGAGGGACGTAAGACAATTTTCGTGTGGGGTTGGTGCTTTAGTAGCCAAATTTGTGCTGTTAAGCATAAAATACAATATAGGCAGTGGGTAAAGCCTTTGACTTCAGCTGGAGTCACTTAAACTTATTCCTACAGGTATGGATGCTATTTTCTGCCGTCCCTGACGCCCGTCCGCATTCTTCTTGTTGTTTATGAAGTGCTTGAGCTTTCAGTTTTGTGGATCAGAGGCCGGAATGGCGGGTGGATCGGAAGCTCAGCGCGTGGTGCTGCTCCGTATGAGCCTATCCAACCCCATGCTGCGTGCTTTTGCAGGGCATGGTGAAGAGGAGGATTCAGGCCAAGGATATCATCATCAACTGCAGCAAGGACTCTGACGTTCCGAGGCCGCCGGACGGAAGCAGGTGGAAGGAGGTCCGGCACGACAACTCGGTCACCTGGCTCGCCTCCTGGACCGAGAATATCCAGGGACAGATCAAGTGAGCAACTCCGCCGCTGAACTTGGTTGTTGTCGGCACACAAAGTCACTTCTGACAACCCTTTCTCATTTTTTACCCGTTATGGGTGCAGCGGCATTGTTCAGACGTAACATGCATGCCTAAACACGACTTAGAATAGTCAAATAGCTGGAAACGGAACATGAAACAAGAACATCGCAGGTTGAAATCATTTGATTATTGTTTGTAACGAACCGGCGATCGCATCGCCACGGTACCAACACTTTCTACGTGAGGCCTTGCATTTACGTACGTCGGACAGCAACGTGTGGCCTGGGAGAAACTGCTTAGCACACGGGGGTGGGGATTTCTGAAAACGATTGGGGGTGCCCGAACTAAAAAAAGGCACTCCCGATAACCACCACATCGAACGGGACACCATATTAGCCTCGTCTTAGCCATGACACAAACCGTTTGTACTAGACAGAACCAGTTAAGTCCTGAAAATGAAAAACAGCCCCATTTGAGTAATGTTCTAACGTTAACTCGGCCTTTCATCAAAGATGCTCGAGCTCCTCTAAATGGATATAAATCCATACCTCTCTTTGCGTACATGCAATCGGCGTGGCTGAAGCCTATGGACTGATAGTGACGGACTGCACGGCGTCCGCGGGGAGCGCTGTTGGGTGAAGCCCGCTGCTTTCGCCTCAGGTACGTGATGCTGAACGCGGCCTCTCGGCTGAAAGGGGAGAAGGACTGGCAGAAGTACGAGACGGCACGCAAGCTCAACAAGTGCGTCGACAAAATCCGCGAATCGTACAGGGACGACTTCAAGAGCAAGGAGATGCGGATACGACAGCGCGCCGTGGCCATGTACTTCATCGACAAGGTGAGGACGCAGCATGCAAATCCCGTGTCCCCATAGGTCTTTCTGTTTTGATCTTTTCGTCGATATTTTATCGAATACTTCTGCAATTCCCGTAACCGCAAAACTCCCCAGATTTCATTGTGCCGCAGCAGTGGCGGATCCAGGCTTCATTTTGGGGGAGGGGGCTAGAGGGCTCGAGCCGCTCCCGGCATTGCCTCGGATCAGCTTCCACCTATGTATTAACTGTAGACACTCGCACGTTTGGGGGGGGCTTAAGCCCCTAGCCTCCCTTGGATCCACCGCTGTCCTTGCTGCACATGTCTCCATGTTTTTTTATTCAAATCTGCAAAATTATGTCATTTTAGAATCTCACCTATGGATCTCATGATGCTACAAACCCTTTTGCTCTCTGAGCTAGCTGCTGAAACCGTACAATACTGACGCTGGCAGCTGGCCGTCTGCCTGCCCTCTGACCGTTGTACCAGCTGACGCGAGTTTGGCCGTTGGCCGACAGCTGGCGCTTCGAGCCGGAAACGAGAAGGACGACGACCAGGCGGACACGGTGGGCTGCTGCTCGCTGCGCGTGGAGCACATCCGACTGGAGGAGGAGCTGAACGGCAAACAGTACGTGGTCGTGTTCGACTTCCTCGGAAAGGACTCGATCCGCTACTACAACGAGGTGTCGGTGGAGAAGCGCGTCTTCAAGAACCTGCAGCTGTTCATGGAGAACAAGGATGGCAAAGACGATCTCTTCGATCGGCTGAACGTAAGTCGATGTAGTGACGCACGGAATTCGCCTGGGTTTTATGGTGCCAGTGTTGTAGTGGCCGGAACTCGCGGTCGCCTCTTCGGTGGCACTTGGGTGACGCCTCCTGTTCTTCCAGACCACGATATTGAACAAGCACCTGAACGAGCAGATGGAGGGTCTGACGGCCAAGGTGTTCCGCACGTACAACGCCTCGCGGACTCTGCAGGAGCAGCTGGACCTGCTCACCGAGGATGACATGACGGTCAACGAGAAGGTAGGCTGACGGGCAGAGGCGTGGCGTGGGTAGCCTTCACTGGCTGCCTTGTTCTCTCGTTAGCAGCCGCGTCAGAAGGTAGGCTGACGGGCTGAGGCGAGGCGTGGGTAGCCTTCACTGGCTGCCTTGTTCTCTCGTTAGCAGCCGCGTCAGAAGGTAGGCTGACGGGCTGAGGCGAGGCGTGGGTAGCCTTCACAGGCTGCCTTGTTCTCTCGTTAGCAGCCGTGTCAGAAGGTAGGCTGACGGGCTGAGGCGAGGCATGGGAAGCCTTCACTGGCTGCCTTGTTCTCTCGTTAGCAGCCGCGTCAGAAGGTAGGCTGACGGGCTGAGGCGAGGCGTGGGTAGCCTTCATTGGCTGCCTTGTTCTCTCGTTAGCAGCCGCGTCAGAAGGTAGGTTGACGGGCTGAGGCGAGGCGTGGGTAGCCTTCACTGGCTGCCTTGTTCTCTCGTTAGCAGCCGCGTCAGAAGGTAGGCTGACGGCGAGACGAGGCGTGGAGCCTTCACAGTCTGCCTTGTTCTCTGTTAGTAGTCGCGTCAGAAGGTAGGCTGACGGGCGACTTCCACTGGCTGCCTTGTTCTCTCGTTAGCAGCCGCGTCAGAGGTAGGTTGACGGGCTGAGGCGAGGCGTGGGAGCCTTCACTGGCTGCTTTGTTCTCGTTAGCAGCCCGTCAGAAGGTAGACTGACGGGCTGAGTGAGGCGTGGATAGCCTTCATTGACTGCCTTGTTCTCTCGTTAGTAGCCGCGTCAGAAGGTAGGTTGACGGGCTGAGGCGAGGTGTGGGTAGCCTTCACTGGCTGCCTTGTTCTCTCGTTAGCAGCCGCGTCAGAAGGTAGGTTGACGGGCTGAGGCGAGGCGTGGGTAGCTTTCACTGGCTGCCTTGTTCTCTCGTTAACAGCCGCGTCAGAAGGTAGGTTGACGGGCTGAGGCGAGGCGTGGGTAGCCTTCACTGGCTGCCTTGTTCTCTCGTTAGTAGTCGCGTCGGTACTCGCTAGCGTGATAACCAGGAGGGCGCAGGTGCGTTACGTATGGATTTTTAATGGTGTAGTATTTGCTGTTAGGCGTGTGTAGAAAATAGCATATGGGATTGTCATGAACAAGAATGTGCTTTTTATGGCCACTGTAGGCGCTAATATGGGAAGGCATGGCGGTGCACCTTGTGCTTACACTGCGTGTACGTCTGCAGATTTTGGCGTACAACCGGGCGAACCGCGCGGTGGCCATCCTCTGTAACCATCAGCGTGCGGCGCCCAAAACCTTCGAGAAGTCGATGGAGAACCTGATGAAGAAGATCGCCGACAAGAAGGAAATGCTGGCTGAGGCCGAAAAACAGCTGAAGGTGACGATGATTGCTAGCGTTTTAGCCATTGTTGAATATTTAGCACGCGCTTTGAGTGGGGGGGGCGGGTACCCGCCCCTCGGGTCTTTTGGAGACAGAATTAAAACGGCGGCGCATAGCGCCGAAGTACTTAACATACCTTTGCTCTGATCATCAACTTGACAAAATTTTAAGGTTTGTCATCTCAGGTCAGGTCGCCGGTGCAGGTCTAGTGACCTCACCTAAAAAAATTAAGATAGCATAAGTCAGCAGGGTAGACCTATCCGATTAAAACTGATATCGCACAATGGCCCCAGTGAGTTCTACAAAATATATTCCGAAATTTTTCATATCGATGGCCTAAGTTCAGGTACCAGCCATGACCTCTCAATTGGAAATAAATGGGAAAATGGTTTTAACTGAATAACTTGGTAATGGATGGTGGTAGAGCATTTATTTTCACAGCGTTAGATTTGCCTTATCCTTGCGGTTCTAATGATTTGCATTTTGACTTAATTTGAACCAGCGCGGTCATATCATATATTATTCGATTCGGCTTGCTCCGAGGATTCCAATGGTCTAGATTGTTTTGCTCTATATTTGCTTGTTCAGATGAGATGACTGAAAACCTTCGTCTGCATGGTGTCCCTATGGTGGCATGCCTGGACCTCTTAGTGACCTCAAATACGGCCTGACAAAAATATTTCAAATATTTTCGATAGAGAACTGGATGTGCCGTCCAACGCCGTTTACCGTTTTCCCTTACCTGGCGTGGTTCTCGAGATATCAGGAGGGGGCGGGTACCCGCCGCCCTCTCCCCCGTCGAAGCGAAGGTGGCTCAGACCCCCGTCAATGCGCGTTAAGTTACCCTACGGGGGTGTATAGGTGTGGCTATGTTGACTGAATTATTCTGGTGGTGTGCTGGGTTCGTTTTCACACTCTGCAATGGTCGGTGGCGCTGCTTTTTATACCTGAGACCGTTGTGAGACCGACCAGATTTTCGTCATCATGCTGTTTACCAATGATACCGGCCGTTCTCTGGCGTCTGAGCAATGTCAAAGCTCGTCCTCTCGTGCTGCGTTACCTTAGTCCAGAGTATCCAGTGAGACAGTTATCCCACCCCGTGGCGTTTCTCATGCATATTCTCTATAAATGTTGGGGCCTGTCCCGTGTCGACACGTGGTGTTTCCCCGAGCCTGTACTGACCCCCGCCCCCTCATCACACGCGCAGTCTGCCAAGCGAGTTCCCCGAGCCTGAACTGACCCCCGCCCCCTCATCACACGCGCAGTCTGCCAAGCGAGTTCCCCGAGCCTGTACTGACCCCCGCCCCCTCATCATACGCGCAGTCTGCCAAGCGAGTTCCCCGAGCCTGTACTGACCCCTCCCCCTCATCACACGCGCAGTCTGCCAAGCGAGTTCCCCGAGCCTGTACTGACCCCTCCCCCCTCATCACACGCGCAGTCTGCCAAGCGAGTTCCCCGAGCCTGTACTGACCCCTCATCACATGCGCAGTCTGCCAAGCGAGTTCTCCGAGCCTGTACTGACCCCTCCCCCTCATCACACGCGCAGTCTGCCAAGCGAGTTCCCCGAGCCTGTACTGACCCCTCCCCCCTCATCACACGCGCAGTCTGCCAAGCGAGCGGCCAAGAGCGCAAGTGTGAAGGAGAGCGCTGTAGCCACGCAGAAGAAGAAGGCCGTGGACCGGATCCGGGAACAGCTCAACAAGCTGGAGCTCTCGGCCACCGACAAGGAGGAGAACAAGGAGATCGCACTGGGCACGTCCAAGCTGAACTACCTGGACCCGCGAATCTCGGTGGCCTGGTGAGTCGGGGACCGCGGTCCGGCCCGGCCCGGTGCTGTTCTGCCGTCCAACGGAAGGAAAGCGTATGTCAAATTCGGAGTATTTTTTACAGGAGAGAGCTTTTCCGTTTTGCTTAGCGGAACATTAGCGGAGCCCTAGAACTGAATGGGAAAGATGACTTAAGTAAGAAAATTAAGGGAACTTTGTCGAATCATTTGATATTAGATGCAGCTTGTCTTTCTGCACGGAATGATACCAAAATGTGAAAATCGAAAAAATGTGACTTACGCTTCTCTTCCGTGGGACGGCGGTGTTGGCCGCTGATGCTCTTTCGTAAAATAATAATCGTTCTAGTAATGTGTTGGTCCTTGCTCTCGCCATTTGTTGCGTGCAGTTGTTTCCGCATTTTTTACATGTGATCTGACAGTTACTCCAGCGTTATGGAAAAATGCAGAACGTGTGCACTGTGTCGTGCGATTTGGCGGAGGCGTGCCTTGCCCCGCTTCCCGCCTGTTCGCCTGTCTGCTGGCTCCGATGCTGACGACACCGTGTCGTCCGGCAGGTGTAAGAAGTGGGACGTGCCCATCGAGAAGGTCTACAACAAGACGCAGCGCGACAAGTTCCGGTGGGCGATTGACATGGCCGAGGCGGACTACCAGTTCTGATCGCGCCCCGCTAGCTAATGACTTGAATTGCCGCCGCCGGACCGGCGTGCCGGAGGGGTCGGCGAGCGTACAGACTACAGCCGACCGGCTCCCCAGGCCGGCATAGGCTATACCTCTGGAGCGGCCGCCGGCACCACCTCAGACCGTGACTGTCGGCCGTGTGTGTCAGAACGGGTCCACTGGCGCGCCAGCTTGCCCCGCGTGGCGCCACGTGATCTAGCACTGAGTCTGCGACGGCAGCCGGCAATCAATTGACTGACAATACATTTGTGATACTTGTTTTCAAAGACGGAGAGGCGAATTGGCGGGTGGGAAGTGCGCTGCGATTGGTGCCCCGGCTCCCGCTGTATTTCGGCCCCAGTGGTGTCCTGGTTAGCCCAAATTCATAATGGAATATCCGTGGGCCACTGTTCCCGCACAACGTTTGCCGCCCGGTGAAGTGTACTCTGTCTTGAACTGTCTCCTGTGTCTGTATCAGCGGTTCTTGAGAAGCGGTTGTATTGTTCTGTATAATTGTCTCTGTTCACCGTGGTGATAATACCGCGTGCAACACTGGGTCCTCTTCAAAGTAGGTCATTTATTTTACGTCCGCATTAACTTTGATTTTAAAAGGGCAACTGTATCCTGGTACTTACATGCGTGTAGATTGTGGCAGTGTAGTATTCTTGCCAGTTTCAGGAATGACTGTTCGCATGGGTGTAAATCCGAGCGCATCGTGTGAGAATGGGGCGGGTCCAGCATAGGCTGGCACAACTTTTAAGTTAAATCATCATTTTGCTAGTTGTGTTTTGCCCGCGGGACGATATCCATCAGTTTTGGCTTTACACGAGAAAAGACCGGGTCTTTCAAGGCCCAAAGATGTCGGCGAATATGGGCGACCGTGACGCGATTGGTGTCAGTACGAGGGCCGTATTTTGATCGCCGAGGGTCTCGCCCTGTGCCCGGCCAAGTAGCGAGCATTCGCCGGTATTGCGGGTCTCGTCGGAGGAGCGAGGCGAGTAACGGGCGCGCACGATCACACTGGCCGCCCTCTCCATCATCGCACTCAAACCTGCCAGTCTGCTGGCACGGCCAATATACCTGCCAACTCACACCTGTCTCAGTATTGGTACTCAGCCCAAAACGGAGATGAGATTCTGATGAACGGTGAGTGGGCCACGTCTTGTCAATATATGCTGTCATTAATGACCGTTCAATAGATTGTGGATGCAAGTATTGGTATGTGTTTGCATTAGATATTCGCGTGCCCTGCTTCCCTAATGACAGCAGTGAATTCCGTCTCAGCGCATGCGCGGAGCCTGGCCGGATCTTCAGCGCTGCCGCTGCTCAGCAGACGTGTGCGACATTCCGAGGTGTCTGCTGCCAGCCGCACGGCAGCTTGTTCAGGTTCGTAACCTGCCTGGTTACTGGTCTGCTGGCTGTAGTCAGATGCAGACAAGTTTAGTTCTTGCTGGTGATTTGGGAGTCCTGTTTGTCGTGATTGTTCTCATCTCGCTCCTTCAGCACTTCTCGTGTTCCGTGTTGCCCAATCGATCTGATGACTTATGGATGAGCTCTCTTACTGCATGTGCTGACACTGATCCTCCTGAGCCTCTACAGCAAGTACAGTTATGTTGCGCACCTGCGCTGGGACCTGACTTCATTTTGTTTCTCTTTCAGGTGCTGAGAGTAAGCATTGAATGCTACACGGGGCAAATTGCCCAGGATGCTGGCCCTTGGTAAGAAGGAACACTGAGACATAATATCTTTAATTCTGTGTTAAAGCTAGCTTATATGATTTAAAATTTAAATATGCACTGAGGAGGTTTATTCTGAATATTTTGACGTAGTAATAGTCACTGCTTTGGTGGTATCTGCCTCTTAATGCTTTCCACAATCGCTCTGATGAATTATGGATGAGCTCTCATATCAGATGTGATGACACTGATCCTGCTGAGCCCGTAAAACGCAAACAGTGGCGCTGTTCTTCCGGCAGTGGACTAAGTTGGCTCTTTCTTTCTCACAGATGCTGAGACCCTGCAGTAGACAGCGTGCCAGTATTATCGTTTAGGATTCGGAGCCCAGGTGAGTGCGAAGAGTCGGTATTGTTCCCATACTTCGCCTTTATTGGGCAGGGACACATTTGTGACACCCGGATGTGCCGCTGTGCGTGATGCTCCACCCGTTTGCTCTCCTACTTGTGCTGCTGAGGACGAGTGTTCTGACGGTCGTTTTCGGTGACTGTGCGTGCCGGGTCGGTACCTTTGTATGACCGGAACCTTCTCTGCGCTGCAGTTGGCCGTTTCTTGCGGTGCGTGCGGACGGCCCCTCGCCTCCAGGTGAGCTTTCTTCTCAGTTCGCCCGATAGAAAGCTGTGGTCCCGGAACGGAGGGCGTGTGCAAAGTGCCTTGATGACAGCTTGTCCGCGATGTATGCACCTGCCGCATGGGTTCAAACCATCCGCGATGTTGATGAGGCTGCTGTTTTCTTCTAATTATATCACGACGGGCGCTAGACATAAGTATGTTTGCCGCTAGCCCGCCCTGTTGCAATAATCACTCAACGATTGTCCCCGGGTGCGGTGTCTGATGTATATCAAATAATCAGTATTTCTATTCCAATCATCGCCAGATTTCGCCGATGGAATTCCCATCGAGTTTCTCCTTGCATGCTGGCCAAGACAAGGTCGCTTGGGAATAGTTCCTGGCTCATATTAGGTACGTGTACCACAGTGTATCCTCGTGCGACAATTGCTTTTGGTATGATGATTCAACCCTTTTGCTCTCATACTTATCTGCTGAATACGACTGCCTGAAACTGCAATGAATTGATGATCTGCCATCGCCAGGTGTACCTGCTGACGATCTCTGTTCCTCCCCCATTCAGCCGTCGCCCAGACGTCGCGTCAGCCGACACTCCCAATCTGCTCCGTGGAAAATGGTGGTGGGAGCTGCGTCTTCCAAGTGACCGTGCAAAGCATGGGCCAGGGACCTGCGCCGTCCAGCGTTCAATGTAATGTCAAACCTTTTCCAATACATTCCGCGTGGTACACGATTCTGTGACATGTCCATGATAGCCCGCTGACGCGGCGTCGCCAACGCGCTTAGACACTGGTGGTTGTATAAGCGGTGAGGGTTCTGCGACGGTCTTCCACTAGGCGCTATCGAGATGGAGGGCTGTGAACAAGGTGGATGTGAGCGTTTTAAGGAAATCTGGCACCCCTCTAATGTGCATAGACTGAAACAGCATTGTTGAAGAGCGTGCCGAAAAACCGCAGGTTTCATACTTGTTGATCCGAAAACTAGCCGTTTGCGGAGAAATATGCGTGAGATCTGACCGGAACCTGAAACCACCAGGGCAGCTGGCCATTTAACCGACGGTCGCATTGTGGCAAGGGACACCTGCTCAGTACAAGCTTCCTTCTCTGCCAACGGGGATTTTTTGTGTTTTGGTAACTGAGTATGAAACCAGGTGGTTTTCGACATGTTGAAGAGTATTGCTACCTCAGTTTAAAGGTTGGGCCTTGGACAGCAAAAAAGCATCTTGTGGATACAGGTCTCACAGTGCGACTTTATTTTTGCTCATCTACTCTGGCTTACCCCCAAAATCTAGCGTCTAGTGAAATTGTGGCATACTCCGCCAGATAGTCATAGACATGCCACATTCCCCTAGTAAGGCCCCTAATTCTAGCCAACTTGCCCCGATCCTACGATCAATGTTGGCTGACAAATGAGCATGTGTTTGGACGGGTCCCAGTCCTCATCGGCCAGCACTGGCCAAGTGAGCCGGAACTTTTCGGAAGGCGTCGCACCAACCTCTAATCTTCGAGAATTTCGGCCTACAGTTGTCTATTCCTGGATTCCATAGCGCGACAAGGTTGGATATTGGCTGAACGGACACAGCAAAATAGGTTGGTAATTTGCTTCGGTGGTCTGGAAAAGGCTGTGAAGGCGCGGTGCCTGTGGTGTGAAATCACTGGTGCTGCTCTTGTTTCATGATCTTACACAGTGTGCAAACTGAATAATAAACGAACCCGGATGTCTCTGTCTTTGACGTACTATAAACATCAAATCATCCATTAATAGACCATTATTATTTATTAAAACTTGCCTTAACCACAATCGCTCAAAACAACACGTTACCAGCCTCGTTTCTTCTCACAGAAAGCAGGTGACAGCTAAGTTGCATGAAATGCCAAATATCAACTTCGATATCTTCCTAGAGCACAATAAAACAACAATAATAGCCCCTTTGCAGTGAACTCCCCGGTACCATGCAATTGCAATTACGAAACTTCCACGAAATATACACCCGACCACGTGAAACCGAGGCGGAAATGGAACGGAAACCACACTTCGGGAGCAGTAGGAGTATTTAACCAGTATTTGTCCAAAGGAAAGTGGCTGAAATAAAAAAACTGCATCAACCAAGAAATCCGCATCTGCTTCAAACTTGTTCACTCTCAAAGCCACGAACATAGCGGGCATAGCAATATCGTTCTTTAATAAACCAGTGTGACCATACACACATCAAGTATCTGGAGGACTGGGAGTTGAAGGCCAGGATCCCAGAAGCGGCGTGGGCCGCAGTTGGATGAAATATAGGGTTGCTTGCATTGTTTCGGCTGGTACAACGTCGGCGCCGCTATCTTCAGTCTTAAACAGCTTCTGGAACTGCCGGATGCTTTCAATCAGAAGCGTTCCGGAAAAGACAAAACCCGTAAACCATACAGACTGCGTTCAGTGTTGGGTTTTAGACATTTTGGAACGTGGCTGATTCGTCCCTACACACTGCACGGTCAACTAAACTCAGGCAGCAGCGAGCGGACCGGGGTTGGAACCGGTTTTGGACCGACAGGTCTTGTCCCGAACCCTACACCGATTTAATACTTAGTATAACTCGCCGTCTCGTCGAGGACGGCAGCGAATCTTCTGCTGCCGTCGAAAACCGAACAGTTTCACTGGACTGAGACCCCGAGGGCCCGTCGGGATATTCTGACCCAACGGGCGATAGACACGTTCCAATCGACCAGGGTGTGGATTATATTTCTTTGAGGGTGATCGATACCCCGCTCCCAATGAAACGTCGGATCACTTTTAACTTCCTTCAAACGCTGCAATTTTATTTGAAATTGGCACTATTTAGCAAGACAGGCTTGTGATCCAGGGGACAGCAAGTGGGGGGGGGGCACTTACCACCCCCTCGACTCTCGGTGTCCCCTGAAGTATCGCTTCCCATCCTCCCCGTAGGACGCGAGTATCGGTACTCCGCGATAGCTTTCTTCGCCAAAAAGTGATTCCACTTGATCCGGATGGCGCCCCCGACCATGTGCCCCCATCCCAAATCCTGGATCAGCCTATACTGCGGAGAAACGAACAATTGTTATATAATGCAGCCTCTTATATGGTGGTTATTGCCATTTTTCAATTCGAGCTCCTCCAATTATTTTCGAAAATTCACCCCTCCCCCAAATATCGACATTATTCCAGTCGGAAGCCGCTGATTTGTCTAGCGTGCCGCAAATGGATCCCTCCAAATAATTCGAACGTTTTCTTTCTGAATTTCCCTCAGTACAGGTGTGGGGTGTAGCGCATGGGATGACCTGCATCAGCTAGTCGATACTCACCGCCCCCAAAATAACAAGAATGTTTGGCTATGGTCAAACAACAGTTTCAGTCTTACTGGCCAGACTCGCTGATCAGTCCCAGTGCCATTCGGCGTTGTCCTGCAGATGCCCACTCGGCGTTCAGGGATGTCGGGGCGTTTCTAAGAGGTTTTGTAACATAGTTCAGTCTGCCAAAAACCACCTGCCAGGCCGTGCCGCGAACAGGTCCCGCAATTAACAGCCTCCCGCAAAAGCTCCCGTCAGATCACCCCACATCCATCATCTTACAAGACTACACAGGATAGAAAACCACGATGAAACACGCTTGCACGGACAGGAGAATTAATACATGCCATTTGGGGCGGTGTGAACAAGAAATTGTTGGCCCGAGCACACGCGTTTCGGCGAGTCTCGAGTCTCCGTGATAGTGAATATATATATATTGCCCAGGCGTATAAGTCCGCATCAGCTGGCAAGAGGGTGCTCCGTTGATGCCTGGCTGTGCGCAGGCATAAGTGGGATCTCAAGCGTAACTGGTTAAGAACGACATCAGTGCCACCTGAGAAGTCATGGTGCTGGGCTCGATCCGCATGAAGTCTTTCTTTCGTGGCACGAGCCAATTGCACATATATCAATCGCGAGTGGTGGTCCACAGAGCTGGCCGCCCCTAGGCAGTCTGTCTCAACAATGATACCCTGTCTGAGACACAGCTGTCTCTTGTGACTCCCTTCAACAAAGAGTCACCATCCTGAACAGCCACGGAAGAAACGCACATTCCGTTCGATTCGGCGTATCACTTAGCTAAATCACAATATTACCGTTCAGGCCGATGACATCAGAAGCACTGCATCGTTCTGGCGCAAAGACTCGGCTCGGCCGTCCGCTAGTCTGAAGTTGCAGCCCAAACGCCCGTCAGACTAAAGAGTTTCAACATCCGGAGATTAGTATCTCCGAACATGTTGCGCGACATCGGCCAAAGTTGGTCCGAGTTCCTCACGAGATGTGGCCCAGCTGGTTGAGCAGACTGGTATGGTCCACCTGGTCGAAGTCGAGGCTGGTCCACGTGTCTGCGATGACGCTGTGCACCACTGACGTGAAGAAGCTGCTGTAGCACGGGCTCTCGGCGTACCGCTCGTACTGGTCGAGGCTCTCTTGCAGCTTCAGCGTCAGCGACTCGTAATTGCCGCGCACCACGTCCAGCACCTGCTCCTCGGTGAGACTCGCCTGTCCCTGCGACTGTGACCACGCCTCGATCTTGGGCGAAAAGTGGTTACAGATAGCACGGATGTTGACGAGGTTCCCGGTGAGCCTCATGGCACTGTCGCGATGTTCGCCTTCGTTGCTGTAGCGTAAAGACATCGAGTACAGGTTGGAGAACACTTGGTGCATACGGATCAGCTCGTAGTAGAGCTCGTCGTAGCTGGACGGCGTCGGCAGGAAAGTGTCACCGTACGTGATGAACAGGTTAAAGATGTTGACGACCAACTGTGCCAGCTCAAACACATTGTTCTTCTTCACGACGGAGGCTTCGTTGGCGACGATGAACTTGAGCAGCGACATGAGCGCCGACCACAGTTCGCGCCAGTGGTAGCCCAGCCGGACGCGACATCGCTTCTGGTAGCAGAGCACCCGGTGGATGATGCCGACGCACTGGAGGTACAGGTCCAGCGGGAAGCGTTTCATCAGGTGCGACATCACGAACTCGACGGTGAGGTCGAGCAGCGCGGTGGCCAGCGGCTGCGGGTGCGTCGGCCGGTCGGTCGCCTTGCGGTGCCGCATGGGCAGCCGGTGCAGGCGCACCACGAACACCAGGTTGGCGTCGTGCATCAGCGAGTTGCAGTACTGGTCCTCGGACACGCATGTCAGCACGATGAAACACTGCCGGACGTTGTTAGCGGCCGCGTCCGACTTGGTGTCCTGCATCACGATCGAGCAGTACTCGAGGAAGGCGACCAGCAGGTTCACGGGCGGACTGAGCTCGCCGGCGGGCGAGGCCGGCGCCGGCGCTTGCTCGCGGTCCAGAGTGTTCTGCGGTGAAGGCGGCTGGCTGGCGTCCGTCGACGCTTGGGTCAACGTCGCGATGAAGTTGCGGTTCAGGTGTACGGCCTCGTACAGCGCCACCAGCACGCCGTGGTTCGCCTTGATGCTCTGCGTGCGGGTAGCTAG
Organism: Lepas anatifera; assembly: GCA_034440635.1. NCBI lineage: Eukaryota > Metazoa > Arthropoda > Thecostraca > Lepadidae > Lepas > Lepas anatifera. Next base: position 1,769,712 of record JAOTON010001336.1, on the reverse strand, counting down.
CTCGTCGGCGACGAACATGTTGCCCATCATGCTGGTGAGGCTCGAAAGCCAGCCCTGCGACTGGGTGTCGTACGTCTGCGCGGCGTACTTCCAGTTGAACTCGGTGAGCGCCGCGGTGATCACCTGGCTGTAGCCGTTCAGCGCCAGCTCGTCGTCCAATATGGATAGCTTGACAACATATGGGTTGGCCGGCTCGTACTTTCGATAGTTGACCAGCAGCGTCAGCAAGAGTACACACTTGTGACCATGCACCGACCGCGTTGCACTGTGAGACAACAGCTGTATGATCGGCTCGAACAGTGAGCTGTTGATCATCAGGTACTCCAGTAGGGGAGTTTCTGCTGATGTTATCAGCGGCGACAGATACAACCAGCAGCAGGTCCAGCACCAGCGACCTCAGGGTCTCTGGGTACGTCATCCCGGCCAAGATATCCGCGCACCGCACACAAAGCCTCCCCATCTCTTTCTCAGCACTCTCAAAGCCTACTAACAAGTCTATGGCGTCGACGCCGACCTGGTCGCCGCGGCGCTGTCGACACACGCCAGCCACCAGGCCGGCCAGCGTCTGCAGTGCGTGCGCCGCACCGAGCAGGTGCTCCTCGCACAGCACGTCCACGCAGTGGCAGAACAGCTGGTTCACGGAGAGCTTCAGGGCACACAGCTGATCCGTGTTGAGCTTGGCCATCTCTGCCTCCAGCACCGCCACCTTCGGCTTCAGAAGAAGTAGCTCATCCCAGAAGTTGGGGTTGTTTGTGGTGGGATCCTCCCCGCGGAAGAATGACTCGTATATCTGCACGATTTTCTCTTTGAGCTGCTTCTTCTGCGACCCCGGCCGCAGCCGTGACGCCATGGCGAGGTGCTGGCGCTTTTGATGACGTCGAAGTGCGAGAACTGGTACCCGCGGCCCTTCAACTCAACTGTAAAGCGCAACAGGTATGGTTACCAAGAATGATGTAAAACTATCTAGTTACGATAGACATCTTCAATGCCACACATTAAATGCAAACTCATTGCCACACACGGACACATCTCTTAGGCTGGAGGGATCCGGACGCGCGGTAGACAGCGCGCAGCTGCGCGGGGGCGTAAGTTAGGCGCGCAGCGGCTTTTGGAGGGATCCATCGGCGCGCAGCTAAGTTGTGGCGGAAGTAGTGTCGTAACTCGCCGTCTTACGCGCTAATTTTCCGCGTCTTCTCAACAGCGCGGAAGACAGCGCGGGAGCCTGTATGATTGTTTTTAAGTAACAAAAGGTATCGGAAATGTCAGTAAATCCAAGTTATATGGCTTGCGTTCGACAAAACATGTATTTATGATAATAATCGAGGCCCACAAACTCCCGACATCTCACTGGGAAATCTTCAGAAGAGACACAGGCGAAGAGCAACGTAGATCACTGCAGCTGTGCCAGTGAATTACCAGCCGTAATGCTAACTGCCCTCCAATAAACAATGTTATTCGCCCCAGGACGTATCTCACGTTTCGTACTACTCACCGTCCCCGAGCGGTCTCGTCGAGGCTGGAACGCCAGCGATCGAGCAGTTCTCCCTGAACTGTGAGCGTGAGGATTCTTAAATATCTGGTGCTGTTTGAAAGGCAGAAAGATAAGGAAAATGGGGCCAAATTCATAGGCAGAATGCAAAAGCGGCACTAAATGCACTCGCCGAGCCAGGCTTTTTGGAGCCAGCCCGGCTCATCTCTCCCCAGTGCTCCGACTAAACCAATGACACCGTAGTACGAGGCAAAAGTGTGTTTCGTGAAGCCCGTGTCCTGCCCAGATTAATTGACTTGAGTTAGGCTTAACATAAAAACGCATTCGGAGTAAGCCAAATCATATCGGTTTCAGATGTATGCCTCATTTATTTGGAAATCCCACTTATAAATTGTCGTTTACGGATAAGGTTTTTCCCCTAATCCCATCCGAGCACTTTTATCATCACCTCACCTCCCAGCGCGGGGCCGTGTCTTCCTCTCGTCCCCTCCCCCCACAGTCGGCCAGGAAATCCGACACCATACAGCAGTCAGCAGGATGTAACCTATGACGTGAGTTTACTACGGCGAGAAAAGCACCGTATTCTATGGGAATTTCACCCTTAGCGTCCACTTACGACGGTCGCCAGAGTATTCACCGCCGCCTCGGATTGCCCCAGATGATACGCGCTAACCTCCGCCGGCGCGGAACTCCGCGCGATCGCTCTCTCCCGAACATCCCTCCAAATCGCTTACGCGCAAACTTACGCCCAAATCAGCGCGGGCGTAAGGAGAGCGCGGGCGGAAGCTGCGCGCAACTGGATCCCCCCAGCCTTAATGTGATGTAATTTGCATGTCTTTCTGCCGGTTCCAGGACAAATGTTCGGAAATATACATAGATGTTTGAATGCCTAATTTTCATAAGCAGATGCTCGTATGCGGTATTTCCTAGTCGAGCAATTGCTTGCAGACTCAGAGTTTACTCTGACTTGGTCAATTCATCAAGTCTATTCACCGTAATGTATGTTTGGTTTGTTCCTTCCCGCGAAGGTGTCATGATGTGGCTTCAATCAGATCGGCTATATTCGTCAGATTTCCCTATTGCTTGGTAGAAAGGGTATCCGGACAAATGTTCGTAGAGCACATATTCGGTAGCAGATGTTCATAAGTGCAAACGTTCAAGCCTCAGCAGTTACGAACATCGCCACATACGAACCTTTGCATATGAATATCTGCTAACGAATATGTGCGCTACGAACATTAGCGCTAACGAACATTTGTCCGGATACCCTTTCTACCACACAATAGGGAAATCCAACTCATATACGCTGATCTAGAGATCGCTGAAATCATCTATATACGCTGAGGTGGCTTAGTGGATAGCACCCTTGTCTTCTAAGCCACTGGTCCCGGGTTCAAGTCCCGGCGGAGCCTCTGAATAAGTCGATCTGATCCCCAAAATCCCTTCCAACAGGGTGAGAGTTGAAACCCCAACAATTATTGACTGAGAGAAGTTGTAAGATGTGTGTTTGGTAGCCTACTTAAAACACCTAGATATAAACGAGCTATCAATAAACGACGTTGTCCAGCCTAGCCCTCCCAGTAGCTCAGTTGGTACAGCGTTGAGCTCCGGCCCACTGCTCAGAAACATGCAGTGGCAGTGCGTGCGCAGGCTTGGGATCAATCCCTGAGACGCTCCGGCGCTCAACGTTTACCCGATATAGGTGGACTGGCAAGTGACTGATGAGAGGGTGACCCGAGAGGAGTGCTCGTCCTTGTGTTTTGTGGAGCGTTAGATTTTGGCTTCATTAACCCTTCATTGCAGGAGTTGCTCGCTCGGATAGTGGGATCGGGGTCTCCGTGACAAGTCCCTTGATGACTTTAGTGGGACTTCGGAACCAGAACCGATCTTGCAAAAACTTGGACAAAATTAAAACAAACAAAAAACTTGAATCAGAAGGAGCTGTCGAACATTTTTCATGGAAAATCAGAACTAGGCAAGGAGAGAGGAGAGGGTGTAAGAGTGGAACCTAACATACCATCAGCAGCAGCTTTCAGAATATGTGAACATTTGAAACCGTACACATATCTAGGCTACCAGAGGTGCATAAACCGCACAAAGCCCCAAAACAAGCACCACCCAACTGGAAAGGACAAAGCTTAGCACAACAATGTCCGCGAGCAGCCCCCAAACCCACGATCACTGGTGGTGCGAACGTTTTTAACTACACATAGACGTCCCCTGGCCGGGTGGGCTTAATAAAATACAAAGTGAGAAAAAACACTATCTTAGTGAATACTAAAATACCACAAAAAATGCAAAGTTATAGTTAAAAAACACTATCTCAGTGAATACTAAAATAACACAGAAAAGGCATAGTTATAGTTAAAGCTACTAAAACAATGTTATCTCACAGCGCAATGCTGAGCCGGGGACAGCAGGGCTAAGGCGTCACAGTTCCGAACTGCGCTGCCCCGCCTGACGGCAGCAGGGCTACGGCGTCACAGTTCCGAACTGCGCTGCCCCGCCTGACGGCAGCAGGGCTAAAGCGTCACAGTTCCGAACTGCGCTGCCCCGCCTGACGGCAGCAGGGCTGAGGCGTCACAGTTCCGAACTCCGCTGCCCCGCCTGACGGCAGCAGGGCTAAGGCGTCACAGTTCCGCACTGCGCTGCCCCGCCTGACGGCAGCAGGGCTAAGGCGTCACAGTTCCGAACTCCGCTGCCCCGCCTGACGGCAGCAGGGCTGAGGCGTCACAGTTCCGAACTGCGCTGCCCCGCCTGACGGCAGCAGGGCTACGGCGTCACAGTTCCGCACTGCGCTGCCCCGCCTGACGGCAGCAGGGCTAAGGCGTCACAGTTCCGAACTGCGCTGCCCCGCCTGACGGCAGCAGGGCTAAGGCGTCACAGTTCCGCACTGCGCTGCCCCGCCTGACGGCAGCAGGGCTAAGGCGTCACAGTTCCGAACTCCGCTGCCCCGCCTGACGGCAGCAGGGCTAAGGCGTCACAGTTCCGAACTGCGCTGCCCCGCCTGACGGCAGCAGGGCTAAGGCGTCACAGTTCCGCACTGCGCTGCCCCGCCTGACGGCAGCAGGGCTAAGGCGTCACAGTTCCGAACTCCGCTGCCCCGCCTGACGGCAGCAGGGCTAAGGCGTCACAGTTCCGCACTGCGCTGCCCCGCCTGACGGCAGCAGGGCTAAGGCGTCACAGTTCCGCACTGCGCTGCCCCGCCTGACGGCAGCAGGGCTAAGGCGTCACAGTTCCGAACTGCGCTGCCCCGCCTGACGGCAGCAGGGCTAAGGCGTCACAGTTCCGAACTGCGCTGCCCCGCCTGACGGCAGCAGGGCTAAGGCGTCACAGTTCCGAACTGCGCTGCCCCGCCTGACGGCAGCAGGGCTAAGGCGTCACAGTTCCGAACTCCGCTGCCCCGCCTGACGGCAGCAGGGCTAAGGCGTCACAGTTCCGAACTGCGCTGCCCCGCCTGACGGCAGCAGGGCTAAGGCGTCACAGTTCCGAACTGCGCTGCCCCGCCTGACGGCAGCAGGGCTAAGGCGTCACAGTTCCGCACTGCGCTGCCCCGCCTGACGGCAGCAGGGCTAAGGCGTCACAGTTCCGAACTGCGCTGCCCCGCCTGACGGCAGCAGGGCTGAGGCGTCACAGTTCCGCACTGCGCTGCCCCGCCTGACGGCAGCAGGGCTGAGGCGTCACAGTTCCGCACTGCGCTGCCCCGCCTGACGGCAGCAGGGCTAAGGCGTCACAGTTCCGAACTGCGCTGCCCCGCCTGACGGCAGCAGGGCTAAGGCGTCACAGTTCCGAACTGCGCTGCCCCGCCTGACGGCAGCAGGGCTAAGGCGTCACAGTTCCGCACTGCGCTGCCCCGCCTGACGGCAGCAGGGCTAAGGCGTCACAGTTCCGAACTGCGCTGCCCCGCCTGACGGCAGCAGGGCTAAGGCGTCACAGTTCCGAACTGCGCTGCCCCGCCTGACGGCAGCAGGGCTAAGGCGTCACAGTTCCGCACTGCGCTGCCCCGCCTGACGGCAGCAGGGCTAAGGCGTCACAGTTCCGAACTCCGCTGCCCCGCCTGACGGCAGCAGGGCTAAGGCGTCACAGTTCCGAACTGCGCTGCCCCGCCTGACGGCAGCAGGGCTAAGGCGTCACAGTTCCGCACTGCGCTGCCCCGCCTGACGGCAGCAGGGCTAAGGCGTCACAGTTCCGAACTCCGCTGCCCCGCCTGACGGCAGCAGGGCTAAGGCGTCACAGTTCCGAACTGCGCTGCCCCGCCTGACGGCAGCAGGGCTAAGGCGTCACAGTTCCGCACTGCGCTGCCCCGCCTGACGGCAGCAGGGCAAAGGCGTCACAGTTCCGAACTCCGCTGCCCCGCCTGACGGCAGCAGGGCTAAGGCGTCACAGTTCCGAACTGCGCTGCCCCGCCTGACGGCAGCAGGGCTGAGGCGTCACAGTTCCGCACTGCGCTGCCCCGCCTGACGGCAGCAGGGCTAAGGCGTCACAGTTCCGAACTCCGCTGCCCCGCCTGACGGCAGCAGGGCTAAGGCGTCACAGTTCCGCACTGCGCTGCCCCGCCTGACGGCAGCAGGGCTAAGGCGTCACAGTTCCGAACTCCGCTGCCCCGCCTGACGGCAGCAGGGCAAAGGCGTCACAGTTCCGAACTGCGCTGCCCCGCCTGACGGCAGCAGGGCTAAGGCGTCACAGTTCCGAACTGCGCTGCCCCGCCTGACGGCAGCAGGGCTAAGGCGTCACAGTTCCGAACTGCGCTGCCCCGCCTGACGGCAGCAGGGCTAAGGCGTCACAGTTCCGAACTGCGCTGCCCCGCCTGACGGCAGCAGGGCTAAGGCGTCACAGTTCCGAACTGCGCTGCCCCGCCTGACGGCAGCAGGGCTAAGGCGTCACAGTTCCGAACTGCGCTGCCCCGCCTGACGGCAGCAGGGCTAAGGCGTCACAGTTCCGAACTGCGCTGCCCCGCCTGACGGCAGCAGGGCTAAGGCGTCACAGTTCCGAACTCCGCTGCCCCGCCTGACGGCAGCAGGGCTAAGGCGTCACAGTTCCGAACTGCGCTGCCCCGCCTGACGGCAGCAGGGCTAAGGCGTCACAGTTCCGCACTCCGCTCCCCCGCCTGATAATAGCTGGGGTCGCCCAGCCCCACAAATCACAAAGTATGACACTCTCGCCCAGATTTCGTCGGTGAAATTGGTGTCAATTTTTTAGAGGACGAAATGGTCACTGGCGCAAACAGGCCAGTTTGGTGCGATGGAAGCGACACTGAAAACTCACTGAACTTTAATAGAGAGAAAATTGACTTGGAAAGAACAACAGTTACCGAAACAATTGTACCGGTTACGCTGGGTGAGCAAACATTTGTCACACACTCGCATTTTTGCTAGTGAATTCGTCATTCTCCGATGGCAGGCGAACTTTGTTAAGTAGATGTGGATGATGTAACTTGAAACAGCAGCTGTTTTACATCTCCACTAGGAAAAGTAGATTTTTGGTAAAAAAAATGGATACAATAAAGTTGAAGATAGGATTCCATATTAGTTGGCCAAAGTCCCGTTCTGTCGGTCAGGAGAGTCCTGTCAGAAGGACTCCTCACCTCCCCTCCAGAAACGCAACACCAACACAATAGGCATCTCCTCTGGCATCTGCTGACTCAACAAGAATTGAACATAATGCTTATCTATCATCCCCACAATGGGAGGCTGCCACTGTCACGCTGTAGCTGTTTTTCCAGCAGAACAACAGCTGGCTGTCAGAGCGTAAAACCCTTAGGAGAGGTTTATTTACTTATTTATTCATCTCATATGAGCGACAGGGGCTTGCCCACAGTAAAAGCTCAAGTCAGGGATAATATCCAGATTCCCTAAAATTACATAAAAGACACATGTTAAAAAACAAGTCAAGACAAAAAGTAAATACAAGGTAAAAATAAAAAGATAAATATATACAAAATAAACCTCTAAAAACATTAAAAAATACATATTTAAAGGGAAACAATAAAATACAATGAAACAAAATTAATGCTACGTTCCTACTGCCTAACATATTTCCGAACTTGAGATTTGAACTTACCTGATGATAATCTAAATGGATCAGCAAATGGACAGGCGAGCATAAAATCATTAAAAGCTTTGGGCAGCCGACAGTACACACCCCGCCTCACAGTCTCCTTTGTGTACAGTGGTAGGCTCAGCAAAGTGCCTGCCATTGCACGTGTTCTTCTTGCTGGCACGTGTAGCGGGAAGCTACCAAGCAGAAAGGCGGAATCGATCTGGGCCGTTAGAATTTTGTGTACAAAAGTAATGTCATATTGCAGTCTTCTCTTGGCTAGTCTTGGGATTTTGAAATGGGCCAGAAGTTCATCGTATCCTAGACGTACGGAGGGTTGAGTAAAAACAGATGCTAGCCAGATAAGAAATTTGTGCTGAGTTTTTCTAGTCTTTCCAGATGCGTTTTGGCAGCCGAACCCCAAATAATACATCCAAACTCAAGAATTGAACGAACATTGGAAAAATATGCCAATTGGCTTGGGTTTCAATTTCCAAATTGGCTTGGGTTTCAATTTCGAGCTCGCTCTCACTCCTCCCACCGGATGGCCAGTCTGGAGCGACCGAATCATCACACCTAACATCCTCTTTGCCTGACTTACGATTTTATCTTTATGTTCTGCGAATGTTAATTTGGAATCCAGCAAAACGCCACGGTCCCGAATGAAAGATACTTTTTCTAGGGCACTGTTTTGAATTTTGGAGATGACTGATGACTTAAGAAACTGATGCTGAAGCATCAGTTTCTTCTTCAGAGAAATTTTAAATGATTTGCATTTGGACGGATTAAGCTGCAGCTTCCAAAGATGAGACCAATCAGCCAAACGTGTCAAGTCAGCTTGAAGTAGCTCTGAGTCCTCAGGAGTCACAATTTTATGATACAATTTTACGTCGTCGGCGAAAAGAAGACAGTTCGTTTTAATTTTGTCCAAAAGATCATTGATGAAGAGAGCAAACAGGATCGGTGAGATAATTCCACCCTCCGGCGTTCCAGAGCGCACAGGTGTCCACTCAGAAAATTATCCATTAACAACTACGCATTGCTTTCGATTTGTGAGGTAAGAAGAGAGCCAATTGGGGGCGGCACCTGAGATTTGATAGGAGTTTTTTAGCTTATGAAGCAGTAATTTGTGGTTGACACTCTGAAACGCCGAGCAGTAGCCGGTGTATATGACGTCAGTTTGATGACCAGATGAGATCGCCTCCCACACCGTTTTTAGAAGACAAGCTAAATGTGTATCACAAGAGCGGCGTGGGACAAAGCCATGTTGCTTTGGGACCAGGACCGGTTGAACATGAGAGATTAGTACGTCACATACACAGCGCTCCAGAACCATGCCAAGCAGTGGGTTGAGTGAGATAGAACGGTAATTTGAAGCGAGTTTTTAGAGCCCTTTTTGCACAGGAACGATGTTCGCTTCCGCCCACCTGCCCGGAAAAGCTCTCCGCTGAACACTCATGTTGAACAAGATGACCAATTGTAGTGAACAACTGGTAACTCCCTTAAGGGAGTTACCAATTGTTCACTACATTCTTTAATAACACACACACTAATGTTATCAGGTCCACAGGCTTTGTGAGCCTGTAACGATGTGAGTGCACGGCAAAAATCTCCTTCAATCACCACAAAACGAATCGTTTTGTGGTGACTGAAGGTTCTGAAGGACTGAAGGTTCCTGGGGAGAGGCTACAGTCGTGTGATATACATGAACGACAGCCCAGAGATAGGTGCTAACAAAACTGTGCTGGGGGCTCAAAATAAACCAAGCAGTAGTAGCTTCAAAAAAAGCAAAGCCACAACCCTTTTCACTACCTTTACATTAAAAATTCAATGGACCTTCCTGAGCTATTTTAGGGCCTGCTTAGCCAATGTGTAGGTACCTCACATTCTAACCTCCACTGCTTTTATGCAGGGTATGGTGGGAACAGCTTCAAGGAGTAGAAATATGTGCAGTGTATGGTAGGAGGTGAGATAGATGATTACAGAATTTTGACAACTTCCATTTCCATATCAAAAGTTTGAACAAAAAGTTGTTAAATATGCTGCTAGGCTGCTTGTAGACCTTGAAGAACCTTCTAACTTTTCCACTTTTAAATAGGGATAAGTGCATTGATACAAAATGGCCAGTGCATCTTCTCTGGCCTCTTGCCATGCTTTACAGACTGGCTAGTTCCCAAGCAAAGCAGGTATTTTCTTTGTCTGGGGACATGGAGGGAGAATACATTTTTTTAATCAAAAAAAGTTCCTGAGCAGCATGCCTTTTAATGCCCACTTCATGAAACTTGAGTGGAAAATTCATCAGTGCAAAAAAACTAAAACCTGCAAGCCAATGTTATTTCAAAAGATCAAGGAAGGTCCATTGAGCCTTGTGAATGAATGAAATGAAGCTTTGATATGAATTCTTTAAAGTCATTACTTGGCTTCTTCAGGCCAAGAAACCTACCAGCCCTACCTACTGCCCCACCTTAACCTTTTAAATTGGAAGGTGTTTGAATAGCACTCTGTTGAGAGTGAGTTTCAGGAAAGCAAAGTAATAATATTTGGTTAGAACATATTTTCCAGTCTTCTCAGATTAAGTTTGAGCAAATAAATTTTTGGACCCCCAAAACCCCAAATGTCTGCTAGTTACATTGACAGTAAGTCAACACTTCAGATTTATGAGAATAAGAGGTGTCTCATCCAAAAACTTTTTTTAACATAATTTCTACAGGCCATAAGTAAGAAACAAGCTATTTTACAATAGGTATATTCCATGGGCATAAGTATAATTTTTAGGCTTATCAGCACACCAACAGCTTATGGCATCACCACCTCTTCCCCAGTTGAAGGTTTTTCTCACAAGCCAGATTGCTCCTTGTTCAGGGAATCTGCCAGGCCTTAAACCCGGGTTGGCTGTGTGGAAGGTGAGCATTCTAGCCACTAGCTACTGTGCCCCCACAGGGGTACATACCAAAGTGCAAAGGGAGTATAGACAATGACATGGTGGTAAAGATAAAGCTATACCAAAATGTATAGGTAGGTAATAGGGATCAATAAGTTAATTTGGAATTTACTGAACTTTATAAGCCACACTAAGTGCCTGTCTTGCCCCTGTTCACTGAGGTTGTTCTTGATTATAACAGGTTTGTGCCCATAAAAATTACTTACTTATCATACCAGTCTAAACCTAATCAAGTGACTGACTGACTCATGAATGGGTTGACGAGCTGATATCAACATAATAAACATGGCGAGTGAGTACCTAGCTAAGCACTGATTCCGGGTATCGACGCAGTAGAAACAATGCCTCGTTTGCACAGTAGCGTAGCGGTACTGCATTTTAATTTGTGGTGGTGGTGTAAGGAGGGCATGTTCAGAGGACACAGCAACAAAGACGATAATGTAAACTAATTTCATACATAGTTCACTGGCCCGTGGCAGTGGTGGTGGTGATTGGGCAAATTGGAAGGGCATTACCCAAGGCAATAGAGTAAAGGTAAAGGTAAACGGAGCGGGCCGCTCAGCCATGGCCAATGACAGCAATTTTTACAGCTGGCACAGGATAGCTGACTGCTGGAAAACCATAGGGTGGCTGCTGAGCCAGAAAGTTTCTATCAATACATATACCTACTACGGGAGTTACAGGCAAATATAATATTTTATTATATTTATTTATCTTATTTTGTAGACACAAAAAGAGTTTCAGTAAGTTTTATTGTCAACTGATTGCCGCCAGGTCCCGAGCTGGCGGTGTGTATTGACGGTTCAAGTAGACGGTGGCGCCGCTGCGGCGACGGGATGAACTACAACGCTCTGTAGGAAAGAATAGAGACAGTTCTGGCGCACGCTTCCACATACTGTATTGCTGCATATTTTGCCCCTCAATTTCGGAAGAAGTGGTGTTGTAAATGAGTGCAGGGTGTGTAAATTGTGTGTTGTGGAGTTGTGTGCTGTTTCTGAATTGAATGCAGTCGTACCTGGAGTTCTGTTTCTACATACTTGTGCTGAAAAGTAACCGTCCGCTTCCTCTGCTTACTCCGATTGTGACTAGCCAGGAATGAGTCCACATAACATGATCCCTGGCTTAGGTTTTGCTTTCTTTACTCGTATTCAGCTGGGAGTGTCATAGGTGTCGCTTTTGTTCAGATAGAAACGCTCTTTAAATAAAAACAGGGGCAAACGTTTACAGTTTTTGTTAACACCAAGCCACTTATGAGCTAGTGCTGTCATTATTTGTTGAGAAGTGTCCCTTCTGCCTGTGGTGCCTCAGGTGTGGGTAATTAAGATCGCTTCGGCTAGAATGTGCACAAATACACAATTTTCCGGTGAAAAATTGCAGTGCAGGGGTGTGTCCTGAACACTAGATTCTCGGTGGCTCCGGGCTCTTGATTTTGCGGGGGACGCAACACTTATCTGGTGGGACAATGAGGGGCCACGTGTGCTATATTGTGGCATATGTGTTAGGAGACATGGGAAAGTGATCTGATTCTGATGTATGTTATGCAATCTGATGTGTATGGGGGAGAGGGAGGAATAGGGGAGCTGGGGCCACTGATGAGGTGCCCATAGGAGGATGGATTTGGTTATCTTTATGTGCATTGAGATGCTCATTGTACTGGTGTTTTGTTAATAAATAAATAAATGTTGAAAAAAATATGTTCTGAAAAAATGCAAGAAATCCTGCAGCCATGGAGCTCAAGTACAGCCTACGAGATCTTCATGATCACACGAAACAATTTCCATTTGTCCATTTTTAACCCACCCAGCCCATCCCCTGAGTCGGGAAGATAACTTGAGCATTGCCTGTGGTTCTATCATCATCGCCATCAATTTTTTGTGTCATTTTTACATGAACATGGGATAGAAGTAAAGGTAGAGAACAGCAAAAGAAGACATGGGTAAGGCAAAGCAATAAAGAGCAACAGAATAGAAGTCACTCCATAGGCATATAGTATAGAGCAAAAAGAAGTAGGCGAGTCATGTTATCAGATTAGAGCATATGGTCAACATAGGTAGAAGGAGCAAAAACGGAACAAAGTGACACAACACAGTGAGAATGACAGGAAATAACAAAACAAGATGGGCCCAACAGAACAAACTGAGCAGAAATATAATGCCAAAACAATTAAACAGCAAATAAAATTAAGAACAAGCAAACAGTTAACAGCAAGGTGTTCATAATGCAAATAATGATTTGCAACCAATCCTACCAATTTATTGCTACATACATGGATGTTAATGTATTCCTCCAAGATCCAATCAAGGTAAAAATAATTTTGAACATACAATTTTTGAAAATGTTTATTTCTTTGTATACAATGATTTGTAAATAGGTGCAAGCATCACATTAGTATCACTGTGTGGATAGTCCTATTCAACATCAAATTGGCATATTTCCTGTTTTGCAATCCCAAAACCATCATGTGGTGTCATTCGCATTGGGTTGGGGTTTTATTATGACCATTATTACAGGTATGTTGTAGGCTAAAATATCTTTGAAAATATAAAAAAATTGGCATGCACAACCAGGTCAAGAGGTTTAAGTTGGCCCAAATTCTCAAACATGGTCTACATGCTGAACCTAACCAGCTGCCCTTAACATGTTAGTATGGACAAAGTTAGGTGTTCTTTTCTTTCTTTCGTTTTTGGTTTGATTCAATTAGTGTCATAATTTGGCCTCTCTGAACATGTATTTTTCTGTTTGTTTGTTTATATTTGTTTTTGCTTTTGGCCAGCCAAATTCTGGGTGTCATTAGGAGATCTTTCGTTCACATAGATCAGCAGGTGCTCTCACTTTTGTACAAGGCCCTAGTGCGTCCACACTTGGAGTATGCTAACATGGTGTGGGGTCCGTTCAATAAGGCCGACCAGCTCCTGGTGGAGAGAGTGCAGCGCTGCACAACAAAAATTGGTGCCCTCTCTACAGAACCTTGACTACGAGCAGAGACTCCGTGCCCTGAAGCTTCCATCCCTCTGGTATAGACGCAAGAGAGGTAACATGTTGTTTGTGTACAAACTTATGAACGGCCTGCTGGGGGTGACAAGAGAGGAGTTCTTCCTGGACACTCCTGAAGTCTCCACTCGAGGGCACCATTTCAAAGTGGGGAAGCATAAAGCAGACTCAAGAGTAAGGAGGAACCACTTCAGAGCATGCACAATCTCGGACTGGAACAGCCTCCCGGCATGGGTGGTGGAGTCACCGTCGACAAACTCCTTCAAGAACAGTATCGATAAGTTCTGGGGAGAGCTTATGAACTGTACATATTCCCAACTAACTGTACATATTCAGAAACTGTACATATTCCCAACTTAGCCTTCTGTAATGAAACACATCCTGAGCTCGATGAGAAGGGGCAAGACAGGCACCTGGCGTACCTTATAAAGTCCCAACCATCTAAGGTAAGGCTTTGGATTGTGTTTGTGTTGTTTTTAGTTTTGGTTTGATTCCATTATCGGGTGTCCATTAGTTACTGATTAGTTGCTGATCAGGCTTGTTTTGCATGGCCCCATCTGTTTTTTTCTCGTTCCATGATTGCTGTTTATTTGCTGGCGGTTGATGTTCTGTTCCTTCTACCTAGGTTGTCATCATTTGCTCTAAGCTGATAACTGGTCGCCTACTTCCTTTCATTCTACACTGTGTGCCTGTGAAGTTCTATTCTGTAGCTCCTTATTGCTTTGCCTTGCTGATCTCTTCTTTTGCTGTTCCCTTCCTATGCTTGTTTTTGCTGTCTATGTGAAAAATGAAATAGAAAGTTGATGATGATTTCATAGGCATATGGTACAGTACAGAACAAAAGGAAGTAGGCCAGCATGTTATCAGATTGGGGCAAATAATAACGTAGGTAGAAGGAAAAATATGAACGCCAGAAAATAACCGGCGACCATGGAACAAAAACCGGACTAAAAACAAATGGAACAAAAACCAAGGGAGTGTGAAACTTTATAAGAAAAATACAAACTGAAACTTCCTGCCTCTATCTTCCACCCGCACCACCAAATCAAGCAATACATAAACCGTTTACTGCATTCCAAGCCGCTTGTCTCAAATGCGCCGTTACTCGCCATATTTCTGTCCTACAGAGATGACAAACACTAGTGACATCTATCGGACGGTTGAAACGCCAATTGTCTATGGAGCTGGCGGTGTGTTGAAGAGATAGGGACTTTTTGGCGTACAACTTGGCGTGAAAAAGACAATTTACAAACTGCGTTCATATACCGTTCTTCTCATATCTACCAGTGTGTTTTATTTTGAGATAATAACTTTGAGACGCTGGGATTGATTGTCTGTTTGTGTATGGACGGAAAACTGTTACATTTTTAAAAAACCTACCTATAGTGCCAACTTCTTTAGTGTGATACTAAGCGCTGTGATCACCGGTGCCTATGGATCATATCAGGCACAGACGTGTGCTCATGCTCAATGCCTGGATGTACTAAGACCAAGGAAAAGGATCGTGGTCTGCTATTCTTCAGGGTCCCAAAGGAGCCAGCCAACTAGGTAAGAAATATGCCGCAAAATGATTTTACACTCGTCAAATTTGGCTATGGGGCAGTGGAAGTCGGGTGGCTTTCCTCGCCAGTCTGCAAAGTATGATAATTCTGACCAGTTTTTGGTGTAAAGTGTACCCCAAGACTGGTTCAAGCAAAGAAAATTTTGGAGCAAATGAAATGGTGACCAGCATTTACCAATACTGAGAGTGTATAAATGAGAGTGGCGGTTGCCAATACCGAAGCCACATAGAAGTTGCAGTGTATAGAAAGTGGACGAAAAGAATATAAAATACCATATTGTTGTTTTAAGTTGAACAAGAATTCAGGGCATTCATGCCCTAGGGCTGCTGGGGATATAGTACCAGTTGTGTGGTTGGAGTACCAGCCAAATACATTGTTTGGAAATAAGTAGAGGTCAGTGTGTTTTTATGCCCATTTTGGTTCAAATTTTAGGTGAGAGGTGGTACGATATTCTCAATAGCTGGTGCAACTTCTTTGGGATGCTGCCATACTTTGCTGACTGGCTTCCTTACTGCATGGTGTCCTCTTATCAATACTGACTGACTGCCTCTTGATTCAGCATGTAGAATTTGGCAGATTTACACAAGATCTCATTGGTGCAGCCTTTGGGTAGAATTACTGGTTTGGGGCAACTTTTGTCATTCTTTGTGGTAGGTACAACAATATTGGAGCTGAGTGTGACAGCTTGGACAGTGCTGACCCTTATTAAAAGTCATAAAGGTGTCAATAAGATAGTAAAACAGGTAAAATGGACGAAAAAGAACATTTCTGCTTCAATGTGAAGAGGATTCTGGCCCAGCTGCTGAATTTCTGCCTGGAATTGGGGTAGGATTTGAGCTACCCCAAGCATATTGTGCAGTTTCCTGCCACATTCTGCAGACCAGCCCTTCACTGATATTCCCGTCATAGGCGGATCCAGGATCGCGGATGGTGGGGGGCACCGTGCCGGGGGTGGTAAGAATTTGATGCCTGGCTTCATAAGAATTCAAGTGCCGTCAGCTGGTGGGGCACTAATAGCCGTTTCATTAATTTGTTTGGACAGGCTTCAAAAGCCTTATTCAAAAAAATGATTTGATTATTTGTGATACCTCATTAATACCCATTGTTAGTTATTTGGGTTTTCGGGCGCACGAACCAAGATTAATTATCGCCCATTTGGTACCCATTGTAATCGTGTTGTATTGTGTTCTTTTCCAGCGCGACTGAGGTAACCTGGACATGCGAAACCTCTTCGGTCGCGAGCAGCAGCGCGCGGCTCAGGCAGCTTGAACTTGCGAAACCCTTCGGCGGCGAGCAGCAGCGCCGGCCTAGCTCGCGTGCAGCAAAGCTGTCATCCAGGCGCTGGTGCTACCAGTGCTCCCTCTGATATGATGGCGTATAGCCGGAGTTCAATTGATAGCTGGATTTGTCAATCAATGTGGGATTCTTGTATCTGTGTTTGCAAGCAATGTTCAAAATAAATACCAATGAGATATTGAATATGCTACGAGTTGTACTAACGGGGTGAACATTTATCCCATGCCTTTTTATATTAGTTGAGTCTTTTTATTAATACTGTGTCCCACAGAACATCTATTGGTGCCATACGGGACTTAGCTTGCAAAACTTTTGAATACCTTCTTTTGATAACTACAATGGAACTCTTCACTGTTCTTGTCATTTGGCCCTGCTCAGCAACCAACTCCTCTAGATCTGTCATCTAGGCTGGCAAAGTGACTTTGAGTTATACGCATGGTAGAACAGTGGCCTACCAATATAATTGCACGTTTACGGTGGAGTCATTTTGCACTGCCAAATTTTTATATTTTCTTATGTCGCGCCGGCTCCCCGCCATTGGATTCGCCATTCCGCCATTGGAGCGCCATTGACCTTTCAAAGTGGTATGATGGGCATTTCAGGAAGCTTCGTATAGATCGGCCAACAAGTGCTCCCTCACCCTCTGAATCCGTCCATTGTCTATGCCCATATCTAAAGCCATTTTTTAGGCACAAGAACAACACGTTTGAGAAGGATGTTCCGCGATAAATTTCCGCAAGCATGGTGTTTTGTAAATCGGCTAGAATATAGCCATTTGAGGAGATCATGGCCTCTCAACCTCCGTCAAGATTTGGACTGCCTACGTACTCATGGACGTCGAAAGCGGGGGGGATGAGGAGACGCGTCCCCCTACTCGTGGATCAGAGGGGGACGGTCCCGCAAAAACTTTGTGACTCGTCCTAGGTTTTTATTTGGATTCTCTTATTACTTGCGCTTGCCTTCGTTAATTGCGTGGAATTTTGCAACCCAACTCGCTAAATTTGTTGGTGAAGTGTATTGCCAGTATCGTTTTCAGAGACAGCCTATTCGCTCCAAATTTTGCGCCCCAGCGCCCCTCCTCCCCGCCTCTGGTCGTCCCCAGTCATGGTCCGTCCCCACCGGTAAAAATTCCGTGGCGACGCCCCCGCCTCTGCACCGCAGTGTCACATTTTGCGGCGCCCGTCATCGACGATCGAGCTTCATATGTGTAGGTGGGGGTGGGCAGTGGCGGACGCACGAGTGCCGTTGGGGGGGGCAACGCAGGAGAAATAGTGAAAACAGTATTATTAAAAGATCGGTAAAAATTTTGCCATTTGGGGGGCATGGCCCCTGCCCCCTCCGTACGCGGATCCAGGGGGCGGGTGCCCCCATCGACCCTCGTCGCCCCCTAAAATGGTCACGGCATTGCTTTGGAATGCCAATGGCGTCCCCTGAACCGTCGCTTCCCACACCCCTGAATCCGCCTAAGTCCCTCTGCGTCTGCCAATAGGAGTGGGGAGGGGTGGGTAATTTTCTATACACTCTCCTCCCCTTGGAAGTTTGATCCGTCGCTGCTCCGGATATTTTTTACTTTTGCCCGATTTTAAGATGAGAGTATGGTCACTGGCGGCGGAACTGGGGGGGGGGCACCGTGGCACGGTGCCCTCCCTTAAATCAATTTTAACAGTAACCCAATGGCGTTGACTGGAAAGAAATGGGTTCAAACATGGGCGGATCCAGGATTGCCGATCGGGAGGGAGGCACCTTCCCGGGTGGGCGCTGTCCGGTCCAGGGGGCGCCATTTTTGACCGGCAAAACCTATCAAATGGGCGCAAAATTATATCGGTGGGCGCCGATTTTCGCATCCTGGGGGAAGCGACATTTCAGGGGGGCGTCATCGACCTTTCAGTGGGGGGGCCGTGACCATTTCAGGGGGTGCCGAAAGTCGATCGGGGGCACGTGCCCCCCTTGCTCTCTGCATCCGCCTATAGGTTGAATAGCTCATGGCGCGCCCCCCTTAAATTTGGACGTTCCGCCGTCGCTTAGTATGGTAGAAAACCGTCGGAGTATATATCTTTCCCACCGTTTCGCATGTTATTTCTATGCAAATACTACTTTTCTATTACCTTTCCAATTTTTAATCAAGCGGCGGTGAAAATTCAGTGCCCCAGAATAGTCTCCGCTGGTGGCATTGCTAAAATTACATCGAACTGCATCATTTACTTGACGTTTACGCTCTTTACTTGTCCCATTTGAGTATCTCCGGAATACGAGGTTCAATCATCAGCTGGCATGAAATTGTTTTGATGTCACGTGACCGTGCCACCCTGGCATTACCCATGGAAATGCGATGACAATACGGCGGCCGGTAATATATGCGCAATCGTGTGAGGTAGACTAAAACCAAACATGCCAGATCGTCACCTGGGGAAACTTTTCTAAATATATCCCCAGCTTCAGCAAAAAAACACCAAAGGCTTGATCAGATACCTGGAGGCCGGTTTTGCGGTAGGCGCTCAGGCAGTAGCGAATCCTGGACTTAATTTGGGGGTCTATAGGGCTAAAGCATCCCTCACCATGACCTCAGATCAGCCTCCGTCTATGCATTAACCCTCGCTCCACCGGGGACCATCGATGGCCCCCTAAGGTTTTTCCGGGATAGCAGAAAAACGACGAGGCGCAGCACCGCGGTTGAGGGTTCTACCTCTTACTGCATCATATTCCCACCGTCCCTGAAATTTTTTACCCCGGGTCACCCAAGGTTATGTCACCAGGCAAGGTCAAGCAAGGTCACCTCACTTCAACTTTCGAGCTCTAAAGATCTGTAAGAGCTACATTTCAAAATCGATCGATTTGAAACTTCCTACACTTCATGACCCCTCCAGGGTCTACAAGGTGTATATCCGATATTTTTATTTCGTGACCTGAGGTCAGGTCACGAGGTGACCTCTCCCATTGACAAAGCATGGGGATCAAAAGCTGTCTTATGATCTAAAAGTCACAAAAACGATTGAAAATTCTCGGCTTCGTCAGAAAAGCGTTCTAGAACACCTTTCACGGATTCCAGGGGCCATATGTTCCCTTTGACCTCTCCAAGGTCATCCAAGGTCACCAGGGGTCAAAAACAGTATTTTGACAATAACTTTTGACATATATAAGCTAGAGCGCTGAATCAAACACCATCGATCGTGTATGTCTCGTCACTGGCTTTCGTTTGATATGCGGCAAGGTCACTTTCTGACCTTTCGTGACCTCAGGTCATCTAAGGTCACGAGGTGACCTCTGGAGGTCAAACCACTGGTGGGAGGTCATTACGTTCCACATAGCGGGAAATTTTCCTATCCAATGTACTTTAACACATCTCAATAGCTCTAATGGTACAAGAGTTATGCCCAGTTTGCTTAACACGCGCATTGACGGGGGTCTGAGCCACCTTCGCTTTAACGAGGGGCGCGGATACCCGCCCCTCCCCCCTAATATCTCGAGAACCACGGTAGGTAGCGAAAAACGGTAAACGGCGTTGGGTTGCCCATCCACTTCTCCATCGAAAATATTTGTGACCATTTTTTCAGGTCACATTTAAGATCACCAGAGGTCAAAACATGCCGTACTAGGGATAATATGTAAATTCAGTTTTTCGGCCATTACATCTGAACAAATAAAGATAGAGCAAAACGACTTTAACTATATCAACCCTCGCAGCAAGCCCAATCGAATGATATATATAATTTGACATTGCTAGGTCAAATCAAGGATTTGACCTGACCTGAGGTCAGGTCAGGGTCAAATTATATAAAATGCACATCATTAGAACTGCACAGCCGAGGCGAGTTTAATGGTGCTAAAATAAATGCTCTATCACTCTCCGTTACTGAGGTATACAGTACAAAACATTTTCCCATGTATTTCCAGTGGAGAGGTCATTCCTCGTACCTGACCTTAGGTCACCGATATCAAAAATACAGGAACATATTTTAGAGAACTCGGTGGGTCCATTGTGTGATATGAGTTTCAATCGGATAAGTTCACGCTGCTCCGACTTATGCTATCTTAAACTTTTTTAGGTCAGGTCACTTGACCTGTACTGGTGACTTGACCTGAGATGACCTAACCTTAAAATTGTTACAGAAGTTGTAAAAATGATGAGGGAAAAGGTATGCCAAATACGGCGGCGCTACGCACCGCCGGTTTTTGCTCTCTTTGAAAAAGCCGAGGGGAGCGGGTACCCGCCCCCGTCAATGCGCGTCTTAAGCATTGCACAATTGATTGAAAATAGCCGATCTTGACCTAATTTGACCTCTGGAGGTCAATCCATTGACCTGAGCGCTAAAACATGCGAAGTAATTTCTTACTGAATTCACGCAAGCTCTCTAATGCACTTTGCAGATTTGCGCTAAAGCCCATACTTTCGGAGTTAAAGAGGGGGCATCGATGGCCCCCGGTGGGGCGAAGGTGGCGTCGGACCCCCGGTGGGGCGCGGGTCAACTACCTATAAGCAGTACTTATTAATCACTCAGACATTTGGGGGACTTGAGCCCCGTAGCCCCCTTGTATCAGCCACCGCGCTCAGGTGAGCAGGTGCGGTGCTCAAGGGCGTATCCAGACATGGGAATGATTCTGGCAGTAGGAGTACACAGACAGCTTGGAAAAGGAATGTGATGGCCATAGGGGCGCCATATATGACCTGCTCATGACTTGAAAGCAGCTTTTGAAAACTGAATTTGCATTGAGCATGCTGAATGTATATCTGCACCTGAGTACACCTTTGTAGAGGCGTGCTCAGGTGAACAGATGCTTATCTGAGCACCTATGTGTAGTGTTAAGGAATGCACCTAACATGTGTAGCGTTATCATAAGGTCCGCCTAACTGTCATCCTGCTCCTTTGCAGTTATCAGTTGCCTCATTCAATATAAACCAGATGATACTTTCATGGTGTGAAATGCCTGATCAGCTATGAGGCAACTGAACAACTCTTGAAGTTATCCTGCTCCTTCTCATCTGGTGTTAGCCATGGCTACCTCTACCCCTCCTGCGATGTCTGCTGTCCAGTTACCGTGCCCCTGGCCCAACTGCGAGTTCCAGACTCCAGAGCTTGATGGACATGTTGCCATTCAGCTGCTGCAAATGCACCAGATGGCTACCCACCTCCTCACGGCTGCTGCTACGCCTGAGAAAGCAAAACTACCCTCTCTGGAAGTTTCTGCAGATGGTGCAGTCACTGAAACTGCACTGGGGGTCTTCAGACAGCAGATTGAGACATACAAGCGCCGTGCTGGACTCTCAGGAGATAATCCAGATACGATCCTGCAAGCCCTGCCCCCACCTGCATACAGTCTTCTCTATGCACGCTTTGGTGCCCAGCTCACCACTCTTACTGAGCCTCAGCTTCTAACACACATATCAGACCTGCTAGTGCGCCCAGAAAACCGTTTGGCCCACATCCTCAGACTGCAGCGTCTAAAGCAGGGTCCTGATCAGCCTGTGGCACAGTTTGCAGCTAAGCTGCGTGAGGTAGCTCGGCAGTGCAAATTAAATGTGCAGTGCATGTGTGAGCAATGGGTGAGCTACGAGGAGAAGGTTGTTCTCTTGCAGTTCCTCTCTGGGTTGTACGACACAGATGTGCAGTCAGAGCTACTCACTCACGCTCCTCTCACTCTGGCTGCCGCTGAGAAATATGCTGTCACCAAGGAGGTAGCCAAGCGCAGTCAGCAGGTCATGCAGACTGAGGAGCTGGGCCGCATTCAGTCTTCTAACCGGAAGCAGAAACAGGCAACTGGGTCTCGTGCCAGTACCGCTTCCAGCTCAAGTGCAGGACAGACTGCCCGCAAGAAACGCCGAAATTGTGGAGAGGCGGCGCACTTGGACCGCCGCACCCAGTGCAAGGCCTATTCCCATGTGTGCTCTTGCGGCCGCCGGGGGTATCTGCCCAGCGTATGCCTCAGCCGGGACCGCCCCAAGCAGCCCTCGAGCGAAGCATCAGCCGAGATATCTCTTGGAGGTAGTCCTAGCCACAAGCTGTGGGAGCTTGACTCCAAATTCGTCCTGGAACCTGCCCGCGGATCGGTCACCGCCCGTGACCCACCAAGCAACCGCCTCCCGGTGGAAGTTCACCTGGACGTGGCGAGTCTTCCCCATCCCAGCCGTCGGCACATCCCTCGGCCACCCTCACCGGTCACCTGCACAGCAGTCGCTGACACGGGTGCCACCGTCACCTGCTGCTGGCCTGAAATCCTTCGTGACCTGAACATTAACCGACGTGTACTCCCCGCTTCTAATATCACGCTATTCACAGCGAACAAAACGAGGCTCACGGTATTGGGTGCACTACCTGTATCCATATCGGTCACTTCTGGTGACAAAGCGTCTTCCACTGTAGAAATGTTGTATGTTGTGGCGGAGCTGACTGGTGTGTACCTCTCCGCAAGTGCCCTCCAGTCCCTTGGTGCGATCCCTGCATCGTTTCCCTACCCTCCCTCCCCGCACTCTCTCAACACAGCAGGGTCTGTGTCTGCCCTCGATGATGTGCGAACACTTGAACCCCCTGACGCAGGTCTAGCTCCGTGCGGCTGCCCTCGTCGGGCCCAGATCCCTGAACCACCTCCCACTCCTGAACACCCTACCGAGGCTGACATCCCCGCCTTAAAGCAGCAGCTGCTCGATCATTACTCATCATCGACACTTAATACCTGCTGCCACCAGCCCCTTCCTCTCATGCATGGGCCCCCTCTGGAGTTTGGACTGAAACCTGGTTATGTTCCTCAGGCCGCCTTCACTCCAGCGGTAGTCCCACTCCACTGGGAGGATAAGGTCCGTCGTGACCTGGATCGCGATGTTTCCATGGGGGTGCTGGAGAAGGTTGATGTCAACGAGCCCGTTACCTGGTGTTCCCGTATGGTGATAACTCGTAAACACAACGGTGAACCACGTCGGACCGTCAACTTCCAAGCTCTTAACGAGGCCAGTATTCGCCAGACCCACCCCACTATGCCTCCCTTTTAGAAGGCCATGACCATCCCTACCGGACAATGGAAAACCACAACCGACCCCTTCAACGGCTATCATTCCGTGGCGATCAGGGAATCAGATCGGCACCTCACGACGTTCATCACGCCATGGGGGTGCTATCGCTACAAAACTGTTCCCCAGGGCTACAATGCCTCCGGAGACGCGTATACACACAGGTTCGACAAAATCACGCTGTACGGAACTGACTGTGACCGAGTTATCGATGATTCCATCTTATACCAGCCCACCATCGGCGACATGTTCCGGCACACGGCTGAATACCTTTCCCTCTGTGGCCGAAATGGCATCCTGCAGAATGGCGACAAGTTTGTGTTCTGTAAGAAGACGGTTGACTGGGCTGGCTTCCGTGTCGACCCTAGCGGCGTCCAGCCGCTCCCAGCTCACACAGAGGCTATCCGCTCATTCCCTAGTCCAACCTCAGTGACTGACCTGCGCTCACTCATGGCCTTGGTCAACCAGGTGTCTGTATACTACGCTACGCAACCCAGGCTCCTTCCATTCCGTGCCCTACTGAAGAAGGACTGTCCCTGGTACTGGGATGAGACTCCTGATCGGCTATTTTGCGACACAAAGGAAATTATCGCTCGTGAGGTCGAAAAGGGCATCCAGTCGTTTAATCGTGCCAGGTCTACGTGCCTGCTCACTGATTGGTGCAAGACTGGGTTGGGCTATGTCTTGCTACAAAAGCAATGCGATTGTGCAGACATTCACCCTACCTGCTGCCCCACTGGATGGCGTGTATGTGGTGTTGGGTCACGGTTCACCTCCCCAGCGGAGAGCCGATACTCCCCCACCGAGGGCGAAGCCCTCAGCATCACCAACGCATTGGACAAGACCAAGTATTTTACCCTTGGTTGCGATCAACTCGTGGTAGGTACCGACCACAAGCCCCTCCTTGGGATCTTTGGTGACCGTTCGCTTGATGGGATTGATAATCATCGCCTCCGTCGCTTAAAGGAAAAAAGCTTCTGGTGGTCGTTCCGTCTCTTTCACGTACCCGGACGCCTCCATGGCGGCCCTGACGCCCTATCCCGATATGGAGTGAGAGAGCCCGCCCGAGACCCCGATGAGCTCAACCTCGTTGAATCGCTGAGCTGTTCCAGTGCTGTATCTGATGATAACACGGCACACCACCTCTTTTCCTTGATGACACGGCCTCGTGGCCCCGGAGATGAAGATGAAGCTGACCTTCTCTGCTCCTTGTCGCCAGCGCTACAGCCTGTAGATTGGAGTAGTGTGTCCAGAGCTTCCGCTCAAGATCCTGACATACGCCAAGCCGTTCAAATGGCTAACACGGCCTTTCTGGTCTCCCCTGAAGCTTATGAAGCTTACAGGTAGTGCACCCCTCCCCTCACGGTATGGGGTGCACTACCTGTATCCATATCGGTCACTTCTGGTGACTGATATGGTGACCGATATTCTGGCTATTTTCATGCCGCCGGAAAAACCCGAAGGGGTGTTCAAACACCACCCACCGGGACGAGGTTAAGCCCTACACAAAGCGTTTAAGACAACAAATCCAATGGTCCTGACCCCCCAAACCACCGGAATTTTCACCCATGTCCTACAACATTATGGTAAGCATTAGCTGATCAGGCATTTGAAACCATGGAAGCATCATCATCTGGTTTATATTGAATGAGGCAACTGATAACTGCAAAGGAACAGGATGACAGTTAGGCAGACCTTATGATAACACTACACATGTTAGGTGCACTCGTTAACACTACACATAGGTGCTCATATATGCCCCCACGGAAACGAGTGCAGAAGCACGAAGACATGTCGCGGAAACTGCACAAGGAATGCACCGAATGCACAAGGAGGGAACTGCGGCCGCACCGTGAAAACATTAGAGAAACAAACACTACAGGAAACAAACAACGCAACATGTTACAGATCAAGCACGTCAGGGGCGAAGCGCTGACGGTCATAAGAAGATGGAGGGAGTTTTCGTTCAGATCGAGGAACAACGAGCGGTCTCGGCGGGGGCTGGGGCAGGCACAAAGGGGTGTTCCCACGCGTTGGGTTTGGTGACGGGGAGCAGCTCCCCTGTGGTTGGGGTGGTGGAGAGGCTTCAGATAGGACCATCGATGGGGGTTTTCCCTGCTCAATGTCAGGGGAGGCCGCCGGGGAGCGGAGGTGACACACACGGGATCCGGGCACGGGAAGGAGCCAGGCCTGCAGTTACAGGGCTCTTCGGAGAAGAGGCAAGGGGTGGGTCAGGTAGACCTAAACACGTTGGTGGTACAGCACTACCAGTAGGAACATCAAAGGGCCTGACAGACACTGGCTGCTGGGGGAGGCCGGTGGGGGCACAAGTAGCAGGGCGGAACGCAGCTGAGTCGGGCTGCGGCACGGGTAGTGTAGTTGAGGTAGTGGAGGGTATGAAAGGCGTGAAGGCGCGCAAGAACTTACGATTGCGGAGTGTAACACGCCGGGGACCATCAAGCATAACCCTATTCTGGCGGTATGGTAGAACCTCGACGATCACACCTCTGCGGTCCCATCGAAGGGGATGGGGACCAACCTGGTTCTGTACCAAAACGGCCTGGCCGATCGGGAGGGATGGGAGATCCTTTGTGTGGGCATTAAGGCGTTTGTGATCGCGAGAGGCCCGTTTACAAAGAGCACGCTCTCGCCAGGTGGCTGTCTGGCGCCACATACGACTGAGGTCAGCGTGAGTGCGCAGAGGAGCCGAGAGCGGGGCGCTCGGGAGAAAATCACGGAGCTGTCTGCCCAACAGCAGTTCTGCCGGAGACAAACCGGTGGCTCTGTTGGGGGTGTTCCTGTATTGCAGCAGTGCCCGAGTGAGTTTGATCGAATCCATGCGTCCATTAGTCAGTACATTCTCACGAATAAGGCGTTTTGCAGTTTTTACTGCGATCTCCGCTCGACAGTTTGCATGTGGGAAGGCGACAGACGTGAGACGGTGGTGGATGCCGTGTTGGCGAAGGAAGTCCTGGAGCTCATGTGCAACAAACGGTGGGCCACCATCACTAGTAAGCGTCTCTGGGACACCAAAACCACGGACGAGCTCTGTGAGGACGTCCTTAAGGGTTAACCCTTGCTAGATTTTGAACCAGTTGCTAAAACGGTCCACGATGACACCATATTGCGACCCCATGTAGGTGAAGTAGTCGGCGGCCACGTGCTGGAAGGGGTATTCGGGGACGATGGGAGGGATGGGAGGCATCGCAGAGTGGGAGGGGGCATGGCGGTTGCAGGTGGAACAGCCCTGCCGGGTAGCCTCAATATCCTGGGTCATGTGGGGCCAAAATAGAGAGCGTTCGGCGTGAAGTCACATCCCCGTGACACCTTGATGCGCTGCGTGCAGAGTGTCCAGCACACGGCGGCGGAGGGACTCTGGTATGGTAGGCCGATCCTGATAGAGAAGAACAGGTCCCGAGGCACTCAAGTCCCGGCGGAGTCGCCAAAGAGCTCGGAGTTGGGTAGACATGCCTTTAGGGGAGACCGGAAAGGCCGTGCTAGCCATTTGAACAGCTTGGCGTACGTCAGGATCTTGAGCGGAAGCTCTGGACACACTACTCCAATCTACAGGCTGTAGCGCTGGCGACAAGGAGCAGAGAAGGTCAGCTTCATCTTCATCTCCGGAGCCACGAGGCCGTGTCATCAAGGAAAGGAGGTGGCGTGCCGTGTTATCATCAGATACAGCACTGGAACAGCTCAGCGATTCAACGAGGTTGAGCTCATCGGGGTCTCGGGCGGGCTCTCTCACTCCATATCGGGATAGGGCGTCAGGGCCGCCATGGAGGCGTCCGGGTACGTGAAAGAGACGAAACGACCACCAGAAGCTTTTTTCCTTTAAGCGACGGAGGCGAGGATTATCAATCCCATCAAGCGAACGGTCACTAAAGATCCCAAGGAGGGGCTTGTGGTCGGTACCTACCACGAGTTGATCGCAACCAAGGGTAAAATACTTGGTCTTGTCCAATGCGTTGGTGATGCTGAGGGCTTCGCCCTCGGTAGGGGAGTATCGGCTCTCCGCTGGGGAGGTGAACCGTGACCCAACACCACATACACGCCATCCAGTGGGGCAGCAGGTATGGTGAATGTCTGCACAATCGCATTGCTTTTGTAGCAGGACATAGCCCAACCCAGTCTTGCACCAATCAGTGAGCAGGCACGTAGGCCTGGTGCGATCAAACGACTGGATGCCCTTTTCGACCTCACGAGCGATAACTTCCTTTGTGTCGCAAAATAGCCGATCAGGAGTCTCATCCCAGTACCAGGGACAGTCCTTCTTCAGTAGGGCACGGAATGGAAGGAGCCTGGGTTGCGTAGCGTAGTATACAGACACCTGGTTGACCAAGGCCATGAGTGAGCGCAGGTCAGTCACTGAGGTTGGACTAGGGAATGAGCGGATAGCCTCTGTGTGAGCTGGGAGCGGCTGGACGCCGCTAGGGCGGACACGGAAGCCGGCCCAGTCCACCGTCTTCTCACAGAACACGAACTTGTCGCGATTCTGCAGGATGCCATTTCGGCCAC
The DNA here is from genome assembly GCA_034440635.1 of Lepas anatifera. Lineage (NCBI taxonomy): Eukaryota > Metazoa > Arthropoda > Thecostraca > Lepadidae > Lepas > Lepas anatifera. The sequence goes on along the minus strand of JAOTON010001336.1, from coordinate 1,741,882 downwards.
AGAGGGAAAGGTACTCAGCCGTGTGCTGGAACATGTCTCGGATGGTGGGCTTGTATAAGATGGAATCATCGATAACTCGGTCACAGTCAGTTCCGTTCAGCGTGACTTTGTCGAACCTGTGTGTATACGAGTCTCCGGAGGCCTTGTATCCCTGGGGGACAGTTTTGTAACGATAGCACCCCCATGGCGTGATGAACGTCGTGAGTGCCGATCTGATTCCCTGATTGCCACGGAATGATAGCCGTTGAAGGGGTCGGTTGTGGTTTTCCATTGTCCAGTAGGGATGGTCATGGCCTTCTGGAAGGGAGGCATGGTTGGGTGGGTCTGGCGGACACTGGCCGCGTTAAGGGCCTGAAAATTGATGGTTCGGCGGGGTTCACCGTTGTGTTTTCTGGTCACCACCATCCGTGCGCACCATGTTACCGGATCGTTGACGTCCACCTTCTCTAACACCCCCATGGCGACATCGCGATCTAAGTCGCGACGGACCTTCTCCTCCCAGTGAAGTGGGACGACCGCTGGAGTGAAGGCGGCCTGAGGAACAGAACCAGGTTTCAGTGCAAACTCCAGAGGGGGCCCATGCATGAGAGGAAGGGGCTGGTGGCAGTAGGTATTAAATGTCGATGATGAGTAATGATCGAGCAGCTGCTGCTTTAAGGCCGGGATGTCAGCCTCGGTAGGGTGTTTAGGAGTGGGAGGTGGTTCAGGGGTCTGGGCCCGACGAGGGCAGCCGCATGGAGCTAGACCTGCGTCAGGGGTTCAAGTGTTCGCACATCATCGAGGGCAGACACAGACCCTGCTGTATTGAGAGAGTGCGGGGAGGGAGGGTAGGGAAACGATGCAGGGATCGCACCAAGGGACTGGAGGGCACTTGCGGAGAGGTACACACCAGTCAGCTCCGCCACAAAATACAACATTTCTACAGTGGAAGACGCTTTGTCACCAGAAGTGACCGATATGGATACAGGTAGTGCACCCCATACCGTGAGCCTCGTTTTGTTCGCTGTGAATAGCGTGATATTAGAAGCGAGGAGTACACGTCGGTTAATGTTCAGGTCACGAAGGATTTCAGGTTCGCAGCAGGTGACCGTGGCACCCGTGTCAGCGACTGCTGTGCAGGTGACCGGTGAGAGTGGCCGAGGGATGTGCCGACGGCTGGGATGGGGAAGACTCGCCACGTCCAGGTGAACTTCCACCGGGAGGCGGTTGCTTGGTGGGTCACGGGCGGTGACCGATCCGCGGGCAGGTTCCAGGACGAATTTGGAGTCAAGCTTCCACAGCTTGTGGCTAGGACTACCTCCAAGAGATATCTCGGCTGATGCTTCGCTTGAGGGCTGCTTGGGGCGGTCCCGGCTGAGGCATACGCTGGGCAGATGCCCCCGGCGGCCGCAAGAGCACACATGGGAATAGGCCTTGCACTGGGTGCGGCGGTCCAAGTGCGCCGCCTCTCCACAATTTCGGCGTTTCTTGCGGGCAGTCTGTCCTGCACTTGAGCTGGAAGCGGTACTGGCACGAGACCCAGTTGCCTGTTTCTGCTTCCGGTTAGAAGACTGAATGCGGCCCAGCTCCTCAGTCTGCATGACCTGCTGACTGCGCTTGGCTACCTCCTTGGTGACAGCATATTTCTCAGCGGCAGCCAGAGTGAGAGGAGCGTGGGTGAGTAGCTCTGACTGCACATCTGTGTCGTACAACCCAGAGAGGAACTGAAAGAGAACCACCTCCTCCTCGTAGCTCACCCATTGCTCACACATGCACTGCACATTTAATTTGCACTGCCGAGCTACCTCACGCAGCTTAGCTGCAAACTCTGCCACAGGCTGATCAGGATCCTGCTTTAGACGCTGCAGTCTGAGGATGTGAGCCAAACGGTTTTCTGGGCGCACTAGCAGGTCTAATATGTGTGTTAGAAGCTGAGGCTCAGTAAGAGTGGTGAGCTGGGCACCAAAGTGTGCATAGAGAAGACTGTATGCAGGTGGGGGCAGGGCTTGCAGGATCGTATCTGGATTATCTCCTGAGAGTTCAGCACGGCGCTTGTATGTCTCAATCTGCTGGGTGAAGATCCCCAGTGCAGTTTCAGTGACTGCACCATCTGCAGAAACCTCCAGAGAGGGTAGTTTTGCTTTCTCAGGCGTAGCAGCAGCCGTGAGGAGGTGGGTAGCCATCTGGTGCATTTGCAGCAGCCGAATGGCAACATGTCCATCAAGCTCTGGAGTCTGGAAATCGCAGTTGGGCCAGGGGCACGGCAACTAGACAGTAGACATCGCAGGAGGGGTGGAGGTAGCCATGGCTAACACCAGATGAGAAGGAGCAGGATAACTTCAAGAGTTGATCAGTTGCCTCATAGCTGATCAGGCATTTCAAACCATGAAAGTATCATCTGGTTTATATTGAATGAGGCCATAGGCGGATCCAGGGGGCAAGGGGGGCACATGACCCCCACCCGATCGACCCTCGGCGCCCCCTGAAAGGTCGATGGCGCCCCCCTGAAATGTCGCTTCCCACCCTCCCCCAGGATACGAAAGTCGGCACCCACCGATAGGATTTGGCGCCCACCTTATAGGTTTTGCTGGTCATAAGTGGCGCCCCCTCGTCCGGGTGGCGCCCCCCCGGAAGGTGCCCCCTCCGATCGGCAATCCTGGATCCGCCTATGAATGAGGCAACTGATAACTGCAAAGGAACAGGATGACAGTTAGGCAGACCTTATGATAACACTACACTACACATGTTAGGTGCATTCATTAACACTACACATAGGTGCTCAGATAAAAAGACGGCGGCGCGAAGCGCCTCTGTACTTGACACAACTTATCCTTGAGCAATTCCGCAACCTTGTGCAAAATTTTAAGGTTGGATCATTTCAGGCCAGGTCACCAGTGCAGGTCGAGTGACCTCACCTCCAAAAAATGTTTAAGGTGGCACAAGTTATATACTTTAGACTTTAATCGATAATTTTTTCCAAAATGACCACTCATTAATTTCAGCATCTGCTGTGCTGATCTCAGATCTGAGCGATCACCTTCCAATTTGGCTTCAATTAAAGTCTAAAATGGAAAAATCTCACAAAACTTCCAACAAGAGCCTAGCATTTGACTTTCGCAAAATTGAACAACTAAAGCAAAATTATGCCGCGGCACCCGCTGGTCGACCGGCCTACCTTCGAGTCGTAGGCCGAGCACAGGCCACCGGCGACCTCGGCCGGCTCAAATAGTGTTTGGGCATTACCGGCCGAGGAGCGGCCGGTGAAGTCCCGCACCTTTACCTGCTGCCGGCTGGGGAGCCTGGGGGGCCGGTTCGGGAGCCTGCTGCCGCTGGTCGCCTGCTACTTCAACACCGGCCCCTCGTGCTACATGTGGGTGCGACTGGGGTTCGACCCGAGGAGAGACCTGGCCGCCTGGACATTCCGGACCATCGACTTCCACACACGCAGTGCGGTGCTGAAAAACAAGATGAAAAATGAAATGATGCAAGAAGGGAAAAACGTGCGTCGGCAGCTGAGCGACTCCGCCTGTCTGCCTGGGGTGATGTGGCGGCGCCCTGGCGGGCTGCACATCCGGACGCGGACTCTGGGGGGGGACGGCCGCGGCCCCGTCCGGCTGCCTCCGCGATCCGCCGCCCGTGCCCCCTGCTGTCTGGCCGGGGCCCGCCCGGGGGCGGGCGCTCTGGCCCGGTCTGTGACCCATTCGACGGAGGGTTGGCGGCGGAACTCGTGCTGATCTGTCGCTGGGAGCTGACGGCGACCATCTGGCGGATATGACGGTGACCATCCGGCGTACATGGCGGTGATCATCTGGCGGACATGAGCGGCAGACATGTGTCCCGATTGCGCACACGGGGACTTCGGTCTGACTGATCGGTGGCGGAGCTGACAGGCAGCTCGACTCTGTGCGACCGGACTCTGTGGTCTAGTGGGGTTGGGAGCGGGCCGGCACACAGACGGGATCATCGCGTGGGGACTGGTGCAGGATCCCGGGTTCCGTTGTCGAGTGGTGGTCGGTCGGCTCGTCCCCGGGGACGGTGGCGGGCCGGGGGCGGTGGTCGCGTGGGTCGAACGGGGACCGAAGTTTCCAACGAGCGATGTGTTTGTTGGTTGTGATGGGTGTGATGTGTGATGTGGGTGTGATGTGGCCGATGCTGGCACTTCCGCTTGAGGTCCTTCTTTGGGCCCATTGTATCTCTCGTGCACTACATTCTATGATGTTAAGGTGTCCCAAGCTCCGTGTCGGTAGCGGTATTTTTGGTGACCCAAGAGGTAGTTCACCCACGTTGCTGACTTGGTGCATCGCGTCCACCATTGTACATCCCGCCCTTACTCTTGGTCTGTCACTCATCTTGGTCATCTGCACAATTTATGTCAGCACCGCGCTCCTTCGCACGCATTCACACGTCCTGGTCTGAGCTTCACTCACGCGTTTTGATCACCTACACTATTTATATTAGCGTCACGCCCTTCACCAGTCTGCCCACTCACATACACGCTCGGGTCCGCGTCCGTGCCCTCCTGGGCGTAACTGTTTAAGAGGCCTCGCGCTGAACAGGCGGTCACGGACGCGGCCCGCTTCCACTAGCTAAATCGCACTTCACCTTGCCCACTCCTATATCATACCGCTTTTCTTGCCCACTCCTATATCATACCGCTTTTCTTCAGTCGTCAGCGACCGCACGCGTGTTCGGGTCTGTCCCGGGGGTGCTCTCTCTGCTGGCTGGGTGTGTGGCGCAGTCAAAAATCTTAATCTTGGTGGGTTTCGGACGTATGTTTTCTCCGCTGAGTCACGTTTGCGCTCGATTAGCCGAAGCTCCACCCGACCGGCATCGTGCACGTTCCGCCTCCCTTCAACGTGGGGTTCTCCCTCACTTACGTTCCGTTGTGTGCTGCCAATCGCGATGTGTGTCTAATAATAAACATACGGTACCAAAACGTCTCTTCAAAACCTTTCCATTTCAACACCATAACAGACCCCAAAATTGCTGCAAGTTTAGTTCAAAAGACACTGACAGATGAAATAAAAAACTAAGTACCAAGAAATCGGATAGGCAAAAAGTACCCATTCAACCTTGGATTTCTCACAACCTTCTGGAATCCATAAACAAGAGAATCGACCTCTATAAAAAACATATCAAATCTAAAGACTCAACAGACGAATTTGCATACAAATCTTATCATAATACTCTGACTAGAGTGCTTCGTTCTGCGCAAAAATTATACTTTCAACGTAAACTTGAAGAAGAAAAAAATGACCCAAGAAAACTGTGGAACACACTATTAAATATCACTCGAAAAAACAAAGTCAAACAAGATCTTCCAGAAAAGTTCGTCTATGTTGGCAAACAAATTACCGACCCAATGCAAATTGCAAATAGCTTCAATAATTTTTTTGCCTCAATAGCTTCAACCCTCGATTCTAAACTTCCCCCGTCCACCTTAGATCCTCCCGGCTACCTTCAAAATCAGCCCCCGTCTTTATTCAGGTTTCAGCCAGTCCCAAATCAAACCATCGAAAGAATTATTTTGTCTCTGGGTAACACTGGAGCTGAATATGACTATATAAGCGCAAAAATATTGAAACTTATCTGTCCTGTCATATCTCCCCAGCTCTCACATCTATTCAACCTGCGTCTAGCTAACGGTATTTTCCCAAACGAATTAAAAAAGGCAGTAGTTGTCTCAATTTTTAAGGGAAGCAACTCATCTGAATTTACAAATTACCGGCCCATCTCGATTCTTCCAGTCTTGTCAAAGGTTTTTGAAAGAAATAGTCTACGAACAAGTCTCTCAATACCCCTGTAATGAAAATATTATCTTCCAAAATCAATACGGATTCCGGCAACATCACAGCTGTTTCATGCCTTTAGCCTTACTCTATGATTCAATCACCTCAGCTAAAATTCAAAAAAGGTGTGTGCCTCTATTTTCTTAGATTTCAGTAAGGCCTTCGACACGGTCAATCATTCTATTCTGCTCGCAAAACTTAAACTACTTGGCTTTGATGAACTTTCATCGAAATTCTTTGAATCATACCTCCATGGAAGATCCCAAACTTTGAAATTTAATGGTACATTATCTAAGCTTTCCAGTTCCCGCCCCTTTCTGTGCCCCAGGGCAGTGTCCTTGGCCCATTGCTATTTCTTATTTACATAAACGACCTCCCAAATAGCTGTTCTATTCCGAGTTATTTTCTTTTTGCTGATGATACCACTCTATTATTTACTGCCGATAATATTGCCGAACTGGAAAACGATATAAACAGATGCCTCCCCAACGTATCTTGCTGGCTCCGCTCCAATAGGCTAACTCTAAATGCCAAAAAGTCTGCTTTTCAAATATACCCCACGGCTTGTCAAAATATTTCGATTTCTATAGACAATGTACAGTCCCCCGCAATTGAAATTGCCATGACTAGGCTCGACCGGTTTAGGATGAATATCTCGCAACCTATGGCGTCTATAGCTTTACAAACGGGTTCTTATTATGTATTTTTGCAAGAGCTTTCCAGTGGTTACCATTATTTCCTAATCTGACATCTGCGTGAGAAAATATTACACAATTACTGATTTTGCTGCATTTTGACGGGGTAGTCTTCGGCTGACTTGCCACCGCCCCTGATAATCCCCGACCCTTCGCTCGACTGGCACGCATACCTGGGTCACGTGATTACTACGTGTTTACAACGACAGGTGCAAGGCCACACGTAGTAAATAGTGTGTGGCAGGCAGGGGGCACAGTGTTTTGAACCGAGGTGATCAGTACTGTCTCGCAGGTGTCTAGCCCCAGGCGGTCCGTCCAGTGACCGAGGCGCCTGGGCACGAGAGTCCAAGACTGGGTATGTCTGAGTTATGGCTTCAAACAATGTTTCCAGCCTCATAAGGCTCACAGGATCACTGCTGAAATATTTTTTCTGGGGGATTAGAGTTCATGGGGTTTAAAACGGCACCCTGTGGCCGAATTTTGTTATTTAACACCCGCCCCGGTGGGTGTCCGAGCCATCTTTTGCTGTAGGGGAGAACACTTCCCCTCGAACCCGGCTCCTATGCAGGATAGAGGGAAACGCGAACGCTGGTAGATGGTTCATAAGAATATATCGCGAAACTACATTACTCACTTTTTGTCTCAGGTCAATATTTAGGTCATGACAGGTAAAAAAATGTGATAGGGTGTAGAGGAGTTTATGGGGCCTATCGTCTGACTGAATTCAGTTAGTATAAACTGTATGGCGCCATTGGCTTCCTCTTTTTACGGAAAATTGAACCATGTATAATATGACTATACTACATGAAATCATAAAAGTAACGTGACCTAAAGCTGGGTCAAGGTCTTTATCTGATCTAGCATAATCAATATGCATATCAATCAACTTGCAATAACAATCCAAACGTAATGGTATCAAAATAAAAAAAACTTTTTCATCATTTCCTGCGAAATTATTGACCCAAGTCTACCTGTTTAACCCTCGCCCCGGTGGAAGGTGCTTAAACATCCCCTCGGGTGTTTTCCGGCGGCACGAAAAAACGGCGGCGCGAGGCGCCGCCGTACTTAGCACACTTTATCCTTGATTGATTCCGCAACTTTTCCCCAAATTTTAAGGTTGGGTCATCTCAGTTCAGGTCACCAGTGCAGGTGACCTCACCTCCAAAAATGTTTAAGCGGCGTAAGTAAGAAATGGGTGAATTTATCGAATTAAAACTTATTCCATATAATGGGCCCACCGAGTGCTACAACATATATTCCGGGATTTTTCATATCGATGACCTAAGGTCAACTACGGACCATGACCTCGCTATTGTAAATACATGGGAAAACAGAAATTGGGCTGTATTTGTGTACTCAACAGCTGAGAAAACCTCAATATTCCCTAAATCGTAGTATCCTGGGACCCTTTCCAGGCTCCTGTTGCAATTTTTGACCTGTGACCTCTGAGAGGTCATCTGGGGCTATTTAAGCAGTTTTCAGACTTATGTCAATAACTGCATGAAATGATCCAGCTTTTATTTTGATGTCATTGCGTTCAGACTGCTATTGCGAGTCGATTGATTGCATATTGACTATGCTAGGTTAAAAAGTGACCCTGAGCTGAGGTCTGGTCATTTTTAAGTTTTGACCTAGTATGGCTCGTTCGATTTTCCGATTTGATTCATCATTCGATTTTCCGTGACGAGAGGAAGCGAATGGTGTCTCACTCAACTCTCCAGACGCCAGATACCAAAAACTCTACTCAAAATCCCACTTCCTTTGACCTGTCATGACCTCAAAATTGACCTGAGCCAAAAAGTGACAAATATAATTTCCTCATGAATTTGTATGAACTATCCAACAGCGTTCGCTTTTTTCGCTATCCCACGTAGAGGCCGAGTTCGAGGGGGTGTTCAAACACCCCCCCTCCCACCAGGGCAAAGATGGCTCGTAGGCCCACTGGGGCGCGGTTTAAGCAATCCAAGATGACCTCTCAGAGATCACAGGTCCAAACTTGCACCATGAGCCTGGAGAGGGGCTTAAGCTACTACGATTTGGAGAATGTGAAGGTATTCAACTACATATCAACATAAATAAAACCATTTCCCTTAATTTTTGTTTTCCCATGCATTTCCAATGGAGAGGTCATGATCTGTGTTTGATCCTAGGTCATCGATATGTAAAATCCCGGAATATGTTTTGCGCTAATTGATGGGGCTATTATGTGATATGAGTTTTAAGAAGACAGATTCACACCGTTCCTACTCATGAAATCTTAAACTTTTTGGAGTTGAGGTAACTTGACCTGCACTGTTGACCTGACCTGAGATGGTGCAAACGTAAAATTCTAGAAAATGTTGAAGAATTAATTACGGATAGGGTGCGCCAATTACGGCGGCGCTTCGCGCCGGCATTTTTATGCACAGTCGGAAAAATCTGAGGGAGGGTGTTCAGACCCCCTCCCTCCGGTGGAGGGTGAAGACGACGCCAAGAAATTTTTGATTTGGCTGAATCCAGTCAGGTGCAAGGGATAATAATGGGAAAAGCCAAGTATGTCAACCAGACACCACCTGGCCTCTTTTCGCACCCACTACGACGTGGGGCGTCAGTCCATCTCCCTTTCCCCTGTTAACTCAAGAGGCAAAGGTGATACGAAAAATAGAAATGGCGCTGGAAGCTCCTTGCCGTCTTGTTCTAAAGATATGAGCACAAACAAGCTCGAAACTATGACCTCCGGTGATCCCTGGTAGCGTCTTTACTGACGTGATCTCAAAATAACTAGACGATATCTGGGAAATTTTTATTTCGAAGAGCTTTTGAATGAGGAGGAAACTCGACCATGGCATGCTGTAGGAGTCGCGTTTTTCCCTTGCTTTGTCGTTCTTATCTAAGAAAAACAAAAATGACCCACATGGGCGTGGAAATCACGTTAAAACTCGTTCACCTGACCTGAACTGTTATCAATTTACAGTTATAAGTTGTCAGGCTGATAACCATAAATTGGTGTAAGTCGACTAGTCTCTCATTTAAATCGGCTCCGAATAACTCGCCAAAAATGAGGATGGAGCCCGGGAAGAGCACCAAGGCGATTAAAATAATGTAAATGGGCATATTTTTTCCTTTATATTCCCCGCTTAGCTTATCAATGGAATGGCCAGGGGTTGTGGGGTAAGTTTGAATTCAAATTGTTTATCAGGTTTAACATATATGCCTGTTCCATGGGTGTCTGTTCCTGTTGTGAATTATGCTGATAGTATTGTCACCATTGTGCTGCAAAATAAATAAATAAATATCTCTTTATTATATGGTAATCAGGACTTATGGACCAGAAAATGGTTAAAATGAAAATGATTAACATATTTGGCTACAATTCATGAACGCTAGGTCGCTAAAACTCCTTATGAAGAACAAGAAGGGAGCATGAAAAAGTGCTGTTTGGCTAATGGGGTCTCAATCACAAAAAATGGTAGATAAATGCATGAGGTAATGAGTCGAAACCTGCCACTAGGGGAGAGTGCCCATATTGCGCCACCTTAAGCAAGATGGCTCATTACTTGGAAACGATTAATGACGGAGGGTTGGTATTGATACACTATTTTCCTGAAACATTTTACTAGCTTTTTTGGGCCCAACAATGTCCTAAATTTATCATTCACGCCCGCAATTTTCGATTTAGCGCGATGCTGCAAAGGGCGCATTTTCAAAACTTGTTCGATAAATGCGCCCAGTGTATGGCGCAATTAGATTCAAATGCGCCCACCTAATTTGCATGCATTTTCAATGGATTGAAAAAATAAGGTCTGCGAGTTAGAAAATTACTTACATATCGCCTGTTTAAGCCCTTAAAGTAGTCATTTCCATACAATTTGTTTGATGCATTAAACTTCTTCATGCTTTATCATTCTCACTGGCACTGGCGGAGCCTCGAGGGGAGAATCGGGAAATTGCCCCCCACCCCCCACCCCCAAACCCTCCGTTGTCCTCCTTTGCCTCCCAAACTTCTTAAAAACCACGTTTTTCACGATTTTGGCTTCCGTTGTCCCCCACACCTTCAGGCTGGATCCGACCCTGCTCAGTGGTGTTAAAAATTACTAATCAGTCTTCCACAATATCCCTGCGACTTTACCTTTCTTACATACTTCGTCAAAGAATGTTTAAAAACGTAAGCAACGTTACAACGAATGTTCTGTTACACAGTTGTCCCGAACAGAAAAATGCCGGTGAGCCCTGCTCTGAATCCCTCCGCGATCTGAAGGTCACCGATCACTGCCACCAACCTACCAAGGGGGCTGGAACTTTTATGCATCAAATTAATTACGAAGCTTGGGATGCTGGTAAAATCAGGACAACAGTTTTGCTCAGGGAAGAAAGCTGTTAAGCTTTTCATGCCACATCGTCATATTTGGGGGTTTAGTGCATGCCGACAACGGAGGTCATTTGGCGCCCATTTTCATGCCACAGGAGAGAGTCCACATGGAATACTGTAATTACATACGCGGATCCAGGATTGCCGATCGAGGGGGGCGCCATCCGGACCAGGGCGCCACTTTTGACCGGCAAAATCTATTAGGTGGGCGCCAAATCCTATCGGTGGGCGCCGATTTTCACATCATGGGGGAAGCGATATTTCAGGGGTGCCATTGACCTTTCAGGGGGCGCCGAGGATCGATCAGGGAAGGGGGTCACGTGCACCCCTTTGCCCCCTGGATCCGCCTGTTTGTAATTACGAGGAGAAATCTTATTTCTCAGCTGGTGACGAGGGTTTTTCCCGGCGATTCATCGAATGCAGCAACATTACTTCTTCAGATATGCATGTGATGTTAAAATGCGCCCACCTTATTGTAATTGCGCCCACGGGCGCATTTACCTATGGCGCATTTGAAAATATGCGGCTTTTACAACCGAAATGGTCTTAAGCACGACACTTAAGGTAAATCCGTCGTGTAAAACCTTCAAATAAGAGTTAAATAAACCTAAGGGCTGGGAATGTCATCCCCACCATCTTAGACGAAACCTAATTCTTATTTTTAGGCTTTAATGAATGCTATTTTGGATAAGAAATCAGTATTTTGAGGGAGATACGATTTCGCGCGGAGCACATCCTTACCATGTGTGTGATGACACCGGAAAGAACGTTTTTGTAGAGCTGGGCACACTTCTTAATCAACAGCTGGTACTTAAACCTAATAGCCTGCTCAGTACAGGGGTGGGCGCATTTATCTCAGGGGCGCAATTGCCTAATCCTCCCCTACACTAAAAATGACTAAAACTATCGACTTGCAAGTACTGAATCCTCATATTTATTTGAAATGTTTCGAAATTAGGAGCAGATATTCTGCCTGAATTTTATTCCACTGTTTTCTTGTTGCTCATGTGTCCAGAGCGAAATACACACATTCAGGTCTTGCTTGTTTTCGCATTTTTCCAGGGACAAAAGAAGAAAATGGGTTCAAAGCAGCTTTGGGGGTTTACACGCACCGACTGTTGAGGCTATATAGTGTCGCCAACTCTCATGTTGCTGGGAGATGGGCACAAAGGGAACATTACATGAATCGAAAAAGAGCTATTGTTTTCTTTATTAGGCTCTTCGGTTTCCTACCTTGCCCTTGCTTGCCTGGTTATGTGCTCATAACGACCTTCCTCAAAGGTCACATTAGCCCTTGCCAAACGGGAAAGGCCTTCAGGTATTTCGAGCTAGAGGGGTACTGTTTGCCAGTTAGGGAAAAATTCCAAAGGCTGGGGACCATTGGTAGGGGCTGCCAACCAACAATGGTCATCAGCTTATATTCAAATATATGCTGATTTGCACAAATCAGTATTCAGATAGAGGGATGTTTTCAATTCCAATTAAATGCTAGAGACGCTGTATTGGAGTGGTCAGCGTAGCTGGATTCCACCCAGCCGACCCGGGTTCAAGGCCCGGCGGTTTCCCTGAACAAGGAGCAAGCTGGTTCCCGGGATATCTTTTCAACAGTAAAAAAGTTGGCGACACCATATGACACTGGCAGTTGGTGCATCGATAAGCCCAAAATTTTTTATTACGTATAATATCGTATAAAGTTAGTGATAAGGGGATGAGGTGGCTTAGTGGATAGCACCCTTGTCTTCTAAGCCACCGGTCCCGGGTTCAAGTCCCGGCGGAGCCTCTGAATAAGTCGATCTGATCCCCAAAATCCCTTCCAACAGGGTGAGAGTTTGGGACGCCGTATGACCCTGGCAGTTGGTGCGTCGTTAAACCCCAACAATTCTTAAAGTTAGTGATAAATGCTTATGTGCCTCTTTCCGGGCGACCAAAACCAATGCAGATACGTTAAGTTGAGATGGCAGCTAAGGATGCACGATAGTCAGGGGCCTCTAAGCCAGCTAGGCTTTCGAAAGATTGCACGAGCTTAAAACACCCTTTAGCCCAAGGGGCTCAATATTAGGCTGCGGGAGTTCTCAAAAATTTATCGAGGCTAAAGATTTAAACTCAATGAAATCCCAAAACAATATACTGATAATAATCTCTCGGGCTAAACCAGAATCAGACCAGCTTAACATTCGTTTCCAGTCCAATTTTAGTCTTGTTGGTAATATACCCTCTCAGGTCAAGGGAGCAGCGTAGGCTTCAGGGGCGTACGCAGACCCGAGTTTTGGGGGGCAAACCCATGTCTGCCTGTCCTCCTGTGGGGGGGGAAGGGGGTGGGAGCGAAGATGTTTTGCTCTACATACCTATTGTAAACACCTTTTTCAGTGCTCGACAGATCTAGTATAAGCTACCTCTCCAAGTGCATGATCGCTCTCCGGGGAGGGGGAGGGGGAAGCGAATATTTTTGTGCTCTACAGGCTTAGTGTACACACCTTTTTCAAAAATTTCTCCGGCGTTTGGGGGGAAAGATAGTTTGGCCCCCCTCCAGCGCTTTGGGGGGCCATGACCGGAATGCCTCCCTGCGGCCGCCAAAGGTAGGCTTTGGTTACAAGGTCCCCCGGGTAATATTCTGGTTTCGCCCAACCAGAATATGTAAACAATATTTTTCCTAAAATATTTTCATTTCAGCGACACATCGAACAATTTTAACATCAATAATAGCTGGAACCAATGTCGTGCTAAATTTCGAAGAGTAGTAGCTCTCGAGTTGGTGGATTTCATCAGAGAAACATTCACTATTCACTGCCATTTTACCCTCGGTGGTCGCACGTGGCAACGAGACCCCTCAAACAGCACCCAGTTCTAATGGAGGACCCAAGGGGAGGGGGACAATACGTATTTTCTCCCCGAATGAAAAAGCTCGGAGCAAAACCATAATGTTATCCCCCTCCCCCAAGCTGTCGACCTTTTCCCCGGCTCCTTTAAAGTTCATAAGCAAGGTGTTGGTGCTTTAACTGAAGAAATCATTTTCAAACAGAACCAGTCAACTTCAGTGTGAATATTGGAGCCTGCTCCTCTTGATATTTAAAATCGTATTTGGATGAATGATCCTTGGATATCGAAAGCAAGCATTTTGTAGCCACATATTTCACCCAGTGACGCCTGTTTGTTTTGCTTTTCGACTTATATTTACTCCCCACTCCCCGCCTCCCCAACCTGCCGGCTAGTTAGATTGTTGCAAAAGCTTTCACTGCGCGACGTTTTTTCTTGCGTTTCGATTTTTGTTTGTCCCACCAAAACTACCGCCTAGATCCATCACTGACCAATTTTACCGCTAATGATACTCTCAACAACGATCACTATCACCGCTAAAGCTGCTACATAGGCTTTTATACCTTTGTAATACTGCTACAAATTATCTAATATTTTCAGCATAAAATATGATCATATCCTTCCGACAAGTGAGGGTGCTGCCAAAAGGCCGCAAGAAACCTAGCGCTGATTCCCTGGCTCAACTCCCCCGGGTTCAACTCCTTGGGTTCATGTCCAGGCAGATTCTCTGAATAGGTATGATGATCAAATGCACCAAATCTCTCCTTACAGGGTGAGAGTTGGTAACGCCATATAACTTTGAGAGCTGGAGCGTCGTCTAACCCCAACAATTTTTGTTAGAGACTATCGCAAACGCTATGCCAAGCTTGCACCGTGTGATGTCAGTCTAGAGGCCAGTTCATGGAAACTCCATCCTCCCCAGTTAAAGCAATGGCTGCCGTTCGTTGAGAGGAGACGACTGCGTGATTTTAGTCAAGCGAGGGCACAGTTTTATGCTCCCGAGAAATAGGCTCTACAAAGGTTCTCAAGCTGGAAATTTAAAAATTCTCTGTGGACGGAATTAAGCTCATTTAGTTGGAAGCAATTGTCCCATAATAAATAATCGCCGCCACCGACGAAACAGTGATAGAGCCAGTGAACCGTCACCCTTGACAAGAAAATTTCCCATCTAAAAACAAAACCTCGTCAGGTTCAGGCTTCTTGAGACCTTCGCAAAATGCTGCCCACACAATGCCCGATTTTCCTATTGTTTCTTAAATCGCGATGTTTAATGAAAATTGGGGGCCTGCCCCCACCATAGGGGGATCCAGGATCACCGATGGGGGTCACCTTGCCGGGGGGTGGGACGTCATCCGTACAAATTGGGTGCCACTTTTGGCCGGTAAAAGCTTTCAGGTGGGTGCCAAATCCTATGGCGGGGTGCCGATTTTCGCATCCTGGGGGAGGGGTGGAAGTGACATTTCAGGAAGTGCCATCGACCGTTTAGAGGAATGCTGTGATCATTTTAGGGACGCCGAGGGTCAATGAGGGGGACCTGCATTCCTTTACCCTTGGATCCACCTATGGCTCCAACTGTCCCCTCTTCTGACGAGTATCTGAAAATATTATTTTAATGAAACCTCCAAACAAAGTTGTATCACTGTATCAGCCGTTTTACCAGAATCCTGTCTAAATAAACATGCAGGTGAGGGGAGCCCGGCAGCCAATGACAGCTTACATGTTTCGCAACCCAAGCACAAGGGCGGATATAGGAGGGAAAATTCGTGTGCTTCCCCGCAGCAAAATATATTCCGATGGTTTGCCCCATCTGTGCCCATCTTATTGGATATTGCTCCCCCCCTCAAAAAGCAACTCGTGGTTCTGCCACTGCATTGCGTGGTTCTGCCACTGACCGGGGCCCCAGGTCAGTGACGCCAGTTGTCCAGCACACAGCAACACAGTGGGAGCAATTGCAATACGAGTGCCCTTCAGACACGACAAGATTTATGAGAGGGATGAATGAGCTGGCACAATGCCAACCGCCCATTCATCTGTGAGGTCACGTGGTCCAGGTATGGGCGAGAGGGTCAGGGATTATCAGAGGCGGTGGCAAGTCAGCCGAAGACTACCCCGTCAGAAAGCAGCAAAATCAGTAATTGTGTAATATTTTCTCACCCAGATGTCAGATTAGTAAATAATGGTGACCACTGGAAAGCTCTTGAAAAAATACACATGATGCACCCGTTTCTAAACCTATAGGCACCATAGGATGCAAGATATCCATCCTAAACCGGTCGAGCCTAGTTATGGCAATTTCAATTGCGGGGGACTGTACCACTTACTAGGACATTCTGTACCAAATATCTCGGGGTAATAGTTGACGAGGATCTGAAGTGGACAACCCATATAAGAAACGTTGAGAATAACTTCTCACGCAATATTGGGCTGATTAATCGATCTAAACATATGTTAACCTCCCACCATCTTCTCCTTCTTTATAATGCACTTATATTACCATGCCTGACCTATGCCCTTGAAGTGTTCGGGAACACGTTCAATTATAGGTTAAATAGACTTATTATCTTCCAAAAAGAATGGTGCGAATTATAGATCATGCTGACAGACTCTCTCATACAAGCCCCATTTTCAAGAAATACAACATACTTAAACTTCTTGACCTCATTCAGTACACAAATATCAATGTCATACACAAACATTTACGTGGCGTTCTCCCTGCATCGTTTGCTAGCAAATTCCAAAGGCGAGATCAGGACCCAAATTATCTTAGAAATGTTAGGCATGGTAACCACTGCATTATCCCATTCTCCTGCACTGTTTATAGAAAATTTTCACTTTTTTCTGCTACCCCTAGGTCATGGAATACAATTATTGCCTCTAGAATCCGGAATCTGGACGACGTGCGTCGAGGGAAGTCTTTCTTGAAGACTGTTGTTAAAAAATTTTCTTAGAGCAGTATTGACGAAAATTCGTTTAGATAGTAGAACTACTCGTTGCCACCACTATTCTGTATGTATTTCACCAAACCATAGATTATAAATCTTACTGCGCCATTGCAACCTAATCAAATTGTGTTTAGACTGACCGCGGAGCCTTTCGATTTCGGGTAGACGCAATGGCGTCAATACAGGCCCGCCTCTGTCACCCATTTTCTGCCCTCAGCCCAACTCATCTGTCTAATCCACGCTATACCTGATTCTCACCTTTTCAACCAGACTTAAGTATGGCGCAATTTACCGATGCCCGTCCTGGTCCTCTCTAAACTATAATTATATTTACCCCCAGGCTACGTGCGCTGCTGTTGGTGGTCTCTGCGGCCGTCTCCGGGGCGGTGGCTTCTCGGGCCTGGGCGCCGTCTCGCCGTCTTCGTCCGTCTGGGCGCCTGGCTGTGATGGCGCCACTCCGGTCGCCGTTGGGCGGCCCCGTGGCGGGCGCTGGTCGCGTGCTCCGCTAGGTGGTGCGGTGGCACTGGTGGTGCAGCGGCACTGATGATGGCGTTGGGCGGCGCTGGGGCGGCGGCGTGCTCCATGAGCCTGCCGCGGGGTACCCTTGAAAAAAAAACCATCAGGATTTCCTGATGGTCTGGTGGTCTGATGGTTTTTGTGGGAAATTGAAACAGATCGGCTGATGGTTTCTGATGGTCTGGTGGTCCCTGATGGTTTCTGGTGGTTTCTGGTGGTTTCTGATGGTATCTGGTGGTTTCTGATGGTTTCTGGTGGTCATTTCCTGGTGGTTTCTGGTGGCCTGATGGTTTCTGGTGGTCGAGTTCTGATGGTTTCTGGTGGTCGTTGTCTGATGGTTTCTGGTGGTCAATTTCTGATGGTTTCTGGTGGTCGTTTTCCGGTGGTATGGTGGCTTCCAACATTCTGTGATTCCAGCGGTCAGCGGTTTCCAGCGAACCACTACATGTGGTCTTCCAAAGATTCCCCCTCCCCCTTCGTAACATGTACCTTTGGGTATTTTAACGACAGTGCACGGACAACACACGGGGAGAACTTTGAAGTGAAAGATCTCGAGCAAGACATGTGGTTACGCTCGTAGACCAATCATATCCAATACCCGTTCTCCATCTTATAGCTTCACGTCTCAAAGGACAGAAAAACCATCAGAAAATGGTCTCCAAAAGCTTACAAATTCTCATGCAGCATTAATGCAGAATCAATTCTTCCCTGGAGATTCCCACAAAATCTCGGGGGAATCCCCCGCGCTGCGCGCCTCGCTGCGCACACGCAGGCACGCCGCCATTACTGCGCTACGTGGCGGCCGTTGTGCTGTGGAGCGGCCGGCGGCAGGCGTTTGCCTTTTTGGATACGCAAGGCGGGATATGTTTTATGGTGATTTAGAGGCTGTTATTTGTGACTTATCTGAATTATGAAATGTGGTTGTTCAAGCTTGATTCAAGGCTGAAGTCCTATTCACCGATATCCGCAATATTGAGGAGTTGGATGAGTGACGAGGAAATGGCTGCTCAGTGCTCACGGTAAGGACAAAGGCCGCGTTATCTTTAGGCTGAATTATCTTTAGGTAATTCAGTGAAACATTTGAGGCCTTACGGTACATTACGGATGGTAACTTTTCATACACCTGTTTGGTAATTGCTAGCACCTTTTCCGTAAAAGCTACTAGCAGCCCCCCCAGCCTGCCACTGATGGATCAGGTTACAATTCAAATTACCATAGAATGGGGATATGACAGAAGTAATGGCCTGCTGTAGGAGTTACCTTATCAGGGTCATCAACTAGTGTTCATGCAAAATACCTTTCTGAAGCCTTCTGGCTAATAACCCTGGAGAACTTTGCTAATAGCGGCACGTCTAGATAAATATTTCCTGTGAAAATTGGGTACCACTTAAATCAGCAGGACTCACTCTATTATATATCGGCGACTTAAATGTGAAATCCAGCAACTTATCTTGCTTTCTGATAAATAACGTATATCGGACGGGCGCGCGGCTGCGGGCGGGCAGAAACGCAGAAGCGGGCGGATGAACAGTGTTCGGTGTTCAATGAACACCCATATACATGTAGGGGTAGGATGTAGGGGTAGGGGGTAGGATATAGGGTGTAGGGCGTAGGATATAGGGACAGGTCAGGGTCGGATCCAGCCCGAAGGTTTGGGGGGGCAACGGAGCCCAAAATTGTGAAAAACATGATTTTTGAAGAAAATCGGGAGGTAAAGGGTAAGCAACGGAGGGTTTAGGAGGCCATTTCCCGATTTGCCCCCCTCTGGATCCGCCAGTGGGCAGGGTATATTTTGGGTGAGGTAAGCTTAGGCTCCACCATCGACCCTCAGCGCCCCCTAAAATGGTCACGGTGCTCTTCTGAAGGGTCGACGGCGTTCCTCTCAAATGCTGCTTTCCCCGCCCCCAGGATGCAAAAATTGGCGCCCTCGATAGGATTTGGCACCCACCTGATGGTCAGGTCACAGAGCTATTCAATGTCATGTGACCCAACTTCAAAACCCAAAATCACAAGTTTGAAGGGGCACCAGGGGAACAACTGCCAACCGATCAGTTTGAAACTTTTATAATACCTATTATAAGGTCATGGGGAATAACAAACTGGCAAAATAAGAACTTGCCTATTGTTGACGTATGATGGAGTCAATTTTCAGGCAACCCAATTAAGTAGGTACATACCTATAAGTCGCTGGGTAGAATTAAAAGGCTGTTTTTCAGCAAATATGGCATGAAATCAGGGTCGGATCCACCCCGAAGGTTGGAGGGGGGGAAACGGAGCCCAAAATTTTGAAAACATGGTTTTTGAAGAAAATCGGGAGGCAAGGGGGTGGCATTGGAGGGTTTGGGGAATTTCACGATATGACCCCCCTGGATCCACTAGTGCATTAAATCAGCTCAGAATTCTTCCAATATGTACTCTTAGCACGTTTCCGGTGTTCAAGTTTTTTTAGCATTTGACCTCCAAGCAGTGGCGGCTCTTCAACATTACAACAGCCTAGGCACGGCTGGCCTAGAGCAGTGGTAGAGCAGTGAGGGGCAGCTGCCCCTCCCCCTGTTCCAACGTCCTTTCCCGCTGTCCACCCCCCCCACCCCACTTTCAAGTCGGTTGCAACGGTTATGCAGCAGTGTAGGTGTGTAAAGCAATTAAGATAAGTAGGTAGAAAGAAGGTAAGTAAGCGGAAAGATTGAGTAGGTACTCACGAGGGCTTCCCATTTCAGGGACGGTTTCGGCACTTCCTTCTTGATTGCGTCCAATTTTTTTCAGGGTAGGAACGTTTAAAGAACGGATTTTTCAGGATTTTACCCACTAGATTAGATGCCATGGCTTACGTTTTTCATGAAAGTTTTGGCAGATTTAATTTCTTGCTGATAATTATCAAAGCAACGCTCATGCAGTCACCTGAGACAACCGCACGTTGGAGAAATCTGCAAACACGAGAATGTAAATAAACAAATAATGGTTGGGGTTTTACGACGCGCTAACTGCTAAGGTCATAAGGCGTCGCCAATTCTCACCCTGTTGGAAGGGTATTGTCGGGGGTCAGGTCAAACTTATTCAGAGGCGCCCTGCAGGGGATCGAACCCGGACCTATAGAAAATTATGTTGCACAGCCATGAGATGCGGCAGCGCGTGCACGGCTCTGCTCCCTTAAAAGGAATGTGGCGCCTTGGTCGAATCCTGGAATTTAGTGTAATTAGGCGCACTTTTAGTCAAAAATAATGAAACCACTCATGATTTCTCTGAAAAATGTACAATAAGCTCAATATTTGGTTTTTAAAAATACTCCTCTAGAAAAAGAAATAAATATCAGACTGTGGATGATGTCACGATCTGGCAACCACTACCATACTTGAAACGCTTCCAGGGCTTCGATTGGCTGATGCTCATCGTGACGTCAGCATATGTCGTCATACCAGTAGCTCACAACAATGGCCGCCGGTGACGGGGGCTGAGGGGGCTGGTGTCAGGTATGTTTTAGCTTTTTTCTACGGAAATATCGAGTTCCAAGACAAATTAAATATGGAGTACCGGGTTTTCCGACCTGCTTTACAACTTGGCTATCTCAGTTAAAATCACGTTGTGAAGGTGCCACATACCCTTTAATCCAACAATCTGGCAACTCGCAACAGCTAACCAAGCAGCCTGAGCCGGCCTGGGCATGCCTAGTTTGCTGATTTAACGAGTCTGTACTCGCCGTCTTTGAACCAGACTTAGGAATGTCAATTCTTTAAATTCGCCACCGGGTTGGGCAAAGTCAGGTGATAGCGATGTGCCTCACCTCGCCTTCGCCCACGGTATGTGGTGCGGATCAGTGATGCCAATCATCGGCTCTGACCCAGTAACAAAAAACGGAATATTCTCTGTAACTTTATACCATCAAGTCTAATTATACCTATTACCTAAGATTAAACATCATTAGACGCTTAAAAGTGGTTAGGCAGTGCCTAATGTGCTTCTATGGAAAAACCGCCACTGCCTCCAAGAGGTCATTTGAGGTCAAATGAAGGTCATATACTTCAATTGTCAATGACTCCTCACCAAATTAAGATAGAGCTTTCATTTTGGTTCCGCCCTCTTTGTGTAGTCACGTCGAGTCAATCGGTATGCAAAATGACCACACTTTGTCACCACGTGACCTTTACCTAGGCTAAGGTCGGGTCACTCTTGCTGTTTGACCTAACAATGTTAAATTATGCATCATTAGATTTGTCACGATAAGGGGATTCCAATGGTACCAAAATATGAACTGTAGCTTTATTTAGTGAGAATATATAAGGGAAGAACTGCAATGTAAGCCATTGTGACAGTCTTTGAGCTCTGGTGACCCCAATATTGACCTGACCCAAAAAATGTTTCTTATGAATTCTCTTCGTCTTGTCATCAGCTATCTAATGCCGTTTACCGTTTTTCGCTATCTATCGTAGTTTTTTTAAGTTTTAGGGGGTGGCGGGTACCCCCGTCAAAGCGAAGGTGGCGCGGACTCCCGTCAGTGCTTGTGTTAATATTCAGAATTCGAGGTGACAGGCCAGTATATACCTTGTCAATCTATTTTTATATTTGGCTGGAAAAATATATACCTTGCTTGCTTGCTTGACTATACCTTTACCTTGCTTGACGTCGGCTTATTTTCACTATTTGACGTAGCATGGTCATATAATACATCATTCTATTTGCTACGAAAAGAGAAATCAATTTATCCCACAAGATTTGCTCTTGCTTTACTCAGTAAAAAATATAAAGGGGTAAATTTTCAATGCCCTTTCATACGCTTATGGAACCTTCTTGGACCTCTGACCTATATATTAACGTGACGTAAAAGTACATTTAAATTGCCATTCTCTTGAAAAGAGGATTCGAGTAAAGCCCGTAATTTTTCTTCAGATTTTCCAGGAATTGAGATACAGAGGGGAGGCAAAATACGTCCCCCTCGCCAGTGGGACGCTTCGTGCCAGGTGCCCCAGCGGGGCACGTGTTGACATTCTTTTTTGCTAATATTTGTCTCTGATCGATGCCTAACTCCAGTGTTCAGGCACGTTTTCCCCCGAGCCGGATCCAGGGTGCAAGGGGGCACGTACCCCCTCCGATCGACCTTCGGCGCCCCCTGAAATGTCGCTTTTCACTAGGTCTGCGAGGCAAAAAAATCCCGTCCAACCCCCCCTCCCAGGATGCGAAAATCGGCGTCCCGCGATAGGATTTGGCGCCCTTCTGATAGGTTTTGGTGCCCCCTCGGCAATGTCCCCCCCGATCGGCGATCCTGGATCCGTGCCTGGTTATCCCCCATCCCTCCGACCATGCTTGGCACGCCACGTTTTGGCCGGCGTCATCCACCAACAGCACCTAAACAGAGCAGCAACACTTTCCACTTAGACTCATGATTACCATTAGAATACCTGAATTGAAAATCGGCATTGACATTAAAAAATATATGGAATATTATCGTACCTTTTTCCTAATAATTATGCTAATTCTCTCGTTAACCCTTGATCGGCTGCCAAATGACCTGCCTACAATAAACCAAAATGGTCGGATATATATTTAAAAGTCTGGCTCGTTGACCACTTTCAGCCATATTTTTTGGTTAATTTGTCTCAGTTTTGGCAAGTATGAGGGACGGAAAGTTTTGAAACAATTGCAAGCTTGCCCTGAAATGAAGCATTGTTTTCTCAGCGTGATTAGAAAATACGGCATGAGGACGGAATAAATAAATTTTCAAGACCTAGGTGTTGAGATTATTGGTTACCGAGCGCGAAGGGGAAGGTCTTAAACTTGACTAAAGGCAGGGTGATAGTAATTACTTTGTGCTTGAACTCTGACTCTAATTTCGTTTCTTTAGATGACGCAGCCGTCGCCGTCCTCTTCGACCTGCTAGCTACCGATGTGTCGGTGGTTTTGGATCAGGGAAAGGGTGTGAGCATCTGCAGGAGCGATGGTGCTGGTAAGTTGATATTTATAATGCATGTCTATTATTACTATTCCGATTAGATACAAATTAAAATCGTTATCACCCAGTCTCGTGCTCTCTCACTCTCTCACTCTCTCACTCTCTCACTCTCTCACTCTCTCACTCTCTCACTCTCTCACTCTCTCACTCTCTCACTCTCTCACTCTCTCACTCTCTCACTCTCTCACTCTCTCACTCTCTCACTCTCTCACTCTCTCACTCTCTCACTCTCTCACTCTCTCACTCTCTCACTCTCTCACTCTCTCCTCTCTCTCTCTCTCTCTCTCTCTCTCTCTCTCTCTCTCTCTCTCTCTCTCTCTCTCTCTCTCTCTCTCTCTCTCTCTCTCTCTCTCTCTCTCTCTCTCTCTCTCTCTCTCTCTCTCTGACATGACTTTTGTTTCAGAACCAACGTATACGATCACCGTGGACAGCATCCAAGTGGGACGGTGCCTAACTCTACAGGACGCTGTGCTCCTCTGGGGAGTCAGGTACGCCGTCTTCGCGCAGCCAGTGCGAAAAGCCAGCAATGTTCCCCTTGTCTTCCTCCAGAAGTATGTTCTTCATGTGGAAGACGGCACCAGGGTGCCACAGGTGTGTGAGGTCAAAGCCAAGTTTTTGAGGCTGATCTAAAAACTTGGCCTCACACACGTCGCCAAACGCGGTGTTTGGCGACGCTCCCTGCCGGCGCTCCTCGCTGGATGCTACTTATAGAGGGGGCGGCAGATAGTGCACGCTGGCCGACGGCAACGAAGTGATACAAGATTCGTGGTGACGGGAACACTATGGAGTGATTCAGCCTGTAAAGTGGAGGATCGGTGCGGTGCAAAGAGCGGGCCGAAAGATGGCCGGTGCGAGTAGAACGGACGAGACGAACCACTGCCTTGGCGCCGCCCCCGGGTCGTCGGCCGGGGGCGTGTCTCGTTACTGTACAGAGGCGGTGGTGAGGATGTGGTGGGTTTTTGACTGAAGACTCAGTGATCGCGGACCTAGTGTTTTTGCTGTGACGTCGTTTATGAGTGTTGCCTAGACTGGTGGATGATTTTCGGCGCTGAGTCGCATGCTGTCCGTTTAGCAGGGTGGCTACTCTCAGCTCGGCGGATGGTCGGGAGAGAGAACAGTGGCACACGGCGAGATATTGCCCGTTTTGTCCGTATTATCGTGGATTGCGGTGAGAGCAAACGAGGCTGGTGTTGCCCGGTTAGCGTGACCTGGCCAGCCGGAGGAGGGGTCCACGTGTTTTTCAGACACTGCCCGCGCGAGACGGAAGATGCAGTTCAAAATACTCTATGCTGCTGGCATTTCGGTTGGCGTCTATAATAACGTCTGTTAACGGCGAGACTTTAATTATTATGCGACTGGCTACCTACATTTTATATCTTCTCTTTTGAATAAATCAGCACAGAATGTTACTTCGGTCTTGTGTGTACTTAATCATGTGCGACATCTGTTATAACAGAACGGGTTGAGAACAAGTATATATTAAGGTCCCGGCCTACTAATGATTTACGGCACGCGGATGACCGTTTTTTCTAAGATGCCCTGTGGAGGGAATAAGCGAGGCGGCAGGGCATTTGTGGTTCTTGTGTGGTCTCCGCTGGGTCAGCGGTTCCACAGACGAGTGCCGGATATCTTCAGTCGGAGCGGATCGGCGCCACATCCGCTGCCGGTAAGCTATAAGGCTGCTGCTCGTGCAGAGAGGCTACTGGCTTCCTGGAAATACGGGGTTAGTACCAGAATTGTGCGGACTAGAATTATTTAATAGCATCAAAGTTCATTTTCCATTCTCGTCTGAGAGCCACACATTCTCCAATGAGAACAGAAGCCGACGGTTGGTTGAGATTCTCACAATGTTCTCTTTGGAGAGCTCATGTAAGAACTATGCGAGCATGGAAGATAATATTGAGATCTCAACCGAGAACCGTCAGAACCGAGAACCGTCAGTTCTCAAGTGAGATCTTGTGGCTCTCGGACGAGAATGGAAGATGGTCCTCGAGCCAGCTCAAGGTTCTGAAATGTTTGTCCGTGTGTTAACGAAGTCGCGGTGAGCAGAAGTCGCGGTGAGCATTTAGGTATCTGTCGAAGATGAAAACCGCATGATATGAACAATATCACCAGGATGCTTATAAATCCTTTACAAACAGAGGCGTAACCAGGCTTTTCACATCCGCTGTAAGCAAAAATACTATTTTCTTAATAAAATCAACTAGTCAAATCAAGGAAATCTGGGTGGGTTATCCGAATGTGGCCCGAATGGGTACTCACTCACGCCGGAGATGCGTTGCATTGCAGCAGAATAACTCCGATGTTTGATAGGGTGGCAGCTCCTCGTGTCGTATCTGCATTGTATGGATTTACGTCCATACAAGAATATTGCAGAATAAAACACGATCAGGTTAAAACAGTATATACAAATTGTCAGAAAGTTCCCGCGGTAGGAAGAGAGTGGAAGAAAAACATATGCAGCAAAACGGTAAAAAAACACTCGCACACGGTAACGAAACACTCGCACACGGTAAAAGCAGTCGGAGACAATGTGTATCGGCACAGCGCTCGTCTGAAGGGCTGATGTAGCTCCCTGAAATATCGCGTGAAGATATTTAGCCGGCGGCGGCGTCGGCGGTAGGGTGACCTTCGTCGGATCCAGGCGAGGCAGATAGTTCTACCAGTGGGTCGCGCCTCCATAGCCCTCATGCACGCCTTTATGCCGCCCGGTTGGACTGTTACCGTCGCGGGATAACACCATTTCCTAGCTTACAAGGTTATGTACCCGTCTCAAGTCGATCGTTTTGTATAAAGAGAGCCTCGGTTCGGCACTGGGGGCTTTTTGGTGAATCGCAGCGTTGTTGGTGTTCGACCGTCGTCACCTCTAGCAGGTATCATGCAGGCGTGCCATTCCAGCAGCCAGCGTTCCGACTTGCCGGCTGCCGAGTGACGAGGTGATGTGACAGACTGAGTTGAAGGGGTAAGTGTGTGTATTATAACCTATCGGTGAAAGTAAGTGTACGCATAATATCACCATGTTTTATTCGCACATAGCACATTGAATATAATGTATCGCTATATATTGGATCTTTTGCGGTGACGGCCAGCAATAATCTTGAGAGTCACGAGCAACGCGGACAATAAAACAGAACTTTATTGTTACAATCACGTTCCACCCCCATACATCCCCCTGATGCCAAAATCAGTGCCCCTTGATAGGATTTGGGGCCCACCTGATAACTTTTCCGGCCAAAACTGGAGCTTCTTTGGTCCGGGTGGTGCCCCCCAGCAAGGTGCCCCCCGATCGGCAATCCTGGATACACATATGCCTTTACCCACTATAATGTTATTCATAGGCGATAGGAACGTCCAGAATATTAGCGGAGGGATAAGATGCATCATTGATTCGCGCATTGACGGGGGTCTGAGCCACCTTCGCTTGACGGGGGCGGGTACCTGCTCCCCCTAAGATCTCAAGAACCACGCTAGGTAGCAAAAAAAAAACGGTTAACTGTGTTCGGTAGCCCTTCTACTTCTCCATCGAAAATATTTGTACCATTTTTTCTCAGGTCACATTTAAGGTCACTAGAGGTCAAAACATGCCGTCTTAGGGATAATATGTGAATAAAGGTTTTTGGTCATTACATCTGAACAAGTAAAGATAGAGCAAAACTACTTGAACTGCATGAATCCTCGCAGCAAGCCGAATCAAATGGTATATAATATGACCGTGCTAGGTCAAATCAAAGATTTTACGTGATCTGAGGGCAGATTAAGGTCAAATTAAATAAAATGCTGATCATTTGAACCGCAAAGACAAGGCAAATCTAACGCAGTTAAAATAAACGCTCTATCGCCATCCGTTACTAAGTTATTCAGTTAAAACAATTTTCCCATGTATTTCCCATGGAGAGGTCATGGCTCTTACCTGAGTCCTGACCTTAGGTCATCGATATAAAAAATAGCGGAAAAATTTTGGAGACCTCGGTGAGCCGTTTTGTAATCTTAGTTCCAATCGGATAAGTTCGCCCTGTTCCGACTTATGCTATCTTTAACTTTTTTAAGTCAGGTCACTTGACCTGTACCTACTGGTGACCTGACCTGAGATGACCTAAACTTAGAATGTTGACAAAAGTTGTAAAAATGATGAGAAAAAAGGTATGCCAAGTACGAAGGCGCTACGCGCCGCCGTTTTTATGCTAACTCTGAAAAACCAGAGGGGGCAGGTACCCACCCCTCCGACAATGCGCGTGTTAAGTCATATATTTTAGGCTAACGCAATATGATTAACACGCGCAGTGGAGAGGGGTCCGGCGCCCAGAGGTGCAGAAACTTGCCAACTCGGCTACTGGAGTTTGTGACACATTTATGATAGTCGAGGTCATAATGTGACAAAATAGCGATCGTGACAGTATGGTTCAAAATCAAACCACACATTTTCGAAATACAGAATGAAGCGTGTGGCGAATATTTTAATTTTGCAACTCTGTCCTTCAATTGCACAGCGTACCATCAGTGCTACAATATTGGTACTGTGTTCAGTTTCTACTAAAACGAGAGACCCCGCTGCAGAAAACCCGGAAACCGCTGTCACAGTTGCCAGATTTTAACATGCAGCCCAATGGTGCTGATTGTTAGTAGTTGCCAGAAAGTTGTCGCCTAGATGCCCGAAATGTGACAGTCAATTTTTCGAGAAATACATGATTGTGGGCATATTTAAGGTATTAAAGATAACGCAGATACGTTATCAAGTACTTCTCGTCCATTTTGTCAGGTTAAATAATATTTAAAGCTTGAGTATCTTCGATTTAGCGGTCCCTATTTCTTTGAATTTAGTATCAAGTACGACTAAAAACTACTAGGAAAAGTACTAAATGGGTGAAAGAAATAAACATTGCTTGGCAGCAATTCTACCTAAACTACGCAACAGCGACAAGACAAGTTCGCAATGTTTGTGTGATGTAGAGCCTCCAAAAAATTTGAACAAGTGGGAAGCTAATTCTGTTGAGGGCATATTTATTAGGTATATCTGAGATAAGTGCAGGCTAAAACTAACTGAATAAATAGTGCTGCCCATGGCTAATCTAAGATGAATGTAGGCTACTTTGATACTGATGCACTTTCACACATCAAACTTGGTTTTTCATTCCTTAGCTTGCCTGTGCCTTACCTTATTTGTGCCCTAGATCAAGATTGGTTAGGTAGATTTGGAGCTGGAGGAAGTTGGGAGAGTTGGCGCCAGCAACAGACTGGCAACAACAGTAATTCAGGTGAGATTTCATGATCAAATTATCATGTCAATATTGTACAGATAGCAAATGTGGCCAATGCAGTCCTCCACAAAGTGTTAAAACATACACTGGAGAGGGGCCTGGCACTAACATGCACTAGAGGGGGCCTAGTAGACCCCCTTCTCATCTCAGAAAATCACAGAAAATATCAGAAAGAGACTTCGAAAAACGCTGGTTGGGGGTGTGTTGCTTACTACCAGTGGTAGTAAGCAACACACAGGACCTGAACTGCCTGGAGTTAAAGCAGGATTTTGACTTATACACTGGATCTTTCCTTGGTATGAGACTTCCAATACCTCTGTACATATTAGGCCAATAGACATAATTTTACATCTATGCAGGGTAGTTGCCTCAGAGTTTTTACTGCAAGAAGGAACGACCAGGCAGGTGATAATCAGGTGTTGGGGTAAAATCTTAAGCATTTGATCTGGCTATAAAAGTGCTACCTAAGGTCCACTTTACCAACACATTTTAGGTAGATCCAAATCCTATGTTGACATTGACATTTTTGTCCCTTTTGTTGATATGTGAGATAGAAGTTCAGTGGGGGGTGGGGGAAGCTGTGATCAGGGTTCCCAATTGTGTGTAGGTGTACACTCCCATTTATAGATTAGTTCCCAATAATAATTTTCATAATTGCCACATTTAATCATGGGGAAATGTACCATAATTGGGAACACTCCTTCCAAAAATGGAAACTTCTTCAAAAAGGGAAATGCATGTCATTGGGGAAACTCCAGTCAGAGTTGCCAATAATAGTTATGATCCCAATACTGAAAACAATGATCCATAATTGGAAATTTTCCTTCCAAAACATAAACATGATCTAAAAATGAAAACACAGTTTACTACTTGCATGCGGTAATGGCTTGGTGCTTGAACCTTGTCCGTTGCAAAAGTAAGAGACAGGTAGATGACATTCAGCATATTGGAAATAGTATTCAAGTATAAAATTATTATTTCCAGCTTTGTGTGACAGAGGAGGCATACGTCTCATTGAGTTTGTGACAGTCAGTATACTTTCTGCACCTCTGCCGGCGCCAATGCGCACTGGAGGAGGTCCTAAAATGCCCCTATAAATCTAAAAAACCAAGGGGGTTAGAAAAACGCCCGCTGCAGAGTGTGCGGGGGCGATGGTGGTCTAAAATATCTTCAAGGTCAAACGAGGTATTAAAGGTCGAATCCGGGCCGCTGCCCAGCACGCATGCTGGAGATCCCTGTTGGAAAATGCCGTGATTTTGCAAAAAAAGCCGGGAATACACCAAAAGTGGACTAAGGTCAGAGGGAAATTCCCTCACGGTGTTCTCTGAAACTTTGAGATCCAGGTCATTCAAGCTTAACGACCTATATGGTGTAACAATTGTTACATATTGATATGGTTTCCAATAATTTGTACAATATAACTGGCACTAAACAGCCTTTGGCGGAAAATTAGGGTTTGACCTTGAAAAAGGTCAAACCCTAGTGACCTTTTGCCTTGGCGTAAGGTAGGTGACATTGAACTTGACCTTGAGCAGATTTAACTATAGTCAAGTATAACATGCGTATGTTATGCTTGACTTGCGTCATATGACGTACATCATACTGGATAACGCCATATGTGACCGGAATACTGGGGTCAATGACCTTGGCCTTGGCCTTGACATATAACTAGATTATGCCGTTATAACGTGACCACTTGGTCTAGAGTGCAGGTGAACTGGAGTGTAAAACCACACAACGCTGCACGTCATACTGCACAGCCGCTGCACCCTCCAATCAGGCACAACTAGCTGATCCCCTCCCCTTTTATGTGTGAATTGCCGTAAAAACAGGCTGAGGAGCAGCCTCCCACTCGTATGTCAAATCGGGTATGGGTAACGTTGTATGCAAAGCCGACTGGACTGCCCAACGCTTCTGAATAAGCTGTGTTATCAAGATGAATCTGCCTTAAAGGCTAGAAAGAAGGTTTGATTCAACCAGGGCCCCCCGATGCTTAATTCAGGAAAAGAACACTCGGCCACGGAAAATTCCACCTAACTAACTGACAGGTTAAAGGTCTCCACGTCTGGAGGTAAACTCTTTCGTTCGTCAACGGGAAGTCTGTTGCAGGCTCGACCGATGAATAACCCGTCGTCCCTTTTAGGGGACGTACCACCCCATGGCAAGGACCTCCCTACAGACCTCATGGGACCACCAAAAATCAATTTAAGTGGCACTAGGCTTCTGCGATAGTTGAATGGCATTACAGTGGTTAGATGATCCTTGTGGGGAACGTGTCCCTCCAGGGCAAGGGCCTCCCTACAGACCTCATGGGGCAACCCTAATCCAGGCTAAAGCTGCGCTAGGCACTGTAATCTTGAATTGGCATTATAGTAGTCAGATGATCCTTGCAGGTCGACTTCAGGGGAGGAAGTGGAGTGGTGTCCTGAATCAATGCTATACGGCTGCCACCCGTAATCGGAGGGATGGAGCTCGTATTAATGAAACCCCGGTCTGCGACCTGGGATAACCCCCCACCGGCGCAGGAGAGCCGCATGACAATGTGCTGAAATCAACCATATTTCATTCTCAATGTATCTCTTCATAAGCCTGTAGGTCAGTGCCATCATTCTTTTCTTTGAAATAAATAGTAAATATCCCGCAGTCAACCCCGGATTCGACCCGCGCACCCCTCATCACGAGACAGGACCTCTAACCACTACACCACTGCGCTACACTGTACCGACTCCCCACTAACCCTACACCTGTGACCCGTCAGGAGGTCACTGGCCGGTATCACGCAATCAAAACGATGCCGTGATCGTGGCGCCGGGTGTTGTGTTCGTACAGAAAAGGCATGGTATAAAGCTGCTTCTAGAAGACGAACCAAACATTAGATTCGCCTAGAATCACTTGTATCGGCGACCCAGGACCCTAAGCTAGCTTTATGCCAAATTGCATCCACTTCCATTCATTTTGAGGACTTGAAACCATGGTGAGAAGCAAACATGTTCCGAGAAATTTAGCTCCTTGAAATACCCTTTCGGACGAATTACTCGAAAGCCGTTGGAGATAAGTGGGTAGTGTAAATGAATTGAATGACTGCAAATAATTTTCCTATTCAGCCATGTCAATTCTGAGCTTGTGAATGACATGTGCTCTGAACCGAAAAGCTGCAAATAAAAGGTTTTCTACCAAAAATTATATTTATACATATAAGAGAATGAATTTTATTATCACGATATCCATCTCCGAATATTATCAGGCGGAAGCAATGTTCTTTCATTATTTGAAATGAAAAGTCAAATCGGCGCATTAGATCGCGAGAGATTAAGATTTAAATGAAATGAGCAAAAATGTAGTCCTCCGGCAAAATGGCAAAAACTAGGTCAGAATTTTACGTTTTCCACTGGAAACTATGCCTAAGCACAAGAAAATTGACGTAGCTGCCTCCACGTGGCTGTCTTTAAACTAACTGAAGCGTGCCTTCTGACATTTCGAGCTTACAAGTCGGCTGTCAAATTTCAATATCTTTTTGCTTGTACTAGAAATACTGCGTTTTGGCGTAATAAATATTGTCGGACCAGTTCGAACTTTTTTTCTTAGGTGGCCTTGTTGCTTATTCAAAAGGAGGCAAATTTCAAGTTCGTCGCTTAAGAAATAAAAATGATAAAAATGCAAAATTGAAAACATTTGTTTCAAAATTTCTCAAAAACTATTTTGAATTTAAATTCGGGGGCCTTAGTTTGGGGGTCTAGCGTAAAAGGGCAATCACCCTACACAATTGCAGAGCCCTGGCATCAACTGTCAGAACCGCCAAACGGCCAGAATAGAGCCTCTTGAGAAATCTCAATCCGCTTCGCTCCATGGATTTCGTCATGCGGCTCTGACTCAACGGTGGTGGTTCAGTGGTCGATTATGCAACGCTCTGCCACGATTTGTAGGTGCAACCCTGTTCGGTGTATTTTAGGGGATATTGTTGGATGAACTCGGTCTCTCAGCTCAAAGCACAATGAAACCAGCGAGATCAGTTTTGCAGTCATTATTAAGGCCCAAAACCAAAACAAAGACAATCAATACCCAAAACCCAGGCAAAGACGAACAAAAGATATGGTCAAACGGTCAAAAGAATCTTTAACCTACGTTTACAATACAACCACACCCGTAAGCGGTACTCACCAATCCTCACACATGCGGGGTTACCAAGCGACATGTTGCGGGCAGACGATCGTTGCCTAATCTGTGCACCCACTACACCATAACACTTTGAGAACAAAGAACCGGGCGACTGGTGAGGGGAGAGCTTAGTGCACTTGCGGCGGACGCTAGAGAGAAAAACCGAGATTCGTTCACAGGCGAAGGACGAGAGCGCGTGAGCCCAGTTCAGGAGCCGCGGACGGTAGAGAGAGCCAGAGAGCCGAGAGCCGAGAGCCGAGAGCCGAGAGGCCCGATACGCGGACGACGCAGCTATTTATGGGCCTAGTCGCCCGGTGACCTGGAAACACCGTAACACACTATGAAGGAAAGCCAGCTGCCTCGCGCCGCCGAGTCTTAAGGATCCGGCTAGGTGCCGGGTGGCTGGTATAAATTTGGATGAATATACTCCATCGTCTGATCGAAAAGGTTTTACGTGCTGGCTTTTATCATAGGGTTACGGTGCTTTAACATGTCGTAAAATGTATCTATTAGTAATCTATCACTGCCACTGTTTAATACCTAATCATCGCTAAATGTACATATCAGCATCACAACTTAACTTAATTCACTCAAACCATCCCAACAACCAATAGCATAGAATCATCGCCCCAAGCCGTGTCCTTTACATAACACTCCCCAAGCCGTATCCTTCACAGGAGCAATCCCGTGATTGCGATAGTCTGAAAATACAGGTATGACTTTGAAAGCGTAAAACAATTTGGACTGATTTTCATTTTTTCAGGAATCTTCGCTCTTGTGAATTATCTCGAATGTGGCCAAGTAGCTTTTTCTGGCGGTACATGGTTCTCCGATCAAGGGCGTAGCCAGAATTTCGCCAGGGGGGGCGGCGCCCCAAAAAAGGGCCCCTGGGACAGTGCCAAAAGGGTCCTGATGGGTAAAAAGTGCCCTGGTTGTTACAGAATCGTGTTCTCAGGAGGGCCCTGAAGGGGGGGGCGGCTGTCCCTGCTGCCCCCTCTTGGCTACGCCCCTGTCTCCAGCCACCAGGGAAAAAGAACCATATTATGGGGGCAGTTTCTAGGGCCTTCTTATTCACTGCACGTGTCAGCGGTTAACACCCGCACTGGAGGGGGGGTCTGGCACTAACGCGCACTGGAGGGGGGCCTGGTAGCCCCCTAAGATCTCGGAAACTAACAGGCATAGAAAAACGAAATTTGAGAGGTGGGTGGGGGTTATGGTGATCTACATCATGGCCTAGTTCATTATCTTCAAGGTCAAACGAGGTCATAAAGGTCAAAACTTGGCCATGCTGGGGACCGACCGGTAAATGCCGTGATTATGCGGGAATAAGCTAAAGGCGGGCCAGGGTCATATAGAGAAGGTCTCAAAGAGCCTTCCCTTCAATTTTGGGGTCAAGGTCATTCAAGGTCATTGACCTTTAAGATCACAATATAGTATACTACTTATAATGTACACTTTGACTAACACTATGGCCACTGTTTGGCGGGAAATGAGGATTGACCTTTGCAAATAACCTTTGACCTTGCCTTTGACCTTGACCTTGGTATTTGGGTACCTTATCGATGACGTCATAGCATAATGTACGTCAGACCGAGTAACGTCATTTGACCGGAAGCACTGTGGTCAGTGACCTTGAAAGTACAGGTATGACCTTGACCTGTGACCTTTGACCTTGAAATTGACCTTCATGTGAGGTGACCTTGACATATAATCCCGGTTATATGGTGTTATGACTTCACTACTCGGTCTCCAATGCAAGCTAACTGGTCCGACCGCGCGATTACGGCGATCTCAAAATGCAGGTCTGACTTCAAAAGCCTATAAGTCAAAAAATTCTCGACCGATTTTCACAAAATCTTTCAATCGACGCTCTATTAAATTCTGTTCACTGTGGCAAAGTATTGTGTTTCGGCTACGAGCGGTTCTTCGGCCATCTCGGAAAAACAGGTGGGGGGCCCTCCGAGGCCCCCCTACCCTCCAGTGCGCGTGTTAAGAACCGTGGATATCACTATTAGGGGCCCAGGACCCTCTAGTCCCCTGTTTCTGCGCCTTACCCCTATTCCAGGAGCCCTGAGTATGTCTTTGGTGCCCTGAGCGCGCCTCTGCGTAAAACTTTTCAACTCAGTACGTCTGTGGGTATTTTTCTGAATCTCGGAATATTCTCTAAAAAATGCCAAGGTGACTATCTGGCATCGTCGTGTGATATCTGCATCGTTCAGTTTTTCTTTAGGCCGGTCGCCGCAACAAAGCTGCTCTCATTAACAGGTGAAAATATACCTGTCGTCCCGTCGCATAAATACCTCGGCATGCTTCTTGATAGTAGATACGTGCTGCCACCTACACGGAGACGCTAACACTACGTTCTGAGCTCTGCCGACAGGTCTGGTTGTTTGGCGTCCGACGCCCGGCTGCCTATTGCGACTGCTGTTGGCGGCTGCTGGAGTTCCTATGACCACCTGCTCCGAGCGCTGTTGCTGGTTCCAGCCCTGCCTATCGCTGTTTCCACAGCTGACCTGTAAATATTATCTCTATCGGACTAGGTGGTGTTGGTTTCTAGGATTCCGGCCACCTAGTACCCCTTTTCCTCAGTCCCGCCCCGCATCTTTCTCAACTATCATTTCTCTCTTCGGCCTGAAACCCGAGCGGTGGTTAGCCTGGGTGACCTCACTTGTTGAACCTCTGGTTCTTGGGTGAGGGGCTTTGACTGGACCTATCGGTCCTTCATTGCCAAAATCCCTAAACGTACGGCCAGTAGACTGTCTTTCACCCTCGCTAATTAGCAGTGAGGTCCCACATATACCCTCCACGGGCTGCGTCTATGCAAAGGTGTCACGGCACCTGCCCATAAAACACTACCTTAAAGGGAGATACGCGAAAAAATTTTTATTGGCTAGATCAAAAGGTCACAAAAAGTTGTTTCAGAAGTCATATTCTCATTTTTGCGAACTCGGCCTCCAAATGCCTTAAAATTGATCTCAAAGTCAACATTTATAGACGACTTTATCGATACACTGCATATCGATGTATATGACGTACAAACGGCTAGGGCTATCAATTTCTCTAAAAAAATGGTCGTATTTTTCCTAAGCAGTGACTTGAAAGTTTTGAACTGATAAAGACAAAAATTATTTCAGAATATCTGTAGCCAAAAATAATATTATAATAGAAATATAGGATTTTTAAGTAATCACAACTGACCAATCAGAAGGCATAGCCAACTCAAAGGGGGGTCACGTGACCTTCCTGACGCAAAAGTTTCGTCATTCTGGGGATATTGCAGAAAACGATTGAAGACCCGAGGACGCAGTAAGACATATATGAACGAAAAGAGACATAATTTATCTGTATTGAAGCAAAGGAAACAAAAGCATAGTTATATAGGGGATTTCGAAGATTTTAGTGAGAGTTGTTCTTGTATTCTCATGTTATCTTCCACAGGTAATAGTACAAATAGTATTTTGCAGAGCTGATGCAGAAGAAATCTTCTGTTTTGTGCCTTTTTTTCTTTGTACCACCGAGTATATGTGAATGGCTTCAGAAAAATAAAGCCCATCGGCCCATCCGCCGTGCTATCATAGTTAGCAAACCAATAGAGACACCATAGTTAGTTACAACAGTACTCTGAGCAAGTGCCATAAAACATTGTTTTTAGTCAGAAAGCATAAGGAGATTGTGGGATGTTGGTGTGCGATCATACATGTAGGTTCTGGAGAAACTATGATATTGTGCTAAGGTTGATGATGGATGAAATATTTTTGTACCAACTGTAAGTGAACTCTGTGAGTATGC
Organism: Lepas anatifera; assembly: GCA_034440635.1. Taxonomy (NCBI): domain Eukaryota; kingdom Metazoa; phylum Arthropoda; class Thecostraca; family Lepadidae; genus Lepas; species Lepas anatifera. Next base: position 1,705,659 of record JAOTON010001336.1, on the reverse strand, counting down.
TAACTTTTAAAGATAGATGTTCTTTAATATTTGTCATTCTTAAAAGATAAGCAAGACATTTTTTGGGTTTTGGCAACCTATGTGGCCCTTGAACCTTTTAAATTAAAGATTAAACAGAGCATTCAGATAGCTCAAATTAGACCTTAACATGCCTTGATCTATACATGTTTAGGTACTATGGCAAGCTCATCTCTTTTTTCTCCCATATGCTAGGTGGGGTAAATTTAGAAGTCTTATCCTTCCTCTATGTTGGAGATGTATGATGTGGGTAACAACAACTCTATTTTCTGTCCTCAATGATATTCTGTCTGGAGAATGTGGCTGGTTTCTTGAGGCATTTGGGGCAGCGCAGATCCTGCATATATCTGGAGGCATAAACTTGATTTCCAGAAGAAACTTTTGTTTCCAACCAGTGCACATATCCATTTTGGTGTGTGGGAGGTCGCTTATCAATAATTGCCATTTTCTCTGTTCTCCTTTTCATTGCTTTGTAGCAAACATGATATATGTTTTATATATATATTCACCATTGTGGAAAGTATTGCAGCTGGTCAGAAGAGTCGCACCAGCCATCTAAAACTCTGGCACAAATTTGCACAGCCAGCCACCTAAATTCACACCAATCTGCAGTATACCAGGGAGAAAGCACCCATCCCTACCCTAGTGTGCAAAGTATGGCATTTTCTTCAAGATCTCGTTGGTGCGAGTGTACTTGGAGACGGGATCAAGTGGTGCAAAGTCAATCAACCTTGTGTGAATTTGTGAGACTGGTGCAAGAAAGGTGACACTGAAAACCAAACAAATATTGACTGAATGGTTATAAAGACTGAGGAGGGGCTTGAAAAAGTCCTTAACTATCTCACTAATAAGAGAGACAGCATTGCATTGTGTGGGTAGGAATGAGAGCGTTTTTCCCTGGTAATATGACAGGTTAGTGTGAATTGTTGGTGGCTGTCAGTGCAAGAATTTCAGATGGCTGGTGCAGCTTGTCTGGCCTGCTGCCATACTTTGCAGACAGGTCCCTACCCACATGATGCAATTTTCCTTGTGTCTTTATAACCATTTTTCCATTATTTGTTTGGTTTTCAGCGTTACCTCCCTTGCACCAGTCTCAAATTTGCACCAGGTTAATAAAATTTGCACCACTTGTTCCTGTCTCCAGGGGCACTCACATTGACTAGGCCTAGTCAAAAGTACCATACTTGTAGCAAACAATGATTTTGTTGCTTCTTTTTCTGCTGTCACTTTTGTGTAATAACTTGAAATATAGTAATGTGATGGATAGCATTCTTATAAAACACTTTGGCCCTAAGCCAAGTTTGTGCTCACATTTAAGTCCTGGGAATTGAAGTCTTTCATTCCATATTTTTTGCCTGTCCTTCCCTAATGCTTGTATGAATTTTTCAGGTGCTGCCAGTGGCTTAAGATCTGTGGATGGTCCCTCACTTCCTGAAGCTGCTGAGGAACCACATCTTGGACCAGGGTCTGAGGCTACTGGGTCCAGAGGCACCGGTAGTAGACAAGGGCCTCCCCCAGCAGCTTTTGGCAAAGGACAATGCCAAGCTTCTGCTTTGCCACGCCCTTCAGTTGGAGCATATAAAGGTATGGGCCATCAGTTTTGTGCATCAAACTTTTACTTGCGTTCTTTTTATATGTGCTGGACGTGAAATTTAAATCATTTGTATAGGATTTTAAATTATTCAGTGCTCGGGAGTGCACCTTTCCATTTGGTTTGTACCGTTTTTATTAATATATTGTGTACAATAGTATTTGCAGAGGCAAAATGGATTGCATTGCTATCAAATGAATCTCAGGTCACTCATGCGAATGAACATATCAATATATTTTTCACTGGCAATGGGAACATAGCAATAATTTTAGTGGTCCTCTTTTGAATAAAAGGACATTATGAACCTTCCCTGATAGATGAATATAGATTTAAAACAAATCTATAAATGTGTGAGAGCTGAACATGTTTCATCTTCTAATATCTGTTAAGTTGAACAATCATGATAAATGACTAGATTGTGAATATTTGGCTAAGTGTCAGTTATTCGCTCGATATAGCAAAACATCTAATAAAACTGTTCGTTTTGACAATCGCCCATCAGTTGATGATCGTCAGATGAAGTTTATACCACAAAATTTCCGTCAGGTGACTGGCCAGGAGCGACAGCGAGTACGTCCAGTGGCCCAGATGCTCAGCGAGCGCGTGGGAAAGTGTCTACTCCACCTATTTGGTCAGCGCTTCGTCAAGCAGGCTCAGATCGTCATCACCTGCGACGAGATGTTCGACACCTGCAACTTTCGTTGCTTCCTGGACGGCAAGGCTCATCGGTCAGCATTCGGCTTGGAGCACACCATCAATGCTCAGTATACTTCTCTGCTCGAGTTCATGCGGCTGCTTCGGGACTCCCGAGTCGGATGCCAGAGCAGGTACCATTCCAGAACGGGTTCATCATGTCCTTAACAGCCCTGCGAGGTCTCCACAGCATGCTTCAGAACATCTACGGTGTCAAGTACTTTCTGACGTCTCGGGTGAATCAGGACATGGTAACAAACTTCTTCTCTCAGGTCAGGTGCTTGGGAGCAGGCAGCACCCACCCAACGGCGGTGGAGGCGAAGACTCGTGTTCTCATGCTAGACCACATACTGATGGAGCCCCAGTCTCGCTGGAAGAAGAAGAATCAACATACCTGAGTGCGGCTACCCTGCAACTGGACACCCCCCGACAGTCATTACTGAAGAGCTGGATGACATCGCTGCTGTGTGATCAGATGGAGAGGGTGCAGCCGTGCCCCGCTCCACCGGTACCGGACAACCCGGAGCAGGACTGGCTGGACGAGGATGACCAGGACGACGCCGCGGAACGAGCTGCTCCGTCAGCAGGGGACGCGAACCAAAAACTTTGTAAGCAGGCACCGGCCTACGTGGCGGGCTTTGTTGCTGCAAAATGCAAACCTGTGGACAGCTCTCTCTGATACATATCATCGACCGTGCCTGTAGTAGATGAAAGTGGGAAACTGCAGTGGTTGCAACGTCTCAATCGGGGTGGTCTCACAATACGAAGTGAAAAGTGGCTTAGGCAAGTAGGGGAGCTAGAGGCTTTAGTTTGTGATATGCATGGACCAAGCGACATCGATAGGAAACCAGGATTCATTCGCTGTTTGACTTCTGATGTGCTGGTTAAATTCCCGGACCTTCACCAAAAGGTAGCGCGAAAGTACGCGGTGACGAGAACACACATGCGGGTGAAGTGGCTGCAACGGTTGTATGCGGAGGGGAAGCGAAAGGCAAGGGCAGAACAGAAAAGTCGTCGGGAAATGAAGAGAATGCGTTACTACATTTAGTAAAAGTGATTGAGCAGTATCCTCAGGTAGCCAGCTGTTATTGATAATACTGTATCTGCACCCAGTTCGTATACTAATCGGGCGTTTACCCGCTGTAGCGCCGCGTCAGATGTACGAGTCGGTGATTGATAAAGGATTATTTATATATTTTAGGAACGTGCATTGATCTATATATCTATGATAGAAGTGATAACAGTTGTGTGTACGTTTGGTTTTTTACATGTGTTTTTTGTGATTTGGATGTCCCTTGCGCAAAAACATTTAAAAACCTAAAAAATAGCGGGGAGTGGTGTGGCCCATAATATTTGCTATACATTTTTCTTCTTTGTTTTTCTTCGTAAAGTAAATGGGCACATGGGAAAGGGAAGGGCACTCCTGCATACCCAACAATGGGCAGGGGCAAAATTTTATGCGTGATCTGTACATTTTGTGTTGCGTAGTTTGTTGCCGCCGTAAACTTATCAGTTATGTATGCTAGTCAAATCAAACTGTTGGCGTCCCTGTTATGTATAGTAGTGTGACCTTTGTACACAGTGTCCTATTTTTGGTGCATCTGAACAAGAAGCGAAGTATTCGTCATATATTTATCGTGACGAACGGCTCAGTGGCTGAGACTGCGTTAGTGCGCAAACCATGAAAGAATACGTCTGGAAATGAACGCGACACCACACAAATTATGTGCACGGCGTTACGATTTCGTTTAGCATTTGTATACCGTCGATTCTCAGCTCACCTATATCATGATTAAATGTATGATTATGGATTGCGATATTTCATTTGGAAATGTCTGCCGAGATGGTGCTGAATTAAATAGTCTTTCCGAAAAATTGCGCTCAATGTGATGTCAAAGGAGCTTCTTCGCTGCCGTGATGAATATAAATCACTGCATTGGTACATAAATTTTGTTCCACGGTATTTACCTAAGCATTTTAACACAAATTATATCGTTTTCTGGTGAAGTTGCTACATCTTCGAAAGAAAATGCCTCCCACGTTTGTTGTGTTGTGCCCTGATTTAGCTTGAAAAATTTGAGAAAATGCCTGAAAATAAATATCCATTGAAAAATGTTCCCGCTGAACATTTGGCCGGTAGTTTTGTTAACACGCGCATTGACGGGGGGCGGGTACCCGCCCCCTCGGGTTTTTCGGAGACAGCAGAAAAACGGCGGCGCGTAGCGCCACCGTACTTGGCATTTTTACAACTTCTGTGAAAACTTTAAGGTTAGGTCATCTCAGGTCAGATCACCAGTACAGGTCGTGACCTGACCTCAAAAAAAGTTTAAGCTAGTATAAGTCGGAGCAGGGTGAACTTATCCGATTGAAACTCATCACATAATGGGCCCACCTAGTTCTCTAAAATATTTTCCGGTATTTTTGATATCGATGACCTAAGGTCAGGTACAAGGCATGACCTCTCCGTTGGAAATACATGGGAAAAATGTTTTTTACTGAATAAATCAGTAAGGGATGGTGATAAAGCGTTCATTCTAGTTGCATTAGACTCACCTTGTCTTTGCGGTTCTAATAATATAAATTTTATATAATTTGACCTTGACCTGACCTCAGGTCAGGTCAAATCCTTGATTTGACCTAGCAAGGTCAAATCATATATCATTCGATTCGGCTTGCTACGAGGATTCCTATAGTTTAAAAGTAGTTTTGCTTCTATCTTTACTTGTTCAGATGTAATGGCCGAAAACCTTAATTTATATGTTATCCCTAGGACGGCCAGTGTGCAAAGTATGACATTTTTGACGAGATCTCGTTGGTGCGAGTGCACTTGGGGACAGAAGCGAGTGTGCGAATTTTACCAACCTGGTGCGAATTTGTGAGACTGGTGCAAAGAAGGTGACACTGAAAACCAAACAAATAATGGCTAGGTGGTTATAAAGATACAGGAGGGGGCCTTATGAAAAGTCCTCAACTAACTAACTAATAAGAGAGATAGCATTGCATCTTGTGGGTAGGAATGGGTGCGTTTTTCTCCCTGGTATATGGAAGATTGGTGCGAATTTTTGGTAGCTGGCGGTGCGAGAATTTTAGATGACTGGTGCGACTCGTCTGGCCTGCTGCCATACTTTGCAGACTTGTAGGACGGCATGTTTCAACCTCTCGTGACCTTAAATGTGACCTGACCAAAAATGGTTCAAATATTTTCGATAAAGAAATAGATGGGCTACCCAACGATTTACCGTTTTTCGCTACCTACCGTGGTTCTCGAGATCTTAGGGGGGCGGGTACCCACCCCCTTGTCAAGGTGAAGGTGGCTCAGACCCCCGTCAAAGCGCGTGTTAAATTAGGAGACATTAAAATTGTATTGAAAATTTCCCGCAAGGTCATTTTCATTTCCGCTGGGGGCTAGAGGGTAAGATGCTCCAACGACAGAACACTTGTGCCAATGAGCGCCGCCACGGCACCTAGAATTAGGGGGGCAAACCCATTTCTGCCTCTCCTAGGTGGGAACTAATATTTTTTGCTCTACAGACCTTGTGTAAACATCTCTTTCAGTGCTTGTCAGACCTAGTATAAAGCTACATCTCCAAGAACATGATCGCTCTCCGGGGCGAGGGGGAGCGAATATTTTTTACTCTACAGACCTAGCGTAAACACTTTTCAAAAATTTCTCCGGCGTTTTGGGGGACCAAAAGATAGTTTGGTCCCCCTCCAACGCTTTGGGGGCGATGGTCCCTCCGATACACATTTGGTCCCTCCGATACACATCAACTCTACAGCACAATCCCCTGGCCATCCTCGGCGCTCATAGATTCTGATCTAAATGCACCTTTTTCCCCCCTACAATAGAAAACCTGGATCAGCCATTGTATGTTTCTGTTCAGAGCACCATAGTCTACACACTTGAAACACTAAAACGGGTCTTCACTCATACGCGTCGGAAAAAGGGGGCCAGGGGGACCTGGCCCCCACTTTTCGGCCAAAAATTTCCTGATCTCAGTAAAAATTAGGGGAAACCGGACATTCTTATATCCAGCCGCTGCGGAAGGCTACGAGGGGCCCAAATTCGAAGAGTTTTTGGTCCTGATGTTGAAAGTTTTTTGTCAGCATCAGGTTGAAGTTTGGCTGCCCCCCCCCCACTTTTTCCGGTGGCGACACTTATGTCTTCAATGTCCTTACTTTACCAAGCCGAGCCCATTACAGCCTTCGGGGTACCGCCGGACAGATTTTAATCTCTAGTTGGGTTCTAAAGTGACTCAACGGCAATTTGCATTACTCCCGGCCGGCTCCTGGGTTTGTTTTGCAAAACTCGAACAGAGGTGTGTTGGACTGCTGGCAACCTACAAACTCTTTTGTGGTGCGCAGGAGCAATTCTGCATATTACGGGCTCGCTGCCGTCTGCATTCTATAAAATACGATATTGCGCGTGCGCGCTACAGAAAAACCTGCCAGTCCGCCTGCAGCCGAACACATTTCCGGTTAGTTCGGGTCGGACCGTAGGTAGAGGTTTAAATCTTTTTTCAAATCTTTCTTGTGGGATAAATTTGTAAAATTAATGACAAAAAAGTGTAAAAATACATTCTGAATACAAATACATAATATGAAAAACATCAAAACACAATTTTAGTAACCATGGCAACGAGAAAAGACTGTCCCTGGCTAGTGATGGAGTGCTGGGTTTAATACTCTAACTGCTATTGATAAATATTTAGATAATTGTGATGTGGCCTCCCAAAAAATTGGTCGAAGATGCAAAAATGATTATTGGTTTCAGGATCAGGATTTTTCAAATATCAAGAAACCACAATAAAAATTTTTTCGCGTATCTCCCTTTAAAATAACGTAGGTCCCAGTTAGGACCCTTTCGAGGCTAATAGCCACCTAGGTCCCTGATAGGTCCTGAAGAGGCCCCCTGCCTCCCCTCCGATTAGTGATAGGTCCTGAAAAGGCCCCCTGCCTCCCCTCCGCTCAGTAACCTTCTAGTGGCTGTAACAGCCCACTGTAATTAGGAAATTTCAGCCGATACTCCAGATAGGATAAAATCCCACACCACGCTGTATATAGGTTAACTTCCCATTAGTTAAAGCTCTCTTGCCTAACCTTCCAATTCACCAGCCTTACACAAGAGCCAGTCAGTTAGCGTCTCCTCAAAATTCCCTACTGCACAAGCACTCACCCTCCCTGCCTCATTCTCTGGCTCCGCCGTCATTTAAGCTAGCCGGGCCGCGTGGGGAAAACCGCCCGACGCTCTGACATCACGCACACGCTCTGACGTCACACACACGCTCTGACGCCACAGCCTCCAGAACTTTCTCACGCTACGCAGAAAGCGCGCGCAGCCATAAAACTGAAAAACTAAACTCGAGCGGTTCTGCACGGTATAACGTAAGTTAATATAGCCAGCCATTCTCATGGATCGCCTTGAGCTACCTCAACTAAAACCTTGCTTCAAACCACCACTTTCGGATCGAAACCGGTGAGTCTCGCCATTCATAAGTCTCTAAACTTCTACCGGGGCACAATTCGTGCGCCAGAGGCTTCCCACCTCTCTGAAGACGAAATCGAGCGCAACTTTGATTTTGAGGGCCAAAGTGTGCTCACCATTCAAAGACTCACTCTCCCCAAGCCCACCACCGAAAAAGCCCCTCACCGTAAAGACAATCGCTTCCTCGTCACCTTCGACACAAAGTGCCGAGATGACTGTGGCCGTGTCAAACTGGGCGACTGTGTCTACCCAGTGAAGCCGTTCTACCCCAACCCCATCAGGTGTCAAATCTGTCAAAGGTACGGCCACGTTGAGTCCAGCTGTAAAAACCCCGCCCCCCGCTGTGGCAAGTGCAGTGCTGCACACCGAACCAAAGACTGCACCTCCCTTAGCCTCCTGTGTGCTGCCTGTGGCGGCGCCCATGGGGCTACCGATCCTAAGTGCCCAGCCTGGCTCCGTGAAAAACATGTAAATATGGTGGCTGAAGACGAAAAGCTCCCCTTCGACCTGGCCCGCAAAAAGTGCGTGAGAGCGAAAAACGCCACTCCCTATCCCAGGCACGTAGTGGCAAGGCCACCGCGGCAGCCCCCAGCACAGCTGGCCAGGTCACTCCTCAGCTCACCGCCTCCCAAAAGCGTCCCCTTCGCCCCCTGATGGAGCCGCTAGTCATGGTACCCCTTCGGCTGGCCATCCCCCATGTCATGCAAAACACGCACCACAGCACAAACACCTTTTGGCGCAAGTGGACTCCCAACACGGGCTGGACGGATCCCCCAGCCAACCCAGCCTGTTCCATTCCGGGTCTTCCGCCCAAAAGTACCGCCGCCCCCCGTCCTTCACATGGCACCAGGAAGACCTGGACCCCAACCGAAGGGCGGCAAAGCAGCCCTCAGCAGGTGCCTAGCTGTACCGAGTTTCCCCCGCTCCCAGCCCCCTCCCACCCAAAAGTCACCGGTGCACCCCCTCCCAGGCGCCGCCTACGGCGGGCGCCGGGACGGAAACACCAGAGTGGCAGCTCCCCCTTCCAGTAAGACAGCTGCCACTCAAACAGAAAAAGTCAGTGTAGCCACCCAAACCGAAACCTCTCTCACGGACAGCAGCAAAGCTCCTGTCTCTCAAGCACCGACGACCCGCCATTGTGGCTCTCAAACAGATCTGGCATGTAATTACATGCAATCCCAATTTGCCAGCGATTCCGACACGTCAGGTAGCAACAGCGAACCTGATAGTGAGCTGCCCGGGACCGAGTCTTACCCAAATGCTGACAGCATCTCGGTCACAGACTCTGTAGAAAATAGTTATCTCATGTCGGCCTCCCCCACCAGTTCAGTCTCATCCAAATCCCTCAGGCCCGGCAGCCCCCCGGTGCCGAGGAAACTCCGGTACACCCGGCACTCGTCCCCCGTTTCCACTACCAGCGACACGAGTAGCACACATTCCTATCACCTCCGCCCCCGCCCCCGCAAACCCCCCCAGCATCTAAGACATTAAACCACCATGGGTTCAATTCTCCAATGGAACACAAACAGTCTAATTGGGAAATTCCCTTATTTAAATCAATCTTTGCTGAGAAAAAGCCGGCAGTAGCAGCACTCCAAGAAACCCTCTTTAATGATAATGATAATAACAAATTCAAAATCTCGGGTTACTCTAGGTACCGCCATAATGTAAACGCTACTGTCCGTAAAGGAGGCACTGCCATCCTTATTGAAAATAGCATCCCTCACAGCCAAGTGCCTTTGGTTACGCCACTCGACTGTGTCGCTATTAATGTAGAAATTCAGCACGTCAAATTGACGGTGATTTCACTGTACATCTCTCCAAGCGATCCTGACCCGTCGGCTCGGAACCTCGCCCAACTTTTGGCACAAATCCCCGGCCCTTTGCTACTACTTGGAGACTTGAACGGTCATCATCCCTCATGGGGCAGCGCCACCACCACTCGCAGAGGCGAAATCATCTATGACGCAATAGACTCTCAAAATCTAGTTATCTTAAATAACGGCGCTCCGACCCACCAAGCAATGCGCGGTGACCATTCTGACACTGCCATTGACATCTCGTGCTGCTCTCCTAGAATTGCGTCACTGTTCACCTGGGAAGTCGAAGACAACCCAGGAATGAGCGATCACCTCCCAATAAAAATTGGTATTCCCACAGGCTCAATCGACCATGTTACTCTTTTTACACCCTCATGGAATCTAAAACGTGCCGACTGGAACAAGTTTGAGGCAGAGGTCGACCTCACACTTGTCACCGGAGGTGACCCCGACTCGGCAGACATTGACTCGGTACTAAGAGCCATCAGCTCAGCAGCACATTTAACAATACCAAAAAGTCAAGGCCCCCGACAGAAAAAAGGAGCCCCATGGTGGAATGCAGAGACGGCACACGCCAAAGCTCAAATGATTAGAGCCAGGAAAGCCTACGAGAGGAGGGCACACAGCCCTACTCGCAATGCCCTCCGGGCAGCCAAAGCCCACTTCCAAAACACGTGCAAGCGGGTCCAAAAAATAGTTTCAACGCCTTCGTTTCTAAATTCAACCGCTTCACACCCATTTCTCAAATCTGGAAAACCATTGGAGCTTTCTCTGCGAAACGACCGCCCCGTGGACCCTTCCCTCAACTGACAATCTCCGGCCAAAACATCATGGCACCCAAGGAAGTCATGGACGCCTTTGCTGATCATTACAATGGCGTTGCAGCCAACAGTTCCTACAACCAGCGCTCAAAAGACCAGGCCGAATGGTGCAAACGCCGCACATTCTTCAATTCTAGTAATCAGGAGTACTATAACGTACCTTTTACAATGACCGAACTAAATTACTCCATTAGCAGGTGTGGAAACACTGCAGTGGGCCCGGATGAAATTCACTACTCTTTCTTCAGGCACCTCAGCCAGACAGCACTAAAATATCTTCTCTCGGCCATTAACAACATGTTTCTTAGCGACTCGTTCCCCACTATGTGGCGGGAGAGTGTCATCATTCCCATTCCAAAACCTGGCAAAGAAAAAACGGACCCTAAAGGTTATCGCCCCGTTTCGCTTACTAGCTGTGCTAGCAAGCTTGTAGAGCGCATGGTCAACGTAAGACTTCACGAAATTCTCGAAAAGAAACTCGATGCTATGCAATCGGGTTTCCGGCGCGGGCGAGCCACCACTGACAATCTGATCAAACTGGTCAGTGACGTCCAAAATGGCTTTTACAAGAAGCAAGTCACAATTGCTGCATTCTTAGATATCAAGTCGGCCTTTGATCGTGTACAAAAAGACGTCCTTTTGTATAAACTTTGTAAACTGGGAGTCCATGGCCACCTTGCTAGATTCATTGACAACTTTCTTAGGGACAGAAAATTCAAAGTGCGCTGCGGCACCACCTTTTCCTATCTGACATCTCAAGACCAGGGCACACCCCAGGGTAGCGTTTTATCTCCGACCCTCTTCCTAGTCATGATCAATGACATTTTTTCCAAAAAGCTACCGCCTGGAGTTAAGTACTCCCTATTTGCAGATGATGTCGCTATTTGGAAATCCACTCCGGTCGACACCAGGCGGCGCAGTCAACCAGAATTCAAAACCGCGACTACCGAATTGCAGGGTAGTCTCGACGACATCCATGCTTGGTGCAATTCAATGGGTCTATCACTCTCGGCCGAAAAGTCATCAGTCGTAGTCTTTGCCAGGCCAGGTGTGAGACACGCTGTTCCTCAGCTCCAAATCTCAGGCAAACCCATTGAATGCGCGAAAAGCTTCAAATTCTTAGGCGTCATCCTTGATACCCGCCTTAGTTTTAACGAGCATATTACCAAAGTCGTCTCTAGCTGTCAAAAACGAGTCAATATCCTCCGCATGCTCGGCGGAACAGAGTACGGCGGGGATCGAAAGACCCTGCTCATGCTCTACAAGTCCTTGATCCGGCCCATACTCGAATATAATTCGTTCGTCTTTGACTCAACGAACAACACTAATAAGCTAAAGCTAGAGCGCATCCAAAACGCAAGTATCCGGGCAGCCACAGGCGCGCTCAGAGAATCCCCCATCACCAGTTTGTTAGTGGACAGTGGGCTGTGCCCTCTCCAAACAAGACGCCACTCCCAGCTTATCTCTTACTATATCAAGGTCCAATCTACCGAAAATCACCCGGCGAAACAATGTTTCGCCCACCCTGGACGTGTATCAAAAACTAATCGGACAACCTGGCCTCCATTTAAGAATAGAGTAGCTAAGACCCTGGAAACCCTGAACCTTGCGATTCCAGAAGCAATAGGCAAACCCCCACTCTCCCGCTTTTGGAATCGCAAACAGCCCAAAGTCGAGTTTCTTTTCACCACACGCAAAGACAACCTCACCACAGAGGAGATCTCCCAGAAATTCTTAGAGTTCCAGTCTAACAACACTGGCAAAACCTTCATTTTCTCCGACGGCTCTAAAATAGGCGAAAAAGTAGGCCTCGGCATCTGGGGGCAAAATATTTGCCTCCAAAAACGACTTCCGGACAACTGCTCAATCTTTACTGCCGAGGCTGTCGCCATTCTAGATACACTAGTCCAGATTAGAACCCTAAATATTAATTCAGCCGTCATCTGTTCAGACTCTAAATCTGTCTTGCAAGCTATCAATAACGTAGTCAACCCCAGCCATCACGTAATAGCAGACATCCAGAAGGGTATCGACGATATCCCAGATGTCTCCTTTCTTTGGATCCCAGGCCACTGCAAAATTCTCGGAAATGAAAAAGCCGACGAACAGGCCAAAAAGTCTCTTGAACTCAGAGAGGTCGCACCTCTCAAATGGTCCGGAGACGATAGCAAAGCTCTCCTTCAGAACCATATCCGGAAGTACATCCAAAATGACTGGACCACTAACCACAGCGCCCATTTATTCCATATCAAGCCTAACATCGGCTACTGGCCCAGCTCCAACCAAAACAGTCGTCGGCGTGAGGTCATCCTGACCAGACTCAGAAGCGGACACACCAAATTAAATGCCTATGGGCGTGTAGGTACCTGTGGTACCTGCTCTGCCATGGAAAATCCCTACCATATCCTCATCGACTGTCCCCAGCACGACGCCCATAGGCAGCCCATGCTAGATTATTGCCGCATCAGAAACATCCCAGTAAACCTTTCCACTCTTCTCGGCAATGATCACCCTGAGCTGCTGGACAAGCTCTTTACATTCCTGAAGGCTTCTAGGCTCGAGAGTTTTATCTGAACGTCTATGGTGGCAGGTATGGAAAATACCTGCATCCGAATAGCACCCCTCATATTAGAAATAACAATTACACTAGAAACGTCCCTCTGACAAATTTAAACAATAGGTGCTTCAAACTAGGTTTTAACTGTCTGGTCCTAAGGTATGGTAGACTCAGAATAACTCCCACCATAGGGGGAAAAAAAGTTCAACTAACCCACTAACCCTACCTAACTATCCGTTCATATTTGCTAACCAACTAACCCTAACTTAAGGACTACTAACTATACTAACCACATCTAAGACTAACAACTAACCAACTCAAACCCCTCCCTAACACTCTATCTGTTCTATTACCCTTCTCTCTTCCTCTATGCGGCGGCTACCCAGCCAGAGAGGGTGCTGTAACCTCACCTCCTGGTTGCAGGATAAAGACCCGCGGCATCACGTCATGGTGCTTGCGGGTATTTCTAATGACCCAAAATTATTCTTTTTCAATGGAGGAACTCGAGTAACGTAAGCAAACGGTTATTCGATAACAAGGAACAAAATTCAAAAAACTAATCTTTACGCTGGCAAGACTCTTCACGTACCCTTTTAAATCCTACCTGTGCCCCAGGCTCGGCATCTCTGCCGTAGCAATCCCCTTCCCTCGCAAGTGTTGCTACACTTCGCGACCCATTCCTTGAAATAAGATTCGTCCCTTTGTTCTGCGACATTAAAGTAAACACCCCTCCCGGAAAATTCTCCCCCACACTTTAGAGGCGGGCAAAGGTGCTTTGCACAGAACGCCTTATAAAAAGCCCTTAACAAACTCTTGATAGTAAGCTATCATTTGGTCTTCATGTTGATGACATTAGGAACCGCTGCCTTCGTAGGCTAAATATCCTACGGTGCATCGCTGGCCAAAACTGGGGCGCTGATAGGAAAACTCGTTTACAACTATATACCTCACTTATTCGACCCATCCTAGAATATAATGGATTTCTCTTTGATAACATAAATGAAACCAGGAAGAACTCGCTTGAAACTATTCAAAATGAAGCAGTGCGCATAATCACGGGGGCATTTCGCACCTCACCTGTCTGCAGCCTACTAGCCGAAGTAAATCTGCCCTCGCTGGCTCATCGTAGGCTCCTTCAGCTCACAAGGTACTCTATTCGCGTAAACGCTGTCCATAATCATCCTTCTCTTCAAATCCTCTCTAACGTCCCTCAGATACCCGACAATGAATACAATCGAAACAAATATACCATTGCAAAACACTTATGGGATATCAAAGATATTGCCCTTGAATTCCCACTTATCCCAGTAAGCTACACACCCAAGCTCTCCCCCTTTTGGACTATGAAAAGCATTTGCGTCAATTATCTTATCAATGAATCCAGGCGTTTCTTCTTAACTTTCGAAATACGAGATGAGTTTGCGGAATTCCGCGAGCTGCATGAAAATTATTTCTTCTTATACACCGACGGTTCCCGCACCGAAAAAGGGACGGGAATAGGAATTTACGGAAACGGGGTAACCAGGAGTCTACGGCTCTCCGACTGTAATACAATTTACACTGCAGAGCTGATATCGATCCGAGAAGCGTTTCAATATATTTTGGAATCCAATAAAACTAAAGCGATAATATGTACAGACTCGCAATCATCAGCAAACGTTCTTGAAACATTGCATAATTCCTCGCACCCGGTTGTCAACGAAATACGTCACTTAAATAATCGTATTCCATCAAAAGTAATAATTAAAATTTTATGGATACCCGGACATACGGGTATTGCTGGAAACGAAAAAGCCGACTTCTACGCGAAGCAAAGTATTAATCTACCTGCTAATAATAACTACCCTTGTTCCACCTCAGACATAATTAGCCACGCTAACCTGTGTTTTACAACGTATCGGCAAAAATATTGGGAACGACAAAACAAGCATCTGAATCGTATCAAACCACAGCTCCGATCTTGGAATTCTTGCCACCAGAATCACCGGAAAAAAGAAAGAATTTTAGCGAGACTCATTTCCTCTTAAAATGCCCAATCCACAACCTACACCGTCGTCCCATTATGGATTACTTCCTCCAGAAACACATCCATCCCTCATTGCCCATTCTCCTTGGCGATGAACATCCCGAATTACTAAACCTCCTTTTCACCTTTCTTTACAGAACACGGTTAGAATTATTTATTTAAGTTGAAAGGGTTTTCCACACAATTTGGCGAAACGTGTGGTTTTTACCTAGGATAGGTTTGTCCTGGTTTTTTACCTTCGGGTTTTCCAGGAAATAACGTTTAGCTGATCATTATCAGGACACATATACACAACCCACCCAAAATCCATCACCACACATCCACTTCCCCAGTCGCGCCAGCACTACCCGAGCGAGCGGCCCCGGAACTGCGCCGGGTGTTTATACGCCCTGTGCAGGGCTCGGGGGCCCCCCGGGGGTGAGAGGCCGGCTAAATACACAACACCCAAATGCGCACCACCTATTAGGTTATATATTCCTCGTCGCGATTTCGGCCCAAAATTCGGTGTGCATTTGGGCTCAGAGGACCTTGGCCAACATCCCTTTAGAACTGGGTCCCATTGACCCTCCAAAACTGGCCGGGTACCTCTAAAGTTTTCCTCTCCAGCGGATGGAAATTCCTCTGCTGATGACTAAAAAAAAAAAAGCCGGTCGCCGCCGCCGCGTCACCGCCAAGATAACATTACCGCTGCGGCCCCTTTGCCTGTCGTCCTGTTCAGTCCTGTTGGATCTTCGCTGTGTTGTGATCGGGCGGAGTTCAGGTAAGAGTCTTGTGGTGGAAGTTATATGCTTGGTTGGTTTCCCTCGCATTGACTGCTGACTGCTGTGAAGGTCAATGTTAGAACCACTCAGTGTATTTGCAAGAAGAAAAAGTTTTTTTTCAGGATGATTGTCACCACATTTACAAACATGCACCCAGTGCTGGATTCAGGGCTTTATTAGGGGTTAAAGGGAATGTGGCACCTTCATAACGTGATCTTAACTGAGATAGCCAAGTTGTAAAGCCAGTCGGAAAACCCGGTACTTGTGATATAATTTGTCTTGGAACTCAATATTTCAATCGGAAAAAGCTAAAACCTACCTGACACCAACCCCTCATCAACCCCTCGCCCAGCGGCCATTGATGTGAGCTGCTGGTGTGACGACATATGCTGATGTCACGACGAACATCAGCCATTCGAAGCCTTTGAAGCATTTCAAGTATGGTAGTGGTTGCCAAATAATGACATCATCCACAGACTGATATTTATTTATTTTCCTGGATGAGTATTTTTAAAAACAAAATATTGAGCTTATTGAACATTTTTTAGAGAAATCATGAGTGATTTCATTATTTTTGGTTAAAAGTACACCTAATTTCACTAAATTCCAGGATTTGACCAAGGTGTCACGTTCCCTTTAAGGGGCTTGAGCCTTCTGGTCTTTGCATTTCAACAGATCTTGCCCAGGTATGCAGTTCCTCTACTCACTAATGTTTTAGGGGAAAGTTTGAGTTCTCCTGGTCTGCCTGCCTTGTTCCTTTACGTCCATACATATATTGCACACAATAAAACACAGATAAAACAGTACATACAAAGTATAGGAAAGATCCTGCGGGAGGAAGAGAGTGGATGAGAAAAACATGCGGCAAACGGTAAAAAACACATTAAAAACACCAACGCCTGTCGCCGTCGAACACACCTGCACCCCGCCCAGAGGGCGCCACTCGCAAATTATCACACACAGGTGGCGCCACATGGCAGGCTGTCCGCTGTCGCCAATCTGTCAGGCCGGACTGTGCGGTCTCCGACCGCACACGAGTAGCCGGACAAGTCTGTCGGGCCGGACCGCGCGGCCTCGGCCGCATGCCGCATGCGAGGAGCCGGACAGGTCCGTGGGGCCGGACCGCCCGTTCCCCGACCGCATGCCGCACGTGAGCAGATGGAGAGTCCATCAGCTCTCCAGACTCCTGTGGGAAGCAATGGGTTAAAGTGAGGGGGTGGAAAGAGGAGAGTGGAAGTACGCTTGATTTATTTGGAGATAATGAAATGATTGGGTGTGCGCAAAACAGAGCCGGGATTTACTGGAACTGCAGGGAGATGCCTGAGGCCTGCCTGTGAGAGCGCCAACAGCTGCACTAGTCAAAAATTTCTTTGCTGCAAGATTTACGTTATGTTAGTTATAATGGTTACAATAGTTAAATTTGTTATTTTGCGGCAAACTTAACGTTACATTGTTACAACAATCATGAGAGCAAGTGCAAGCAAGTGAATGGTAGACAGTGTGAATCGGCATATACAAACACAATATTAGTAATCATCTAGATACAGTTTTGCTACAACCTTGTGGAAAAAAACTTTTACTCAGGGGTACATCTTCCAAAGATCTTATTTTTGAGGCGATAACTTTGTTCCAATTTCGTGGGGCGGCAATGAAAAATGAAAATTTGCGATAAAGGGTGGGAGCGAATTCCACAGCAAAATGCTGAACGCTGAATGCTGAATTTTGTGCTTTTTGAACAAGGGGCTGGTATGAGCCAACTGGTCAGATTTGTCGAAAACACGGATAATTCTCTTTTGCAAAGTGATTAATTTACTGGGGAAATGCGTTCCCCACACAGGTAAACAATAATTTAGATATGGGAGCACGAGAGAATTATACAGCAGGAGGAGGTGACTGGCGTCAAATATGTGTTCGGACCTAGAGATAATTCCGATGTTTCGGGAAACCGCGTTCTCAACGTTGTTAATGTGACCTGTCCACTTCAGATCCTCATCGAGAGTAATGCCTAGATATTTGACTGAAAATTGACGTTGAATAGGGATATAATTCATAGCAATATTCAGTTATTTTTTGGATGAAGTGGAAAAGAGTTGATACGATTTTGCATTGATTGTGAGTCTGTTGCACAGCAGCCAGGACGTGATATCTGGGAGGGAATCGTTAGTTTTGCATTGTAGTTGCGAGAAGTTGTCAGCAGAATATAGGAGGGCCGTGTCATCTGCAAACAGATAGAAATTTGGAATTTTGGAGCTTTTGGATATGTCATTTATGTACAGCAGGAAGAGAAGGGGGCCCAGGACACTTCCCTGTCGGACGCCCAGGGGCATTGCCCTGGGCATGTTGGAGGAAATTCCGTTATACATTACAATTTGGGTGCAATTTAAGACGTATGAATGGAAGAAATTCAGTGAGCTACTTTGATTTCCGTAGTGATGAAGTTTAGAAAGAAGAATTTCGTGGTTAACAGTGTCGAACGCTTTGCTGAGATCTAGATGCAATGAGGCCGAAACTTTTTTAGAGGTGAGGGTAGATGTAATTTCGTCATGCAACAGAGCAGGGTTGGAAAAAAGCCGGCTTAAATTGAATTTATGCCAGCCAGTGGCTTTTATTGATTTAAGCCGGTTTAAACCGGCTTAAATTAATAAAAGCCGGCTTAAATTCAGAATCAATGAAAGACCCATTCAATCCAAGAACACCCTTTCATGTCAAAGATGGATAGGTGAGAACTGCACAATACTATCAATTTGCATATTGTTTCAAGAATCTGAGTTGAGCATGTCATCCATCAAGTTGGCTGAGCACAAAGTCAATGTTGATTAATAATGGCAAGCTGGAGCATACTGTTGCGAACAGGTGAATGTGATACTGTTTCAACAGTTCAGGTAATCACAGCGCTTTACCTGGATGTGGAGATAGGTCACATATTCTTTCGCTATTATGGTTGGTTTGCTATTTGGACTTTACATAGTCATTAAAACAATTCCAAAACAAGGCAAAACTGTATTGGTCTCACACAAAGCGTGACAAATTACTATACAAAAAACATTCATTGAGCAGCAACATATCACATTGCTCGACTGCATCATGTCGGCTTAATGACGGCCGCGCAGGGTCCTGTGCCAGAAAGACAGCTTTGCATTTGAAAGTTGGTGGTTAGAATTTTGGCAATGTTCAAACTTAGGCCATTTACTATAGCGTGCTTTTTTGGTGGTCTTTTAGTGGATGTTGGCCAATATCATTTGGTGCTTGGTTATTGGAATGCAAATGTATTTGTTAAAATGTTAATGATAGGTTAGCTTGTGCTAGGGTTTTTGTTAGCGTTTGTGACACTCCAAAAATATATGTTGAAGATCAGTAAGCAATTATGAACATGAATACGGCATTTATACTTTAAGTTCCATATTATTTTTGAAAATATGAAAAACAGTTCTCGCGAGAACTTAACGTGAGTGGCTTTTATTATTGTCATGATAAGTGGTTTAAACCAGGGTGGCATAAATTAATTTATGCCAGCCAGTTTAATCCAGGGTTTAAACCAGTTTAAACCAGAACGTGGCTTAAATTTGCCAACCCTGCAACAGAGCAATCGGCATTAAGGTATTATGATTTTTTCGGAATCCAAACTGGTTTTCAAAGAGAATGTGTTCATCATCCAGGGAACTAGCAATTTGGGCGTAAACAATTTATCTCAAGCACTTTTGAAAGAATGGGGAGAAGAGATATGGGTCAATAATTAGTAGATAATGAGGGGTCACCTGCTTTGAAAATAGGTACGACTGTTGCCATTCTCATTTTGTCAGGGAATACACCACGGGAGAGGCAGAGATTGAATAAATGAGCTAGCTGAGGGGTAATGGTAGAGCAGAGCAACTTAAAAATTTTGAAACTGATGCCATCATAGGCTGCGCCTGTGCTTCCGAGGGAAGAGATAATATTAGTTACACTTTGGGCATCTACTGGTAGAAAATTGAATAAACGTTCAGGGTCTCTATCCAAAAATTCCAGTGGATCTGAAGTGGACAAGGGTAAAGAGTTTTCAAGAGATGCTGCTATGGTGGAAAAGAATTTGTTAAATTCCTCAGAAATTTTCCAATGGATTATCGCAGTAGGCTTCACCAATAAAAAAATTTATCAGGAAGGTCTTTGTTGCATTCATTTTTGCGAATGATGGTTAGCATAGTGTCCCATAGCTTCCTGGGATTGTCCTTATTCTCTTTTAGACACCGTTGAAAATATAATTTAAAGGCAGTGCGTATCACTCCGGTCAGGGCGTTGTTATAGGATTTGTAGATAGATTGGTCTGATTTAGATTTGGAGGGTATGAATTTTTTAACAAATCTGATTTTTTGTTTGTGCATTTTAAGAGTCCGAAGGAGATCTAGGGGCGGATGGGAGCATGCCTCCTGTCAGATTTGTTGATGGAGAACCGGAAAATTTCGGTAGTGATAGTAGTCTGTAGGACATCTGCAGCAGTGTTTGGGTCTGTAGTCGAGAAAAAATTTGTAAGTTTTGGTTCTAAACTGAGTTTTAACAGATCAATTTTCCTAAAATCGAATGCACGGAATTTGTTTTTGGAATTCGTGTTTAGATTAATTTTGGTTGCTAGCTTGACGGCTAACGGCAGGTGATCACTAATGTCTGAGACGAGAACATGTGTGGACCTCAAAACAGACATATCGTTACAAAAATAATTATCAATGAGAGTTTGTGAGTCACTTGTAATTCTAGTAGGAAGAGAAACACATGGCTGGAATCCTCGAGACCCCAGAGATTGTAAGAAACAAGCACAGGATTCATTAGTCTGAAATTTTAATATATCGAAGTTAAAATCGCCGCCAATTAAGCAAGTCTTATTTTCTTCAGATAACTTATCAAGAAACACATCCAAGTAGTTCAAAAATATTGATGATGGGTAAGAAGGGGACCTGTATACAGCACCGATTGCAATGCTAAAGGGAAATACGTTTTTGACTTCAAGGAAGACCGACTGTTGTTGAGTAGTATTTGACTCCAGGTCAACTCTCCTGCTATAGCGCAACTTTTTGTGGATGTATATACCAGCCCCCTTGCCTTTATATTCTTGAGGAGATGAAATTTCAAAAGTGTATTCTGTTAAATCATAGGAGCCTGCAAGTTCAGGGAGAAGCCACAACTCGGTCACCAGAATTATCAAAGGTTTGTGCTTAAGTTCTGAAATAAACGCTGAAAGAGAATCGAAATTCTTTTGGTAAGGAGCGAATATTGACATGTATTATGGTATTGCCATTGGTTAAACAAGAATTATTAAAGCCAGAAATGGTAGTGTAGTTACAATTTTGAAGCAAGTTTTCAGTGATGGGAGAATCGCAATCATCATCCTGATCAGATACCGAGAAGTCAGGAAGAAATCTGGTTGTTGTTTTGTACTTCAGTTGATGCCGATTGGATGAAATGGTGGTTCAAGATTGATAAGCAACTATTAAGAAGAAAAGAAAAACTCTTTGACACAGTACTAGCTTGCCAAAGCAAATATCTAGCTGCTTAGGCAGACTTTTAAAGCAAAGGGCTTGCAAGTTAAATTACTGAATGCAGAAGAATATTTCCGACCAGTTTACACATCCGGACTAGCCAATACAGCCTGTTTATATTCAACCAACAGTTCAGCATAATGAAGCAGATACATTAATTTTACACAAAAAAGGAGGGGGAGGGTTAACACAATACTAAATTGAAGGTACAGATTATTTCAAGTTCCAGAACTAGGGTTAATACAATGTTGTAGGCATCAGTTCAATGGCAAGCTGGTTTAGTTACCCGGGAGGAATCTGTGGCCAGGGCGGGTCCCAAGTTCTGAAGGAAAATAATTATAAAGCTGTCTAGTCACAAGAAGAGAAATGGAGCAAAGTATCGAGTCAGAAGCGGAGTGGGAAAGTTGAGGGACCTAAACTATGTCTGTGTTTCCAGTGGTAGTGAGAGGTGATGTAGGTCTGTCTATCAGGACACCTTTCACTACCTGCACCAAAAAAGTAGAAATACACAAATTCAAATGTTGAATTCTGGGAAGAAGCAGTTGTATTTACTGGTCATTGGTACCACTATCACTATTTCATGTGTAGTTATCACTATTTGATGTTTAGTACCTTTTTGGGTGTTTTTGCCACATACTCCCTACTAAAACAAGACATCACAGCATGCTATGGGAGGGAAGCACAGAGTCAAGATGCTGTGTTGTCCAGAAGTACTACACAGCTCTGGGGGCCCAAGCCATCATTGGCCCAATTTAGCAGATGTAAACTCAGTGGGGGAAACTGTGGTCAACGTTCCCAAGAATAGCTATGTTCCCAATAATGGGAATATTGACCCATATTTGGGAACGCTTGTTCCATAAATGAAAACGCAGGTTCCCAAGGATGGGAACGCCCGGAACGATGTTTTCAGAAAACACATCAGGAGCTTAGAAAAGCTAAGGGGAATATTTCTACCTGGTCAATTTTAACTCTTCTTAAAATTTGAGGGGGAGTTCTACTTTGAATTAGAAAATCTGTCTTTGAACGCTCCCTCAAATATTCCTCTAAACTGCGCGATCCAGCCCCAACGGTAAAGAACGATGGAAAGATTGCTCTGAAACTGTGAAGCCAGACAGGTATTATTTTTTTAGATAATTTTCGGGGAAAGTCAATGAAAAATAGTAGTATAAAAACAAAATTCCAAAATTGTAGACTGCAAAAATATTTTTTCTTGGCGTCACACAGTTGCTGCTCACCATGTGCTGACGAATGAGGAAATAGAGGAAAACCGTGCCTTTCGTCTGTTTAGGAAGTAAGTAGTGCTTAAAAGTGGTATTTTCGCATTTTCTAAGCTTTTTTTATATTGATTTGTATTAGAAAGTTCTTAGATCCTGTAGTTTTTGTCCCCAAGATTGTTTGAACTATTCCGTAGTGTTTTGACGAATTATGGTGCGCCGATGCATCAACTCGATATTTTCAACTGCGGTGCTTCATTTATAGGCAGTTCCATCAGGCGGGGAAAGGGGGGCACGTTCCCCCCGTTCGACCCTCGGCGCCCCCCTCATCAAACCTTGGCGCCCCCCCTCCCCATCGACCCTCGGCGATCCCCTGATCGACCCTTGGCGCAACCCCCATTGACCCTTGGCGCCCCTTGAAATGGTCACGGCGGCCCCTGATATGTCGCTTCCCACCGCCCCCCCCAGGATGCAACAATCCGATAAGATTTTGCGCCCACCTAATATTTGTTGCCGAGGGTCTCTAGCTCCTCCCTCAAGATATCAGTGTGCATGCAGTGAAAACATACGCGGAGACTGTTCGAAGGCAATGGCGGGAGATGCTTGAGCCCCTAGCCCCCCCCCAATAAGTCCTGGATGTGAGAATTGGCCACTCTGTGATAGACTTTGGCACCCCGTGCTCGGATGACGCCCCCCTTCCGAAAATAAACTTGGATCCGCCTATGCCTCCTTCTACTCCTTTGAGCCTGCTGCTTGCAGGGGTAGGCCTTTATCCTTGGGCCGCTATCATAGGCGGATCCAGGATTGCCGATCGGGGGGGACACCTTCCCAGAGGCGCCATTCTTTACCGGAAAACCCTATCGGATGGGCGCAAAATCATATCGGTGGAAGCCGATTTTCGCATCCTGGGGGAAGCGACATTTCAGGGGGCGCCGTGACCATTTCAGGGGGCGCCGAGGGTCGATGGGGGGGGCATGTGCCCACATCGCCCCCCTGGATCCGCCTATGGCCGCCATTCATATTTCGTCCGGAAAACTGACATATTGAAATAATTCGGTAGATATACGCCTTTATTCGTTTCAAGCTGTCTGAAATTCCAATTTGAATCTACGATGGAAAATGCGTTTCCAAATATGGGTCATTGTTCCCATTGTTGGGAACGTAGCCATTTTTAGGAACGCTGACCACAGTTTCCCCCACTGAACTGCAAGGGGCCCCATGTGCAGGCATGACCATCTGGGGCTGCAGCTCTCAACCCCCAGTTATACCCTTTGCTCAAAGAAGCACTCAATTACTCAAGGCTATGTCTCCCTGCTTACAGTAGTCCATTCACTGCATTTGAGTGTTCATTCCTGCCTATTAATGTGTCCCGCTGTCTGGCTGTTTACTTGGCTACCTTGCACCAAACCCCACTGCTCCAGAGTGTCGAGAGCAGCGCTGCAACAGGTGGCATCGGTCACCGGTCCAGCGGAATTGTGAGCTCCTTTGCCGTTTGTTGGTTGAGTGTCATATTTCACAGCCTGACGGCATGCTCCGCCCCTCAGGCCGAGCAACAACGCTGTTTCAGATGCTGTATACCTCCAGCTAATGCTGTGATTCATGCCAGCGCTACCCTGTCACTGGCACCACCATATCTCCCATGGTGTCTTTGCTGGCTTATCTATTGATATGTAAACCCCAAGGCTGGCAAAGTCAGTTTCTCCATTCAATGGGTGTCTTACCTCTCAGGCAGCCTTCTATTCTCTTCTTTATGCATTATACCTCATGCATACTGGGCTTGGAAATGACATGATGATGTAGTGGTTATTAAGCTTGATTTCCACGTGTCAGACCTAGGTTCAAGGCCTGGTGGATTTTGTGAACAAGGAGCGATGTGACTCCTGAGAAACCCTTCCAACAGGCAAAGAGTTTGCAATGCTATATGGCCCCCGGCAGGTGATGCGTCAATAAGCCACAAACTGTTATTATTGGACTTGGGCATCAAAAGAAGGAAGACAATAGGATCGGTCCAATGTTCTTTCAGACCAGACCAGGTCCTGTCCAGATCAGGTTGTGCTGCTATCCAGATTTAAGGAATATGAGTTGTAAGCACAACCTATGGAAATGTGCAAGTAAATATGTGGTACACAGTGCAATGTCAAAAATTGTCACCTTCCAGCCATGAAGGGGAGAATGAGATTAGTCGGCCGTCGGAAATCTAATCTGTGTATTGCCGGGCATTATTCACAGACTGTATCTATTTTTTATAATGTTTTTACCAAGTTATTCCCAGTTCGGTTTTCTGAGCAGCGGACCGGAGCCCAACGCTCCGCCAACTGAGCTACCAGGGCGGCAACTGAACGATATGAAATTCCTGACAACTCTCTCTGGGATCATTATTGTTTGCATGTTCCTGTCAGTTGACTGCCCTTTTTGGAGAACACCACTCGCTTCAAGCTGGTTCAGCCGAGCGCGCAGTTTCTGCTAGAGCGCCCACGTGCCCAATCATGTAATGTAGAAAAATTCGAGTTTTCACCGGGCTTCAGCTCTAAGTTTATACCTCCGATGCGATACGAAGCAACGTTCGAATAGCCGCAGAAAAAGAAATACTTCCGGAAAGGATCGGAGAAAAGTAGTTCACCTCTCCCGCCGGAATCCTGCAGTAGACCTTCCAGAGCCAATCGAGCTAAACAGGTGTCTCTCCAGAGAAACTTTGCGTCGTGTACTGACAAAACATTTACTTTTGCCGTCGCGGGCCACCAGCCGCGACCTGGGAGGAGTCCCTGAGAGCAGTGTCGGAGGCAAGACTCCTACCCGAGCACGCCTAGTCTGTGATCGATACCAGTTGATGGGATCGCCTACTCATATGCAAGGATATCTCATACTCTGACTGTGCTCGCCAGTGCATCACAGATCTCAACATTATCAAACCTCTGTTAGATAAAGGCGACTGATACACTTGCACCGTCAGACACACAGCAGACTGCTGGAGGACAGACACAAACCTCCAAATCCTGAGCTTCAAGTTGGCCTGCCGCTGCGCAACAGTCCCGGTCAGCATGACCCCTATTCAGAAAACCCCAGCCCAACGTCTACAACAACAGCAAACTCGATGGCATGGACCATACCTTAGGCACCGGCGAGTCTCGCCTCAAGAGCATACTTACCTTTTGAGCTGACCATGCACACCACATGCTGACGCCCTCCACCTGACAACCCTAATAATACCTTTTTCGTGCACAATTAGATGACGTAATGTTTCAATGATACCATTCGAAGCTTTGTAGACCCCCCCCACCCAAATTCACGTAGGATCCTCTGACTGTGTAAGCAGTCAGAGCCAAAATATTGATTGTATTAAACAGCCAGAGAATCGTTTTGGTTGTTTCGGGCCCATTTCATGCATTTACTGTGGAAACCTGCTTTTTATATTGTAAATTTGTTTATGGATCCGCCGGATAATTGCATCTGCGTCATCGAAGTGCCAGCGAGTATCAGCTCCTGATGTTTCAGCCGGAGGGTATCCCACAACATGGCACCCAGCACAAAGGAGTACACCCTGAAGCAGGTGGCGGAACACAAGGCGGGCAGCAATGTCTGGATGGTAATCCACGACAGAGTCTATGACGTCACCAAATTTCTAGATGAGGTGAGACAGATGAGGGCTAGCCTTAAAACTAGTAATCCTGTTGTATGGGCCCAATAGCCCGTATATTCTACTTCTTTTGGATTACTTCTTACCACATTAAATTTGAATATTAAACAGTATTGGTATTTTTGCTTGAGTCGGTGCTTGCTCTGTATTCTCGCTGCTGCGCGCCGTTGGAGCGGCTGCGGGGCCGGCCCTGTGCAGGATTTCAGCGTCAGTGCGTGTCTCCGGGGCCGTCTCTGTGCAGGATTTCAGCGTCAGTACGTGTCCTTGGGGCCGTCTCTGTGCAGGATTTCAGCGTCAGTGCGTGTCCTTGGGGCCGTCTCTGTGCAGGATTTCAGCGTCAGTACGTGTCCTTGGGGCCGTCTCTGTGCAGGATTTCAGCGTCAGTACGTGTCCTTGGGGCCGTCTCTGTGCAGGATTTCAGCGTCAGTACGTGTCTGCGGGAATTTCAGCGACAGTGCGTGTGCCCGGCAGCATCCTGGCGGCGAGGAGGTACTGCGCGACATGGCCGGCCAGGTGGCCACCGAACAGTTCGAGGACGTGGGTCACTCCACCGACGCCCGGGAAATGATGGCGGAGTACGAGGTCGGAGTACTGGCAGAGGTGAGACCGGACGCAATCGCTGCCCAAACGTCTGGCGTGGGCTTTCCACGCTTCTTCATCAGGCAGGGATGTTCTGCGGAAATACAGTGACGGCATCTCTTCGTTCCTGTTTGCGTTATATGCTCGGTGGGTGCTTACCCTTTACGGTTTGTAACTATTTTTATTGCATGTCGTGCGATAAAACGGCTCTATTCGCATGACTGGCGTAAATGATCTCCTGTGCTAAAATTGCGTTGTTCTGCTGACGTGTAATTCCCTCGAGTCCTTTGTTGAGTCGTTGTTTGCTCTGTTTCGGTCCGACGGGCGCCCCGCCGCGTGGAGGTTTCAGGCGGTGCCAGACCTGTGTGCTCCTCTGACGACGGCATGTTCTGCCGCAGGCGGACCGGCAGAACACCAAGGCGGGCCAGATGAGCTGGGGCTCCGGCGGAGCCGACTCCGCGCCCGTCGGGTGAGTACAGACTCTACCTATACTCTCGCATTTACCTGTTATGGAAACCAGTGACCCAAAATAGGTTTTGCGCTAGGGTGTCGAGTGGAAAATTCAGCTCGGAATGTATGGCGAGTGAGTGGAAAATTCCTCTCAAAATGTATGGCGGAGTAAAAAATTTCAAATTTTGTACTCAGGTGGTAAACTCTCAGAGCCCTTGTTTGAACTGAAGGATGGACATTTCCTTTAATTTTCTCAAAGTAAATATTTTTAAATCATGCCCAAACAGCTTTGTTTGACCATTCCCATGTGAGAAATTTGGGTTAAGCAGGTAAATCTTTACCAGCTGAAACCCCCTGATGCAGTCTCCAATTTTTTTAAGGAGTTGGTGAATTTCCAAAAATAAAAAAACTTTTTGGGGGCCTCTGAGACCAACCTTTGGGGGAAAGAACTCTGGGAGCCACTAAAACTCTTGGGGGGCTTCCCTAGACCAACTCTTGTGCCCCTCCACTCCCACACGACCAGCTTTTAAGGGCCCCTGAGACGAAATATCGGGGCCCCCTTAGACAACTCTGCAGAGGGGCCTCCGAGATCGGCAGGTGGTGAAAAATGAAAAGGGATTTTTTCATGCAATACCTAAGCCCTGTTCCACCTGTCAGCACAGTTTTGTCAGCAACAATCAGCGGGCCGCGTTGCGCCTACGTCACAGGACTGTAGCCTCTCCCCGGGAACTAGTTCTAGAGGTTTTACGGGCTGACGGCCTGCTGTTTGTGCTGATGAAAAACCTTAAGTGCAAGAAGTGCAGCCTAATATTTTTTAATGGTTTAAAGGTTTGAGTTCCCTTTGCTTAGCACAAACAAGAGGTGATTATGGCGCTGATGTTACTTTTCTGGAGGAGAGGTTGGAGGTCCTGCTGACAAAACTGTGCTGACAGCTGGAACAGGGCTCTAGTTCCAAAATTAATTATCTACGCATACACTGTATAGTTTTCCTGTCCGGGACAACGCCCCTCCTATACCTATACCTATAGCTATCGGAATTTTGGAGGCCACTCCTGGCCTCAATCACTGCACCTCGCATACACCTATGCTAGGGCCCAGTAGAGCCTTGGTTTACACTTAACTAACCCAGACGAAACTACAAACTTTCTATCATGGCAATAAACTCTTCCAGACTCTTGCTAAAAGTTTCTTTTCTTTACCTGTCAATTCCCCTGCTTCTCTTCACATATATACTCACCTTCATATCCTTTACTACCCTTTCAGTTCTTTACTACCCTGCTTCATATGAGTATGCTGCTTTCTATCAATATTAGTCGAAGCTGCTGCAGCCTCCTTTCTGTTGTTTCTTCCTTTCGTCTACAATCAGCCAGGCGCGGCGGGCTGCGACAGCGTCGAAGCAACTACTAATTTAAATTTCTGATCGCAATCCAGTTGCCGGTCGCATAAGCAACATAATTTGCATTTGAAAACTTGCTCTAAATTAATTTTCTAAATCCTTATAGACTAGAAAATTATACAACTAAAAGCACACCAAGAGAAAGACTAACAATGTTTTGTCAATAACGAATACGAAACCAGCCTTTCAAAAAGCCTAAAGATGCCGCTTTTATTTACTAGATGTAAAGACGGCGTTTTGGTAAGTCCACGCCGTAGACCAGCCATACAAAAAAGTGCCGATGTTTGAAGGGTAACTGGATGCATTCTTGTTGCCCAAAAAAATCATTTAATGAAAATGTAGAGTTTCAATGTATTAAAGTACCGTACACTTTTAGTTCAACTTAAATATCAGCGTATTTATGCCTAGGGTGTCATAGGGTGTCGTGAGTGGATTTGGGTGTCACACGGCGTGGACGCAGCAATGAAGGGCTAATATGGATAAAATTATTTTCTACGCAATAAATGGTTAATTTTCTACGATACAATGTCAAAAAAATATGCTGCTTACCATACAAATTTCAAGATAATTGCTTTTAACAGCAAGATGACCAAAAATGATTTTTCACTATTCTCGGTACCAGAAATACAAAAACAACTTTTCAAGGACGTAAGCCTAGAAATCATATGCATAGATAAACTGCTTTCCAGAAATGTATCTTTCAAAGCGGTCAGCTCATTTTTTTGGCAACACAAGGCTAGGGTGTCTAATTTTCCACTCACCAATTTTGCGAGTGGTGGAATTTAGTGGCGGTGTTCACCCATTGGAACTTTCTCCGGTGGGGCAGGGGAGGGGGCACTGTGCGTCTTGCCCGCGCCAGAATTTCGATTCTGTTGTTCCACTGAATTCGGTGGAGATAAGGATGCCAGGTATAATTGACCAGAAGAATAGAAGTCGCCAGATTCTCTTTCAGAAAAGCGAAAGAAGCGCATAAGAGCCGAGTTAATTTGGCGATCTTCTAGTCGATTCTGCTGCTCTCTTTTTCCAGTGGACGTTGGTAGAGGAGGCAATTGGTAGAGGAGGCAATGGAACTGGGCTTTGTAGTAAGTATTGTTGAGTAAAATTCAATAGTAGTAAAATATTGTTCAATAGTTATTCAATAGTAGTAGTAAATATTGTTGGAAGTGAGTGGAAAATTCAGCAAAAAAATATAAAAGTGAGTGGGAAATTCTGATTGACTGGGTGTTGTTCTGCACCCAGCACCCCAGGTTTTGGGACACTGATGGAAACCAAAACAAACTGTCGTAAAATGCTGTTAGGTCCGGACCTGATCGTTGGCAAATTTCAGACGGTCCTTAGCTGCATGGATTCCAGCGATGTTGGGGTGTGCCCATTGATTCGTGCCCAGTGAAGGTATCGTGTTGTCAGAGGCGTCGGACGGAACTACCTCAGGTCCGAGCGGAGCCTGAATGTGTGTTGACAGTCGGATAAATCCACTCAGGCGATCGCCGTGTGGTTTTTGCCATCTGATGAGATTGACAGGTGTCGGAGGTTCTTCGACGAGCTAGGCTGCTCTGTGTTGGAACGCACCGAGTGTCCTGAAATTGATTTGCGAGGCGTGTGATACCGAAATTCTGGATACAAAGAGAGCAAAGTTTACTAGAAAAGGGTAAAATAGTCATCTGCGCATCTCATTCTTAAAAAACACACTTAAAGAATCGGAATATTCTGGCTAGTTTGAGACAGATTGCTGGAAATTCATAGAGTTGCAAATTTCATAACTTGTGAGGATTCCCCTATCATAGAAAATTTCATGCATAAAGTGATTAGATGTTCAATATTGAACTCTTTTTTATCACGATCAGAGAATAAAATTTAAAATCAAACGGTTAATAACGCAAACAATTGCATGAAATTTCTAGTATGTTTAGGCAAAGTCAAGGGTGAGGAAATGATTTGGAAAAGCCGTCTATGCTCCTCTCAAAACTAAAAACGAGTGACATGGCAAAAACATATGGCAAATGTCTCCAGAGAATGGATAATGCAGGGGAAATAAAAGTTGATTTGCGCCGAGAAACCACATCGTAAAATTTGGAAGCTCCGGCCATATGCGTAAATTTCCACTCCAGAATACAAAACGTAAAGATGCGTACAGAGCAGAGCGGCGGCATCATCATCAAAACATTCTGAGCGAACCAGTAGAAGTCCTCTACGTTTCCACTAGACTTTTGGGTATAAAGTGTGCAAAAATCCGTAACGTAAGATGGGACTATTTTGAAATCGTGGGTAAATTCCAACAGTGTTAAGGATTGATAAAAAATGTTATTTTATTCGGGAATGGTTCTGTGGAAAGTGTTACAGAATTATCAAGAAGAAATAAAAATCTATAAGAAAAGTGCATTTACTTTATATTTACGAAAATGCGTAAAGATTCCACGGGTTTCTTACGCTGCGTAAATTTTCTAGCATGGTGCACGGCGGATAGTTTGACAATTGTCTGAGAGCCCACTGCGTAAGAATTCGTGCCTTACCCAAGTATTATTTTTCCCTGGGATAATCTTTCCCAACTCGTATACTTTTAGACATTTATTTTGCGTAGAAACATCGAAGTTAGAATTATAATTCGAGCGAACTCACGAAATTAAGGATATAAGGATGTCAAAATTCAGCAACTAGTAGCTGACGTCAACCAACCGCGTATGACGTAAGTGGCGTCAGTCAACGCATGTGGTAATTCGCTGTACGAGGGGTCACGCCAGGCCATCCGAGACGATGCCTTGTCAGGGTAGACCTCAGTGAACCCATGTTAGTTTTAGATATTTCTTAGAACCTAAGGGCCATGGTTCAGGGGTTTCACTGCCGCACTTGAGATCGGACAGCATGGATTAACGTGGGTCAATCCACACGGCGGGAAACCGCCTTCCATGTCCGATATGACCCGGTGGAGAGGATCCTTAAACACCCACGCCAGTACTCGATGTACGTGGGGGCGACGCCTTTAGGGGCATCGCGGGACCGAAGGTGATTGCGAGAGCACCTAATAGCTTCTCCGGAACGGGAGACCCTTAAAAGTAAATGGTTTTGTGACATCTGCACGTGCAAAACGTGCACCTTCCTGTGTTTAGTTCACATAATCCCCACAAGACAATTTGGCAGAAAATGAAAAATCTGAATCTCCGGAACGGAGGACCCTCGATAGAGACTAGAGCTCTGTCAGGTGAGCAAGTGCAAAACTTCCACCTTGCTGACTTAAGTTGATAACACAACTCCAATATACCAAGTTTCAGCGGAATCGGCCCACTGGTTGCAGAGATAGAGTCCATTAGGGGTACGTGCTACTGCGCATGCGCAGTTCCCCGATCACTGATTGGCTGATTCAGAGACGTGTAGTAGCAGGCTTGTGGCAACATCCCCAAAACGGTACCCGTAGCTCTATTTGTTTGTCGGTGTAAGCATCATAAGTGTTCCGTTCCTTTAACACTATTCCATAGGGTATCTTCAAACTAAGGGTGCCCGTGCGTACAGAGGGGCACTGTTTGCACCTATGACATTCTCACTCCATCAGATGGTTTCAGTAGTCGTCGTTTCAGTACCCAAAAGGGCTATCTGTACGAACAGAGACCATATACTCTCCCAACATACCGTTTTGGAGGGGTACCGGTCCGCAGTCAAGGTCACGTGGCACGCGCTAGGAGGCACCCAAAGGGTTTTGGATGGTTTCGCTTGACTCATAACCTCTCTGGGTACAACCGAGGCAAGTTTCGTCAAAAACGTTCCTATACAGTAGCAGCCAGGGGCTTGTGAACCCAAAAAATTAGAAAATCTCAAAAAAAATTAAAAACCTCTAAAAATCTCCTTAATACTCGATGTAATTGGGCAAATGTGCCTTTTGGGAGTGGCCCTAATACAACTAATAAGGACCTTGCTTCTAGCTGGGGCATTCCAGGACAAAACGACCAAAAATATTTCAATTTGACACCACCATGTCTAGAAAAAATCTGAAACTTTGTCTCCGGGGTAGTTTTGGGCCAGAAACACGCCTGTGAGAATCGTAGCCTCCTCCGATCAACGGTGACCGAGTTATAGCCCGAGGCATTTTCGGGAGGTCACCTTATAGACTCATTTTTGATGCTTCATAACTCAAAAACGCATAGCCTGATTAACAAGTTTTGTATATCATTGAACTCGTCTTGAACTATACTTTATTTTGAAAAAAGAAAATTTCAAAATTTGAAATTTTTTTACTTTTAATTTGTTTGACCTTTTCTTTTTTGACCTAGCTTGACCTTTTCCCAGTTGAAATTGCCATTTTAGACACCTCAAAAATTTTGATTAATAAAATATCTTTCGATAGGAAAAATAAAAGAATGCGTTCTCGCTATAAGTTCCAAATATTTAGCACCTAAGGTAGGTATGTAGACGGTTTTTGACCACTGCAGTAGTACAGCCTTATGTTTAACGCCGCAAACATAGTGATTGTGTTTGTAATCGGTTGCTGGCAATCATATTGCTTTGTCTTTACGAAATTTTCATCGTGCAAGTGTCAGAATTTATGACAATTAACACGCGCCCACCCGAGGGGTGGGCAACCGGCCTCCTCAGGTCTCTACAGGTAGTAAAAAAAAAACACCTTAGCGCAGCACCACCGTACGCCATCTATCTCTAACACAACATATTACAACTTCTGGAAAAATAATTTAGGTCAACTGGGAGGTGGTAGGTACCGTAAATACTGAAGGCCAGCTGGCAACTGACGTGAGGGTGTGACCTGAGGTAGACGGTCGTCGTTATGCCTTGTGGGACTTTCAAATTTGGTTCATTGATTAACACTTCATCGTGGGAGTTGCTCGTTTGGGTGGTGGGGTCGGGGTCTCCGTAAAAAGTCCCGTGATGACTCTAGTGAGACACCTACTCCTAAAACTGAACTGGAAACAACTTGGACAATATTTATAAAAATGAAATTGCAGCCATTAAAAGTGATAGAAAGGGATCCATTGTTTCGAGGGAGACGAGGGCAAATGAACTTATTAATAAATGACCTTTCAGCCTTAAACGAAAGTTTACAAAGATGTCGCGAGTTTATCCATAATTGAAACAAATATAAGTTATCCTATGAGCACCACTAACTCACACAATTACATCGTCCCCCGAGATGGAAAAGTAGTATCGATACAAGGTGACCCAGTGCAGCACAGCATACGTTTGAGAGGATTCATGCAATGTAAACAAACGTGTCTGAAAGAATTTCATTCCCAAAAAGTAATTTGAATCTGCTCATATATGCGAAAAAGTGTCCTGAAATTGTAACGCATTCGACTTGGTCACTTGAACAGATTGCCTCATGATATTTTTACAAGGTGATCATTTCATAGCTGACACGGATCCCAGAATCCCAGATGAATAATTACACTGTGCACTGGGAGTGATGCCGCTAAACAGCCAGTTTTAATCACTACCGAATATGTTACACACAATCGTTTGGTCGTGTCATCTTTGAGGTTGCTCGAGGTCACAGTATTTCTTACAGGAACAAAGTGGAAACCTAAATTTTGTGGCATAATAGGTGACAGAGGAGAGCCGTTGAAAGAAATGTTCAGCGCCATTGGAACATTCTTGTTGAGCCCAAACGGATTATGTATCTTATAATATTGCCTAGTCAAATGCCAAAATTAACCTGCTTTGACCTAGAGCCAGGCTTAGGTCTGTATGGTAAAAAGAATATTAATTAAACTGCAGTGGCAAGCCAGACACGACAACGTAAAAACAAAACCTCCATCGCAATTCTCGACAATTCTCAATTTTCTCAAGTTATCAAAATTTACCAATTGCCCCATGCATTTCTAATGGAAAGACCATGACCTTGACCCTGCTCCCGGTTATCGACATAGAAATCCTGCTACGAAAAATTATCTTGCTGGGCGACCTTACTATGTAATGTGAATCAAACCACGATAGGCTAAATTTGATATTATTGATGCACTTCTCAAAGTTTTTTCGAGGTTAGGTCTCTTGACCTGGTTTGGCGGTTTGACCTGGTATGACCCAGTTCTAAAATTTTTCCAGAAGTTGTAATATGTTGTGTTAGAGATAGATGGCGTACGGTGGCGCTGCGCTAAGGTGTTTTTTTACTACCTGTAGAGACCTGAGGAGGCCGGTTGCCCACCCCTCGGGTGGGCGCGTGTTAATTGTCATAAATTCTGACACTTGCACGATGAAAATTTCGTAAAGACAAAGCAATATGATTGCCAGCAACCGATTACAAAAACAATCACTATGTTTGCGGCGTTAAACATTAGGCTGTACTACTGCAGTGGTCAAAAACCGTCTACATACCTACCTTAGGTGCTAAATATTTGGAACTTATAGCAAGAACGCATTTTTTTATTTTTCCTATCGAAAGATATTTTATTAATCAAAATTTTTGAGGTGTCTAAAATGGCAATTTCAACTGGGAAAAGGTCAAGCTAGGTCAAAAAGGAAAAGGTCAAACAAATTAAAAGTAAAAAATTTTCAAAGAAATTTCATTTTTTTCAAAATAAAGTATAGTTCAAGACGAGTTCAATGATATACAAAACTTGTTAATCAGGCTATGCGTTTTTGAGTTATGAAGCATCAAAGATGAGTCTATAAGGTGACCTCCCGAAAATGCCTCGGGCTATAACTCGGTCACCGTTGATCGGAGGAGGCTAAGATTCTCACAGGCGTGTTTCTGGCCCAAAACTACCCCGGAGACAAAGTTTCAGATTTTTTCTAGATATGGTGGGGTCAAGCCTTGGTCGATCTGTCCTGGAATGCCCCAGCTAGTAAAACTACGGGCTGTATTGAGGTTTTCGAATTAGCATCCTGGTTATTTTGTTTCTGATTGTTTTGTTCAATAGTAGAGCGAATTAACGTTGCCGGTAGTTTGCTCGTTAATTTTGAGCCCAGCTTTACAGTTTAGAAGAAGTGGTGACATTAGTTTCAAGCCTATGAAAGCGGGCGGCTTTTGAGAGGAGAGGAGGTCGGATATGTTATTACCAGTATTAGTATGGGCTAAGCTGTTGTTAGGACTGACAATTTATTTTCTTCGTATCATCCGGCTGAATCAGCTTACTCTGACCGCTTTTTAGACGTGCAATATGCCCGGTATCAACTTAACATCATGCACGTGCCATCTGTCAGGCATCAGCTCTACATCCTGGAAGAACTCCCATTGGGCTTCTGAAGGAGGGATTCTTTGAAATTCTCTTTTTCACAGATAATATTTGTTGAACATTTGTTGTAACTTTTTTTGCATTTTTGTGCTAGAATCTCTCAGTATTTGTGCTTCCTGAGTTTCCCAGAGGATGGTTTATTGTATTACTTTATTTCTGCTCGGGAGCAATCATGACAAGGCTGTTTAAAGGGAATGTGGCACCTTGGTCGAATCCTGGAATTTAGTGTAATTAGGGTTACTTTTAGCCGAAAATCATTAAACCACTCATTATTTCTCTGAAAAATTTACAATAAGCTCAATATTTTTATTTTTAAAATACTCCTCTAGGAAAAGAAATAAGTATTTGCCTGTGGATGATGTCATGATCTGGCGACCACTACCATATTCAATAGGCTTCAAGGGCTTCGATTGGCTGATGCCCATCGTGACGTCAGCATATGTCGTCACACCAACAGCCATGGCAACTGTGGCCTGCTGCTAAGGGTACATGAGGGGTACATTGCTGGTAGGTTTTAGCTTTTTTCTACGGAAATCTCGAGTTCCAAGACAAATGATATACTGAGCACCGGGTTTTCCGACTTGCTTCACAACTTGGCTATCTCAGTTAAAATCACGTTATGAAGGTGCCACATTCCCTTAAGGAAAACAGCGTTACACGTGAATGTGCACATGTTTCTTGGAGGCTGTATCTGCAGGCTCTTTCTCCCAGCTTTTGTTGGCTTTGCATGCTCTTTTGGCCCTGCCTCTATTGCTTAACCTCTGAAACAGTGAAATTCGGATAGTCTTGATTTTCTTTTTTTCGATTAGGATGTCGAAATCCAAAGTTTGGGATTTTAAAACTAAAGAAATCTGCGCTTTCCACGCAAAATTGTCAATTTCAGGACACTTGATCTACCGAAACAGTATACATTTGAGGTGTACATAGAAAGTGACGCTGGCAACGTGCAGTTTGAAACGACTGCGGAGTAGAATGACACGTGCCGAGTTGAAGTCTGTATTGCGCTTTGATTGTCTTGTTTAAAAAGAAACTGCTGTTTGGAAGCCTTAATCCAGGGGGTCCTGACGCGCTAGCCTCCTGGACTTCCATCCATAGCTGTTGTACTTTGGAAAGCTCTTCCGCGAGGACTTAGCGGTTTAAATTGGACCTCGTGTTACTAAGCTGTGTGGCAAGTACGTCGCCATTTTCGAAGGCGTCAGCCTAGGTCTTTTTCAAATGGACTCTGCATGGATATCGTCCCTTTTGAGGTTATGTAAGAATATAGGAGATTCATAGCTCAGAAACATGAAAATAGGCTATTTGAATAAGCTTTTTGTCATAGTTGCGAAGAATGCCACTTGCAGCCCGGTTGCAGCACGTGACTTTGTGCTGTGGTGTTGCTGTCAACTCTCCAGGCGTGGCGCTGCGCTAACGAACGCTGTGCGTGGCATACCCTGTCCTCCGGCGTCGCCGTTTTCCGGCTAGCCTGCTATCGTATGCTACGCGTTGATAGGTATATCATTACGCGGCATTGGATGCCCATTTCCACCCTTAGTAAGCACAGCAATGCGAGGATTTCACGCACGGCGCTCCATGTCCAGGCCGCGGAGAATTGATAATAATGCTAGTTTTGGTTACGCGACTAAGCTCTTACACTGCCAAGGCACGCCAACTATGTGTAAGATTTATTTGAGCTACTGTCATTTAATCAAAATATGTCCTACGAATGGATGTGCTTATTTTTCAGCATGCGGTCTGAGATCCTAATTGAACTTGTTCGTATTCAGGATTCTGATAATGGAACATACAGGGCGAGAAAAGGACTTGTGCCCAGTGCTTTCGTGATATCTCCGTAGATGATTTACTATCATCCTTACTTCATTCTACATGGAAGATTCGATGTCTTTCAACACAATCGGGCCTCAATAATAGTAAATAATGTGTAGTAAATAATGTGTTAAGCATCCTACTGCCCCAGGGCAGACACGCTCATCGAAATTCAGGCCACGTTCATGACCAGGTGCCAATGCCGCCCCGGTAGCTCAGTTGGTAGAGCGTTGGGCTCCGGCCCACTGCTCAGAAGCATGCAGTGGTAGTGCATGTCCAGGCTTGGGATCGGTTCCCCCGAGACGCTCCGACGATCAGTAGTTTACCCGACGTACAGGTCGGCTGGCAACTAACTGGTGAGAGGGTGACCTGAGCGGGGCGGCCGTCCCTGTGCTTTGTGGGACGTTAAACTTTGGCTTATATATCAACCTTTCATTGTGGGAGTTACTCGTTCGGGTGGTGGGGTTCCGGATTTCCGTGACAAGTACCTTGATGTCTTCAGTGAGACTCCGACTCCAGCAATCAAACTGAGAACAACTTGGACAAAATTTATTTAAAAAATTAAGAAACAGTTTCCTAAAACAGAATTAAGAACTGGTGGGATATCCTCGATAATTCTGCAACCAAACGATAAGTAACGTTTAAGCCACCAAGGATGCCCCGGGAATTTGTCACTCGGAGATATCCCCCCACCTGTCAATGAAAAGACACGCGGAAACAATTTGATTTCTTTCGGACTGCCTGAAGAAGCGATCGTAGGTGTATTTTATGGGCTGAGTTTAATCGAGTGTATCTAGAATATGCGGTACATAGTCCAGAAAAACCCATGATAGTTATGCTTTGCTTGATGATTTATGCTAAGTACACTTAATATTGAAGGATTCACTAAATTCTCACCTAAACAATCGTCTTTCGAAGGTTGGGGCCGCGGTTTTGGTCTCCCTGTATTGGGGCTAGTACCCTCTGTGGTTATACTCCCGACCCAGTGAGCGGGCCGTTGTTGGCCTTCTCGGAGCGGACCAGTGCTATGTTTGGCCTGGATACCGTGCTGCCATCCAGACCACGTCTGTGGCCATAAAGGCACGAAAATAGACGTTCCGGGCCGGGCTGCTGTTACGTGCCGCAGAGGGCGGCCCGGAGACTGCCGAGCCTGGAGAGACTGCCACAGTCCGGTTAGGGGCCGGGCTGCTGTTACGTGCTGCAGAGGGCGGCCCGGAGACTGCCGAGCCTGGAGAGACTGTCACAGTCCGGTTAGGGGCCGGGCTGCTGTCGCGTGCCGCAGAGGGCGGCCCGGAGACTGCCGAGCCTGGAGAGACTGCCACAGTCCGGTTAGGGGCCGGGCTGCTGTTACGTGCCGCAGAGGGCGGCCCGGAGACTGCCGAGCCTGGAGAGACTGCCACAGTCCGGTTAGGGGCCGGGCTGCTGTCACGTGCCGCAGAGGGCGGCCCGGAGACTGCCGAGCCTGGAGAGACTGCCACAGTCCGGTTAGGGGCCGGGCTGCTGTCACGTGCCGCAGAGGGCGGCCCGGAGACTGCCGAGCCTGGAGAGACTGCCACAGTCCGGTTAGGGGCCGGGCTGCTGTCACGTGCCGCAGAGGGCGGCCCGGAGACTGCCGAGCCTGGAGAGACTGCCACAGTCCGGTTAGGGGCCGGGCTGCTGTCACGTGCCGCAGAGGGCGGCCCGGAGACTGCCGAGCCTGGAGAGACTGCCACAGTCCGGTTAGGGGCCGGGCTGCTGTCACGTGCCGCAGAGGGCGGCCCGGAGACTGCCGAGCCTGGAGAGACTGTCACAGTCCGGTTAGGGGCCGGGCTGCTGTCGCGTGCCGCAGAGGGCGGCCCGGAGACTGCCGAGCCTGGAGAGACTGCCACAGTCCGGTTAGGGGCCGGGCTGCTGTTACGTGCCGCAGAGGGCGGCCCGGAGACTGCCGAGCCTGGAGAGACTGCCACAGTCCGGTTAGGGGCCGGGCTGCTGTTACGTGCCGCAGAGGGCGGCCCGGAGACTGCCGAGCCTGGAGAGACTGCCACAGTCCGGTTAGGGGCCGGGCTGCTGTTACGTGCCGCAGAGGGCGGCCCGGAGACTGCCGAGCCTGGAGAGACTGCCACAGTCCGGTTAGGGGCCGGGCTGCTGTTACGTGCCGCAGAGGGCGGCCCGGAGACTGCCGAGCCTGGAGAGACTGCCACAGTCCGGTTAGGGGCCGGGCTGCTGTCACGTGCCGCAGAGGGCGGCCCGGAGACTGCCGAGCCTGGAGAGACTGTCACAGTCCGGTTAGGGGCCGGGCTGCTGTCACGTGCCGCAGAGGGCGGCCCGGAGACTGCCGAGCCTGGAGAGACTGCCACAGTCCGGTTAGGGGCCGGGCTGCTGTCGCGTGCCGCAGAGGGCGGCCCGGAGACTGCCGAGCCTGGAGAGACTGTCACAGTCCGGTTAGGGGCCGGGCTGCTGTCACGTGCCGCAGAGGGCGGCCCGGAGACTGCCGAGCCTGGAGAGACTGCCACAGTCCGGTTAGGGGCCGGGCTGCTGTTACGTGCCGCAGAGGGCGGCCCGGAGACTGCCGAGCCTGGAGAGACTGCCACAGTCCGGTTAGGGGCCGGGCTGCTGTTACGTGCCGCAGAGGGCGGCCCGGAGACTGCCGAGCCTGGAGAGACTGCCACAGTCCGGTTAGGGGCCGGGCTGCTGTCACGTGCCGCAGAGGGCGGCCCGGAGACTGCCGAGCCTGGAGAGACTGCCACAGTCCGGTTAGGGGCCGGGCTGCTGTCGCGTGCCGCAGAGGGCGGCCCGGAGACTGCCGAGCCTGGAGAGACTGCCACAGTCCGGTTAGGGGCCGGGCTGCTGTCGCGTGCCGCAGAGGGCGGCCCGGAGACTGCCGAGCCTGGAGAGACTGCCACAGTCCGGTTAGGGGCCGGGCTGCTGTTACGTGCCGCAGAGGGCGGCCCGGAGACTGCCGAGCCTGGAGAGACTGCCACAGTCCGGTTAGGGGCCGGGCTGCTGTCACGTGCCGCAGAGGGCGGCCCGGAGACTGCCGAGCCTGGAGAGACTGCCACAGTCCGGTTAGGGGCCGGGCTGCTGTCGCGTGCCGCAGAGGGCGGCCCGGAGACTGCCGAGCCTGGAGAGACTGCCACAGTCCGGTTAGGGGCCGGGCTGCTGTCGCGTGCCGCAGAGGGCGGCCCGGAGACTGCCGAGCCTGGAGAGACTGTCACAGTCCGGTTAGGGGCCGGGCTGCTGTTACGTGCCGCAGAGGGCGGCCCGGAGACTGCCGAGCCTGGAGAGACTGCCACAGTCCGGTTAGGGGCCGGGCTGCTGTCACGTGCCGCAGAGGGCGGCCCGGAGACTGCCGAGCCTGGAGAGACTGCCACAGTCCGGTTAGGGGCCGGGCTGCTGTCGCGTGCCGCAGAGGGCGGCCCGGAGACTGCCGAGCCTGGAGAGACTGTCACAGTCCGGTTAGGGGCCGGGCTGCTGTTACGTGCCGCAGAGGGCGGCCCGGAGACTGCCGAGCCTGGAGAGACTGCCACAGTCCGGTTAGGGGCCGGGCTGCTGTCGCGTGCCGCAGAGGGCGGCCCGGAGACTGCCGAGCCTGGAGAGACTGCCACAGTCCGGTTAGGGGCCGGGCTGCTGTTACGTGCCGCAGAGGGCGGCCCGGAGACTGCCGAGCCTGGAGAGACTGCCACAGTCCGGTTAGGGGCCGGGCTGCTGTCGCGTGCCGCAGAGGGCGGCCCGGAGACTGCCGAGCCTGGAGAGACTGCCACAGTCCGGTTAGGGGCCGGGCTGCTGTTACGTGCCGCAGAGGGCGGCCCGGAGACTGCCGAGCCTGGAGAGACTGCCACAGTCCGGTTAGGGGCCGGGCTGCTGTCACGTGCCGCAGAGGGCGGCCCGGAGACTGCCGAGCCTGGAGAGACTGCCACAGTCCGGTTAGGGGCCGGGCTGCTGTCACGTGCCGCAGAGGGCGGCCCGGAGACTGCCGAGCCTGGAGAGACTGCCACAGTCCGGTTAGGGGCCGGGCTGCTGTTACGTGCCGCAGAGGGCGGCCCGGAGACTGCCGAGCCTGGAGAGACTGCCACAGTCCGGTTAGGGGCCGGGCTGCTGTTACGTGCCGCAGAGGGCGGCCCGGAGACTGCCGAGCCTGGAGAGACTGCCACAGTCCGGTTAGGGGCCGGGCTGCTGTTACGTGCCGCAGAGGGCGGCCCGGAGACTGCCGAGCCTGGAGAGACTGCCACAGTCCGGTTAGGGGCCGGGCTGCTGTTACGTGCCGCAGAGGGCGGCCCGGAGACTGCCGAGCCTGGAGAGACTGCCACAGTCCGGTTAGGGGCCGGGCTGCTGTCACGTGCCGCAGAGGGCGGCCCGGAGACTGCCGAGCCTGGAGAGACTGTCACAGTCCGGTTAGGGGCCGGGCTGCTGTCACGTGCCGCAGAGGGCGGCCCGGAGACTGCCGAGCCTGGAGAGACTGCCACAGTCCGGTTAGGGGCCGGGCTGCTGTCGCGTGCCGCAGAGGGCGGCCCGGAGACTGCCGAGCCTGGAGAGACTGTCACAGTCCGGTTAGGGGCCGGGCTGCTGTCACGTGCCGCAGAGGGCGGCCCGGAGACTGCCGAGCCTGGAGAGACTGCCACAGTCCGGTTAGGGGCCGGGCTGCTGTTACGTGCCGCAGAGGGCGGCCCGGAGACTGCCGAGCCTGGAGAGACTGCCACAGTCCGGTTAGGGGCCGGGCTGCTGTTACGTGCCGCAGAGGGCGGCCCGGAGACTGCCGAGCCTGGAGAGACTGCCACAGTCCGGTTAGGGGCCGGGCTGCTGTCACGTGCCGCAGAGGGCGGCCCGGAGACTGCCGAGCCTGGAGAGACTGCCACAGTCCGGTTAGGGGCCGGGCTGCTGTCGCGTGCCGCAGAGGGCGGCCCGGAGACTGCCGAGCCTGGAGAGACTGCCACAGTCCGGTTAGGGGCCGGGCTGCTGTCGCGTGCCGCAGAGGGCGGCCCGGAGACTGCCGAGCCTGGAGAGACTGCCACAGTCCGGTTAGGGGCCGGGCTGCTGTTACGTGCCGCAGAGGGCGGCCCGGAGACTGCCGAGCCTGGAGAGACTGCCACAGTCCGGTTAGGGGCCGGGCTGCTGTCACGTGCCGCAGAGGGCGGCCCGGAGACTGCCGAGCCTGGAGAGACTGCCACAGTCCGGTTAGGGGCCGGGCTGCTGTCGCGTGCCGCAGAGGGCGGCCCGGAGACTGCCGAGCCTGGAGAGACTGCCACAGTCCGGTTAGGGGCCGGGCTGCTGTCGCGTGCCGCAGAGGGCGGCCCGGAGACTGCCGAGCCTGGAGAGACTGTCACAGTCCGGTTAGGGGCCGGGCTGCTGTTACGTGCCGCAGAGGGCGGCCCGGAGACTGCCGAGCCTGGAGAGACTGCCACAGTCCGGTTAGGGGCCGGGCTGCTGTCACGTGCCGCAGAGGGCGGCCCGGAGACTGCCGAGCCTGGAGAGACTGCCACAGTCCGGTTAGGGGCCGGGCTGCTGTCGCGTGCCGCAGAGGGCGGCCCGGAGACTGCCGAGCCTGGAGAGACTGTCACAGTCCGGTTAGGGGCCGGGCTGCTGTTACGTGCCGCAGAGGGCGGCCCGGAGACTGCCGAGCCTGGAGAGACTGCCACAGTCCGGTTAGGGGCCGGGCTGCTGTCGCGTGCCGCAGAGGGCGGCCCGGAGACTGCCGAGCCTGGAGAGACTGCCACAGTCCGGTTAGGGGCCGGGCTGCTGTTACGTGCCGCAGAGGGCGGCCCGGAGACTGCCGAGCCTGGAGAGACTGCCACAGTCCGGTTAGGGGCCGGGCTGCTGTCGCGTGCCGCAGAGGGCGGCCCGGAGACTGCCGAGCCTGGAGAGACTGCCACAGTCCGGTTAGGGGCCGGGCTGCTGTTACGTGCCGCAGAGGGCGGCCCGGAGACTGCCGAGCCTGGAGAGACTGCCACAGTCCGGTTAGGGGCCGGGCTGCTGTCACGTGCCGCAGAGGGCGGCCCGGAGACTGCCGAGCCTGGAGAGACTGCCACAGTCCGGTTAGGGGCCGGGCTGCTGTCACGTGCCGCAGAGGGCGGCCCGGAGACTGCCGAGCCTGGAGAGACTGCCACAGTCCGGTTAGGGGCCGGGCTGCTGTCACGTGCCGCAGAGGGCGGCCCGGAGACTGCCGAGCCTGGAGAGACTGCCACAGTCTGGTTAGGGGCCGGGCTGCTGTTACGTGCCGCAGAGGGCGGCCCGGAGACTGCCGAGCCTGGAGAGACTGCCACAGTCCGGTTAGGGGCCGGGCTGCTGTCACGTGCCGCAGAGGGCGGCCCGGAGACTGCCGAGCCTGGAGAGACTGCCACAGTCCGGTTAGGGGCCGGGCTGCTGTCACGTGCCGCAGAGGGCGGCCCGGAGACTGCCGAGCCTGGAGAGACTGCCACAGTCCGGTTAGGGGCCGGGCTGCTGTTACGTGCCGCAGAGGGCGGCCCGGAGACTGCCGAGCCTGGAGAGACTGCCACAGTCCGGTTAGGGGCCGGGCTGCTGTCACGTGCCGCAGAGGGCGGCCCGGAGACTGCCGAGCCTGGAGAGACTGCCACAGTCCGGTTAGGGGCCGGGCTGCTGTTACGTGCCGCAGAGGGCGGCCCGGAGACTGCCGAGCCTGGAGAGACTGCCACAGTCCGGTTAGGGGCCGGGCTGCTGTTACGTGCCGCAGAGGGCGGCCCGGAGACTGCCGAGCCTGGAGAGACTGCCACAGTCCGGTTAGGGGCCGGGCTGCTGTCACGTGCCGCAGAGGGCGGCCCGGAGACTGCCGAGCCTGGAGAGACTGCCACAGTCCGGAGCTGGGTCTGACTGGTCACGGAGCCCGCTTCTGGTGTGTTAGCTCCCGTACCTGTCGACTTTCT
Source organism: Lepas anatifera (assembly GCA_034440635.1). NCBI lineage: Eukaryota > Metazoa > Arthropoda > Thecostraca > Lepadidae > Lepas > Lepas anatifera. The sequence continues at coordinate 1,661,275 of JAOTON010001336.1, read as the reverse complement.
GAAACAGATAATGACACAATGGCCTTTAGCAGGTGGTGAATGGAAGCATTCTATGTTTTGAGTGTGATTGGCGATTGGCTCATAGGCGCAGCTCATGGGGCAATATTTCAGAGTCCTTTGGACTTAAAACACCGCTTGAGAAGTCTTGTTTCTTTTTTGGGGGAGGGGTTCGCTTGAAGATGTGTAGCTGGCACAGAAGATCAGAGTTTGTAATACACTGAGCACCTGCCGACTACCACGAAGGACGCTGAAGAGTGGGGTCGACACGTTCCCTGCTGCTTTGTACTCCTTCATAAATCCAAGGCTGGTGCTGAGGAAAAGGAAGGGGCCCTCGTCAAATCGGTCAATGTGTCGCAAAAGAGTACAGTTTGAATTGGTTGAATTTTGCGCATGGCAGCATATCATTATAAGCCAGAGAACTTGGCGAATCGTGTTGAAGTTACCAACTTCCATTGCTGTGGCTGAAAGGTCAATCAGAAATCATGGTAGTGCTGCGCGCTTTCAGTGTCTCAATAGTTATGCGTTCGCCTAGTTTTTCAAATACCTATACTTATAAAGATTCAGAGGGGGTAGATTAGGGGATCGTGATCTTTATGAATCCACATCAGGTTTTCCAGAGTCTTGTCCCAACTCTTTCAAGCAGCCAATCCAAGGCACTGGGTACACGACGCGCTATGGCTTATGTGCAAGTGACAAATTCCAGTGCGCAACAGCCTTATGACTTTATGCAATTGACATTTCCATCGCCGAGAAGGGAACGGGAGGAGGGTGTGGAGAGCACTTGTTTGCCGTCTTCGCTGACGGCAAACCACCCCATCTGAAACCAGAAACTCTTCAGCTTTGAACTACTTTTGATCTGCACCTACGCGCGCCAGTTTTCAGCTGTTTGCCCAATGTGGTGGAATCGGAAACTTCCCCGATGGAAAGTGGGAGGGGTGGGGGTGGGGGGGGATGACGTGTCGTCCTGTGTCCCCTGCTTTCGAAGCCCATGTTCTGCCCTATCTGCTTTATTTGTTGCAGTCAACAATTATGCTTCTAGCATGTGCTGTTCTTACATGGAAATGTGTCACAGGGCTCCGGTGTGTTCTCGTTGTCGATTTGGTCTTGAAGCAGAATTCATCTAGTTCCACTTATTCGTGATCTTCCATCTGTATTCGGAATGATCGAATGTGGTACATACAAAATGTGCTTAAAATTTGGCTCGTGAAAAATACGCAACACATGCATTGACAATGCAATGACCTTCCCATAGAAACAACCAATCGAGTTTTTGTGAAACACCTTTTAAGGAAATTATCGCCTATTCGCCTTCATTCTTTTTTCGTGGGTTGCTTGTGCAATATGCAGTGCTTCTTAACTTAGCATTGCATATTGCAATGTCAAAATTATCGTTCTGTCTTCTCGTTTCATCCATATTGAAACTCGCCAAAAGTGCTGTTGTAGCTACCTGCATCCTTTTCCAGCTGTTCCACTCTCCTTTTCGGTCCAGAGAGGAGAAGCAGGGGTGAAGAGGGCACCACGTGCTTTGTCTGCTGCTGTGTCATCCTCTGACCCTTCCGAGTGCTTCCTCCGCACTCCGTCGGAAGTGGCGGCCACCGTCGACCTACACCCGGTCAGCTCTCCCCGGCTAAATATTACTGCCTAGTAATATCAGTCAGCTAATGATTATACCAAGCTAAATATTAGTCTTGGGCTCCCAACTCTATTTATTTTGAGTATTTTACACGCTTTTGCATGTGCTTATACTTTCACCGGTCGTTAGCCATGTTGCTACGAAGGTAAAGGACTTGTTCATAAATTACGTCACGCTTTTTGCGATGTGTTTCCGCCTCCCTCACGTCACGGCCCGTCACGTTTCGGCAGAATCCCCCTGGAGGGGACGTAATGCAGCAACAAAAATTACGACCCTTATTTTTCGAGCCCCCCCCCACGGGATGTACCGTCACCTTTTGACGTCCGAGGCGTGCTGTTTTTCACTTTGACGTCCACTTTTTGGGATCTACCTCCTCAACGAGTGGCTGGAATCTCCATGGGCTTTGGGGAGGGACCAGTGAGCTCTTGTTAGACTGGTTCTGTCAGGAATAGAAAAATGGAAAACAAGAAAAATCGTGTCTTTGTATGCTTTTGACGTTGCGATATAAAAAAGATAGCGCGCGGTGATCAGTTTGTGTTTGAAGCATGATGGGATTTCACGTTAAAAGGTGCAGTGCCCTTATTTTTCAAAATGAATGCGGATAGTTGACCAAACCACAATTTAACAGTAAAAACAAAACCTCCAAAAATACCGGCGGGAAAAAGACCAGCCGTTCGTGCCGAATAGCACGTCACCTGTGGTCACCTCCCCTCTCTCCCCCACGTCACGGCACGTCAATTTTCGGCTGGCCTCCCTCGGAGCGTGATGTAATTTATGAATGCTCTTATGTGTATTCAAAAATGTATGTTTCCAAAAAGAGTGTGTCAGTTGGTGCATGCTTATGTGACTGAATTTCAGAGTACTGGTGTTATGTGGATACTCAGGCAGCATTGATTGTTTTCTCAGAAACGCGGCATTAATAGCGTGACTGTCTCCGGCGTTAGGGAGTGGTGTCCACCAGAGCGTTCCCACGGCTGCCTGCACAACCTCGTTGTCTGAGTAGCCTTTTCCGTTATGTCGCCGGGCTTCCGCGACCCCAATGCACAGCTGGGAGCTCCTGCCTGAACGCCGCCAAATGTGGGGTAATTAGGCGTCAGCTGCGCCGTCACTTGGCGACTGCCTCCCTCTGCCCCCTCCCCTCCCCGGAATGCAGAGGCCAGGTGTGCTGCTGGTTCTTGACCCGGAACTACAGCTCCCAAAACTGGTCCTGCACTAGGGCGGTGAATATAAAATTCATATTGGAAAAACATAGTCGGCGAGTGGAAAATTTAATCGTAACGACATCGTAAGAGTCAATTAAAAGTCAATTACCCTTACTTAAAATTTAGAAATATGTTTTTCATCAAAGAATTCTTTTTACCATGCCTATGTTTAAATAATTCAGGTGCACCAGGGATATTTCATTCTGCGAAGAAATCTACACTTGAGAAGTGAGCAGGATGTTCAGTAAAAATAACAGAAGTGAGTGGAAAATTTAGCTTGCCCGGGTGTCGCCCTCCACTCAGCACCATAGGATTTGGAACACTGCAGATCTGCAGGAGGATGCATATGAGATGGTGGGTCAAACTTAAAGGCGTATTTCATGCAATATGAGTTATTTTTGCATACATGATATTTGAAGGGCATTGATAATATGTGGTAGGTTTTCTTGAACATTTATTATGAAAACAAGCCATTTCTAGCAAAGTACGACGGTAGAGTCAGCCTCTGGCGCCGTAGTTTAGCTTCTGTTGTCTCGAACAAATGTTACATAGGTCTTATGACGCGGTACATTCGAGCGTGAATTTGTTTCGAAATTACTGAGTGGTCAAATAAAAAAACATATTGCGAGCTGATGTTAAATCTGGTGTGTTGTAGCCTTCCCGCCGGCGTTTTGAACTGAACTGAATACCACGCCAATTTCAAATCCTCAAAATGGGAAACACGCCAATTAGAATATTAGTTTAACACTCAAAATTTAATTTGCGGTGCCCGGGCAAGCTCTAAAATGTACAAATCCACACACCTGAACATCGTTATCTCACGCTGGCTTTAGCTGCCAGTTTCTCTATATTGTTCCTCGTAATCCGCGTCTCTACACGCGTTCTTTGCTAGCGGGCGCGCAGTGGTAATTGTGTGAGCATGAAGACTGAGGGAGGCAGCCGCCCCCCCCACCCACACACACACACACTTTTCGTTCAAAGTTTTCATTTCAGTTACAGCCAAGTTCCGACAGATCTTAAAAATGTTGTCGCGAGCATGCCGAAGGGTTACGAGACCATATCCTAAGACTTTGGTTTTCGAGGGAGTCGTTTGGTCCCAGCGGGGAGTTGAGGCTTCACCGACGATCTCCGCCCTCCCGCTCCTAACTCCTTTGCTGATTGCAACCCTCTTGCTGGTGTACGAGAAACATTTGACGTCTATTTCCAGTTGTGCGGGGGGGGTGGAGGATGTATTTGAGGTAATTGCAGAATTGTGCAGTTCTAAAGACTCTTGACTCGGGCAGTTTTGATGATCAAGAGGTGTGATGTGGAGAAAATAAACACCGTTCCGTCTGATTACGTGGTATCCCAATACTTAGTTGAGTGCTTGCATTGGTGACGATCTGAGCCAGCTCCAAATTCGCCAACCAATTCAGAGCGAAGAGTGTATGGAGGACGTGAAGTTGGTCTGATATCAGTGTTCGATTCGCCGGCCGGCGGGCATTATCCGGTGTCCTGGCACATGTGTTGTCACGCCGCCTTCGGCGTTGGAACTGTGTCAAATGTTACATACATTAGCCTTCCCAGCGGAGGTCGCGGCGGTGCCAGAGCTAGCGAGAAACACACATACCCGACGTCACATCGCTGTCTGAACCCAGTCGCAACGCCCGTCAATAATGTCATACACCGCCCAACCCAGAAAATGACGAGTTCACAAAAAGTCCAATGGTTACCGCTCATTAGTCTCGTTGAAACGCCCTTTGTACGGCTGGGGTATAAGCTAGTTCCCGCTCACGTCCCCTGACTCACGGAACCGGCCAATGCTAAGCTAGATGCTGCGGAGGAACAGCCACGTCAGCGTTTCTAGCCCGCAGGGATTTTACAGCTCGAGGCTATGAGGAATTGCGGTTTTGGGCGGCTGCAGACATGAGGTTGCTGGTTCTATTTCCTCGCAAGCGGCTCTGTTTAAAGACTGTTTTTCTATTATTCAGGACCGGTCTGGTCTTATCTTCAGAACTCACAATTTTGTTGTTTTTTTGCCTGAACCAACCTAGCTTATAGGGCTTAAAGTGTAATGGATGGATGGATGGGTGAAGATGTGTGAAATGAAATGTCTTTGTTGTTTGTGTCCGCAGCCTGCTGTCGTCATGGCTACCACCTCTGGGCGCGGCCATTCTGATAGCCTTCATCTACCGGTACTACCTGGCGTAGAGCGCCCCCGCCTGCCGTCAGCAAGCCACGGCCGTTCGTCCACGCCGCACGAGCTGGCGCGCCGCCACCACTGTTTACACTCAGTTGGACCAGAACGCGCAGCAGAGAAACGCACCGACTTTAGTTCTAGCGTGTGTCCAAGTGCAATCAGTGTCCATGGGTGTGCTAACGACAATATACTCTGCGCAATAGCTTAAGGTTAGTGGGACGTTTTTTCTCAGAACTTTGGAAATCTCGTCTTTTATTTTTCCAACCTTGCATTCCTGTCGGTGCTAAAGGCGTCCTGCAAGCGTGAATGACACTAGCCGCCAACAGGTTGAGCGGAGGTGGTTATACAGGCAAATGCAAGCATTCCTTCGTGAAGCTCTATTAGGTTTAGCATTGAGAGATAGTGCTAGTCATTGTTATGTGGGCTGTTGTACTGCTGGTAGCGCTACTAGGAGCGGCGGGGCTGGCGTGGCTATGTACTGGCTGCGGTGGGTGGTTCGCCGGTGTGATTTATGCGTGTCGTGAGAGGAGGAGCGGACGTCGTCTGCCAAATGACTGTGTTATTGGAAACAATACAACTGTGTCATGCTAACGCTGTCGCGCCCGCCCCGGCCAAACAGGAAACATCAGTCAGCGCGCGGGCGAGCGGAACAGATCAGTCTCGGCTCGACTGTTGACACGGGGGCATACAATGCTGGGTTTACTGGGCCATCTATCTCTCATCAGCCCGAACTGTAGTAATGTATTCACCCGACACCATGACACGCATTAGCGGGTTGCCAAAGCACGCCGGACTACCCCCAGTGGTGTGAAGCGCTCCTGACCGCTGCGGGCGCCCAGCGCCAGGAGCGCACCCCCGAGCGTCGCCGCACACTGAAAACACCGCAGCCAGCGACTCAGCAGCCTGTATTATACCGCGTGACGGAGCAGATTAACTCAGACCGTGCAACACTCGGCCTTCTGCTAACACGCGGAGCCCGCTGGGGGTTTGGAACATGGGACGCCGAGGGGAGCTGGCGAGGAACAGACGGCTGATTATCTCCCTCACAAATCACGGCTATTCGCTGGAACGAAAATGAGTAGAGGACAACCCTGCAGTTAGTTGACCAGATCTAAAGTACTTGGCATGTTTTGCGTTACCGCACGAAGTGAATTGTTAACCTATGTTATAGATGGTGAAAACATTTTAGGGTGAGCCCTGCTTCCGCACCAGCGCCAGCGAACCTTACATAACAAAACCACTCCCAACCAAGAAAGCGCTCTTCTGAGCAGAAAGGCTCCAAAGTATGGAGGTAAAATCAGCGTGCAGCAAACCCATTCGGTAACAAGACTAGTCAATGCCACAGCCCTGATCAAGACGTCAAAAATCCTTCTCCATGTGTGCATAGTAATCATGGTATTTAAAGTAGTCTTTTCATGGCGGCCGTGGTTTTCTCTGTGATTGGACGGGGAGCAGCTGCGTGGCTGGCGGCCGCTGACGCGCCCAGAGGTTCATTCGGAGCACAATCCGGCGCTACGCCGCGGACTCGGAACAGGCCGGGTTCCGAGCTGCCCTCACAGCAGGGCACACGGCCGCGGATCGGAACAGGCCGGGTTCCGAGCTGCCCTCACAGCGGGGCACACGGCCGCGGATCGGAACAGGCCGGGTTCCGAGCTGCCCTCACAGCAGGGCACACGGCCGCGGATCGGAACAGGCCGGGTTCCGAGCTGCCCTCACAGCGGGGCACACGGCCGCGGATCGGAACAGGCCGGGTTCCGAGCTGCCCTCACAGCGGGGCACACGGCCGCGGATCGGAACAGGCCGGGTTCCGAGCTGCCCTCACAGCAGGGCACACGGCCGCGGATCGGAACAGGCCGGGTTCCGAGCTGCCCTCACAGCAGGGCACACGGCCGCGGACTCGGAACAGGCCGGGTTCCGAGCTGCCCTCACAGCAGGGCACACGGCCGCGGATCGGAACAGGCCGGGTTCCGAGCTGCCCTCACAGCAGGGCACACGGCCGCGGATCGGAACAGGCCGGGTTCCGAGCTGCCCTCACAGCAGGGCACACGGCCGCGGATCGGAACAGGCCGGGTTCCGAGCTGCCCTCACAGCGGGGCACACGGCCGCGGATCGGAACAGGCCGGGTTCCGAGCTGCCCTCACAGCAGGGCACACGGCCGCGGATCGGAACAGGCCGGGTTCCGAGCTGCCCTCACAGCGGGGCACACGGCCGCGGATCGGAACAGGCCGGGTTCCGAGCTGCCCTCACAGCAGGGCACACGGCCGCGGACTCGGAACAGGCCGGGTTCCGAGCTGCCCTCACAGCAGGGCACACGGCCGCGGATCGGAACAGGCCGGGTTCCGAGCTGCCCTCACAGCAGGGCACACGGCCGCGGATCGGAACAGGCCGGGTTCCGAGCTGCCCTCACAGCAGGGCACACGGCCGCGGATCGGAACAGGCCGGGTTCCGAGCTGCCCTCACAGCAGGGCACACGGCCGCGGATCGGAACAGGCCGGGTTCCGAGCTGCCCTCACAGCAGGGCACACGGCCGCGGACTCGGAACAGGCCGGGTTCCGAGCTGCCCTCACAGCAGGGCACACGGCCGCGGACTCGGAACAGGCCGGGTTCCGAGCTGCCCTCACAGCAGGGCACACGGCCGCGGATCGGAACAGGCCGGGTTCCGAGCTGCCCTCACAGCAGGGCACACGGCCGCGGATCGGAACAGGCCGGGTTCCGAGCTGCCCTCACAGCAGGGCACACGGCCGCGGATCGGAACAGGCCGGGTTCCGAGCTGCCCTCACAGCAGGGCACACGGCCGCGGATCGGAACAGGCCGGGTTCCGAGCTGCCCTCACAGCAGGGCACACGGCCGCGGACTCGGAACAGGCCGGGTTCCGAGCTGCCCTCACAGCAGGGCACACGGCCGCGGATCGGAACAGGCCGGGTTCCGAGCTGCCCTCACAGCAGGGCACACGGCCGCGGATCGGAACAGGCCGGGTTCCGAGCTGCCCTCACAACAGGGCACACGGCCGCGGATCGGAACAGGCCGGGTTCCGAGCTGCCCTCACAGCGGGGCACACGGCCGCGGATCGGAACAGGCCGGGTTCCGAGCTGCCCTCACAGCAGGGCACACGGCCGCGGATCGGAACAGGCCGGGTTCCGAGCTGCCCTCACAGCAGGGCACACGGCCGCGGATCGGAACAGGCCGGGTTCCGAGCTGCCCTCACAACAGGGCACACGGCCGCGGATCGGAACAGGCCGGGTTCCGAGCTGCCCTCACAACAGGGCACACGGCCGCGGACTCGGAACAGGCCGGGTTCCGAGCTGCCCTCACAGCAGGGCACACGGCCGCGGATCGGAACAGGCCGGGTTCCGAGCTGCCCTCACAACAGGGCACACGGCCGCGGACTCGAAACAGGCCGGGTTCCGAGCTGCCCTCACAGCAGGGCACACGGCCGCGGATCGGAACAGGCCGGGTTCCGAGCTGCCCTCACAGCGGGGCACACGGCCGCGGATCGGAACAGGCCGGGTTCCGAGCTGCCCTCACAACAGGGCACACGGCCGCGGATCGGAACAGGCCGGGTTCCGAGCTGCCCTCACAACAGGGCACACGGCCGCGGATCGGAACAGGCCGGGTTCCGAGCTGCCCTCACAACAGGGCACACGGCCGCGGACTCGGAACAGGCCGGGTTCCGAGCTGCCCTCACAGCGGGGCACACGGCCGCGGATCGGAACAGGCCGGGTTCCGAGCTGCCCTCACAGCAGGGCACACGGCCGCGGATCGGAACAGGTCGGGTTCCGAGCTGCCCTCACAGCAGGGCACACGGCCGCGGATCGGAACAGGCCGGGTTCCGAGCTGCCCTCACAACAGGGCACACGGCCGCGGATCGGAACAGGCCGGGTTCCGAGCTGCCCTCACAACAGGGCACACGGCCGCGGACTCGGAACAGGCCGGGTTCCGAGCTGCCCTCACAGCAGGGCACACGGCCGCGGATCGGAACAGGCCGGGTTCCGAGCTGCCCTCACAACAGGGCACACGGCCGCGGACTCGAAACAGGCCGGGTTCCGAGCTGCCCTCACAGCAGGGCACACGGCCGCGGATCGGAACAGGCCGGGTTCCGAGCTGCCCTCACAACAGGGCACACGGCCGCGGATCGGAACAGGCCGGGTTCCGAGCTGCCCTCACAGCAGGGCACACGGCCGCGGATCGGAACAGGCCGGGTTCCGAGCTGCCCTCACAACAGGGCACAAGGCCGCGGACTCGAAACAGGCCGGGTTCCGAGCTGCCCTCACAGCAGGGCACACGGCCGCGGATCGGAACAGGCCGGGTTCCGAGCTGCCCTCACAACAGGGCACACAACAGAGGACGACTGCGGCCGCCGCGAACAGAACGCAAACAAACTCAAGCAGCCAAACAACTACGCCACGCAGGCCGTTGAAACACATCTTAATGACTACAAACATCTGCGCATGTATCGCAAACTGCAAACTATAGCTCAACAAGTGCGTCAATATTTGCCTTAACAGCTACAAAATATGTCAAAATCAAGAAAATAGCGGAGCTGCTGGAGCACAATTACTCCCAAGCGACTATCGACCGGAAAACGTTAGGTACATTCCATGACTAGACGCCGACGGCGAATCATCGTTCCTTCGGCTAAAAAATCAAATGCAGGGGTAACACAAAACAAAGGCAAACGTCGACAATATATGAATAGGTAAAACGTCATAACGGCGACACATGAGCAGTATTAATATCAAAGGGTTTCGATAGTCTTGGGCGCAACAACAAGGTCATGCTAGACCCATACTGTCCAACTAGACCGCTCAATATCCTAGCAGTCCTTACCACATGAAGCGCAGGTGCTTCTCCTGACAAAAATAAATCACTTGGCGTGAACATATGAGCGAGAGCGCCCAGGCACGTTGGACAAGGCCACCCGTAGCATCAGGAACACGGGATCATTCTTGGGCGCATCAACAAACGTCACAATTGGGCAGCGGAAGTCGTCGGACACGACTGCTCCCGCGCGTAACAAACGGAAGTCACTCCTGGAAGCACGCTCACTAGAGGCTCACTTTAAAGACGGACGCCGGCTGCGGGAACGGGCCGTTCTCGGTCGGCGGTTCACAGGTTAGATGTGCGGCAAACCACAACCGTGGAGGGGACGGTACCGGCACCCTAGCCAACAACAAAACCACGCCAACGTGGCTGACGCAGCCCCAGCAGCAAACATAACCACAGCCTGTGCGACTGTCAGCCTAATTACTATCAAAGTTGAGCAAAGTTGCCGGCACAATGTTCAACCAACGAAATAAATCGTCAGAAATTGAGCCTCGAGGATACAAACAGCGACACAACCATTTCTGGCCGTAAGGCAAAGTATTGCGTATTGAATAGAATGATATCAGTGGATTCGCTATTCCTTAGGTGCGAGCTTTGGTAGAAATAAATAATCCTCCATCTGACTTCGAGATCGGTGCACGTAAGGTTACAATAATGCTACGATTGACGCAACATATTGCAGCTTCGGTCATCCAGCTAAATGGTGTTAAAAACACGCACAACCAAGCAAGGTAACAGGGAATACAGCAAACGCTGTCCTGACATCCGGTACGGAGTTACCAAAACCGCTACGTACAAAAAAACACCTGCACGTGCGATGGAAGATTTTAAACATCAGCAACGCCTTCACCTCCAGAAGGTTCTCCCAAAGTCTTTCCAGTTTGAAGCTGTTCTTTAAATACAAATTCACAAACCATCCCGGGTAGAAGGGGAAAAGCAGAGTCGTAGAGAGTGACATTCTGGCCAAGCGAATCATGTTTTAAACACCCGCGAGGGTTTCCGACAGCGATGGGAGTCACGAAGGCCCGAGCTGCTCCACCTTGGAGGAGAGGCAGTTGTGCAGAGCGAACACGAACGGCTTGGGAGACGACCCCATGTCCAGCTCCTGAGGAACGCAGGCACCTGATCATGGCTCCAGTTGTGATTCAGCCCAGAACACCACCATGGAGAACACGACTGCACGGTGAACTAGTTACCAAAGGTGTGCGGCTCCTGGCAATAACCAGATCATCGCAGGCATCACCAACAATTCCATTGGGCGGCAATTGGGATACATTCATACTCGACTTTCACCGGCACAACCCAGCTTGTTGCCCCCCCCAAAAAATATATATAGACACCAGTGGCATCAATCTACACGGCAGGCCGATCTCGATACACCGAGCCCCGGATACCGGCATCAGCGGAGCAGAACCACCCCCGCCCCTGTCCTCACCACGGTCTCGCGGCCAAACACCAGCCACACGGTGGCGCGGTCGTCGTCGCGCGTGGTGGTCAGCTTGTCGAAGCTGTGGCGCCAGAGGACGAGGCCGCGGCCGCCGCTGGCCGGCACGCGCAGGGTCAGTCCGTTCTCGTGTTGCATCGACAGCAGGACGGCTCGGTTCCGCCACCGACACTCTGCCAACGGCGGGCGCAGACCATCAACACACCGTCAACAGACACCAACAGCACGCCGTCAACGGCACACCATCAGCTTAGCTGTTGTCAATACACGGACAATTGATGATTCTAATGCGACGGTTGTTTGAAGATAAAGCAACTTGCACGTCCGTTCTATTGTAGAACCTCACGGCTGACAGCTAATCAGCTAATCTCCGAATCCCTTCCTGTCAGCGCGCGTAACGCAATTCTTGTGGACGGCCCATTTCGGATCAATCGTCGAGGCAGCTGAGACTACAATGGCGCAGCGGCTACGATAGAACTTACCTCGGGAGCAGCCGACGCACTCTAAACCCTAAAAAAACTGCAATAACTTACCACCAGCTGAGTGTTATGCCGTCCGCCTGCTACGGGCTGCAGTTCACCGTACGACAGTGCACAGCTGTGCCTATCTGACGCGGCGGACCCACCGAAGATGATCTCGTCGACCTGTGCGACGGCGGTGTGGGCCGCCTGCACCACGGTGCGACTCCAGCAGGCCAGCTGCCGCGGCGTCTCCACCCGCCACTCGATGGCCACCACGCCGCGCTGGGTGCCGGTGCGGGTGCTGAAGCTGATGGCCGCCGGCGCCGCCGCCGCGCCGCGCGCCAGCAGCCGGTACCGCACCAGCCTGCCGGCCAAACCCCGCCGCTGGTGAGGGTGGACGCCGATGCGCGGCTCGGTCGCAGGGCGTCTGATTCGTAACTATAGGTGCTAGGTCCAGAGTCAGGCGGGTTCTCTGAATAAGTGAAATCGGACCAGCCCAACTTCCTTCCAGGCAGGGTGAAATGTGTTCACGCCTTGCGGCCGTAGCAGCTGGCGCGTCATTAACCCCTAACAGCTCAAGAACTGGCGTCATTAACCCCAAACATCTCAAGAACTAGCGTCATTAACGGAAAACATCTCAAGAACTGGGGTCATCTACAACAGCACAAAAAGTTCATCGCTGAGCTATCTGCATGGCTTGACAAGTGCGACTAAAAGCAGCAAGTATATTTTTTCCCAAAGCTAACTCAGTCTTTCAAAAATCCATTCAAGACTTCCGCGCATGTTTCATCCTTCATAACGATTTGGCACAGAATCTCCCGAGTCCTACCTGGTCATGGCTATGGGGAGAGCCGTGCGGGGCCGGGCCCACTCCTCCGAGGTCCAGGGCGCGCGGCTGTACACCAGCAGCTCACGGTCGGTGATGGCGGTGAAACACGGCTCCCAGGGCCGCGTCTCTGCACCCTGACCCTGTCGGACAGGTCAGGTCAGGGCGGAGCAACGGTCCGACCCTGCCGGACGGGAAGGTCCTAACCCTGCCGGACAGGTCAGGTAACGGCAAAGGAACGGTCCGACACTGTCGGGGAGGGTGAGTCACGGCATAGGAACGGCCCCGCCCCTGCCGGGAAAAGTGTATCATTGTGGAGAAACGGTCCTAACGCTACCCGGAAGGGTGGGCCACAACGGAGGAACGGTCCTAACACCGCTCTAGAGGGTGCTTAATAGCAGAGGAGAAAATCCCGGTTCCCAGAGCTTTGCCTCAGCGTCCTGACCCGGGCTGGCGTGCATAATGTAACAATCTCTCAGACACATATTGCTACTTCCGGGCGGGCACACATCGTGTAACAATCTCACAAACGTATTGCTATTGCACAAAAGGGTCATTCATATTGTACACGAATACAGAATGGGCAGAAATATATAAATTCGAGTGTACCTTCGTCTCAGAGCACAACTATCTTTCTCTCCGAAATACGTTTCCTATTAGTAAATATTCTTAGGAATGAAGGGAACTAAATACGCATCCAGATGAATGTATTTCTTCATGTTTTCATTCCGGCAACATCTACCGACATTTTGACTTGATATGCTATCACATCGATCTAGACAACTGAATGTTTGGTAACTATTATCTTTCAGCCATCCCGAGCAACTGCAAAGCCTGTCTGAAACGAGAATCGATGGGTGCTCCGTTCAGGTACTGGTGAACCCATGGGCTGTGTTTCGGCAACCCCTCGGTTTCTCTGGCTGTGAAACGCTAGTATGGCGTGGCTCAAGCAGGGACGGATCTACGTTGGTTGCGTGTGGGCCTCGACAGCGAAAAAACAATAGATAACATTCTACGGAGAGTTATTGTCCCGAATCAGGTTGGAGGCGAGCCTTCTGTCGCTCTACCTAGGCAAGACCGGGCTGGACTCTCTGAATAGGATGAAAAATATCATACAATAAGATGAAGAAATCATACAATAAGATGATAAAATACATCATATATATATATATATATATATATATATATATATATATATATATATATATATATAATAATTGCATTCTAGACACCCCGGACCGACATCAGTTTAATGTAATATAACGGATCGGCTTCGTGCGCATGAATCACATATCTCATCAAGTTAGAGTCGACTGGAGCAGACTCTAACTAACCTCCACCATTACCCAGAAATGCCCCTGCTTACCTCAGACTTTGACCTATTCTCCTTCGCAACTGCAGGATCGCCGAGAAGCTAACCTGTTCGAGCTGTCGCACACCCATCCAGCCCATTTGGAGAACGCAACTATTATCCAGAGCCTCTTGTGCTGTCTTATTGGTCGTTTCAATAGCCTGCCGGCAAACCGGAGTGCGGGAAAAATTAGTAAAAAAAATATCCTCCGAAAACAGGAGCACATCGCCACCACTACTGCGCAAAACACAACGTTGGTTAGTCTTCCAGCATTGTAACTTACACAGTTTACAAACGGAGGTATCAGCTGGAAATAGTACCAAAAATATCTTGCAGTATGAACACACAAAAAACGACGCATAAAAACTACTTACAGAAGAAATGTCAACGGCCTGACCAGTGCACACTTTGGAAATCGAAACTATTACGTCGACTGCGGGAGCAGAGTTGCAGAGATACTAGCAGCTGTCTGCTAAGAGGCTTCATATCATGACAAACATTTTGTTTACACGATAGTCCAATGGTAGATTAACAGCTATCTGAAAATCGATACGGCCGTCACTGCCTGCTATGGCACCCGTTATAGGCCTTCGTGGCCCTATTCTATCAATAAAGGCCATTCCGATTTTAATCATTGTTTCTAACCAAAATCCGTTGACTCAGCGCTGACACCCATACCATGGAAGGTGAGCTGCAATTTCAGAATGTGGTCTGACAAAACGCGCAATGTGGAATCGTAAATTAACACGCGCATTGACGGGGGCGGGTACCCGCCCCCTCCCCCTCGGGTTTTTCGGATAGCATAAAAACGGCGGCGCGTAGCGCCGCTATACTTGGTATACCTTTTATCTCATCATTTTTGTCAAAATTCTAAGGTCAGGCCATCTTAGGTCAGGTCACCAGTACAGGTCAAGTGACCTGACCTCAAAAAAAGTTTAAGATGGCATAAATCAGAATAGGGTTAACTTATCCGATTCAAAATCATATCAGATAATGGGCCCACCGAGTTCTCTAAAGCATGTTCCGATATTTTTGATATCGATGACCTGAGGTCAGGTAAGAGCCATGACCTCTCCATTGGAAATACATGGGGAAAATCGTCTTTACTGAATAAATTAGTAACGGATGGCGATAGAGCGTTTATTTTAAGTGCATTATATTTCCATTGTCTTTGCAGTTCTAATGATATGAATTTTATCTAATTTTACCTTGACCTGACCTCAGGTCAGGTCAAATACTTGATTTGACCTAGCAAGGTCATGTTATATATCATCCGATTCGGCTTGCTGCGAGGATTCATAAAGTTCTAGTTATTTTGCTCTATCTTTATTTGTTCAGATGTAATGACCAAACACCTTCATTTACACGCTATCCATATGACGGCATGTTTTGACCTCCAGTGACCTTAAATGTGACCCCTGACAAAAAATGTTTCAAATATTTTCGATGGAGAAATGGATGGGCTACCCAACGCCGTTTTTCGTTTTTCGCTACCTAGCGTGGTTCTTGAGATCTTAAGGGAGGGGCGGGTACCCCTCACCCCCCGTCAAAACGAAGGTGGCCCAGACCCCCGTCAATGCGCTTGTTAAAGGAAAGTACTGTCACGGTGAAAGCTTCTATCGAACGGTATCTTCTACCTGACAACTGCCACAGCAGCCGTATGGCGACTTGCGTCTGCTGTGACGTCACTAATATCGGGTCGTTGACAATCGGGCGCGCAGCAGCTACTCCAGTGGAAGGAGGGGGGCTGGCTGAGGGGCCCTCTACCTGCTGAGTGAGCGCGCTGGGTGTGGAGTGGAGAGTGGAGCACCAGGCGGCGGCCCGTTAGAGAGGGGCTGGCCGAGGGCCCCTCTACCTGCTGAGTGAGCGCGCTGAGTGTGGAGTGGAGAGTGGAGCACCAGGCGGCGGCCCGTTAGAGGGGGCTGGCCGAGGGCCCCTCTCCTGCTGAGTGAGCGCGCTGGGTGTGGAGTGGAGAGTGGAGCACCAGGCGGCGGCCCGTTAGAGGGGCTGGCCGAGGGCCCCTCTACCTGCTAAGTGAGCGCGCTGAGTGTGGAGTGGAGAGTGGAGCACCAGGCGGCGGCCCGTTAGAGGGGGCTGGCCGAGGGCCCCTCTCCCTGCTGAGTGAGCGCGCTGGGTGTGGAGTGGAGAGTGGAGCACCAGGCGGCGGCCCGTTAGAGGGGGCTGGCCGAGGGCCCCTCTACCTGCTGAGTGAGCGCGCTGAGTGTGGAGTGGAGAGTGGAGCACCAGGCGGCGGCCCGTTAGAGGGGGCTGGCCGAGGGCCCCTCTACCTGCTGAGTGAGCGCGCTGAGTGTGGAGTGGAGAGTGGAGCACCAGGCGGCGGCCCGTTAGAGGGGGCTGGCCGAGGGCCCCTCTACCTGCTGAGTGAGCGCGCTGAGTGTGGAGTGGAGAGTGGAGCACCAGGCGGCGGCCCGTTAGAGGGGGCTGGCCGAGGGCCCCTCTACCTGCTGAGTGAGCGCGCTGAGTGTGGAGTGGAGAGTGGAGCACCAGGCGGCGGCCCGTTAGAGGGGGCTGGTCGAGGGCCCCTCTCCCTGCTGAGTGAGCGCCTGGGTGTGGAGTGGAGAGTGGAGCACCAGGCGGCGGCCCGTTAGAGGGGCTGGCCGAGGGCCCCTCTACCTGCTGAGTGAGCGCGCTGAGTGTGGAGTGGAGAGTGGAGCACCAGGCGGCGGCCCGTTAGAGGGGGCTGGCCGAGGGCCCCTCTACCTGCTGAGTGAGCGCGCTGAGTGTGGAGTGGAGAGTGGAGCACCAGGCGGCGGCCTGGGCGGCGTCGGGACAGCGGAGCAGACAGCAGTGGCGCAGGTCCGGCGAGTGCAGCTCCAAACTCAGAGGGTCTGCCGGCGCAGCGCAGCCACCCTCAGCCGAGACCAGCGGCTCGGACGGCGACTCAGGGCCAGGGGTGCAGACACACGCACTCAGCGGCACACAGACACACGCACTCAGTGGTGCACACACGCACACGCACTCAGTGGCATACAGACACACGCACTCAGTGGCACACAGACACACGCACTCAGTGGTGCACACAAGCATACGCACTGAGTGGCACACAGACACACGCACTCAGTGGCACATAGACACACGCACTCAGTGGCACACAGACACACGCACTCAGCGGCATACAGACACACGCACTCAGTGGTGCACACACGCACACGCACTCAGTGGCATACAGACACACGCACTCAGTGGCACACCGACACACGCACTCAGTGGTGCACACACGCACACGCACTCAGTGGCATACAGACACACGCAGTCAGCGGCACACCGACACACGCACTCAGTGGTGCACACACGCACACGCACTCAGTGGCACACAGACACACGCACTCAGTGGCATACAGACACACGCAGTCAGCGGCACACCGACACACGCACTCAGTGGTGCACACACGCACACACACTCAGTGGCACACACACACACGCACTCAGTGTCACACAGACACACGCACTCAGTGGTGCACACACACACACACACACACACACACACACACACACACACACACACACACACACACACACACACACACACACACACACACACACACACACACACACACACACACACACACACACACACACACACACACACACACACACACACACACACACACACACACACACACACACACACACACACACACACACACACACACACACACACACACACACACACACACACACACACACACACACACACACACACACACACACACACACACACACACACACACACACACACACACACACACACACACACACACACACACACACACACACACACACACACACACACACACACACACACACACACACACACACACACACACACACACACACACACACACACACACACACACACACACACACACACACACACACACACACACACACACACACACACACACACACACACACACACACACACACACACACACACACACACACACACACACACACACACACACACACACACACACACACACACACAGTGGTGCACACACGCACTCAGTGGCACACAGACACACACACTCAGTGGTGCACACACGCACTCAGTGGTGCACACACGCACTCAGTGGCACACACACACGCACTCAGTGGTGCACACACGCACTCAGTGGTGCACACACGCACTCAGTGGCACACAGACACACGCACTCAGTGGTGCACACACGCACTCAGTGGCACACAGACACACGCACTCAGTGGCACACAGACATACGCACCCAGCAATGCACAGAGACCCAGCGAAAAGCACCGACACAAGTACTCAGCGACGCACAAGACAGGCTCAGGGTATCAGGAATGCCACCTACACGACTCAGCGCAACTCAGCGACAGACAAGCCCAGCAGGTCTGACGGCGCCCGCCGACCATGGAGCTCACAGGGCCTGCCGACCCACAAGTACAGAGGGCTGAGCGGCACCTCAGACATACGGTCTCGGCGGCTCGGCAAGGGAACAGACGCACGGACTCAGCAACTCCGCGGCAGAGTTCACACGGACACGGGGCTGAGCGGCACCTCAGACATACGGTCTCGGCGGCTCGGCCATCGAACAGACGCACGGAATCAGCAACTCCGCGGCAGAGTTCACACGGACACGGGGCTGAGCGGCACCTCAGACATACGGTCTAGGGGCTCGGCAAGGGAACAGACGCACGGAATCAGCAACTCCGCGGCAGAGTTCACACGGACACGGGGCTGAGCGGCACCTCAGACATACGGTCTAGGGGCTCGGCAAGGAACAGACGCACGGAATCAGCAACTCCGCGGCAGAGTTCACACGGACACGGGGCTGAGCGGCACCTCAGACATACGGTCTCGGCGGCTCGGCAAGGGAACAGACGCACGGAATCAGCAACTCCGCGGCAGAATTCATACTGACATCAATCGGTTCTGTCCAATTCCAGGCCCATCACAGACACCACGGCACACTTCTGGCACAGTCTACGACAGATGGCGATCTCACGGCCTGTCATTATGATATATGACAGCATCTAAAGGAAAAAGGATCCCTTATGGGGAATAGGAAGACTGCACAAAAACCGCAGCTTCAGACTAATTCATAGGGCTGGTCTTTAGCAGACATATTTATCATCCTGACACACATAAATAGGTGGTGGCGTAGCCCCCTCAGCGCCGGTTGGCAGTCTGCGTGGTCGGCGACCCCGCGCCGGAGGGTCTCACCCTGGGCGTACATGTGTCGCGGCGTGCCCCCCCTCAGCGCCGGTTGGCAGTCTGCGTGGTCGGCGACCCCGCGCCGGAGGGTCTCACCCTGGGCGTACATGTGTCGCGGCGTGCCCCCCCTCTCAGCGCCGGTTGGCAGTCTGCGTGGTCGGCGACCCCGCGCCGGAGGGTCTCACCCTGGGCGTACATGTGTCGCGGCGTGCCCCCTCCTCAGCGCCGGTTGGCAGTCTGCGTGGTCGGCGACCCCGCGCCGGAGGGTCTCACCCTGGGCGTACATGTGTCGCGGCGTGCCCCCCCTCAGCGCCGGTTGGCAGTCTGCGTGGTCGGCGACCCCGCGCCGGAGGGTCTCACCCTGGGCGTACATGTGTCGCGGCGTGCCCCCCTCCTCAGCGCCGGTTGGCAGTCTGCGTGGTCGGCGACCCCGCGCCGGAGGGTCTCACCCTGGGCGTACATGTGTCGCGGCGTGCCCCCCCTCAGCGCCGGTTGGCAGTCTGCGTGGTCGGCGACCCCGCGCCGGAGGGCCTCACCCTGGGCGTACATGTGTCGCGGCGTGCCCCCCCTCCTCAGCGCCGGTTGGCAGTCTGCGTGGTCGGCGACCCCGCGCCGGAGGGTCTCACCCTGGGCGTACATGTGTCGCGGCGTGCCCCCCTCTCAGCGCCGGTTGGCAGTCTGCGTGGTCGGCGACCCCGCGCCGGAGGGTCTCACGCAGCTGACGAGTGAGCCGGGACAGCAGCAGCGGGAACAGCCGAGTGTCGGCGGACGGCGGCGGCGGCACAGGCGGCGCCACCTCCGCGCCCAGGTACGGCCGCGCCGGCGACCAGCTCATCTGCGCCAGCAGCGCCGCCTTGCGGAGGTACTGGGTCACCTCTGGCAGGTATTGAACTGCGGTGCAGATGGGGCGACGGGGAGAGGGGACGGGTTAGTGACTTGTCGCTCAATGAGACTCGGTGAAAAATAATACTTAATGAGTATCCTCGTTGGCAAGCCGTCCGTTCGACGTCAAACACCACACACTAGTTGCCCTCGCTCTTTGACCACGATTGATTCTGAAAACACCACATGTTTTTTCTGAAATGAATCCAGAAAAGACGTTCGTTATCTAAAAATAATTAAAATATAAAGATAGAAAACTGTGTCCAAGCTAAAAGCTTTTAGCAGAAACAAAATCCGATATCTTTAACATGATGCTGACAGCAAAACCAGTCTCACTGTGACGTCCGATGTTGCACCATAAGCGCAGACTTCATGTCTCCGAGGCCGACTCATGTGTCGTGCCCGACACAGTCTACAACTCGGGTCTTCAGCCACCAGCCAACTCACCAGCTCAATATTCAGAAGGTGTGACTACGAAGACGAGTTTAACGGCTTCAGAGGGTTAGTTACCCGCTCTTGCCCCACCCACCTTCCAGCGCCGCGGTGGCTCCACAGCCCTTGAGAAGTGCGACGGCTCGCTCGTGCGTGGCTTCTCTGAGGTCCTCTCCGTTAACGGCGAGGATGGCGTCTCCCACACGCAGCTGACCGGACCTTGCCGCCGCCATCCCCTGCCGGCGCCACCACCGTCACCGCCCGGCATACACACGAGGCAGGTGTAATCTCCCAGCCGATCAAACCATTTTTTGCGTGGTAACATCATGATCGCGATTAAACTTGCGGTATGCCTTAGAAATTGGATTTTCCGACCAGCTTCTTCCCTTCAAGGATTCTACTGACTGCGGTACATCTTAACCCAATTTAAGCCAGTTGTGCTAAATTCCTTTCCTGACAAATGAAATTGTTAACAAGTAACGAAAACAATCACGAGTTAACACACAGAGCCCGACACACCATCATTTCTGCTCACCGGAAATATTTTCGAAATGATGACTGGCATGTCATTCTCGCTTCCGCCCTTCACCGAAACTCCGAGCCCTTCGTCAGCTGCCTTCTGAATCGTCACAACCCGCACTGCCTCTTCTTCAGAGCCGCCGACGTCGTCACTGCCTCCCGACACCTCGTCTTCGACGTCGCTGAGCGTGAGGCTGAGGCAGTCGCCGTCCAGGGCGACGGAGGCCGAGTACCACCGACCCTCGATCCACACCTGGCGGCGGCAGTCAGCTGTTGTCCACGCTGTGGTGAGAGGGGGCATATCACCGAGGCGAGAGAAAGCACCGGTGAGGCAAGAAATCGGGCCAATATAGCAAAATCAGTCACGGGTAAGGGAATCAACACATCATTTTATCCGACCCAATACATTTGAACGATAACAAGAAGAGCTCAATACTTTGCATTTTGGTAGTGCTGCGCTAGAACATGTAAGGATTACATCTCAGTCCCAGCCAGGGGATGCTAGCACATGGCAGCTTAAAAGTTTCCTATCGTGCTTTAGACTTAAGTGACAGGCCTCATAACCATGTGACTCCCTGCTGAAGTGCTTACCTCCATCGGACAAATGGTTTGGTGAGATATCTTTGATGATATAGATGACATGGTATTGCTTCTATTCATGGATGACGTGGCCCATGATTCATACATGCCAGTGTTAAAAGTCTGTACCTCTGGCATCGTTTTATGTGAAAGCCAGATATATCCCTCTGTAGAAGAAATGGTTATTTTAAACATACAAATATGTCATGACCACGAACATTTAAAGCACACGAAAATTTATCTAAAGAAACATGATCTAAGCATTAACTCGTACCTGGAACAGGGGCTATTTAGCACCCACCATTTATCCCCCTTCAGAATATCTCCTCAGTATTTACAGGTACAGGAACGAAACTTTCAGCACCCGTCAATAAATAATTGGTGTACCCGTCAATAAATGATGGGTTCGTACTTTAAATGCAACTGGACGAAAATTATGCATCCAATTACGTGTCATAAACACCGCCGAAACACTTGTACTGAATGTCTCAGTGTTCTCTTGCATACCATTTGAGTGATATTGAGTCCAGCTGTGTAAGAAAACCCAATGTCAACAGCTTCTGATATTATGACCTACCAGCTGGAGTGCCCTTCTGGTTACGCCCCTTTCAGATACAGCTCGCACACTTTCAGGGGGGAGTGCTCTTCACCCTGTCCGCCTCAAACGCATATACCGGGTGCCGAAGCACCTTACGTGGATAGTAAGACATCCTAAAATTCCGAAAGATGCGTGCTATGTACTTTAAATCTACTTTAGTCTGTATCCTCGAGAGAGGCACTCTGTTTCCCTGCGTCATTCAACATAGACCACCGATCCATTGTTAGCTGTGGATTCCCGCTTTGGGCGCCCATCGGACGAAATAAGATTCATTAATGGGTCCGCCCCGCCCCCCTCCCAAAAAAATACCTCAAAGCGTGAGCAAGGGCCGCTCCTATTAACGATCAAACGACATCCCTCCCCAGGCTCCACCAAAACCCTACCATCCTCTTAGTAAAATCGGAGAGCAAGGGATATCTGTCAGGCTTACTTTGCACCAGAGATGAGACTGGGCGGCATGGCCATCATGCCACAAGACAGGCTTCTGGTGCCAGAACAGGGAATGTTTTGTCCAGAACATACCCTCTCAGGGCGTGCCATGACGTCTCACCCATCATGCAAGTATGCAAGTATCCATGGTCGGGAAAGAACGAAAGTGAAAAAACGGGTGCACTGCGTGTTAGAGAGGCACGTCGGCACCGGGAAGTTGAGAACAAAGCCGCAAGATAATCATAAAACAGGAAGTATAAAGTAAGACAATGTTTCTGGTGGGAGGGAGGGACAGGTACATTTTCGGAGCCGCGGAAAGACGTTGGCGGCCGGTGAGGACAGACATTCATTAGACCAATACAATATGTGCAATGATGGAGGGACTAAACTCAGAAGGAAAGTATCAGGCAATGCCCATGCGTAAAATAATGAAACAAAGAATGCAATCAATTTAAAAAAAGAAGAAAACAGATAAACAAAGAAGAAGACAATATATTTTCCTCTAACAAGGGAAATAACATGTTTTATAGCTTTTCTTGGTGAGGACATTACGTTTCTATAGATGAAACCTAAAATTTGGCAAGTGTTATTCCAGAATCAGTAAAGCGGAGACTGGACATCAGCAGGCCAATGATTAAGGAAAAAGACAGGTACAGATAAAAACCGAGGAGATGGACGGTCCTCGACACTGCTCTCCTATGCGAGTAAACTGGGAGACAGAAAAACGTGTCAAAAACGTGTCAGTTGACACTTGCGCTATTAGGATCTCCTAGTGGAAACTCACGTTCTTCCGGATTAAGTGATGTATTTCTGCTTATTTGCGGGAGATCTCATCAGGACTGTGTGTATGCTTTTCATTGTGTTGAAATGAATGGATGTTCTGTTAATATATGTGTATGGCTTCAAAACAACCCCAGGAACATTACATAACATGTCCTCCAGTGGTGGGCACTCGGTAACTTTATCCCGACTTCGATAATGTTAATTTGATAACCTTAAGTAAGGACGGCTACACTGATAATGGTAACTTGATAACAAAATTGATGATTTTGATAATGTGATAACAACAGCAATGAATATTTTTGTGCAGTTCAATAACATGTATTTTTCAATTATGTTCAGATTGCATCATAAGCGCTTTTGATCAATTTGTACTTAGTCGTTTTCCAAAACCAGAAAGGTTATCACAGCAAAAATGTGTATTTTGAATATAGTCTTGTCAATACATATTGCACAGCGAACTTCTAACATCTCACCAGCCACAGATCTCTCAAGTATTTCAGCTGAGAAAGCACATATTCTGACAGAGGAATCTTCCAAGAAGTTAGCAGATTACACACCAAATGGTGAAAACATGTCTGCAAATCCAGACATTGTGCAAGCAAAGCAAGCAGATTTGTCCTGAACAGGCTGTGCGCTGCAAAGCCATCACAGCTAACAAAGGGGGGCGCGGTAGTGGAGTGGTCAGCGTAGCTGGCTTCCATTCAGCCGACCCGGGTTCAAGGCCCGGCGGCTTCCCTGAACAAGGAGCAAGCTGGCTCCCGAGAAACCCTTCCAACAGGGAAAGAGTTGGCGACGCCATATGACCCTGGCAGTTGGTGCGTCGATAAGCCCCAACAATTATTATACAGCTAACAAAGGTGAAAGTTAAGTGCACATATTAGGTTCATGAACAGCAGGTTAGGTATGCCACAGGCCAGCTTGCTGAATGAAGACAAGTTTAGGTCAGGTTTGAATGTTATGCTTTGCATAAAGATATTCGATTAGGAAGTTGAAGATGCTACCAGCATGTTAGTGTCCCCATTGGCCAGCTCACTGAATCAATAATTGAAAAAGTTCATACCAGTGCATTCATACTACTACAAAAGCACAAGTCCCACACAAAATAGACCACCAGCAGAGATAATAATGTTTAAATAGTCACATAAGGAAAATAGATACCTTTAGTTTCCATTTGTTTTTATTTGATTTTTGACAACAGTTTTACTTTGGTTTAAGAACTGTTTCTGGGCTATTTTTCGCACCCTATGCATTAGCCTGGCCGGTTTTGCAAAAATTTGTTTGTATGTTTTGTCCCCATCTGTTTTTAGATACATTTTGGTGTGCTGATTACGAATATGCAGTCTAAAATTTAAAAATCGAAAAAATTTTGCCCGCGCCCGGCCGTTGAAAGTTTTCCTTTTTCCCGAAATTTGCACGTGTTTTAACTACTTGTCTAATTCAGTCAGGTAATGACTAAAATTTTCCATAGGTTGAGAGAATGGACAATTCTGCATTTTTTGAGAAGAAAAATCATCGCTCTGTTTCCAGCTTTCTGTAGTTTTACCGTAAAGTGGAAGATCTGTCATTAGTTCCAGAAAATGATCACAGGTGGCGTTAGCGAACGCAGCTCTTGACGAGGCGTTCATGAGAGCCTGGAGCCATCGTAACCTAATTTGAAACACGTGGCCTGGCCTAATGTACACTCGAAGGCCTTTCAAAGCAGTAGCATAGGCGGATCCAGGATTGCCGATCGGGGGGCACCTTACGGGGGCGCCATCCGGACTGGGGGGGCGCCATCCGGACCAGGGGGTGCCACTTATGACCGGCAAAACCTATCAGGTGGGCGCCAAATCCTATCGGTGGGCGCCGACTTTCGCATCCTGGGGGGGGTTGGAAGCGACATTTCAGGGGGGGCGCCATCGACCTTTCAGGGGGGCGCCGAGGGTCGATCGGGGGGCACGTGCCCCCCTTGTCCCCCTGGATCCGCCCATGAGCAGTAGTGGGTACAAATAGGGATGGGGAGGGCTCAAGTCCCCCTCCCGCGCTCCTCAAAATGTTAAAGTGCTTACAGGTAGTAGGTAAATGCATTACATAGACGGAGACCATTTGAGGTTATGGGCTGATGGGCCCAAGCATAAGTGTCGCCACGGGAAAAAAGTGGGGGGGGCAGCCAAGCTTCAACCTGATGCTGACAAAAAACTTTCAACATCAGGACCAAAAACTGTTCGAATTTGGGCTCCTCGTTGCCTTTTGCAGCAGCTGGATATAAGAATGTCCGGTTTTCTCTCATTTTGACTGAGATTAGGACATTTTTGGCCAAAAAGTGGGGCGACCAGGCCCCCTGGCCCCCCTTTTCCGACGCGTATGGGCCCTGGGCCCTTTTCCGACCCTCCAGAATGAAGTTCTGGAACTGCCACTACCACAAGGTTTACGTATTGGTCGGCGAAAATGTGTTAATATTCATGTGATAGCTTAATTTTCTATGGGTTAACACAAGTTTAATTATATTTGTCTAAGAAATTAAGTAGCACAACAATGTGATAGGAAACAAAAAATGTACACCCTGTAGTTATATACAATATTTCCGAACAAAAACTCCCGCAAAATAGCCACTGCAGTTGACGCGCAAGTAAACCCCAATAATTATGAAAAAACTACCTGTTCAGTATGCGATATATGTGATGTATATTTCTCTCATTGACATTAGAAAAAAATCAGACTTCGTTCAGATACAAAATAGTAATATCTGCAGTTTTTCCTGGAGCCAAGGAAATCGACAAATATGTGAATGAATTAGGTCATATACAAGAATTTTCGAATGGTTATTTCGAGCTTCTAAACCATCTTCATTTACTTAGTTCCCATTTTACGATGTGGCACTCACGACACAGCATAGCCAATCACTGCCTAGTCACCAACGCATTGGGAACTCACAGTCAGGGCCTCGTGCTGCCAGCAGACCGTTGTCGCTGCCTGAAGGAACACTTGTTCAGTGCGTGCCCGTCCTGGCTCCGGTGACGGCTCACACCACTTCAGAGGTTACCTTTACCGCTCTCTCGGTGGACTGAGTGTGGCTGGGGACTTGCGTTTTCAGTGGTACAGTGATGCACTGCTCGAGAGAGCTGTCATTCATGTCTTGCACCAACGGTGGTTCGACGTTTTCATCGGCTTCAATGGCTTTTGTGATGCCCACCAGCTCGGTGTATGTCTCCGCATTGAGGCTGATCCGAAGAACCCTCGGCTGTCGAAGATTCCTCAGCCTGAGGAATCCTCAGCCTGCTGTCGCTGCCGTCGTACACATCGGATATGTTGCACTGCACGCTTGTGGCGTGGAATCAGTGCACATATCAGTGACAAGAGATGCCACAAGCGTGAAAGACGGAGAATGGTAAGTTCAGTATGGCGCGCTGGTACACGGCTCAAAGCCGTCTACTCCGTGTGTACATGTCGGTGAAGGACCCCTCTGGTGAGCTCTGCACCCTGGCGCGCTGCGTGGTTTGTGTGTATGTGCCACTGGTCATCGACGTGAAGCAGAAGTGGGACGTGATTTACGCACCACAGCACGTCTGCAAGGAGCTCTGCCTTCAAAGGAAATACTTCAGCGGGACTCCCCTCGAAGTCATCCAGAGCAGCGCGGTGAGAAACTCACACATGGCACATGCTGAGGTCATCCTTCTTTCCATGCTCGGGGATGATGCGCCCGAAACCAGGCAGACAGCAGTGCAACACATCCGATGTGTACGACGGCAGCGACAGCAGGCTGAGGATTGCTCAGGCCATATGCGGATCCAGGATTGCCGATCGGGGGGGGGCACCTTCCCGGGGAGGGGGACGGTCCGGACCAGGGGCGCCACTATACGGCAAAACCTATCAGGTGGGCCAAATTCTGTGGTGGGCGCCGAATTTCGTATTCTGGGGGGGAAGCGACATTTCAGGGGGCGCCATCAACCTTTCAGGGGGCGCCGAGGGTCGATCGGGGGAGTGCCCCCCTGGATCCGCCTATGGCTCAGGCTGAGGAATCTCGAAGCTGAGGTTCCTCGGATCAACCTCAAGCGGAGACATGCAGAGCGGTGGACATACAAAACCAAACCGTGAAACGTCGAACACCGTTGGTCAAGACAAATGACAGCTCTACAGTGCATCACGTACCACCAAAACGCAAGTCCAACACAGTCCACAGAGGGTAAAGGTTAACCTCTGAAGCGGTGCGTGCCGTCACCGGGGTCCGGCGGCAGGACGGGCACGCACTGAACAAGCGTTCCTTCAGGCAGCGACAACGGTCTGCTGGCAGCACGAGGCCCTGACTGTGAGTTCCCAATGCGTTGGTGACTAGGCAGTGATTGGCTATGCTGTGTCGTGAGTGCCACATCGTAAAATGAGAACTACGTAAATGAATATGGTTTAGAAGCTCGAAATAAACATTCGAAAATTCGTGAATATGACCTAAATCACTCACATATTTTTCTATTTCCTTGGCTCCGGGAAAACCGAAAGATATTACTATTTTGTATCTGAACCAGGCCTGATTTGTTTCTAATGTCAATGAGAGAAATATTTGTTTTCTGTTGACGGTTTGAATCGCCACACGGACAATAGAGCTCTTTATCAAAACAGTACTTTATTAACTTTTTTGACTACCAAAAAAGTTAATAAAGTACAAAAAAGTTAATAAAGTACGTGTTTTGATAGAGAGCTCTATTGTCCGTGTGGCGAGAGAAACATACATCACATACATCACATACTGAACAGGTAGTTCTTCCATAATTATTGGGGTTTACTTGCGCGTCAACTGCAGTGGCTATTTTGTGGGAGTTTTTGTTTGGAAATGTTGTATATAACTACAGCGTGTACCAATTTTTTTATTATCACATTTTTGTGCTCCTTGATTTCTTAGACAATTATAATTAAACTTGTGTTAACCCATAGAAATTTAAGCTCTCACATGAATATTAACACATTTTCGCCGACCAATACGAAAACCTTGCGGTAGTGGCAGTTCCAGGACTTCATTCTGGAGCGTGCTTGGGCCAATCAGGCCATAACCTCAAATGGTCTCCATCTATGAAATGCATTTACCTACTACCTATAAGCACTTCAACATTTTGAGGAGCACGAGAGGGGGACTTGAGCCCTTCCCACCTCCATTTGTACCCACTACTGCTTTGAAAGGCATTCAAGTATACATTAGGCCAGGCCATGTGTTTCAATTTAGGTTACGATGGCTCCAAGCTCCCATGAACACCTCGTCGAGAGCTGTGTTTGCTAACGCCATCTGTGATCATTTTCTGGAACTAATGACAGATCTTCCACTTTACGGTAAAACTACGGAAAACTGAAAACTGATAGAGATGATTTTTCTTCTCAAAAATGCAGAATTGTCCATTCTCTCAATCTATGGAAAAATTTTAGTCATTACCTGACTGAATTAGACAAGTAGTTAAAACACGTGCAAATTTCAGGAAAAAGGAGAACTTTGAACGGCCGGGCGCAGGCAAATTTTTTCGATTTTTTAATTTTAGACCGCATACTTGTAATCAGCACACCAAAATGCATATAAAAACAGATGGCGACAAAACATTCAAACAACTTTTTGCAAAACCGGCCAGGCTACTATGCATTCTCTTCAACATCCTGGAACAAAATATTAGCTGTCCTTGGTGCAGTTTAGACACTTCCAGCTCCACCAACTTTCGCTGTGCAAAATCAAAATAGGCCTAGTTTCCACAACCAAAATGTGATCCGGATCAGAACACCAAACCAGGATACATCATGCAGTTATCAAGTTCACTGAGTGCCATTTTCCCTGCACTTAGCAGAGAGCTGCACTTAGCTGTAGTGCTGGGAAATACCACTTGATGGACTACATTGGCAGTGCAATCTGTATGATACTTTGGCCAAGGAGCCTGCCATAGGTGTGATGCAACTGCAGAGTGCCAAAATTAAGTGGTTAAAAATGCAATTTATGGTTGGATTTCATTCAGATTTTTTTTGAAAAGTGTATTTTTGATAAGCATGGCACAGTTTTATCACCATGAACTGGATTTATAATCTGTACTTGGTTACTTCAGCAGTGGGTACATACCAGTGTGCAAAGCATGGCATTTTTGACGAGATCTCGTCAGTGTGAGTGCCCTTGGAGACACGACCGAGTGATGCCAATTTTATCAACCTGGTGCAAATTGTTGAGACTGGTGCGAGGAAGGTGACACTTTAACTAAACAAATAATGGCTGAATGGTTATTAAGACACAGGACGGGGCCTTATAAAAAGTCCTTAACTGACTAATGATGGAGGTAGCATTACATTGCATGGGTAAGAATGGGTTCATTTTTCTCCCTGGAAGCAGATTGGTGCAAATTTTTGGAGGCTGGTGGTGTGAGAATTTTAGATGGCTGGTGTGACTCGTCTGGCCTGCTACCATACTCTGCAGACTGGGGTACATATAATAAAATTGGAAAGTGTTCCCTCATTTTTAATTGAAAAAGCTGGTGCTGTTCCCATCGCCCCGAAAAATTCTGACCCTTTTCATGAAGGAATACTTTGCTATAATCTCTTTATATTGACATACTACCTAACCACCCATATTCATCCACCACCCACACGATTCCAAAAAAGGGCTGAAGTCTTCAGTAAGGTTAGCTTAGCTCAAGAGATTTTGGCTTTCTTTCACCCAGATAACACCAATATATTACACTCAGGGCCTTCATCAATCTTTTAGGGCATTGATTACATATACTCTATCATCAAATCAATCAATAGAGACACCCTATTATCGTTTATGACTTACCCTGTTTAGCACCACCCAGACCCCGTTCAAGTTGTTTGGCAGCATTACGTCATCATGGCTGGAGAGGCACAACAGTTACTATGCAGGGCATCGGAGAAATTGCACTTTTTCAAAGCTCTAAATAACCTATTTTAGAACTGTATCAACAAAACTTATATGGTTGAACAGAAAGCTAAAATATTTTTATTTGTGAAACCCTCAGACGTTTTGCAAAAACTCCAGTGAAGAATATTATTTTTACAAATTTTCCAGAGCGTGTCAAAATAAGGACAGGTTCAACACCAACAGCTGTTTGCAGTAAGACTAATCTCGATTTTGATTGGCTGTTGATTTCTGACCTTTGATTGGCTGTTGGTGGTACCTGCAGCAGAAGACAATAAACACCGGTGATCTCTTGAACAAAGGTAAACTTATTTCTCTCGGCTATTAAGTAGGCCTGAGTTGATCAAATAAATGCATGCCTTTTCAACAAATTCTTTGAAGTGGTATGATTTTTTCATTAGAGTTACGTAAAATACGCAGCTCGCCGTTGAGATCAAGGTTACTGTCAAATGGGTGACACAAGTTGATTTCGATTTATACTAGATTGCTGCCAAGTACGCCCAAACTTGGTATGTTCCAGCTGATCCTTCCAAAAACTTAGTATAATCTCCTAGAAATTAGTCGGAAAGGGCGGTGACGTCACCATGGGAGGACTATATTTAGTAGGAAACTTGGTTGTACCCGTAGTTAAAGCATGGAATACAGATACCTGGAACGGAAGGCTCGTTGATTTCTGGGATGCTTTTGTGGGGCTCATTAAAAAGAATTGGGTAAATAGCCAAGAACATTAAAATATAGACGGCAGTAAAATATTCAACAAAAAACAGGCCTTTGCGCGTGCCTTACTTCAACCCAGAGGAAACAACTACTACTGAGGTATTATTTATCCAATATAAACCTAAATAATTGCATAATAGCCATAAAATATGAATGCAAAATCAGCGTGAGCCCGGATTCGAACCCGGAACACTACGATTGCTAGACAAGCATGCTGCCAACTGCGCTATTGAGCAACAAAATTACCATTATGAAAATGAAAAGTTCCACGCGTGGGATTCCAACCCAGGATCTTCCTCTTACTAGACGAGGCTTAACACACTGCGCTACTACGGCGCTGGGCCGCGTGCTCTTAAAACATGTTATAATACAAGTTGAGCTGCAGTATCAGATTCTGATTTCTCCTGCACTTTGCTCCAAGATTTTAGGTATTTCATGCCTAAAATGTATTTTAGCGGACGCACCACAGATTGGGCTTTCCGAAATGCATGGTCGTTTTCCTGTGCAAGCCACGGTTTATAAGTTATGACGCATCAAAGTCATCGGCCACCACATCTCCCATAGACTTTACATTGGTCCTTACCGAGCTTTACTTACCGAAGGATTTTTTTCATGTCCTAGATTGGCACCCAAAAGCGGGGCGGGTTTGCATTGAGGTCTCCATTCCAGGTATCTCTATTCCATGGTTAAAGTACCCTGACACCACCAGCCCCCATCGAAGTAAGTTGGCAGCACGGGCTTGATAATTCCTCTGCCCCATTGACATCGCATGTTAAAATGTTCATTTTGGAAGATCTCCAGATCGGAAATGTTGGTGGTCGCAGAAACAAATTGCATATCATCGAAAGCGCCATCAATTTCCTTTTGGGTTCCGGAGTCTGTTTTACAATGCCCACAAAAACATTCCTACAGGAGAGCAAAAAACTGACTCGATGTCGCGCCGCCACCGACCCTCGCTCCCCAGCGGGCGGGCGGCGCACGCGTCACCGTAGCGCAACTGGTAGAGCGCTCGCTTGCCACGCAATAGGTCGCGAAACGAAACTGGAGCACTTCAACAAATTGTTTTCAACCATGTCTTGAAATTCAATTGTTTTCACGTGTTATTGTAAACCGATGTTAAAGGGACATTGTCGCAAAAATTTTTATTGTGGTTTCTTAATATTTGAAAAATCCTGATTCTGGTACCGTCAATCGTTTCTTTATCCTCAGCTAAATTTTTGGAGGCCACTCAACAATTATTCAAATTTGTTAACACTACCAATAATGGGTTGTAACCTGCTCTTCACCTCTATTCTATCAATCAAAGTTTTAAGTTCTAGAAATGATTTTTTGGTCGTAGAAAATGTCTTTATGATGTATTATTATTCAATTTATTTTTATTAAGCCCCAAAAATACAGAAATTACATTAGTTTGTCCAAAACATTCAGCTTGAGAAAACTAATCAGGGAAGTTTTAAACTCGGCCAGATATCTCACAAACTTCGTGGGCTCACAAACTTCGTGGTGGCTAGTTTCTCTCTTTTTCCTCTCCTGCCATCTCGCCGAAGAGGTCGTGTGGTGCAGCGCTCCCGATATTTTTCCCTATATCGCGAGTTTTTCCCGGGGGTTCATCCCATTTTTGATTTTTTTTCTCTTTTGATCCAGGGTTGGGATTTCTTTCTCAGTTTCGGTTCTTATTCGGTTTCTTTACTTATATTTTATGGGTATTTTCTCCTAACTCCCGATTTCGCGTGGAACTTCGGGACAGGGACCCTCGGGCAAAGTGACGTCACGGCCGAATTGCTTGCGAGTTTGTTTTGCAGAACAACGACTCCGTAATAATTTTGATAGTAGCTTTTTCTGCGGCAGGTATGGCGCTCTTATTTCATACCCACGACTCAACGGCAACAGATCCTCTGCAGAGCAATGTAAATAGCATAGGAGTTAGTTGCAAAGCAAGTTGTTATTGTTATTCATCAAACATTATGTTGTGTAGTATGGTATTGAGAACTTACCTACTGAGCTGTAGTATTCTTTGAGGTTAGTTTTCTCGCAATGTAGAAGGTTTCAAAACGCTTTTCTGATCAAGCTCAGCATTTTCAATCGTTTTTGTGACTTTTAGATCATAAGACAGCTTTTCCCATGCTTTTTCAATGGGAGAGGTCACCTCGTGACCTGACCTCAGGGCACGAAATCGAAAAATCCCGGATATACACCTTGTAGACCCTGGAGGGGTCATAAAGTGTAGGAAGTTTCAAATCGATCGACTCCGAAATGTAGCTCTTACAGAGCTCTAAAGCTGAAGTGAGGTGACCTGGGTTGAACTCGTCTGGTGACCTGACCTTGAGTGACCCGGGTTAAAAAATTTCAGGGATGGTGGGAAAATGATGCAGTGAGAGGTAGAGCCCTCAACCACGGTGCTGCGCCTCATCGTCTTTCTGCTATCCCGGAAAAACCTTAGGGGGGCCATCGATGGCCCCCGGTGGGGCGAGGGTTAAACGATTAATTAATCTCGAGACACATTAATCTCGAGATTAACACATATAATCTCGAAGAGCCACCCCTGCTTTTTATTGGGTCGGTTTCTGGTTCTTGGTTTGCACGAAAACCGGTCAGCATTCAAGAATGGCCTTCAGCAAAGGACACAAAAGACATTTTCGAACGGCGAACAGCGTGTCCCGCTGGTCAGAAAACAGGGGAACTTGTCTCCAATAGAGGGAAATCCGACGGATTGAGAACCATTGCAGGGAGCTGGAGACAAGCCGGTTCCAGTTTGGTACGCCGGTCAGATTAGAAAAATATTTGGGGCTAATATTCCCTTTCCCTCAACTACCCGGACGGAGGGATAACCAGAAGAAATTGTCCTTAGAATATTTACTTCATCCCATAGGAGGATCCAGGAGGGCAAAGGGGGCACGTGCCACCCCCCCCCTCCCTCTCTGATCAACTCTCGGTGAACCCTAAAATGTCGCGTCCCATCCTCTCCCCAGAGGTGCAGAAACTTGCCAACTCGGCTACCGGAGTTTGTGACACATTTACGAAAATTGAGGTGCATAATTGTGACAAAATAGCGATCCTGACTGTATGGCTCAAGATCAAACCCCATATTTTCGAAATAGAGAATGAAGCGTGTAGGGAATATTTTAACTTAGCAGCTCTGTTCTTCAATTGCACAGCGTACCATTAGTAATACAATATTGGTACTGTGTTCAGTTTCTACTAAAACGAGGGACCCCCGCTGCAGAAAACCCGCAAACCGCTGTCACAGTTGCCTGATTTTAACATGCAGCCCAATGGGGCTGATTGTTAGTAGTTTGCAGAAAGTTGTCGCCTAGATACCGGAAATGTGACAGTCAATTTTTTCGAGAAATACACGATTGTGGGCATATCTAAGGCATTAAAAATAACGCAGATGCTTTATTAAGTACTTCTCTGTCCATTTTTTCAGGTTAAATCATATTTACAGTTTGAGTGTCTTCGAGTTAGTTAGTTAAGGGCTTTTTATAAGGCGTTCTGTGCAAAGCACCTTTGCCCGCCTCTAAAGTGTGGGGGAGAATTTTCCGGGAGGGGTGTTTACTTTAATGTCGCAGAACAAAGGGACGAATCTTATTTCAAGGAATGGGTCGCGAAGTGTAGCAACACTTGCGAGGGAAGGGGATTGCTACGGCAGAGATGCCGAGCTTGGGGCACAGGTAGGATTTAAAAGGGTACGTGAAGAGTCTTGCCAGCGTAAAGATTAGTTTTTTGAATTTTGTTCCTTGTTATCGAATAACCGTTTGCTTACGTTACTCGAGTTCCTCCATTGAAAAAGAATAATTTTGGGTTATTAGAAATACCCGCAAGCACCATGACGTGATGCCGCGGGTCTTTATCCTGCAACCAGGAGGTGAGGTTACAGCACCCTCTCTGGCTGGGTAGCCGCCGCATAGAGGAAGAGAGAAGGGTAATAGAACAGATAGAGTGTTAGGGAGGGGTGTGAGTTGGTTAGTTGTTAGTCTTAGACGTGGTTAGTATAGTTAGTAGTCCTTAAGTTAGGGTTAGGTAGTTAGCAAATATGAACGGATGGTTAGGTAGGGTTAGTTGGTTAGTTGAACTTTTTTTTGGTTTTGTTTTTTTGTTTTTTGTTTTTGTTTTTTTTCCTAGGGTGGGAGTTATTCTGAGTCTACCATACCTTAGGACCAGACAGTTAAAACCTAGTTTGAAGCACCTATTGTTTAAATTTGTCAGAGGGACGTTTCTAGTGTAATTGTTATTTCTAATATGAGGGGTGCTATTCGGATGCAGGCATTTTCCATACCTGCCACCATAGACGTTCTGGCCCCTATTTCTTCGAATTTAGTATTAAGTACGCCTAAAAGCTACTAATAAAAGTACTAAGTGAGTGAGAAAATAAACATAGCTGGGCAGCAATTCTACTTAAACTGCGCAACAGCGACAAGACAAGTTAGAAATGTTTATGTGATGTAGAGCCTGCCAAAAATTTAAACAGGCGGGAAGCCACTTATTTTGAGGGCATATTCATTAGGTATATTTAAGATAAGTGCAGGCTAAAACTAGCTAGAACAAATATTGCTGCCCATGGCTAATCTAAGATGAATGTAGGCTATTGTAAGACTGATGCACTTTCCCATAGCAAGCTTGGTTTTTCATTCCTTAGCCTGCTTGTGCCTTAGTTTATTTGTGCCCTAGATTGGTTAGATAGATTTGGAGCTGGAGGAAGTTGGGAGAGTTGGCGCCAGCAACAGGCTGGCAACAACAGTGATTCAGGTGAGTTTTCATGATCAAATTATCATATCAATATTGTACAGATAGCAAATGTGTGCTAATGCAGTCCTCCACAAAGTGTTAACACCCACACTGGAGAGGGGCCTGGAACTAACGTGCACTGGAGGGGGCCGAGTAGACCCCTTCTTATCTCAGAAAATCACAGCAAATCTCAGAAACAAATAGACTTCGAAAAACGCTGGTTAGGGTTGTGTTGCTTACTACCAGTGGTGGTAAGCAACGCACAGGACCTGAACTGCATGGAGTTAAAGCAGGATTTTGACTACACTGGATCTTTCTTTGGCATGAGAATTCCAATACCTCTGTACCTATTAGGGCAATAGACATAATTTTACATCTATGCAGGCTAGTTGCCTCAGAGTTTTTACTGCAAAAAGGAATGACCAGGCAGGTAATGATCGTGAGTGGGATGCAAATTTTAAGCATTTGATGTGTTTATAAAAATGCTACCTAAGGTCCACTTTACCTACACATTTTAGGTAGATTCAAATACTATGTTGACATTGACATTTTTTCCTTTTGTTGATATGTGAGATAGAAGTTTAGTGGGGGGGAAGCTGCGGTTAGGGTTCCCAATTGTGTGTACATGTATGTCCCATTAATAGGTATGTTCCCAATAATGACTATTTTCATGGTAATTGCTACATGTAATCATGTGGAAAAGTACCATAATTGGAAACACTCCTTTCAAAAATGGAAACTTCTTCAAAAAAAGGAAATGCATGTCATTGGGGGGAAACTGCAGTCAGAGTTGCCAATAATAGTTATGACCCCATTACTGGAAAAAATGACCCATAATTGGAAATTTTCCTTCCAAAAACCAAAACATGATCTATAAATGAAAACTTACTACTTTCATGCTGTAATGGTTTGGTGCTAGGACCTTGTCTGCTGCAAAAAGTAAGGGACAGGTAGAGGACATTCAGCATATTGGAAATAGTATTCAAGTATACAATTATTATTTCCAGCTCTGTGTGACAGAGGAGGCATATGCCGCATTGAGTTTGTGACAGCCAGCATACTTTTTGCACCTCTGCCTCTCCCCCCAGGATGCGAAAATCGGCGCACACTGATAGGATTTAGCGTCCATCTGATAGGTTTTGCCGGTCAAAGGTGGCGCCCCCCCTGGTCCGGATGGTGCCCTCCCCGGAAGTTACCCCCCCGATCGGCAACCATGGATCCGACTATGCTTCATCTATTAGTACGCATGAACAAACAAGAAGAGAATCAGAAAAATTGTTTTTACAGTAAAAACTTCCACTACCTAGATTCGAACCCGTATTACCCGTGTGAGAGTCGGAAATGGAGGCCACTATACCATCCCCGCTATACGACAACTGCCCGATTTTAAATCTTTCCTGATTAGTTTTCTCAAGCCGAATGTTTTGGACTTATTAATCTAATATTTGTATTTTTTAAGGGTTAATAAAAATAAATTGAATACGAATACAGCATTAAAACATTTTCTACCTCCAAAAAATTATTTATAGAACTTAAAACTTTGATTGATCGAATAGAGGTGAAGAGCAGGTTACAGCCTATTATTTATATTGTTAGCAAATTTGAATAATTGTTGAGTGGCCTCCAGAAATTTAGCTGAAGATAAAGAAATGATTGATAGTACCAGAATCAGGATTTTTCAAATATTAAGAAACCACAATAAAAATTTTTGCGACAATGTCCCTTTAAATGAGTCCTGAACTTGACCTGAAGGCGATGGTTGATGGTATAAGTGGATGGTCAGTGACAAAATATACTCGTTTTATCAATCTGAATGGTCTTTTCACTTCGATCTGAACACTGCACATGATCATTAAACGCGCAAATTACAGCCAATAAACGAAAAAAAGTTATCAATTTATCAAGAGAGTACTTGGACACGTTGAAACTGTTTTCTTTTTATTCTAGTAGGGCCCATTTATGTCACAAATCACACATGCCTATGGCATGATCTATTTCAGCATTCAATCACATGGCTACCGAAATTCTCTTAACACCTCCGAAATTTCCCGCACAAGAGCAATTCTCCCATGCTGATGAATTGAAGAATATAGATAAAGGTCGATGGAAAATGCCCACATACTTCATTCTGTGTTTATCTTAACGTTTCAACTTCCCTTATATCTCCTTGAGTCTGCCATCTGGTTCAAACAATATTTTTAGGAGCAATTAATAATGTGGGTTAAAGTCCGGTTTGTGTTTCTTACAACTTAAAAGCTTTTCCGCTGAGATAATTTTCTTGGACAGCGCACAGGCCAGGTTCACATTCGCTGCGATTATTTTCAATGTCCTCTCACCATTATCTTACGAATCTTGGCCACGTGGAAAGGCAAAATGATGCTTATCATATTTGATATTAAAATAAACTTAACCCCTCTTCACTAACAGAAAAATCCTCAGATATATACCTTTATGTTCAGCTGTTGCATCTTCCCAAGTGTCTTGAATTTCTCCATGACCTATTGGCAGTTACAGATTTTTCAAGAGGTGCCGAAAAAAGTGTGGACTGAACTGTTTAGCAATTCATTGTTTCAAATATCACGCCAAATAGGCATCTTGCTTGGCTGGTACAAACTGTTATGGCTGGGAGAGGGTGGGATAGGACGTTGTTAAAAATACGATCCACCAAAATGACGGCAACCGAAAACCGAATACCATAGGCGCCCTTTGGGTGAAAAGTTGATGGTAAAGTGCCCACTTTGAGGCTCCGCGTTTCCCCCCCACCTTACTAAAATTCTAGATCCGCCCATACGCGGATCCAGGGGGCAAAGGGGAGGGGCAGATGCAGCCCCCCGATCGATCCTCGGCACCCCCTGAAATGGTCACGGCGCCCCCCTGAAAGGTCGATGGCACTCGCCTGAAGTGGCGCTTCCCACTCTCCCCCAGGGTGCAAAAATCGGTGCTCACCGATAGGATTTTATGCCCACCTGGTAGGTTTTTCCGGTCAAAAGTGGCGCCCCCTGCTCCGGATGGCGCCCCCGGGAAGGTGCTCCCCTCCGATTGGCAATCCTGGATCTGCCTATGGATCCGTCACTGTTCAAGAGCAAACAATTCACAGAAAAAGCAGGAAGATATCAAATGTTAGCGGGGAGTGGTGCGGCCAAGATAATTGATGATGCTGACAAATTGTTTAGTTATGTGGATAAAATAATTGGGTCGCCACACGAGATTGGAAGGGGACTCCTGGCTTCTTATGAGATGGGCAGTGTGCTAAAAATATATCGTCAAGTCAATATCAAATTATCAACATTTAGTTTTATACAGTGCACTGTTCACTGCAGTGATACAAGAGTGCTCTGTCCTTTTTCTGTGGGTTTATGACACCCGGTAGGGTTCGTTTTAGCCTCAAATATGGCTTTTGTGGTATTTATTTGGCCATTTGGCCGCCCCGGTTGCTCGGTTGGTAGAGCGTCGGGCTCCGGCCCGCTGCTGAGAAGCATGCAGTGGCAGTGCATGTCCAGGCGTGAGATCGGTTCCCCTGAGACGCTCCGGCGCTCAATCGTTTGCCCGACGTAGGTCGGCTGGCAACTGACTGATGAGAGGGTGACCTGAGCGAGGCGGCCATCCCTGTGCTTTGTGGGAGGTTAAACTTTGGCTTCTAAATCAACCCTTCATTGTGGGCGTTACTCATTCAGGTGGTGGGGTCGGGGTCTCCGTGACAAGTCCCTTGAGGACTTCAATGAGACTCAGACTCCAACAGCCGTACTGGGAAGAACTTGGACCAAATTAAAAAAAACAAGATTT
Source organism: Lepas anatifera (assembly GCA_034440635.1). Lineage (NCBI taxonomy): Eukaryota > Metazoa > Arthropoda > Thecostraca > Lepadidae > Lepas > Lepas anatifera. The sequence continues at coordinate 1,621,843 of JAOTON010001336.1, read as the reverse complement.
TTAGTGCAAATACAATTTGAACCTTTTGGCCTTTTCGCAAACCCCGTTTGACTTTTTTCCGTTGAAAAAAACCCGCAGTCCTGGGCAGCATCTCCAATCTTTAGAATATGGTATAACAAAAATTAGGAGACATTTTTTTAACACTAGCACGTCTAAATTTTATTAACGCCCCCCTCCAAATGGGGGTTTGATCCCCCGAAGACATTATAATGGCCAGCACAAGAAAATCTCCACCGCCCCCCCTCCACTGAGTTTTCCTTAAAAAATGTTCTGCTGTCCTTTCCAGGGGGCGCCTTTCCTATCCATGAGTGCTTATTCTTTCCAGAGGGGGCGCCTTTGCTCTCGGGGGGGGCGCCTTTGCTATCCAGGGATGCCTGTGCTAACCAGGGGGTACATATGATATCAAGGGGCGCCGTTGATCTTCTTCGGAGGCGTCTCTGCTGTCCAGGAGGCGCCTGCGCTATCCAGGGGCACCTATGCTATCCAGAGACCCGGATCCTTTACTCAGGGGGCGGGGGCCGCCTTTTGCTGTCCAGGGGTGCCTGTGCTAACCAGGGGCGCATATGCTATCCCGGGGTGCCGTTGCTCTTCTTTAGGGGCGTCTCTGCCGTCCAGGGGTGCCTATGCTATCCAGAGGGTGTGCTGTCCATGGGGTGCTTTTGGTATCAAAGGGCGTATTTGCTGTTTTGGGGGCGCCTATCCTATCCAGAGGGCGCCCCTGCTGTCCAGGGAGCGCGATTGCTATTAAAGGGAGCTTATGATATCCAGAGGGGTGCCTTTGCTCTATGGGGGAGGGGGCGCCTCTTAGTGTACAGGAGTGCCTGTGCTAACCAGAGGGCGCCTATGCTATTCAGGGGCGTCGTTACTCCCCAATTGGGGGTGCCTTTTTCTGTCCAGGGGCGCCTCTGCTGTCTAGAGGTCGCCTTTGCTATCCAGAGGGGCGCTTTTACTCAAGGGGGTGGGCACCTTTTGCTGTCCAGAGTGCAGCTTTCATGTCAGGGGGCGCCATTCATATTTGAAAGTGTATTTTATTTTACACAGAGGGTACTACCCCTTCAGACAGGCGATGTGTCTGATTTTCTCTTGACCGGCCGGGGGCGCCGGCAAAATCCGGGGGTGCCACCCAAATCCGTGAGGGCCTCCCCGTACGAGGTCAAAACCAGGTGTGCAAAAATATACTATTGTACACCATCATTTTTTCAAGGTGTGCAACTGCACACCCTGTCCTGCGGAGTCCGCCGTCCCTGCCGCCGTTGTTCTCGGGAGGGGGGTTTCTCTCTTATCTCTCCAGGGGGCGCCTTTCTTATCAAAGGGCGCGTATGTTGTCCAGGGGGCGCCTTTTCTCTGCGGGGGGGGCGCCTTTTGCTGTCAAGGGGTGCCTGTGCTAACCAGGGGGCGCATGTGATATCTAGGGGCGCCGTTTCTCTTCTTCGGAGGCGCCTCATCTGTCCAGGAGGCGCCTACGCTTTTCAAGGGCGCCTATGCTATCCAGAGGGGCGCCTTTACTCAAGGGGGGCGCCTTTTGCTTTCCAGGGCGCAGTTTTGATGTCAAGGTGCGTCATTCATGTATGAAAATGACTTTTTCACAGAGGATCCTACCTCTTCAGGTAGGCGGTAATTAGGCTTGATTTTCTCTGACCGGCCGGGGGCGCCGGCTGAGGCCTGGGGGGGGGCGCCTCCCTGGACAAAGCCAAAACAAGTGGTGCAAAAAGATACTTTTGCACCACTTGAAAAAAATCGAGTGGTGCAACTGCACCACTTGCACCCTGGAATCCGCCGTCCCTGGTTCGGGGCGCTTCTTTGCTATCATGCTTAGGTCTATTGTTGATTGTTTAGTCCATTCTGAGATTCGCGTGCATAGCGCTTTAGAGGAGCTGGCCCGACCCTCCAAGAATAACTCGATTAGAGAGGGCTCAAATATCCACTTGAATGTTGGGTGATCTGGGTATTGTCTGATATTGGCGGCATACGTAAGGCTGAGACGCTTCCTTCTCAGGTCAAGAGGGGGCTCGTCTGCATCCACCAGTAGGCTGGCCCTACGGGATGTGCGAAGAGCACCTGTGGCGATACGCACGCAGGCATGGTGGACAGCGTCTAGGGGCTGTTTCAGACTATTCAGGGCACTGTCATACACGGGTGATCCGTAATCTAAAACTGATCGAATGAGGGCGCGATACAGCCGGAGAAGGGTGGTTCTATCAGCTCCATATGATGTGCGGGATATTACCTTCAGAATGTTCATGCGTTTGAAACACTTGTCTCGGAGCCGTGATATGTGATTGGCGTATGTAAGACGTTTGTCTAGTGTCATCCCTAAAAACTTTGTCTCCATTACGACAGGTACTCTCCTGCCGTACAGTCGGAGGCTAATATCTGGACATGAGGGGCGGCGGCAAAAGTGCACACATACAGTTTTATCAGTCGAAAACTTGAAGCCGTTTCTCAGACACCACGCAGATAGCTGGTCGAGGCATATCTGAAGTTGTCTCTGAGCTGAAACAGACGTGGAGGTGCTGACCCACACCGCGAAGTCGTCTACAAACAGGGACTTTTCAACTGTCGGTGGCAGAGCGCTGCATATGTCATTGATTAAAATCCCGAACAAGGTCACGCTTAAAACCCCACCCTGGACTACACCGCCCTCCTGGCAGTAGCTTTCAGACAGAGAGTTACCCACTCTCACTCTGAAATTCCGTTCCTTCATGAAATTGTCAATGAAGTATCCCATGTGACCTTTGATACCGGCTTTTCTGGTCTTCTCTAAAATTGCGTGTCGCCAGGCCGTGTCGTGGGCCTTCTCAATGTCAAAGAAGACGGCAAAGACGTGCTGTTTGGAAGAAAACGAACGGCGGACTGAGGTATCTAACGAGACAAGATGGTCCGTTGTGCACCGGCCGGAGCGGAAACCACACTGATCATTAGAGAAGAATTTGGAGCTTTCTAAATACCACACGAGGCGTGCATTTACCATACGTTCCATGAGTTTGCATACGCTTGAAGTCAGGGAAATAGGTCTGTAATGCAGGGGGTCGTTACCGTCCTTGTCAGATTTTAAAACCGGGATGATAGTGGCCTCTCTCCATGAACTAGGGAAGTCGTGCGAAACCCAAAGCGAGTTGAAGAAAGCCAGCAGTGACGATAGTGACCTTTCATTAAGATGTTTGACCATGTCAATGTGTATGGCATCTTGACCGGCGGCCTCGACCGTGAGAGTGCTAGTTGAAGCTCTCCAAGAGAGAAAGGCTCATTGCATTCGAATTCTTCCGCTGAGCTAAAATTTACTGGTATGCGCTCCTTCTGCTGTTTGTATCGTTTGAACCTGGAATCGGTACAGCCCGACTGCCAGCGGGCAGCCGAAAGCATTTGAGACATCAGCAGGGTTAGTGATGTCGCCAGTGGGGCCGGAGAGCACTGGCAGCGATGTAGCAGAACTACGGCCGGATAGGCGATGCACTCGGCGCCAGATTGTACTTAGAGGTGTAAGTCTATTTATGGTATCGATGTACGCTCTCCACGTCCTGCGCTTTGCGTCTCGAACAGTCCGTCTCGCCAGAGCCTTGGCACGTCGGAATCGTATCAGGTTGTCCGTTGTCGGGCGTCTTGTAAAAATTCTTAAACATCGTCGTCGTTCTCTAATATCTTTTTTACATTCCTCAGTCCACCACGGTACAGGGATACGGCGAGGCAGTGGGCTGGTTTTAGGAATATAGGTATTAGCCGTGTCGACTAATCGGGAACGCATTATATCGTAAAAAGTTGTTGCTGTATCATCCTCCTCCGGGGTGAAATCCAATACACAGTCGGCAGTGAGGCCTTCCCAGTCTGCACGTTTCAGGTTCCACTGCGGTGTTCTCATTCCTGGGTGGGGGGTCTGGGACCACAGAGAGGTCAAAATCCGTGAGGTCTGTGCAGTCGAAGTAGGAACCTGAGATAACGCCATGAGAGATAAATTTACCTTCGGCCCCCCGGGTTACCAGCTGTCAATAGCTGGGCCCGGGGGCTGGTACAGTGCCTACGGGGGCAGGTGCGCCCGTCTCAGCGGGGCGAGAGATAATCACGCAACCCCTCCAATCAGAACGCACCCACCCCCTTGACACCATCAGCCCAGTGGGCCGGCAGGGCCATGAGTCGGGACGAAGCAAAACGCGGCACCCATCACGCAGCGGAGACTGCGGTCCACCAGGCGCGCGCAAAAGGCCGGGGTCTCGAAAAACGACGGTTTCCGAAACCCCGGCCCGCGTCGCGCCCGGCAAGAACTATCACTGTCCCCACCGCGAAGGGCGCCGCGCCGCACGCCCGAAACATAATCCCCCCTGCCCAGCTGGACTGACCCGCCCGAGGGGGACCTCAACACCCCCAGGATCCCGTCAACCTCGTCGCCGGGGCTCGAGATAGGCCTCGAGTGGGCGCCTTACACCCATAAAATGCCGAAGAAGGCAAATAACTGTGGGACCAATAACTGAAGCGTAAAAAGAGGACAGGAACTAAAAATAATCAACTAAATAAGAAAACAAAAACAAACAGGAGCTACATACTGGGAGGTGCAGGACAGATCTGACCCGATCCAATACGGTTACCGACCAGGTAACAGAGGGCCCGTAAGGCAGTCATCAGCATCGCCGCGGACCTCATCACCAGAGCCACCGACGACAGATGCCGACTCTAACCGACCGAAGTCGGAAGAGGCGGCGGCCGTCGGAGGGCTAGAAAAAGATGTATCCGCGGCGATGCGACTAAGTGCCTCCCAAGGCTGACTGGGGCCCCGGGCGCGTCACACCCCGTTGCTCAATCTTTACTTGCCGGACGAATCCGGCAAGTAAAGATCGGTCCCCTGAGGGGGTGCAATGTTGATACTTCTATGAAATGGGAGAATTCTGAATTGTTCGTACATGTAAATGTATTGTTGCTAAGTATTTAGCACATCACGATGATACATTTGGCGTATTTTGAGTGAGAGAACGGGAAGATCATTTGACACGAGGGGACCGGCACTTCAGTAATGGCTAACCTCTAGCGCCGAGAAGCTGACTCTACGCCTTGCGCGCAATATCCGTGCTTCTAATAATTGAAAAGGTCAGTACTCCAAATCCAAACGCGGCGTGTGGATTTAAGAACTGCTATTTTCTTCTCAGATTATTAGGCTTACATTTGGTATCCAACAATACCAAGTCAGTGACAAGGAGGCTAGAGAGATACTTTTGTGCATTTGAATTACACAAGATCAAAAATTGTTCAAAAAGCCCTCGATGAACTAATTATATAAATTGATATAAATTTTCATATATTTGGAATCAGCACGCTCTCAGCTTTCCAATGATGTAACTTTTATTCATTGGGGCACACATTGCCTTCCAATGAACCGTGTCATGGAGAGGACGCCAAGACGCAGCACTCGCCTCAGATGGAGCTGAAACCTTTAGAGAGACTGGGTTTGTGGGCTCGCTGCCACTCTCTAGCCCAGAGTCAAAAATCGTGTCACAGAATCTCGACAACGGCAAGTTTTCGTCGACGTACACACCTTTCCGAAAGCAAAATTCTTTCCGCTGTCTTGCGGACGAATTGCCTTTATTCACAGCCCGGAAGGAGTAAAGAAAACACATAAATAAGAATGGGTGATTGGAAAAAATATGTATTCATAAACATATAGAATTTATACAATCGAGGTAATCAAGCCAAATAAACAACTTAATATCAGTCGCGATTAAAAATGTGCCGAGGGTCGGAGTGGCGTACGTGGAAAGGAGGGCGGGAAGCGGGAGAAGTCGTCGGTCGGGGCTCGTCTCGACGGCTGGTCGAAGCGGGCCGGCCCGGCGACACCAGACGCCCGGACGCCGCGGGCTACGAGTGCGGGCTCCGGTGGCGTCCCGCTAACGGCCAGAAGCGCCACCTAGCCAGCAGAAGCGGACACAGAAGAGCACAGCGACTGGCGGACGCGGTCGCGCAAGCTAAGGCACAAACCGCCACCAGTGACAGCTAGCGTGCGCCGCCTGCAGCGGGCGCGCCCGTGCGGCAGTGCACGGCGCCTTCGGTCGCCACTCGACGCCGCCGCTGCTCAGTGCAAAACCAGTACAATGTAAAGCAAATAAATCTACTGTGAATGCGTTATACTGTCCTCCAGCGAGGCCGCGCGACACAAGATCCACGGCCACCTCAGTACACACGGCATTAAATGCACAATCTTACATGCCCAATCCTGAGGCGCACGACGTACACCACTAGCAGACATACCTATTGTCTAGATCTCGCTCTCTGTACATCATCATTCAATCTAAAGATATCAGTAGGTCTCTCTTTGCATCTGGCTCTCTCCCACCTGGAGCTCTCCGGTGTTTTTTGCTCGGAGCCCTGGCGCAAGTACGTGGGGATCCGGGAGACTGCGCTCCGCCCCGACCGGCGCTACCGCGCATGCGCGTGCAGAGGTGATGAAGCAGCGCCTCTGAGTCTGTCTCGGTGCTCTTGGGCGGCGGCAGGCTCACAGACCGGTGCTAGGTCGGCTCTCGAGGAGTGCTGGCGTGCATTTGCGGACACAATCGGCTATTGCTCGGTGCTACTCACACTGACTCGACACACGGCGCGCACACCGAACGTCCGCCAGGAGCGCGCCGCCGTCGGCAGCTCACAGGCGCCGCGCCCACCGTCGGCATCATCACAGACAATCACCGTCACAGCATCGGGCGGCGGCGGCCGGCCTCACGTCACCGGCGCACCGGGCCGTCTGCGCTGCCCTCTCGCGCGCGACTAGTGGGGGTGGGTGTGTAACAGAGCGGCGGCGGCGGCGCACCTAGCAGCACTTGCCGCCGGCGTGGTGGGCGGGCTTCTCCTGCGGGAACCGGTCCGGCAGCGGGTCTACGTCCCGGCCCGGCGACTTGGCCAGAATGGCGTCCGCCAGTTCCGTGAACGCCCGCTCGATGTTGATGTTGGCCTTGGCCGAGGTCTCCAGAAACCGGATGCCGTGCTCACGCGCGATCTGAGGACAGGAAACATGAGGTTGACGAGGTCCTCGAAAGGTAAGGATTCTGTTACTAATGTGAAAAAACACCTCATTGGATTTTTACTAAATGGAGCCGAACAAGCCGAAGCGGCATTCAGCATAGCAAAGCACCCATGGTTCAGAACATTATTAGCGAAAGGTAAGGAAGAAAATAATAAATTCTCACCAACAGGGAATGAGGCTTAAGCGTAAGCTGGTCTATTTCTAGTGCCGAATCAACTTTATCTTTTAGCAGGTGATCAAACACAAATCGAAATTTGGCAAACGCTTTTGTAAAAGAATGAACTTTTTAAAAACAAATTGCGTTACTCAGAAGGCACGGACGGTGAGTAAGCAGCACTTCGCTCCTTCTCACTGCGACCAAGGTTTCCAACAACAATAATTATTAGGCCTTATCGATGCACGAACTGCCAGTGTCATATGGCGGAGCCAACTCTCCCTGCTGGACGGGTTTCTCGGGAGCCAGCTCGCTCCTTGTTCAGGGAAGTTGCCGGGCCTTGAACCCGGGTCGGCTGGGTGGAAGCCAGCTACGCTGACCACTCCATCACCGCGCCCCCAGAGCCTTGGTAGGTTTCATAGGCCACATATATCGGTCAGAACTGCCACCAACCGCAACCACCCAAAGCCATGGACTGATTTTTGACCCCCAGAATCGATCACGCCCGTAGGTTTTGCCTACTGGTTGGACGAAACAGCCCATAATACCGACAAACCGCAGCCATCGACAGAACACAGAAACACCACTTCCTGTGATTTCACCGGAAAATCGTGGAAAACCAGCCCACCTGAAGGTTTCTGCCAAAGTAATCACTACGGCGTATAATCTGAGAAAGCTGCCTCACGAACATATCCATTTTATCCATTATATTTTATCTCAGAAGATATTCAGATATCATTAAAGGGAAACACGATCCTGACTTATAAACACACTCCATATAATATACTAAACAGGATTAATCATAGGGGCATTCCAGGACAGATCGACCAAGGCTTGACACCACCATGTCTAGAAAAAATCTGAAACTTTGTCTCCGGGGTAGTTTTGGGCCAGAAACACGCCTGTGAGAATCTCAGCCCCCTCCGACCAACGGTGACCGAGTTATAGCCCGAGGCACTTTCGGGAGGTCACGTTGTAGACTCATCTTTGATGCTTCATAACTCAACAACGCATCACCTGATTAACAAGTTTTGTATATCATTGAACTCGTCTTGAATTATAGTTTATTTTGAAAAAGAAAATGTTAAAATTTGAAAATTTTTGACTTTTAATTTATTTGACCTTTTCCTTTTTTACCTAGCTTGACCTTTTCCCAGTTGAAATTGCCCTTTTAGACACCTCAAAAATGTTTCTTTATAAAATATCTTTCGATAGCAAAAATAAAAAAATGCGTTCTTGCTATAAGTTCCGAATATTTAGCACCTAAGGTAGGTATGTACACGGTTTTTGACCATTGCGGTAGTACAGCCTTATGTTTAACGCCGCAAATATAGCGATTGCTTTTGTAATCGGTCGCTGGAAATCATACTCCATTGTCTTTACGAAATTTTAATCGTACAAGTATCCGAATTTATGACAATTAACACGCGCCCACCCGAGGGGGTGGGCAACCGGCCTCCTCAGGTTTCCACAGGTAGTAAAAAAACACCTTCGCGCAGCGCCACCGTACTTCATGTACCTCTAACTCGAAATTTTTGCAGCTTCTGGCAAAATTTTAGGTCTGGGTCATAACAGGTCAGACCGCCAACCCAGGTCAAGAGACCTAACCTCAAACTTTGGGAGGTGCATAAATCATGTCAAATTTAGCGTATCGTGGTTAGAATCGCATTACATAGTAAGATCGCCTAGCAAGATAATTTTTCGTAGCAGGATTTCTATATCGATAACCGGGAGCAGGGCAAAGGTCATGATCTTTCCATTATAAATGCATGGGGCGATTGGTAAATTTCGATAACTTGCGAGAATTGAGAATTGTCGAGAATTGCGATGGAGGTTTTATTTTTACATTGTCGTGTCTGACTTGCCACTGCAGTTTGATTAATATTCTTTTTACCATACAGACCTAAGCCTGGCTCTAGGTCAAAGCAGGTTAATTTTGACATTTGACTAGGCAATATTATAAGATACATAATCCGTTTGGGCTCAACAAGAGTGTTCCAATGGTGCTGAACTTTTATATCTACGGCTCTTCTCTGTCACCTATTATGCCACAAAATTTAGGTTTCCACTTAGTTCCCGTAAGAAATACTGTGACCTTGAGCAACCTCAAAGGCGACACGACCAAACGATTGTATGTAACATATTCGGTAATGATTAAAACTGGCTATTTAGCGGCATCACTCCCAGTGCACTGTGTCATTATTTATCTGGAATTCTCGGATCCGTGTCAGCTATGAAATGATCACCTTGTAAAAATATCATGAGGCAACCTGTTCAAGCGACCAAGTCGAATGCGTTACAATTTCAGGACATTTTGTCGAATATATGAGCAGATTCAAATTACTTCTTGGGAATGAAAGCCTCTCAGACACGTTTGTTTACATTGCATGAATCCTCTCAAACATATGCTGTGCTGCATTGGATCAGCTTGCATCGATACTATTTTCCATCTCCGGGAACGATGTAATTGTGTGAGTTAGTGGTGCTCATAGGATAAGTTATACTTGTTTCAATTATTGATAAGGTCGCGACATCTTTGTAAATTTTTGTTTAAGGCTGAAAGGTTCATTATTAATAAGTTCATTTGCCCTCGTCTCCCTCGAAACAAGGAATCCATTTTTATCACTTTTAATGGCTGCAGTTTTTCTGTTTATAAATATTGCCCAAGTTGTTGCCAGTTCAGTTTTTTTATACATTTTGTACAAGTTGTTCTCAGTTCGATTGCTGGAGTCGGGGTCTCACTAAAGTCATCAATGGACTTGTCACGGAGACCCCGACTCCACCATCCGAACGAGCAACTCCCACAATGAAGGGTTGATTTTAGAAGCCAACGTTTAACGTCCCACACAGCACAGGGACGGCCGCCCCGCTCAGGTCACCCTCTCACCAGTCAGTTGCCAGCCGACCTGTACGTTGGGTAAGCTATTGAGCGCCGGAGCGTCTCAGCGGAACCGATCCCAAGCCTGGACATGCACTGCCACTGCATGCTTCTGAGCCGCGGGCCGGAGCCCAACGCTCTACCAACTGAGCTACCGGGGCGGCAAGGAGGCGGTTTTAGGAGTAGGTGTCTCACTAGAGTCATCAAGGGACTTTTTACGGAGACCCTGACCTCACCACCCAAACGAGCAACTCCCACGATAAAGTGTTAATCAAGGAAACAAAGTTGAAAGTCCCACAAGGCATAACGACGACCGTCTACCTCAGGTCACGCCCTCACCACTGAGTTGCCTGCTGGCCTTCAGCATTTACGGTACCTACCACCTCCCAGTTGACCTAAATTATTTTTCCAGAAGTTGCAAAATGTTGTGTTAGAGGTAGATGGAGTACGGTGGCGCTGCGCGAAGGTATTTTTTTACTACCTGTAGAGACCTGAGGAGGCCGGTTGCCCACCCCCTCGGGTGGGCGCGTGTTAATTTTCATAAATTCGAAAACTTGTACGATTAAAATTTCGTAAAGACAATGGAGTATGATTTCCAGCGACCGATTACAAAAGCAATCGCTATATTTGCGGCGTTAAACATAAGGCTGTACTACCGCAATGGTAAAAAACCGTGTACATACCTACCTTAGGTGCTAAATATTCGGAACTTATAGCAAGAACGCATTTTTTTATTTTTGCTATCGAAAAATATTTTATGAAGAACCATTTTGGTGGTGTCTAAAAGGGCAATTTCAACTGGGAAAAGGTCAAGCTAGGTCAAAAAGGAAAAGGTCAAACAAATTAAAAATCAAAAATTTTCAAATTTTAACATTTTCTTTTTCAAAATAAACTATAATTCAAGACGAGTTCAATGATATACAAAACTTGTTAATCAGGTGATGCGTTGTTGAGTTATGAAGCATCAAACATGAGTCTACAACGTGACCTCCCGAAAATGCCTCGGGCTATAACTCGGTCACCGTTGGTCGGAGGGGGCTAAGATTCTCACAGTAGAGGTAGGGGGGTACAATTTTTTTGTTTCAGATCCTGGTCGTACTGCATTTTTTGGATGTAATATGACCTAATGAGGAAATAGAAAATGCAGAAAAAAATATTTGTACAAAACCCATCAGCACCACTCGATTTAACTAATTAGCTTAATGAGCTGCAATAGAGCCGCTATATCTCCTGAGCAAAGCCAGTTAGGGCTAATTTGAAGCTACCTAGCCCCACTAAGTTGACAATAAGGATTCCATATAAATTGTTTTCAGTGAGATAATTACCTAATTTTACCTAATTAAATTAATTATGCTAATTAGCTGCAATAGAGTTGCTTTGTCCCCCGAGCAAAGCCAGTTACGGCTAATTTGAAGTAACCTTCCCCCACTAACTCGACTATAAGGATTTCAAATAAAAATGCTCAGGTAAATGATTGCCTAAGTTCTCCTAATTAAACTAATTATGTTAAACAGATGCAATAGAATAGGTATGTCTCCCAAACTAAGCCAGTTATGGCTAGTTTAGAGTTAGCTCCCCAAAGGTCACTATAAGGATCTGGAATAATATATTTTCAGTTGGACAATTGCCTCTAGGCTTTGTCCGAAATATTTGGAATTTTTATTTGTACCCTAATAAACCCTTGTAAAGCTGTTTGAACATGACAATGTGATGCCATGATGCACCCGATCCATCTGCCCCTTGTCACCGGCCTTCACTAGACCTGCCACTAGGGGCACGTTCCCGACAGGTTCATTTGCACTTCTGATACGCACGATTCCGACACATTCCGACACGCTCGACAAGAGCGCAGCGTCGACCTCACTCGCCGATGAATTCTACCTGGGGATTTAACGACGCACCAACTGCCAGGGTCATACGGCACGAATTCGACCTGTTCTGCGAGTCGGAAGGCGTGGTGAAACACATGGTACTCTACCACGAGTGGCGCTTCACGAAACCCGGTTACGCGTTTGCGTCTCTGGTGCACGCTATGCCGCTGCTGCGCAGATTAATTGCAGAGACTGGTCGCAAGAACTTCCTGGTGAAAGAGTGCAATCTTTACCTGGAGTGCGAGGTCTTCGAGACTGAGCTGCGCGTGCTGGTATACTTCACCCAGATGGTGACGTCACTCCTGCTCCACTGCATCGAGCAGTGCTCACAGGTCCAGCTGCTCAAGCTCCTTCCGCAGCTGTAGGTCGACCTGGCCCGAGGCAGGATGGACACACTGCAGCAGACGCGCCACTGCCGGTGAAACCGCCGTCGAATGTCCTACAGCAGGAAGTACTCCAGCAGATGAGCGCTGACGGCAGTCGGACTGTAAAGCTGCAATGCGGACGCGAGTACGGCTTCACATTCGAAGACGAGACACCGCCGCGCGCCGCACAGCTCCATTTGCTGCCAGAGCTGGATTTGGCAAATAAGACAACACACAACATCGATGCTGAGCGCGACTTAGCAAAGTTCAGCCACTTCGCAGCAATTGCTAAGTTCCGCAACAAGAAGTTCTTTGAGAAGGGCATCCGAACAGATATGACGGTGTACCAGTCGGAGATCCAGACTGTTGACCGAGTCACTATCGCCATCAAGTCGGTTCTCGCCGATCGCGAGTCGTCGTGGGCAGCCCAGCAGCGTACGGACCTGCGCGAGCGATTGCAGTGGAAGTCGGCCACCAGGCACCACCAGCGCGACTACATGCGCCGCCTCCTGGTGGAATGCAAGCGCTGGGGCGATCCGTCCACAACAGTCGACGAGCTGCTCGTGTCTATCCGGAATAACTCAGACATCGACGAGCAGCTCGTGCGCACTGAGCTCGCATTCCATAGGCATTCTCGCCCAGCAGATGTAGCAGCAAAACCAGAGCTTTTCAAGCTCGTGTGAGTATCACATGCTGAGCGATTTGAGAATCTGTGTGTGCTTCTAACTGAGGACACAAACGAGGCAAGTGGCGCTTGCTGAGGCTCGATTGTGAGCTTGCTCACAAATGATGAGCTGGCCGTGTGTTTGCGTTCACAGCAGGAGGCTACGGCAGGAGGAGACGGTAACTGCGCGGACGCTGTGACCAACACACCTGTGCCTGAACTGATGGTGCTGTTGGTCGTAATGTGGCAGGTGGCGGTAGACTGCGTCGCTTGGTTCCTGTGCTACCCAAAGGAGGTGCGCGAGGATGGGAACATCGTCGTCGAGCACCTCGAACGGGTGAACAAGAAGTCCGACTGACTGTGGTGGCACCCGGTCGTTGAGGACGTTCAAGTCACTCAACCAGGACAGTTCTTCTATTGCTCCGTTGAGGGCGAGTGGCCCTACTCTGATCCTCGAGCCATTCGGCTCACTTTGATGAACTTCCAGTCTGTCGCTAACATTGGCGGACGCAGGGGGGCCCATTCCAGCCATGCCCCCCAAAGCGCTGGAGGGGGCCAAACTATTTTTGCCCCCAAAGACCGAATAATTTTTTTAGAAAAAATGGTGTTTACACTAGGTCTGTCAAGCAAAAAATAGTTCGTCTCCCCCTCCCCCCAAAGAGAGCGATCATGCACTTGGAGAGGTAGCTTATACTAGGTCTGTCAAGCACCCAAATTGCACGTCCAACCCCCTCCCCATCCCGCCCCCCAGGAGGACAGGCAGATATGTGTTTGGCCCCCAAAACTCGGGTCTGCGGCCGCCCCTGGTCGCTAATGTCTTTTGCCACAACCATTTCGAAAATTGAACACAGTGTGGGTACTTTGGGATTTGTTCGGCCAAGAAGCTGAACTTTGACAAGTCCTGTAATATATTTGTGGTCGGCCCGGATGGTCGATGGTGAGCGCGTGCTGAGTGGTGTTGTTTGGGTCTGACTGCTGCACTGGGATTGTGTCAGCCTGAGCCTGGTGAGCTGACAGTGGGTGGTGCACTCATGAGAACTTTCCTGCTGGCAACGTAAACTTGGGTGGCCATATGAAGTCGTTGGGGGGGAGATTCATGAACCGTGTTGTGCGTGCTGGCGTTGAATGGAGGACTCCCTCCGCACTTTCAGAAAAGGGGAGATCTTATCCAGATCGGAAACAATTCGGTAAAATATAGTGGAAAAATTTTCTTGTAGACGACTTAGTGTGGTAAAGTAGCTTCAAATAAGCCATAACTCGCTTTGTTTGGGAAATATAGCTAATTTATTGGAGCTAATTACCATGATTAGCTTAAAGGGAATGTGGCACCTTGGTCGAATCCTGGAATTTGGTGCAATTAGGGGAACTTGTAGCCGAAAATCATGGAAGGGTTCATGATTTCTCTGAAAAATGTACAATAAGCTCAATATTTTGATTTTTAAAATGCTCCTCTAGGGAAAGAAATAAATACTTCCCTGTGGATTATGTCATGATCTGGCAACCACTACCATATTCAATAGGATTCAAGGGCTTCGATTGACTGATACTCATCGTGACGTCCTCATATGTTGTCACACCAACAACTGACAGCCTGTGTTCTGCTGCTAAGGGTACATGAGGGGCACATTTCATGCAGTTTTTAGCTTTTCTCTACGGAAATTTTGAGTTTCAAAACAAGCTATATACAGCGGACCAGGTTTTCCGGCATGCTTTACAACTTGGCTATCTCAGGTAAAATCACGTTATAAAGGTGCCACATTCCCTTTAATTATATGAAGTTACACAATAGTCTAATCGAAAACATGTTCATTGAAATCCTTATAGTCGACTTAGTGGGGATAGGTATCTTCAAACTAGCTGTAGCTGCCTTTGATCGGATGATATAGCAACTCTATGGCAGCTAATTAATATAATTATTTTAACTAGCTAAAATTAGGTGATTATCTTACTGAAAATATTTTACATGAAATGCTCATTGTCGACTTAGTGGGGGTAAGTAGCTTCAAATTGGCCATAACTGGCTTTGTTTGGGAGATACAGCAAATCTATTGCAGCTCATTATATTAATTATTTTAATTAGGTGGTGCTGATCAATTTTCAACAAATCAATTATTTTTCATTTTTTGGTGTAAGGTGTGATCAAATGTCATCGAATAAGCACAGTACCCGCTTTGTACCAGCTAAATTTCAAAAGCTGACTCCCTACCCCCTACCTCTACTCACAGGCGTGTTTCTGGCCCAAAACTACCCCGGAGACAAAGTTTCAGATTTTTTCTAGACATGGTGGTGTCAAATTGAAATATTTTTGGTCGTTTTGTCCTGGAATGCCCCCACAGTGACAATTCCAGCAACAATATTCGCTATTTAAGAACAAAAACAAATAAATAAAAGCGTATTGGCGGGTCTCTGATCCACTCACAGCGAGTGCATTTGTGTAGAGCGGGTCAGAATGGCAACTGCTGACTGCAGTCACGTATATATCTTTCGTTATCGCTTTAACAGTCATTAGCCAAAGAAGCCCACTAGCCCGGCTGGGGGCCTGCCCCGGCACTCACCGCTTCGCCCCGCTCCTTGGTGATCATCCGCTTGTCCTCGATGTCGCACTTGTTTCCCAGGATCATTTTCTCCACGTCCTCGTTGGCGTGCTGCCGGGAGACCGGGTGGCGAGGTTAGTGACGTCCCGCTCTCGCACTCACCAGCTGGACAGGGAGATTATCGCGCACAGGCTCACATGCACATCTGAATCGAGACAATATTTACCATAGAGATCTACTATAACTAGAGAGGACATCCTGTACAAAATGGTAATACCCCAACGTCAAAATCGAATGTTTTGTTGGGACAAATATTGGCCAGGTTAATTGGAGAATCACGTGCTAGTTTCAATGAGAGCTTCTGGATTTAGGCCACGACTAAATAATTTTCGCAGAGAAAGACATTATTCATTGCGAGGATTCTTGGCACATTAGGTCGTAGTCATGACAACCTTTTCTGGAATTGTGTGAATTGAATTAAATTGGATACCATTAGCAGAGAGGTGTTTCAGTAAGCAGTCACGAGCTTCCTCTCAGAGGTTTAGATTTGTACTAACAAAACGTTCAATTTTGACGTTCACACAGGTGTGCTGTCCGCTCTAGTTATAGTGTATCTCTATGATATTTGCAGTCAAAAGCGTCACCTGGGGGTTGCTACGTTACAAAAGAGTATCTATTCTTGAAACTCAAATACCGAACCATTGGAAATGGACCCATGCTTGGGAAAGGCGTGGGCACTCCAGTAACCGTCCCGCACCGCGCCTGCTGGTTATCGTCAGGGCCGCGGAGTTGATCGGAGTCGACACTTCTATACTTTTGGCCAAAGTCGGAATCGATGACATGTTAGCCGATTCCGACTACGTGCCGGAGTCAGGTTTCAAATTCGTCACGAGTGGCCGCGAGCTGCACAGCCATCACAAAGTCTGGCATGAATGGCACAAGGATAATGAAGATGCAGAGGAACCTAATTCTCTATCCACTACATTTTTCACTGCTCCGACGCATTCGGACGTGGCCAGTGCGCAGCCTATCAAATCGGATAACTATAAAGGCGCCGCCCATCTTTGCTGCCATTGCGGCCAGTAGTGTACCCAAGAAACAGCATATACGACATCGGCGCAATAACGACATTGGCGAACAAGTGATTCTTCCACTATGGTTTATCTTCTTAGCGTGGGGGACGTGGCAATATATATATATATATATATATATATATATATAGAGAGAGAGAGAGAGAGAGAGAAAAGACAGAGAGAGAGAGAGAGAGAGAGAGTGAGAGAGTGAGAGAGAGAGAGAGAGTGAGAGTGAGAGTGAGAGTGAGAGTGAGAGAGAGAGAGAGAGCGAGAGAGAGAGCGAGAGAGAGATTGAAAGATATATTGAGAGAGAGATTGAAAGATATATTGAGAGAGATATTGAGAGAGATATTGAGAGAGATATTGAAAGATATATTAAGAGAGATATTGAAAGATATATTGAGAGATAATTTTCTTTTTCTTGTTCTGGTAGTGTATTCAAATATAAGCTTTAACATATCTCACTACAGCTAAAACCATACTCGGAGCCGGAGCCGACTCCGATGAAATGCTGCTTACTCCACAGCACTGGTTATCATTTCCCCGCTTCCGTGCACTCCAGGAAGAGATTTCGACACAATAACGTCAGTGCCGTCAGTGGTGGATGGACCCGGAGACTGGAGGCACGTGAACAACAGCCGGGGCCGGCTGGGTTCGCGCGATTTCACGGCGTCCGTCACACACAATCAGTGCCTTTCTCCTGCATGAATGCCTCACGTTCAGCACGCACTGCAGTGCTGGCCACACATTCGGCGAGCAAGGACCCCTGGTGACAGTGGTCGATGAGAGCACCGCATTCGAATGTAGCCATCTCGTTCGGACTACTTCACCAGACTTCATTATTATTGGAGCTGTTCCCCTAAGGAAAACCGATTTTTCCAATCCGGAGCGTATTCATAACATTTCTGCCGAACCACTTATAAAACAGGAGCAACTCTGCTACAATTATGCTTATTTGAAACAACAGTATAGATCTGCCTCCATTCCATCAGTAACAAAGCGGGAAGAGACGATTCAAGACCTGCAGTTTGACAGTTTTAGTCAGTGACGAATCTAGCCGGTCGGTTTGGGAGGGGCAAACCAATGTCAAAAGTCGAAAAAGCGTCACGCGGCGAAAACTGCCCTAGAATATCACTTGGCGGTATAATTTTGGTATTTGAGGCGAAAAACAAAAAAAGCCTCACGGGTTGAAAAAATATGTGTTAGAGATACTTTTTCCGGTCCGAGGCCCAATATTTACACTGAACTTTACTGGTTCTGTTTGAAGTTGAGAGTTAAAGCACCAAAATCTTGCTTATAAACTAAAAAAGAGTCGGGGAAAAAGGAAGTCAATCACTTTGGGAGGGGGCAAAAACATAGTTTTGCCCCGAGCTTTTCCGTTTGGGGGGCAAATGCCTTTTTTGCCCCCCCTTGATCCGCCACTGGTTTTAGTAGCATCCCGACAGTGAGTCCAGCATCCGAATCCGCAGCTGACACCAATTGTAATCAATGCCAAGGCCGGTACACGGCCCAGGCCACTTTCAATGTCGATGTAAATGGACAGATCACACAAATACCGACCATAAGCGAGATAACGGCAGGGGAGGAGGTGGTAGAACCTGACAGAGAACCCATCTAAATATCCCGTACATGGAGTTTATCACGTACTGTCAATGCTGGTACAAAAACTGAAATGATATTGCATGACAGCAAAGCAAACCATTTCATGAATATTTTTCATTCTGTTGACAAAAAACTGTCCGCCGAGAGCGAATAATACCATTCCTAGGACCACTAATGACATTGCTATAAGCGGGTACCCTATTCCTTATTACGGTTACACACGCCTTCGCTCCCAATTTGCAGAGACGTTCCTGAAATCAAACGTTTCGGAGCGGACCAAACTTCAACTGGCATGAATAAATCAGCGTTGCCGTCCCGGTGAAAACTGTCAGCGTGGCTGTAAGGCCCGGTTTAGAACATCCCTGCTGACCAAAAATGTTGAAATCCAGGCTAACAGCTCTGCCATATTTCGCTTTGCTAATGTGAGGAGTGCAAACATTACAAGCCATGTTTTGGCATCATCCCGGCACAATGTGCCGGGCTAATAGCCAAAACATGTCATGCTGTCGCACGAATTTTGTTTGTGTCGCGATTCGGATTCCAGGCGTTCTGCAGGGACCTAAAACGCCAAAGTCGTTACGTAAGATGTTGAAGCCCGTGCCACCATATTTGGTCACGTTTCCAGAAGCGAAAACTTCCGAGTGGAGTTCGAGGACAAACACAGAGTACCTGACCAGTGCGAGTCGAACACTGCATTTTGACAGCCACATGTGTGGCGGATTTTGGAACTGTCCTGGATCTCTGCCAGAATGTCTGACCTCGATCCGACAAGAACTGGGTCAGGAGAATGATATCCAGCACTGTTCAACGTAAACAAAATGCGATTGTTGACGGTGAGTCGTATCTTAGGCATACTTGTGAAACAGAATAAAAGAAATCGACCTAATTACACACTGTCCGTGGGTGGCGGCCTCGGTAATCCGACAATGTAATTTGACAAGTCTACATAACTACATCACTGCCCTCAAACCGCTAAATCACAACCAGGAAACACGCTGCTAATGTTTTTCCATCGGAGGTATCAATTGGGACCAGACGTGATCAAAGTCCCACTTTCCATCGCGCCTGTTCCCACACGAGTCGGTGTTGGAACAACTCAACTGCCATAAAGAGCCTCCGACAGAAGTGGACTTTTCCAACATACTCCTCGTTCATCCACCATGTTGACCAACATGGGACGACACATTAGTTGGTTCCCCACAAACAAGGATGCCGTTTCCTGGCCTGCGACGCCAGGCCTGTTTAGGACCTGATTCGAGAGACTAACCAATCCGGTACGGAACACTGCCCATACCGACTCGGTAATCCGTCCACCAGGCATAATTTTTGTCCAGTGCGGTTTACCTATCTTACTAGTGCCGCGTTCTTTCCCCCGGGGAACTGGTTGACTACGGTTTGCCTGCCCAACTGAAACTGACTCGTTTCCTAGAGTCTGGCGGCTACCAGCGGCGTCACGCTGTCTTCCAGCGTCAAGGGACGCGGGGCACGTGCCGAGACCGCTTTCACACTCAATACTGTACATGCAATCCGATAATCACTCAGATGAAACATTTTGAAGAAGTTTTCGCTGAAGGAAGAGCACAGTCATCATTTTTTCTCCAAAGGATAGGCACTGACATGACAACACAGGTTTCATACGCGCTAGTAAATAAGTTTGACGTCTCTCTCATCGGTCCAATGTACTAATGGCTGCATTGTGCGAGATTGTTCCGGACAATATCTGTCCTACAACGCCGTCTGCATTTCTCCCGCAGCCAAGGGTATATACACATCGCCAAAGGTGTGAACAAAATTTTGGCAATTTCTGACAGGAAACGCAAGTGGGATACTACTGACTAGGTAGCTAGTAGTGCACCGCGTCCTCAGAAACACAACTGCATAGCTTCGCACAACTCCCGCAATGGTCGAGTGAAAATCAGGGGTCCAGTTCTCTGACGGATTCAGACAAACCTGACGGGGCCTGTAAGAGCGGCCTGCCAATAACTTATAACAAAAGCTGAGATAATTGTTTCCCGGTCATTTCAAACCTCAAACCCGTGACTCGCACGTAACGGGAACAATAACGCACGAACCCCGACCACACAGATTTTGGACGTGGTCAGGATTCGTGCATTCAACCTGCATTCTCCTCCCCAATTGTCACAAATGCTGCCCGAAATACCCATCAGCTAGGCCACACTCGCCAACACCTTCACGCGTGAGACAAAAGAGGGTATTGTGTACTTACATCATCAATATTCCGGAGCCACTTCGCTATGTTGTCAAAGCTCTTGGGATTTGTGATGTCATACACCAGCATGATGCCCATGGCGCCGCGGTAGTAGGAGGTGGTGATGGTGTGAAACCGCTCCTGCCCAGCGGTGTCCCTGCACAGCCGACCTAGCCGTCATATCGACGCCTTCATAGCTCACATGTGGACAGAAAGGCTCACAAACAACACAGAACAGTGGCACAGATACAGAGAAGCCAGCATCCAAACGACTTTACAACGCAAACAGCACAGGTGCTACTTGTTTGCCATTCTTGTGTGTTCTTGTTTCCAGTCACACTGGTTTGTGAGACAATTTTTCCACTTACCATGCCTACATAGCCTTCACATACCATAGATAACACGAAAGTATTGGAATTTTGCCACTTATCATACCTACGTAACCTTCAAATAGAATAGATAAACACTAAGTCAGAGCGACGGAGACTGCGCAACTATGCCCTGTACGTTTAATATCTTAGGTTTCAAAATGGATGATTGTTAAGAGGAGGCTTCTGGGCCCCAAGCATTTCAATGCAGGCCAGTTGGGCAATACTCAGATTCAATGCATCTCAGTTGGGCCCCCATTCCGCATGGGGCTCACCACTTTCCTCCCTGTCTTCCAAAACAAGCTATACTCGTAACATTAGAGGCCAACACGTCAGAAAAGGGGAGAGCAGGGACTAAACCTCATTTTTCTCCCAACAATCGTCTGACATCAGTAACACTGGTGAAAACCTTGATAAATTTCCAGATGAAAAGCGCACAATATGAGAACTAAACCTAATTTTTAGAGCTGTTGGTTTCAGGGTGGATATTTTCTTTCAGTGGCAGGGTTAAGGTTCCCTGGCCATCATTTTGCGGGTACACATCGACAATTATGATAATACTCAATTCGTAAGCTATTTTATCACAATCTGGCTGGGGGAACCGGACGCGCGGTAGACAGTGCGCAGCTGCGCGGGGGTGTAAGTTAGCGCGCAGCGGTTTTTCGAGGGATCCATCGGCGCGCAGCGAAGTTGTGGCGGAAGTAGTGTCGCAACTCGCCGTCTTACGCGCTAACTTTCCGCGTCCTCTCAACAGCGCGGAAGACAGCGCGGAAGCCTGTATGATTCTTTTAAAGTAATAAAAAGATATTGGAAATGTCAGTGAAGCCAAGTTATATGATTTGCGTTCGACAAAACATTTATTTTTAATAAAAATCGAGGCCCACAAACTCCCAACATCTCATTGGGAAATCCTCAGAAGAGACACAGGCGAAGAGAAACGTAGATCACTGCAGCTGTGACAGTGGATCATCAGCCGTAATGCTAACTGCCCTCCAATAAACACTGTTGTTCGCCCCAGGACGTATCTCACGTTTCGTACCACTCACCGTCCCCGAACGGTCTCGTCGTGGCTGACATGGAACGCCAGCGATAACCCAGTTCACCCTGAGAACTGTGGGCGTGAGGATTTCTTAATATATGATGTTGTTTCAAAGGCAGAAAGATAAGGAAAATGGGGTCAAATTCACAGGCGGAATGCAGAAAATGCACTAAATGCACTCACCGAACCAGGCTTCTTGGGGCCTGCCCAGCTCATCTCTCCTCCAGTGCTCCGACTAATCCAATGGCACCATAGTACAACGAGGCAAGTGTGTTGCGTGAAGCCCGTGTCCTGCCCAGATAAATTGACTTGAGGTAGGCTTAAAATAAAAACACATTCGGAGTAAACCAAATCATATCATTTTCTCATGTATGCTTCATTGATTTGGAAATCCCACTTATAAATTGTCGTTTACGGTGAAGGCTTTTCCCTTTATCCGAACCGAGCACTTTTATCATCACCGCACCTCCCAGCGCGGGGCCGTGTCTTCCTCTCATCCCCTCCCCCACAGTCGGCCCGGAAATCCGACACCGTACAGCAGTCATCAGGCTGTAACCTATGACGTGAGTTTACTACGGCCAGAAAAACGCTGTATTCTATGGGAATTTCACCCTTAGCGTCCATTTACGACGGTCGCCGGCACTATTCACCGCCGCCTCGGATTGCCCCCGATGCACCGCGCTAACTTACGCCGCCGCGGAGCTCCGCGCGATCGCTCTCTCCCGAACATCTCTCCAAATGCTTACGCGCAAACTTGCACCCAAATCAGCACGGGCGTAGGGAGAGCGCGGGCGGAAGCTACGCGCAACTGGATCCCCCCAGCCTCTATGTGGAAAATACACCAAATCATGTCATGAAAACAAACAAAAATACGCAGATTTACGACTTCATCGGATTTATTTCAATTTAATTCAGCACAGCACAAGCGAGTAATGCACGAGCAGGAGCTTGGCAGTTCGAATGATTGTTTTCTTTGTTTTCATGAGGGAAAGCAGAGGATCGAGAGTAAGCGTAAGTGTGAGGGGGGATATAAAGCTGCATGCAGTGTTCCCACCAGACTGTAGCCCCCCCCTCTGATCCACCAGATGATCCCTCAGCCCCCGGGCGGAATTTTTCCGAGGGAATGTGGGTGGTGTCGCCATTATATGAGATGGTGTACATCTTCCACACGAAAAATCTAATATCAACAATCCACATCGTTTTGAAGACATTTCATGCACCTTCAGACCCGAAATATTTTCTAAATCATAATCAAGATTTGGTCTTTTGGTACAACTAATTATGCAGATACCTTGCAAAAGCAAAAAAAGGCAAGAGACAAATGATAATATAAAACTGATGGGTTAAAAACTAAAAAAACTAAAAACAATCAATCTTAAAATGTGTCCTACAAAGTTGCAACTTACCATATTTGAAGCTTGATTTTCTTTCCTCTGAGTTCAATTGTCTTTATTTTGAAGTCAATACCTGAAAAAGGGCATCACATTAAAAAGACCAGTCATAAAGATATCTCGTTTCCATCACATCATTATTTTCATATGTGGGGGCAGATAGGGCAGAGAGAGATGAAGGGAACCGACAAATAAAGGTGGTAAACAAAGCATACAACTCAGCACGTAAGAGCCTAATAAGCCCAGTAAGGCATTCTACAGAATAATTTACAAAAAAACAAGGATGCTGGCATCCCGACAGAATCATTTTGTAAAACAATACAGCAGCCAAAAAGAAACAGCGAAAGAGTGCACAGAGAGGGACACCAATAGAAAAAAATCAGCCATGAGAAAATCAATCCAGGCGCGACAAATCCTATCACATTGCCGATAAAGGGACATGCCGTCGGTTAGAACCAATTTTGCAGATAGTCAGTAAGACAAAGGCACACCGAAAATACAATGCCAGATACAAGAAACCACAAATAAGTTAAAACAACAGACAAAAGTAACCCCACAAAATACCTTACTTAACTTACATTGCACATTAATCAAGTAAAAAAGACAACAAAAAATGAAATCAGGTAAGCACTGATCACAAAGGGGAAACAGATAGCACTCTGATATCCTGATCTTGGAAACAACATATACATTTGGAGGCTATTGAGGTTGCTCATGTTAGTACCTTAAAGCGCACACTAGGGAGAGAAGGGGGGCAGCCCATTTTTCTTGGGTGGCCCGAAAACCGTTCGTAGCCGGAAAATGCTGCTTGGCTAAATTCGAGAAGACTTCAGGGTGCTTCGATGGGTGAAAACATTGTAAAAATATATAAAAATCGACTTTGTATGTATGTATGTAATGTATGTATGTATGTATGTATGTATAAGGTGACTATAACTTAAAGGATACTTCCAACGTCACACAAGCATTTTGAGATCGCCACAATCGCGCGGTCGCAACAGCTCGCATGCATTGGAGACTGACTGGTGACATCATAACATCACACAAACAAAATGATAGGTCAAAGTCAACGGTTACAGTTCAATGTCACATAAGGATTTTCAGGGCCATCAGCCCCGGATTTGGGTTGGGGTATAAGCAGCACACCGCAGAAACCAGTGAGCACCAACGACAAACAGTTCCATCAGTCCCCGACGGAGGGGAGCCCCCGCTAGACCATACGACCAAGTAGGACAAAAGACACACAAAACAATGGATCAACACCACGCAGGAACGGCGTGACACGTAGACGGTAAAAACACGAAAAACACACCCGAGAAAGCGTGCACAAGTACCCACCACTGCGCCCCCAGAATTTACTTCACTTTTCTAAATCAGCTCATATTCCTCAGGACAAATGCTAGCGCTGAAATCTTAGTCTGGTACATCAATAAGGCCATATCACAATCAGACAGAGCAGGGGGTATCCATTATTTGCTCAGGGGAGGGCGTGAATATAGACTCGGCACTGCACGGGCCCCAAGTGCAAAGATCCTAATAAAATAAAAGAATGTCAGCGGTGGCTTGTGTTGTGGGTGATCGTGTGTCCGACTTTATGGCTGTTTTACCTCCCTTGCTTGTTTGCTATCTAGCAAAAAGCGTATCCTTTTATTTGTACCCTGAACCACTCTGAGGTGCCCCCAACACAATTCTTGGGCAACTGATAAAATGCCGCGCCTAACAAAACCTCCCCCCCCCAAAAAAACTTTGAGTCGCCCGAAAAAGTCAGGATCCCGAACCAGCTCGGGCCCACACCAACAAACTCTCAAGGTTCTCGATCAACACTGGCCCAAGAACAATTGGCCAACCACCCGGGGACCCAAGGACCGAACAGGGATCCCCGAAACCAACTCAGCCAGGTTCGAGACCAACTCGATGCCACCACAAACCCTCGAAGGCCTGACCAACTCAGGCCACCGAACGTTCTAAAGGCCCCGAGCAACCCGGGCTCCCCGAAAAACTTGATCCCCAGTCAGACTCTTGGGCCCCCAGACCAACTCTGGTGGCCCTCAGAGACCAGGTCTGGGCGCCCCCCGTGACAAGCTCTGAGGGTCCTCCAGGCCAACTCAAACCCCGGAAAACTTGCGCCAGAGACCAAGTCGGGGGCCCAGAAACCGTATCCCGATAGCAAGGGCCCCCAATTCAAAATTTGCCCGCCAACCAGCGCTGGGTCCCGACTGCTATGAGAGTCTCCGAACAAACATTGTGATAGTGTCCGTCTCATAAAAACTGGAACATAAATCAAAAACACAGGAGGCCCGCGGAAAGTTCTACAGACTAGTTCACCCAGGGAGAGGCGGTCGCCCCACCTGCTGCGCGCCTGAGTACAGCACGACTCCACCACGATAACCCTAGAGGCTCCATAGCTGACAAGAAACTATTCGGTCAGGCCAAAGTCAGTCAGAGTCACAATCTACTCACTGTTACTTGGCATATTTAACCCAGAAATTTTATAAATTAAGATATACAAATATATAATGATCTAAAAACTGCATCATACAGACAAAAACACTCATATTCAGAACAGTATTGGTCTACCAGTGACTTACCTGTTCAAAAATAATAAATTGTCACAACAATTATCACATGGATTCTGGGAATTATTTCCGGTAAGCGGCAAGGATTTCCAAATGCACTTAATGCATTTCCAGTGGGTGTATGAGGTGGCATATGGTACTAATTCTACTAAACTTTGGCATATTCACACAACAGGCTAGTAGCTAAAAGTGATCAATACAAAAACAATATTTTACCAGGGGCATCTAAAAATGATTTATGAAAAAACCCAGGTGGGTTTTATCCACTAAAACCCAAAACCCGGGCAGTGGGTGTGGGCAGTGCCAACCCTGATCAGCCCGCGTGCCTTCGGTCAGATGGAGTTGCCCAGTATGAAACATTTTATACAATTCTATCATAGTTGAGGTAGCTCAATGTAAAGGTCAAGGTCACAGGTCAATCCTCATTTCCCACACAAAGGGTGCTATACTATTAGCTATAGTGTACACTATAGAGAATATATCATTTTGTGACCCTATAGGTAGGATAATGACCTTGAATGAAACGTTGACCGGGCATCTAATCACTGACGAAGATAGCCGTATGACATCCGGAAGCTCCGACAAACACATCCAAAATTCGACTGGTGTCTTGAAGAACACCTCTACTGACCTTGAATGACCTTGACTCCAAAACTTCTGGGGACATTTTTGGGACTTTCCCCTCTATGACCTTGCTCCTTTTGTAGCATACTCTCAACTTTTTTCAGCTTAAGCACTGCATTTCCCTACAAGTACCCAACATGGCCAATATTAGACCTTTATGACCTGGTTTGTCCTGGAAATATTGATCTAGCTGACATGAAAGTCATAAGAATAATACAGACCACCATAGCCCTAACCCTCCCCAAATGGGCATTGTTCTAAGCCTCTCGAGATCTAAGGGGTCTACCAATGCCCCCTCCTCCAGGGCACGTTAATGCCAGACCCCTACCCAGTGTGAGTGTTAATTCCCACATTTATATTGCGCCTTGGCCTCCTGCTAAGGAGCATGCAGTGGGAGTGCATGTGCACATTGTGCAGGCTTGGGATCGGTTGCCCTGAGACGCTCCGGCGCTCTATGTTTACCCAACGTAGGTCAGCTGGCAACTGGCTGGTGAGAGGGTGACCTGAGCGGGGAGGCCACCCTTGTGCTTTGTGGGGCGTTAAACTTTGGCTTCTAAATTGACCCTTCTTCACGGGAGTTGCTCGTTCAGATGCTCGGGTTGGGGTCTCCATGACAAGTCCACTGATGACTTTAGTGAGGCTCACACTCCAATAACCAAACTTGCAAAAACTAGGGCAAAATTCATAATATTTAACTTACATGCTACCTTGATATTTGGCATGGGAGAGCAAATTTCTGGCTGAGAGTGAGAAAATAAAATCATCATATGAAAATACAAAGTATAATTTTCAAGGTAAGTTCAGTTCAGAAAAAGTTCAGCCTTCAAAACCATGTGCACTCAAATCATCTGAGCCAGTTGCTCTACCAACAAATAGCTTCTGTGAATGCAATATTTCAACAAAAGGTTGGGTTCCAGAGAAATATGCATAATCCTTAGAGCATGGGTTTTCTTCTTTAAAGCAGCCCAATCTCACTCTAAAGAGAGGATTACAAAATGTGTGCTGATCAGAGACATCTCACTCACAGCTCAAACATGTCATAACATATTGACAGTGCATTCATGATATAGTCTTCTTTGGGGTCTACAATTTGGCATAGATGGCAGTTTAGTATTGAAATTTCTTGTTTCAAGGGTGGCAATATACCCCCAAACCCCCAGCTCCCTGGTAGAATCACCCATGCATGAGGTGCTGTATGCATTTAACAACTTTTAGAACCACTTACCTTATTCACTTACTTTATGCTCACCTCACCACTTTATGCACTGCACCTTAGTTTTATATGACCCCCTAAATCAAAATGGTGCACTGGAAAGCACTAGTGCAAATAAATCCAGACAATAGCTTAGTTTCAAAGGTAAATATCATCTGGATCTGGCTGTGGATCAGGATACACCGTGGAGCCAATGAGTTCATCAAATGCTATTCCCCTTTATCAGAGCATGGTCTACACTAAAGTGCTAGTGAAAACACTTAATGGACTTCATAATTCCACAGTATATCCTTATCAAGAGCTCCAACCAGTTCAAATTTTAGCCATGAGAAAATGACAATGGCTTAATTGGCTTATCTTCTAAGTCATAAGCCAATGCATTGGTTTCATGAAAACTTCCATGGGCAAAATGTGGTCTGGATATCAGACTGTTGATCAGGATACACAACAGAGTCATTGAGCTCACCAAGCATTACTTCTCAGAACTATATCACTATAACAATGGTGCTGGGGAAACAGCACCTGATTAACTCAATAACTTAGCTTCTGTGGTCAATATCTGATCCAAATTGGAATATAAAGCTAGATGCATCATGGATTCTTCCAGTTTATCTAGTGCTATTTTCCCAGCAGCACTTAAGCACAAACTGTGCAAGTGCTAAGAAATGACCCAATTCAACCAAACAATATTGATGTCTTTATTTATTGTCCTATTTCTTCTGTTTGATTTTCTTACTTTAAAATAAGTGTTCTCTTAGATTTAATATATTCAACAGATGTGGGCCCTCTACTAAGAATTTTACTTTGTCAACTTCATCTGTTTTTTATTGTTTTTCTCCATTTCCTTTGCTTTTTAGGCATAATTTGGCATTATCAATCCACTCAGTTCATTCTCTTACTAGTTCATTTCATGTACAGTCACTCTCTTTCAGTTTTGGTCATTTTTATTTTCTGCTTTGTTCCATTGTTGCTGCTTCTTTGCTGGAGGTTTTCTGTTTTGTTCCATCAGCCTGCATTATTATTTTCTCTAGTCTGACAGCATGCTCAACTAATTACTTTTGTTCTATACTATATGCCTATGACATGTTGTCTACTCTGTTGCTCCTTACAGCCTGCTTTTCTCATGTCTTTTTTGCTCTTCTCTTGCTTCACTTCTATCTCATGCCTGTATATAAAAATGAGATAAATATTGATGATGAGCAGTGCTATATGGACTAATACCAACTGTTTGATCCTGATCAAATTTTGGCCATAGGACCTAGGTCAATGACTGTGATGTATCCTAATTAACAGTCCAATCCAGATCAAAATTTGGGCATGGAAACAAAGTATAAGCTAATGACCTAGTCTCCAAGACAGATATACAATCTGCACCAAATTGCCAATAAAGTTCACCAAGGGTTGTTTGTATCTGTGTTGTATGTTTGGTTAAGGCAGTCAAAGTGTTGACTTTGTATCCAAAGGATGGAACCGACCACCCAAGTATCAAGTAAGTAAGTATCAAGGGTTATTTCCCCACAAGTATAGGGCAGCCTGTGCTATAATGATCGAGCAATAACACTTTAAAGACTCAATGAATCCATAATCATCCTGATTGGTGGTCCTATCTGGATCATCGTTTGGTCATGGAAACTACACCAATTCATATGAATTGAATTTAATTTCAAATGATTTGAAATGACTCATGTCACAAAGGTTGATCAATCTTGTATCATTTGTGCAATGAGTTAGAAAACGGGAATGACTGTGCCCCTGTAACCATTGAACATTTTAACGATATGTTTGAGCCCATATATCATGCATGCATTAACAAATTCCGAGTAAAATTACATTGTATTATACGTTTGGGGAGGGGTCAAGCCACTGACGCGTTAATGGCGCACTTCAGGCAAACCTTTAACACCAGTACCCACAGAAAGCGAGTCAGAACCTCACCTATTGTTGAGATGAATGTATGGTTGAACGCATCATCTGAAAATCTAAACAATATACATGTCTTGCCAACACCTGAGTCACCAATCAGAAGCAGCTTGAACAACAGATCATAACTTTTCTTCGCCATCGTCGACGGCTTTCGGTGGTTTACTCTGTAGTGATGGCAAAGTGATTGCTGCTGGACGGCAAGTTCAAGTACTTGTATTACTAGAATTATTTGTTTTCTTGGCATTTATCCTCTCAACGAAGTCAAATATTCCATTTTTTCTAAATTAACTAATAAATGAAAAATTTTAGGGTAAGAATACATTTGATGCAATTGAAACTAATTAAATGCACTATGTCCAAGTACCAAATTCAAGTTGTTGACATTTGAAATAGCTATTTTTCGAGAAAGGGTGTTCGGGTGTATTTGCTTGATTATGGGCACTAATAATTACGAATTTTGCTGCGCGTGGTGAGTTCAGATGAATTATCAAACGACGATCTGGACTGCCTTATTTTTTTCCTTCGACCTCGTCTTTGCAGTGCATGTGCTCTACTGGTAACCAAGAGAGAAATGTAGGGATCTTGGGTATTATCGCAGTAGGTGGATCACATCTCGCGGTTCAAAAGATCACATCAGAAGGTCCACAGGTCATATGTTCTACCGCTCAAAATGTCTTACTTAAAAAAGTCAAACATTCAAAAGGTCCAAAGAGGCGTGCTCAGATGCGTGAGAGTGGGGTGCATGATAACGCAGAGGCGTGCTAAGGCACCTGATAATAGGAGGCTATGAGGGTTAGGTTAGGTTAGGTTAGGTTAGGTTAGGTTAGGTTAGGTTAGGTTAGGTTAGGTTAGGTTAGGTTAGGTTAGGTTAGGTTAGGTTAGGTTAGGTTAGGTTAGGTTAGGTTAGGTTAGGTTAGGTTAGGTTAGGTTAGGTTAGGTTAGGTTAGGTTAGGTTAGGTTAGGTTAGGTTAGGTTAGGTTAGGTTAGGTTAGGTTAGGTCAGGTTCGGTCAGGTCAGGTCAGGTCAGGTCAGGTCAGGTCAGGTCAGTTCAGTTCAGTTCAGTTCAGGTCAGGTCAGGTCAGGTCAGGTCAGGTGTGTATGCCCTAAGTCCCTATTTCCTAGTCTGGGGATATCAACCCTCTTTCCAGAATCTGAGTGCGCCTCTGGTCTGGGTACCACTTTTCGAAATGTCATAGAAATATCCCGAAATTCTGCAAGAAAATCCCTAGAGATGAAACAGACGGAAGGAGGGGAAGTTTGAGTAGTGTTAAGTGGTACCCAGACCAGAGGTGCACTCAGATTCAGGAAAGAGGGGTGATATCCCCAGACTAGGAAATAGGGTCCAAGGGCATACACAATTGAACTGACCTGACCTGACCTAAACCTGACCTGACCTGACCTGGCTTGACCCAACCTAACCTAACCCAACCTAATCTAACCTAACCTAACCTAACCTAACCTAACCTAAACCTCATAGCCTCCTATTATCAGGTGCCTTAGCACGCCTCTGCGTTATCATGCACCCCACTCTCATGCATCTGAGCACGCCTCTTTTGACCTTTTGAATGTTTGACTTTTTTAAGTTAGACATTTTGAGCGGTAGAACATATGAACTGTGGACCTTCTGATGTGATCCTTTTGAACCGCGAGATGTGATCCACCTACTGCGATAATACCAGGATCTTGTGCCTACTCCCTAGGTTGAGATAGGTAGATACCTACCTTCTTGGGATCCCACCGATGCAAATGGATGGAATGGTCAGGTTCAATTGCCCTACTTCAAGACCCAATGGTATTTCACAGCTATCCTGAATATCTGGTTGGGAAAATTCATAATATATAATCCAAAGGGAAAATTCATCTCTCTCTCTCCTGCCAGTGTGCAAAGTATGGCATTTTAGACGAGTGCTAGTGCCCTTGGAGACAGCACCAAGTGGAGCGAAGTTTATCAACCTGGTGCGAATTTGTGAGGTTAGTGACACTTAAACTAAACAAATAATGACTGAATGGCTATTAAGACATAGGAGAGGGCCTTATAAAAAGTCTTTCACTAACTGACTAATGATTGAGGTAGCATTGCATTGTAGGGGTAGGAATGAGTGAATTTTTTCCCGGTATGTGGAAGATTGGTGCAAATTTTTTTAGGCTGGTGGTGCGAGAATTTTAGATGGCTGGTGCCACTCGTCTGGCCTGCTGCCATACTTTGCAGACTGGCTCTCCTGGAGTTCAGTGTGATGTTTAAGCTGGGCATGTGACCTAGGCCTAGTTTCCAAGGCTAAAATATGCCAAAATATGATTCCGCCACAGGCTATTTCCTCAGCAGTAGGGCACAGTTTGCGCTAAATTGATGGTGAAATAAAACTAAAGCCTTAATGACTGCTTAATGATCCTGATCGGTGGTCCTATCCCCGTCCTATTGATTTTGGTCATGGAAACTAAAACTAAGTCTCCATGTGTAAACTGGCCAAAATGTGATCCATGTCAGACTGCCAATGGGGTCCATCAAGTGTAGTTTCTCCAGCACTCTGGTGCAGTTTGTGCTAAGATGCTAGGAAACTGACACTTAATGAACTTGACTCCATTATGTATACAGATTGTCAGTCTTGTCCAGATCACATTTTGACCATGAAAACTAAGTGATTGTCAAGTGTAACTGTGGTAAGAAAACCTCAAGACATGATCCAAGGCCAGAAAGTCATGGCAGACCTGGCTCTGTTCTGTGAATACTGTCAGATGGTGTTAAAGCAGATAATTAAGGCCGACCCATCACTGTTTGGAAACTACCGGCCAATTAGCTTGCTCAATCTGTTATCTAAGATTCTTGAGAAAATTGTATCTGCCCAGCTAACAGAATTCATCGAAGCCAACAATATCATCAACCACAGTCAATATGGATTCAGAAAATCTCAGTACTTTCATGCCATTTACTCTCCTCCACGACCAAATTACCTCGGCTCTGTCTCTAAATCAAGTTAGTGCTGCCATCTACTTAGATTTTTTGGAGGCCTTGGACACAGCCAATCATCAAATTCTTCTTAAAAAATAAGACCACTATGGCATAAAAAAATAACTCCCCTTTTTTTCTTCCGCACTTACCTGGAAGGGTGCACCCAATTAGTAAAGTTCAACTCTTCTTTTTGGCTATTCCGGTATTGATTAAATATGGCGCCCCACAAGGTTCTATTCTCGGCCCAGCCCTCTTTCTCTCATACATCAATGACATTATCTTGAGCGCATCAAATTGCAATTTCCTACAATTTGCTGATGACACTGTCGCCATTTTCACAGCCAAAAACACATAAGATTTGCAAATCAAAATAAAATCCGATCTCCCTAAAGTCACTCAGTGGCTCTCCACGAATCGCCTATCTGTTAACGCCAAAAAGTCGGCCTACCAGCTTTTCTCTTAAAAACGCCATTCAGTCCAATCTTAACATCTCTTTAAACGCTGAGTCAATCTCCCGTCAAAATTCTGTCAAATACCTAGGCATCATAATTGACGGAAATTTCAAATGGGAACCACACATCCGGTCTGTCGAAAACACGATCTCGCGAAACATCGGACTAATCTCACGAGTAAGACATATCCTCAAACCCGAACACCTCAAACTTCTCTATCGCTCCTTGGTATTGCCACATTTGACATATGGATTAGAAGCCTGGGTCTCCACCTTCCCTTCCAGGCTCCATAGGTTGAAAATTGTTCAGGAAGAATAATTAGAGTTATGGACAATGCTGACCGCCTAGCCCCCTCCAGCCCCATCTTCAAAAAGCTCAGTCTGATTAAATTACCTGATCTACACAAACTGGCACAAATTAAGGTCCTCCATAACTTCTTAAACAGCTCATTGCCTGAACCCTTAGCATCAAAATTCATTATAACGGCCAACCGTAGGAAAGAAGGGTTTGAATACCTAGACACTTTGAAATCCCTTTTACAGCATTTGTCTATAGAAAATTTTCACTGTTTCTCTCCTCACCAAAGACATGGAACGAACAAATCGCCTCCAAAATCAGAAATGTAAATGATGTGCCTCTTAACAAATTGTTCTTCTAAAAGGTATCCAGGAAAATTTTTCTAGACCAGTATTGAGAGATCCTCTTCTTGGTCATCCCAGCTCGCCTCTCTTTCTCCCTCTTTGTCTTTCTCCCTCTCTCTCCCTCTCTCCCTCTCTCTCTCCCTTTCCCTCTCTCCCTCTCTTCTCTCTCTCTCCCTCTCCCTCTCTCTCTCCCTCTCTCTCCCCTCTCTCTCCCCCTCTCTCTCCCTCTCTCTCCCCCTCTCTCTCCCCCTCCCTCCCTCTCCTCCCTCCCTCTCCCTCCCTCCCTCTGTCCCCCTCCCTCCCTCCCTCCCTCCCTCCCTCCCTCCCTCTATCTATCTCTCTCTATCTATCTCTCTCTCTATCTATCTCTCTCTCTATCTATCTCTCTCTATCTATCTCTATCTCTCTCTATCTCTCTCTTATCTATCTATCTATCTATCTATCTATCTATCTATCTATCTATCTATCTATCTATCTATCTATCTCTCTCTCTCTCTCTCTCTCTCTCTCTCTCTCTCTCTCTCTCTCTCGCTCTCTCGCTCTCTCGCTCTCTCGCTCTCTCTCTCTCTCGCTCTCTCGCTCTCTCGCTCTCTCGCTCTCTCGCTCTCTCGCTCTCTCTCTCTCTCTCTCTCTCTCTCTCTCTCTCTCTCTCTCTCTCTCTCTCTCAGCTTGGCCTGTCTTTGGTGTAATTGGTTTTCGTTCTGTCCCCGCCGTGTTCTGTCTGGGTGCTGCCGATGAATTGGTGTTTTGTGTGTGAGTCTATGTATTTTCTTCCTTCCTTTGATGTGTACTTGTCTTATCCTATGTGTATTCATACCTCTCATGAATTGCATCGTCCTATGCTGCTCAGGGGATCGTGCACGGGCTTGAGTGGTTCACTCGATTGCAACAAAGTATCTGACTTAATAACTATGGTTATCGGGAAGCGAACTCAGGCTCTTCCAGCCTTCCCGCCTCGTGTTAGCTGCACACGCGTCAGTCCAAAAATGTATTCTCCTGCATAAGCTTTTCCACTCTGCTACCCGTACCATAATCGATAAGCGCCCTCCCAGTCGCCTAACTGGACCCCCCCCAAGCTGGGTCTCTTTGGTCGGCTCCTCTCGGAGCGAGCTCCTGTACATTCGGGCCGGACAGTCGGTGATATAATTGTCAATCACCCCCGCAGCTGATTTCGTCGCCGCTACGTTGAGGCGGCGACCCTCCCGGCATCGTCTCTGGTGGCGCGATGGGCTCGCCTGGTGGCCAGACTGCGTCCCTTCGGCGCCGGCCGGGCCCCTGGCCAGCGTACCGGAGGGCAGCAGCAGCGGCAGTACGGTGCCCGGTCGCCATATGCCGCGGCACCCGCTGGTTGACCGGACTGCCCTCGAGTCGTAGGCCGAGCACAGACCACCGGCGACCTCAGCCAGCTCAAATAGTTGTTTGAGCATCACCGGCCGATGAGCGGACTAGATGTCCCGCACCTTTATCTTCTACCAGCTGGGGAGCCTGCTGCCGCTGGTTGCCTGCTACTTCAACACTGGCCCCTCGTC
The DNA here is from genome assembly GCA_034440635.1 of Lepas anatifera. Lineage (NCBI taxonomy): Eukaryota > Metazoa > Arthropoda > Thecostraca > Lepadidae > Lepas > Lepas anatifera. The sequence continues at coordinate 1,586,796 of JAOTON010001336.1, read as the reverse complement.
CTAAATGTGGGTGCGACTGGGGTTCGACCCGAGGAGAGACCTGGCCGCCTGGAGATTCCGGACCATCGACTTCCACACACGCAGTGCGGTGCTGAAAAATCAAGATGAAAAATGAAATGATGCAAGAAGGAAAAAACGTGCGTCGACAGCTGAGCGACTCCGCCTGTCTGCCTGGGGTGATGTGGCGGCGCCCTGGCGGGCTGCACATCGGGACGCGGACTCTGGAGGGGACGGCCGCGGCCCCGTCCGGCTGCCTCCGCGATCCGCCGCCCGTGCCCCCTGCTGTCTGGCTGGGGCCCGCCCGGGGGCGGGCGCTCTGGCTCGGTGTGTGACCCACTCGACGGAGGGTTGGCGGCGGACCTCGTGCTGGTCTGTCGCTGGGAGCTGACGGCGACCATCTGGCGGATATGACGGTGACCATCCGGCGTACATGACAGTGACCATCTGGCGGACATGAGCGGCAGACATGTGTCCCGATTGCGCACACGGGGGACTTCTGCCTGACTGGTCGGTGGCGGAGCTGACAGGCAGCTCGACTCTGTACGACCGGACTCCGTGGTCTAGTGGGGTTGGGAGCGGGCCGGCGCACAGACGGGATCATCGCGTGGGGACTGGTGCAGGATACCGGGTTCCGTTGTCGAGTGGTGGTCGGTCGGCTCGCCCCCGGGGAAGGTGGCGGGCCGGGGGCGGTGGTCGCGTGGGTCGAACAGGGACCGAAATTTCCAACAAGCGATGTGTTTGTTGGTTGTGGATGGGTGTGATGTGTGATGTGATGTGGGTGTGATGTGGCCGATGCTGGCACTTCCGCTTGAGGTCCTTCTTTGGGCCCATTGTATCTCTCGTGCACTACATTCGATAATGTTAAGGTGTCCCAAGCTCCGTGTCGGAAGCGGTATTTTTGGTGACCCAAGAGGGTATTTCACCCACGTTGCTGACTTGGTGCATGGCGTCCACCATTGTCCATCCCACACTTACTTTTGGTCTGTCACTCATCTTGGTCATCTGCACAATTTATGTCAGCACCGCGCTCCTTCGCACGCATTCACACGTCCTGGTCTGAGCTTCACTCACGCGTTTTGATCACCTACACTATTTATGTTAGCGTCACGCCCCTTCACCAGTCTGCCCACTCACATACACGTTCGGGTCCGCGTCCGTGCCCTCCTGGGCGTAACTGTTTAAGAGGCCTCGCGCTGAACAGGCGGTCACGGACGCGGCCCGCTTCCACTAGCTAAATCGCACTTCACCTTGCCCACTCCTATATCATACCGCATTTCTTCAGTCGTCAGCGACCGCACGCGTGTTCGGGTCTGTCCCGGGGGTGCTCTCTCTGCTGGCTGGGTGTGCGGCGCAGTCAAAAATTAAAAACTTGGTGAGTTTCGGACGTACGTTTTCTCCGCTGAGTCACGTTTGCGCTCGATTAGCCGAAGCTCCACCCGACCGGCGTCGTACACGTTCCGCCTCCCTTGAACGTGGGGTTTTCCCTCACTTACGTTCCGTTGTGTGCTGTTGATCGCGATGTCTTTCTAATAATAAACATACGGTACCAATTACTTTTTGGACCACAATTCTTGTGAACATTTAACACCCTGACAAACTGTATGCAATTAGGCAACTGTAACAAGCCAGCTTTTAAGCAATTTGTGTACCTACCTGGCAGGGTTGGCATTTTTGCCAGTTGAGAGGGGTTTCTGCTGCCAGCCGGTTTTTACCGGTTTAAACCGGTAAAAAGTGGCAGAAAGTGGCAAAAACTCGGGAGGCCAAATGTGCCATTATTTATGGAAACTGAACTTTAACCCGCGCCCCACCGGGGGTCCGGCGCCACCTTCGCCCCACCGGGGGCCATCGATGGCCCCCCCTCTAACTCCGAAAATATGGGCGTTAGCGCAAATCTGCAAAGTGCAATAGAAAGCTCGCGTGAATTCAGTAAGAAATTACGTTACATGTTTTAGTGCTCAGGTCAATGGTTTGACCTCCAGAGGTCAAATTAGGTCAAGATCGGCTATTTTCACTCAAATATGCAATGATTAAGCAAACTGGGCATAACTCTTATGTCATTAGAGCTATTGAGGCCTGGTAAAGTACATTTGATAGCAAATTGCCAGTACTTTTTCCGCTATGTGGAACGTAAAGACCTCCCGCCAGTGGTTTGACCTCCAGAGGTCACCTCGTGACCTAATATAACCTGAGGTCACGAAAGGTCAAAAAGTGACCTTGCCGTATATCAAATGAAAGCCAGTGACAAGACAAACACGATGATGTTTGTTTCACCGCTCTAGCTTAATTAGGTCAAAAGTTATTGTCAAAATACTGTGTTTTGACCTCTGGTGACCTTGGATGACCTTGGAAAAGTCAAAGGGCAAATATGACCCCTGGGATCCGTGAAAAGGTGTCCAAAAACGCTGTTGTGAGCAGTCTGAGTATTTGCAATCATTTTTGTGGCTTTTATGTCATGAAACAGCTTTTCCCCATGCTTTTCCAATGGGAGAGGTCGCCTCGTGACCTGACCTCAGGGCACGAAATCGAAAAATCCCGGATATACACCTTGTAGACCCTGGAGGGGTCATGAAGTGTAGGAAGATTCAAATCGATCGACTTTGAAATGTAGCTCTTACAGAGCTCTAAAGTTGAAGTGAGGTGACCTTGGTTGACCTCGTCTGGTGACCTGATCTTGGGTGACCCGGGGTAAAAAATTTCAGGGATGATGGGAAAATGATGCAGTGAGAGGTAGAGCCCTCAACCGCGGTGCTGCGCCTCGTCGTTTTTCTGCTATCCCGGAAAAACCTTAGGGGGGCCATCGATAGCCCCCGGTGGGGCGAGGGTTAAGCGTTTTCCAATAGTTGTTACCACCATCATGCTAATAATTACACTGTATTTCTGGTATTCTGATCATCTTATTTAGCATTATATATTTTCTAATCTTAGTCTTACGCCTCAGTGCAGCAAACGCAGATAGGATCGCATGCTATCCACGTTTTAATCAGTTCAATTGTAAATCATCGCTAATATTATCAGCTGAATCAAACAGGCTAATTCGGATGTCTGGTGGTAGTCTAGATGAAATAAGACGGTTTTCCTGACGAGAAAGTCAAGCCGCTCGAGCTCAGTAAGAATCCAGCCCATGCGTTGGTGTCTCTGATGCAGTTCTATATCGAAGGCAAGGCAAACGCCTTTTAGGTGACTGGGAAGACTGTTATTATTTTACATGTCGTATTTGGTGATAATTTTGAGTCTTCTTCAACGCCAAACAGTGGCGAACATTAGAAAGGGTACAAGCTGGGGATCCCAAGCCCCTCCGAGTGACTGGTGTACTGGATATTTTATGGCAAAGGATATTATTTCAGCATGAACACATGGAAACTGCATTATTAGCAGTACTTTTGAGCTTCTGTAGGGTATGCTTATCAAGTGAAGATCAGCATTGACTGACCTGTTCTGGTTAAAACATTCACCTTTTTCAAACATGTTGTCTCCTCAAGCTACTTTGGTCGTCTATTCTGATCATAAGCTCTCAAACCTAGTGGCTTGTACCTCAAGTGGTCGGTTATACCATACATTTATCTCTTGGCAGGCGCACACCCAGGATTTTCGTTTGGGGGGGCGGCAGGCGGATGGGGGCCGGCATGTCGCGCAATATTTCTTTTCCTGGTGAGGAGGCGACAGTTTCGGAACAGGGACGGCTTGACTCACATATTGGACGAACGCTTCAACGCAGGGGCGGCACGCTGGGGGCAGGGACAGCAAGGTGAGAGTAGAACTGGTACTATAAGCCCGATCAGGCTCATTTCTGCTCTCCATGGGTACCTGTGTCTGCCTCTCCCCCTTGGGCGGGCTACTGTCTCTTCGAATAAAATATCTGAAATAAATTATATAAAATAAGATAAGGTTGAATGGATCAAACTGTTATTAAATAATATGCACACGATTTCTTGCGATTAGAGAACAAATCTTTATATTAAAATACCTACATTTCTGATGTGGCATTTCACTTGTGGCATCATCTAAAATGTATGTGCCGGTTCCTAACTAACAATAAAAGCAACGAAACTTCATCCATTGTAAAAACCCTTCATATCAGAAAGGTGAGGTCACTTGGCGGTCCGTTTGGAGGCGGGGCAAACTGATCGGCGAAAAACTGATCACCTGGGGCCGGGTGGTCTAGTGGCTTCGTTGCCAGTCTTCGGATCGGATAGCATGGATTAACGTGGGTTCAATCCCCACGGCGGGAAACAGCCTTCCGTGTCCCATCTGACCCTGTGTGGAGAGGATCCTCAACCACCCATTTCAGTAGGGGAGAGGGTGGTAAGACGAGCATAGTTGTGCTTGAGACTGTGTGCTGCAAATAGTCTGCAATAGTCTGCAAATAGAATGCTGCAAAAGTCCGTCTTACCCCAACAGGTGGGGTTAGACAGGCTTTTGATAATAGTTCATCATATGCTAGACATTTTTTACAAAAACCATAACATATGGAGCAAAAATGAGGCCTGGAACATTTTGCAAAGCTTTTTTCGATAACACCGCCGGCAGATAATTATTTTGCGGGAATTCCATAAAAGGAAAATTTTTTTCATTGGATTCAAACAATCCATAATTTACAACTCCTAATTCGGTTTGCAGGACCTTCTGGGACTGATTCCTTTTAATCGTGTAAAAACAGCAGCGATAAATATGATATACTTTATGGTAATATCATATTTCCTTTCGTGCCCGTCTTGACCCATATCGATATTCTAGAAAATTTCATTGTTGGCGATCATCATGCAAGGGTAATATAAAAATTCAATCACCTAATGCATGTTACCGCTCTCCACTGACAGATTTTGCATATTTAACTTTCAAAATATGACCAGTTACTGACGGAACGCTACAAACACAACTACTAACAATGGTAGATTGAGCCATCAATATTGTTTTTCCAAAATTTTGGAAAAACAATAAAGGTTAGGCATTCGTTTTTTGGCTCATGATCAGGCACCCAAACACACACTTATGCAAGTAATGAGATATCTATACCATTGCTGGTTTGTTCCACAGAGCCTGTGCCCGTCTTACCTACCATGCCTGTCTTACCACCCTCTCCCCTACTCCCTGTAATTGGGCAAGTGTGCCTGTTGGGAGTGCCCCTAAATAGAAAAATAAAAAATCCGATGAACAAACAATATCACAGCCTAAATGGAAGCTGACTGCTTCTAAGATTTCTTGCTGCTGGCCGCGGGGGAGGGGCAAAAGCACTATTTTAGACTTTATAGGTCTGGCCTCTTTCCTTCCCCCCTGGATCTGCCAATGGATTGGTTCCAGCCATAAAAGACCATTCAGTTTGATCAGATTATTGAAATTGTGTGATGAAATGGAAAAAGAGAGTGCTGAAGCCTTCCAATACACAGTAATCTACGTTTTCATCCCAGAAGATGCCCTTACATTCATATCCAACGCCAATATCAGTTAATATATAGTATTTCATAGTTTTTGCCACTTTTTGCTACCGGGTTTATGCCAGCTGGTTTAAACCAGTGGTTTAAACCACTTTCTGCCGGCTGCTGCCAACCCTGCTACCTTGAAAATATTCTGACATCAGTGCAATTTAGTTGAAGTCTCCCTTAACTTCCCTCCCTGTTGCAGATACTGAGCAGCTTTGTTTGCTATTATTTTGGGTGCTAGTATACCATGAAGATGCAGTTCATGCCAGATGCTGGTCTGGATGTGGGGGAGGTGGTGCTGGGCAGCACACGCCATGAGAAGTCACTCAGCTTGCTCACCACCCGTTTTGTAGCTCTTCTGCAAGAGTCTGCTGATGGCGTCCTGGACCTGAAACAGGCAAGAATGTATTTAAAAATGGTGTTTCAAATAGGTTTCTGAGCTAAAATAATTTCTTATTATTTGTAGCTCTCAGAACGAGCTAATAAAAAACAAAGATGTGGCCAGTTTCAATGGCGATCACATGAGGTTTTTCCTTCAGATTCAAGTGAAGCTTTGGCTATTATGTTAAATGCCAAAACATTAGAATTACTGGCCTTTACCTCTTCATCCCATGTGAAACTATGTGCCCTACATTTAACTGCATGCATTTTCAATAAAAAAACGTTCAAACTAAAAGTCTGGGAAATGGCTCTGATCCTTTCCACAGTGTATTTTCTTAAGCACAGGAGAGGTCCTGAACTCCTTTTGTACACACAGTCCTTCAGGGAGACCAAAGTGAAGGGATTGTATATTTTTCATGGGGCATAAAGATGGGCTGTTTTGGTTTGCGTCCCTCCCCAATTCTTCTGATTGTGCGGCCTTTGCCCCTCAGGTTCTCCATAAGCTCTACTGTGCACATCCTGGGGTATTCCATGTGACTTTGGCTAGTTTCATTATTTGCATTGAGATTCTAGATTGGATACATCTAAAAAATGTCCCACCAGTTCGGGATTTTGATTCTGGACTGTGTAATTCGTGTCATGGAAGTGCCTTAAGTTTTGTAAAACGTGCCTGTTTCCTGGTAACGCCACGCTGTGTATACTTCTTTTCTGTAGACTATTGGGACCAAACTATGTTCACAGACCTTTGTTGGATTGACACTTTTATAGAAAGTTATAATGATAGGCGTATTCCTCACCGGAATATTTTAACAAATCTGCTCGGGCCTGATTTTGTTTGGACGCCCTGTATTACGGGGAATTCGGCTGAGGTCTGCATACATACATACATACATGTGTTTCCCCTCCCCCCCAAAAACAACAAAAGAACAATCAAATTGGCCGCCCCGGTAGTTCAGTTGGTAGAGCGTTGGGCTCCGGCCCGCTGCTCAGAAGCATGCAGTGGCAGTGCATGTTCAGGCTTGGGATCGGTTCCCCTGAGACGCTCCGGCGCTCGATAGTTTACTCGACGTACAGGTCGGCTGGCAACTGACTGATGAGAGGGTGACCTGAGCGGGGCGGCCGTCCCTGTGCTTTGTGGGACGTTAAACTTTGGCTTCTAAATCAACCCTTCATTGTGGGAGTTGCTCATTCGGGTGGTGGGGTCGGGGTCTCCGTGACAAGTCCATCGATGACTTTAGTGAGACTCCGACTCCAACAGCCGAACTGGGTATAACTTGGACAAAATTTATAAAAAAATATAGCGATCGGCGCAAAAGCACAATTGTGCTTTGATCGAGGCGCCTTTCGAGGTTTCCGCAAGCCTCCTGGTGGAACCCGCCTTCATGTGGTGGGAGGCGTGGGCCCGTCCGGGCCCACCGCTGCCGGCCGACTCCGTCAGCGGGACGCCAAACGGGTTCCGGCGTGCCCTCTCCGAGGGGGCACCTGGCGACGGTCCCCATGCCGCCGCCGACGCTCTTCGTCGCCGTGCATCTCTTCTCATCGTCTCCACCTACCTCACCGCGCCTGGTGGCGCATGCCTGCGGGTCCGGCACCGCGCGCCGCGCGGGGCCGGCCCGCTAGGTAATTAGCGACCGGGCAGCGCCCGCCTCCGTGCGCACCGACGGAGGAGGGGACCCTCGAGTGCGGCCCGGGGGTCTGACAGACGTCGAGCCCGTAACCGACGGTACCGCAAGAACCAACGACGCCGAAGTCTCCTCACCATCATTTGTTGGAACGCGGAAGGGCTCCGGGGTAAACTCCCGGAGCTCCAACGCTGGCTTCAGGCGCACCCAACGGATGTGGTTGCCGTCCAGGAGGGACAATTCTCCAAGTCTGCTATCAGGCTCCCGGGCTACCAGCCACCGGTGGTCACCAGACGGGCGCGTGGGCGTATTATCGGTGCCGCGGCCAAGGGAGGAGACGTGGCCATCTATGTGCGAGCCGGCACCCACTTCTCGTCCCTTGAGTGCCGCTTTCTCGATCCCAGTGAAGACAGTACGGAGGTATGTGGGGTCCGGATTTACGGAGGTAGGACGGTGGATGACATCAACGTCTACCGCCCCCCCAATACGTTCCTCAGCTGACGACCAGCGTGAGGACCACTTCGTCCCTGCCTGTCTACCTACCAGCGCCGACAACATCATCGTCGAAGACTTCAACGCCCACCATCCCATGTGGGACGAACATTGCAAGGCGGCAGATGAGGTCGGCCAGCGCATCGCGTCGTGGCTGGACAGCGAGGACTGGGCGGTGCTGAACTCCGGTGCACCGTCCTTCGTCAGCTATCGTATGGGTAGCCGTACCGCCCCGGATATCGCCGCCTGCGGGAGAAGCCTCGCCCGTCGGGCAACATGGGAGCTGGGAATGACCTGGGGAGCGACCATCTCCCCATGGTCATCAAGATTATGACCCAGGCCGGGGAAGTTCACCCCCCACAGAGTGCGTAAGACGCGCTGGGAGTTCCGGAAGGCGGACTGGCGGGCATGGACCGAGTGCTGTGAGGCTGCCTTGTCAGAGGCGGTGCCCCAGCCAGCCAGTGTCCAGAGCCTGTGCACTCACTTCACCGCCGTGCTGCAGCGTGCTAGCGCCCGTTATATCCCGAGGGGCTCTCGGGCGGATCCTAAGCCCTGAGCGCTTGACCCGGAGCTTCTGGAAGCCATCGAGGAGAGGAAGGCGGCGCGCGCAGCGGTCACTGATGGAGATCCGGACTCCAAACTCCGCTGGATCCGTGCTAAGCAGCACGCAGCCACTGTGGAGGCGAAAGTTTCCCAGGCGAAATTCCGCGAATTCGTCTCGGAGAAACTGAACAGACCCAACGACATCGGCAGAGTCTCCAAACTATTGAAGAAATGTGAAAGGGCGACGGATGATGAGCATCGTGATGGACGGGCGATGGAGGAGGACGGTCGTGTGCTCATCAGGGACTCCGACAAAGCCGAGGCCTTCTGCAACACCTATGCAAGGGTATCGCGCCAAGTCCGAGCCCCGAAGTTGGACCGTGAAGCCAAGGCCAAGTCCAGAGACCCAGCCTTCTCTCGCTGTTCGGAGTGCGATGGAGCCCGCACCCTCTGCTGCGCCGAGTTCACCATGCCGGAACTGGTGCGAGAGCTCCAAAGCCTGAAGCTGAGGAAGGCCCGGGGCCCTGACCTCATTACCAACGATATGCTCAAGTACCTCGGCCCCGTCGCCCGGGAGGCCCTGCTGACCTTGATCAACGGCTCGTGGCGGGAAGGCACGGTCCCAAGGGAGTGGCGCCAAGCCACGATAGTGACTATCCCAAAGTCTGGCAAGGACAAGCGCCTCGTCGGTAGCTATCGCCCGATAGCGCTGACTAGCCACCTGTCGAAGCTGACGGAGCGCCTCATCCTCTCCCGTCTCTCGTTCGCCGCAGCTCAGCGTGACCTCATCCCCGCAGAACAAGTCGGCTTTAGAGAGGGACGGTCTGTAGAGGACAGCCTTGGACGCCTCGTCCAGCAGGTTCAGGACGGCTGGAACCGTCCCAAGGCGCGATCCAAGAGGACCGAGGACGGATCTACAGCCCAAAAGTACGTCCTATTGGCCTTCGATTTTGCCCGTGCCTATGACACGGTTGACCACCACCTGCTACGAGCCCGACTGCTGGAGGGGGAGTCCCGTTGTGCCTTGTCCGATGGACCTGGAGGTTTTTGCGCGACCGCCTAGCACGAGTGGAGGTCAACAGCACCAAGAGTCGTGAGCGGGTGTACCGGGCAGGCTTGCCGCAAGGCAGTGTCCTGTCTCCGACCCTGTTTTTTGTTATGGGCGGCCCCGCTCGCGGCTGATCTCAGGAGGATCCCGGGGGTAACCCCCTTCCTCTACGCTGACGACACTGCGACTCTGTGCGCCGGCAACGACATATCGACGGCCAGGACCCGAGCCCAATTGGTCGCGGACGCGCTGGTTAGATGGGCCCAGCGGTCGAAGATGCGTGTAGCCGGCGAGAAGACCCAAGCTCTCGTCCCCTCCCAGTGGTCCCGCGACGCGGTCGACTGTGCCATCAACGTGGCGGGGAAGACCGTTGAAGCAGGAGATCACCTCAAGCTACTGGGAGTCACGCTAGACCGGCTGCTACACTTTGGGGCTCACTGCCGCAACATGAGAAAACGGATCAGGCCGCGACTCGCCCACCTCAGGTCGCTCACCGGACGTGACTGGGGGTTGGAAGAACGGCAGCTTAGAGCGGTAGCTAACGGCTACGTACGGGGTGCCATCGAGCATGCAGCTGTCGCCTGGCTGCCAGCGACCCCCCCCCATCACACATCGACATCCTGGAGAGGGAGATGCGCGCAGCCGCACGTCTGATCACCGGCTGCCCCCTGTCCACGCCTGCGCACGCCCTGATGGCGGAGGCCGGATTGACACCGGTTTCGGCGCGCCGCACCACGCTGGCTGCGAGATTCCTGACCAAAGCGCGGGCCCTGCCGCCGTCGGACCCCCTGCGAGAGGTTGCGGACGCCACGGCCCCGACCCGACTGGCGACTACGGCGGGCTGGCGGGGTGTGGGACTGGCGGCGTGGCAGGCCGCCGGTGTCACCGCCCCTGTAGAGCCCACCCTCCCCGCGCGCTTGCCGCCGTGGACGGACCCTGGCACGGTCACGTTCAGGCTGGACGTGGGTGAGGGCCTACCAGTCGGAGCGTCTCCCGAACAGAGGAGACAGGCTGCGTCCCACCGCCTAGCGTCGCTCCCACAGTGCGCAACCTGGCTGTGGACGGACGGCTCAGCAGAGGCCGGGGTGCTTAAGGGAGGCGCCGGAGCACTTATCGAGGAACCGGACGGCACCGAACATTCAACACGCACCCCAGCCGGTGCACTGTGCTCCAGTTACCGGGTGGAGCTCTTTGCACTGCGAGCCGCTCTGCAGCACCTCCAAGACAACCCGGCTCACACTGATGACCCAGTCGTAGTGTGCAGACTCCCAAGCAGCACTGGCTACACTGCGGCAGGGTCCGTCCTCCCAGACATCCATGCTCGGGGCCGCAATCTGGGATCTACTCAGAAACATGACCTCCACCGGCCGTCAATTCCACCTGCAGTGGGTGCCGTCCCACTGCGGTCTGCGGGGGAACGAGAACGCCGACCGCCTCGCTGCTGAGGCATCGCGACTCCCGCAGGAGGACGTCCCGCTAGACGTGCGCACCATCTACCGCGCGGCAGCACGGACAGCGCGCGCCGAGTCGGTCCGCCGCTGGCCGGACGGCTGGTACCGGCTGCTCATGGGCGATCGTCTGCCGCGTCCGGTGACGGAACTCGCGCGGAACGCGGCGGTGGATATCCATCAGCTGAGGGCGGGCCATTGGTCCGGCTCGACAGCCTACCTACACAGGATTGGGCGACACCCATCCCGGCAGTGCGCCCAGTGCAGCGACGCTCGCTGCAGGGCCAGCTGGTGCCGTCTCTGCCGGGAGGAACCGTACACCCCAGCCCACATTCTGTGCCGATGTCCGGCCCTGATGGCGATGCGCCATCGCATCCTCGGGCGTATCCACCCGAGAGCCGAGGAGGTGCGCGGCGACGAATACGTCGCGGCCGTGGCGACGGCCGCCAGGTCCCTCCAGAGCCGGACGGCTACGCCTCCCTAGGGAGGCCGGAGGGACCTAACAACAACAACAACAGCAGGTTTTCGCGATGCTGTTTGTATTCAAACGCCGCCTGGTCCGTCAGCTCCACTGTTCGTGTTCGATGCCGCTGACCCGCGAGACACTGGCGTATCTAGAAAGGTGTGACAGTAACTTTTGCTAATAGCTTCAGAATCAAGGTCAGAATCAAGGAATCAAGGTCGGGGATTCTGCGTACTGCTTCTTGGAAGTGCCCCAGTCACCAGTCTCGCGGTCCTGTATTGAAGTCGTTCAAGTCGTTCTGTGTCGTCAACTGTCTGTAGTCCGTCATAGATGATGTCGCAGTAGTCGAAGTGGGGTCGAACATACATGTTAACGATATTATTTAAGATAGATCTAGGGAAGTATCGCGCTATGGGATAAAGTGGACCGAGGGTCATATTGACTTTTTTGTAAATTTTATTTACATGCTCATGGAATCGAAGGTCCGTGACTTTTTACAACTGGTACTGGTTAAGAGTCAAAAACAAATTTGGGACTACTCGTAATTTTTGTATGAAAAAGTTTGCTGTATTGGCTTGGTTGGGTTCAACGTGATGAACCAATCCCTACCATATGCTAGAACTCTATTCAAATCATTCTGGAGTGATAACTCCACATTTTGAATGCTACTGGGATTATGAGTAGCAAATGAAGAAGTACCACCGGCGACAAATGTGATTTGGTTTTCTGTTTTGTTTGAAAGATCGTTGAGATAGAGAAGCGCAAATAGGGATCCTGGAACTGACCCCTGGGGACATCCTGCGTCTAGAGTTTGCAGTGAGGAGTGAGAGTCTTCGATGAGTATGTGTTGTTTTCTGTCAGTCAAGTATGAGTGAAGCCAAGGGAGGATGTTATAAAGTCCGAATTCTTGTTTGCATTTGTGGAGGAGCCCTTTGTGCCAGATTTTATCGAAGTGACGACTTATGTCCAAGTAGAGTAATGTCTGGTCATGTGCTTTGTCAAGAGATTCGTAAAGGGTGTGTTTGAGGTAGAATAGCTGGAGTCGTGTTCCGTGTCCCGTGTTCCGTGCAGCATACTTTCTGGCTTTCATAATCGTTTGCGAGAAAAATAAACGGAAGCTGTTTTTTCTGTTAGCCATTAGTTTTCCCTTGTGCTAGCAGCTTGCATGCTTACATCTGCGAACGGAGAAATTGATAACCAAGGTTCCGAAGTCACAGAGAGGACCAAATCCACTCCAGACGAAACATGTGGAGGATTATCATTTAAAATTCTATTTGGTGCCTAAGGGAACCGTCTAATATATGCAAAGTAAAGTCTGAGAGAGGTTTAAGTTCGGAAAGCCTTTTTAGCAGCAATTATGTCCGAAGTCGATGGCGGCATCAGCCCTGAATGTACTCTCACTCAGGATTTTGTTTTACTCATTTTTCTAATGGCAGACCATATCCAAACTATTAACACGCGCATTGACGGGGGCGGGTACCCGCCCCCCGGGTTTTTCAGAGATAGCAGGAAAACGGCGGCGCCTAGCGCCGCCGTACTTGGCATACCTTTTCCCTCATCATTTTTACAATTTCTGTGAAAATTTTAAGCTTAGGTCATCTCAGGTCAGGTCACCAGTACAGGTCAAGTGACCCAACCTTAAAAAAGTTTAAGATAGCATAAGTCGGAGCAAGGTGAACTTATCCGATTGAAACTCATATCACATAATGGCCCCACCAAGTTCTCTAAAATATGTTCCGGTATTTGTAATATCGATGACCTAAGGTCAGGTACGAGGCATGACCTCTCAATTGGAAATACATGGGAAAAATGGTTTTCATGGAATAACTCAGTAACGGGTGGTGATAGAGCGTTTATTTTAACTTCATTAGACTCGCCTGGGCTTTGCGGTTCTAATGATATGCATTTTAAATAATTTGACCCTGACCTGACCTCAGGTCAGATCAAATTATTGATTTGACCTAGCAAGGTCAAATTATATAATATTCGATTCGGCTTGCTAAGAGGACTCATATAGTTCAAGTCATTTTGCTCTATCTTTACTTGTTCAGATGTAAGGGCCGAAAAACTTAATTTACATTTTATCCCTATGACGGCATGTTTTGGCTTCTTGTGACCTTAAATGTGGCCTGACCAAAAAATGGTTCAAATGTTTTCGATGGAGAAGTGGATGGGCAACCCAACACCGTTTACCGTTTTTCGCTATCTGCCATGGTTCTCGAGATCTTGGGGGGGGCGGGTACCCGCCCCCCGTCAAAGCGAAGGTGGCTCAGACCTCCGTCAATGCGCGTGTTAAGCTTGGGTTACCAGCTTTCTACAAACATACCTCTAGTCATCTCAGGAAAGAGCATTGGAGTGTATTACATTTGATACATTTTATGGCCTTTTGACGACCCAGTTACACCCTTGTGTTCTGATTTTTACCATACCATATAATGTCAACGCTTGTACCGCCCGTTGGACGGTTCATGTCTCAGATTTGCCTAAACAACAGAAGCATGCACATTCTTTTCCATTTATCAGCTGAATCCCTGTTCTGGTGTAATTGTAAGTGTATTGTCATTAGCGCTACAAGTTAGCTGGCATGCGGAGTATTCCTGACTTTAGGCCTTCTCTGCCCCCCAGGCGGCGGAACTGCTGGAGGTGCACCAGAAGCGGAGGATCTACGATATCACTAACGTGCTCGAGGGCATCGGGCTCATCGAGAAAAAGAGTAAAAACAGTATAGTCTGGAAGTAAGTAGGAAGAAGCGTGGAAGTAACTTCTTAAACTGTTGAATGAGAGATAATAAGTATTTGCAGTTTATCCGATTGCCTGAGGTAGGATGCAGCTTGCGGCTTGTAAAAGTTTGTACTTTCATTTCCACAATAAAGTTTTTACATAGTTACGCCCACTCTTTATGGGTCAGGTGCTTCCTCCCATCCTGTATATCTATAGCAAGCTTTCCGGAAACTTGTGAAGTTTGTCAACCATCAAACGAAAGTGCACGAAATTGAAGATGGGCGTTCGAAACTCCAGAGCTTGCGTCGAAAGCGGTAGAAAAGCCTGGTAAAAGTTCACATTTTCTTACCTCGTATTATTTGTAAAAGTGTATTTTTGCCAGTAAAAGTAGCGCACGTACCTTGCTTAGGAATGTGAGGGATGGATCGGACGGGACATGCCTCTTATATGCCCTTTCATCAGTTTTGAAGAATCAGAAACCCACGCTTCTGTTTATTTGAACGATGGTCTGTGAGATATCGTCTGCGCGGGGAGCGTTTTTCGTTGTTCCAGCACCGCTCCAGTAATGCCCCAGTGTATTTGTTTCACATGTTGATTCACTGCTATCACCTTTATACAATCGGTGGCTTTTAAGGCGTTGTTATGGCGAACGTGATACCATGGAGAGCGATAGACGCCTAGGATAAGGATAATTTTGTGGTGTTGCTGCGGCAGTGGCCCAAGGTCACTGGTTTACTTTTTTGGCACTGCCCCCCAACTGATGTGGTTTTGACGCGTCAGGGGCGGAGGGCCCGGCACCAACACTCAGGAGGTCTTGGACAGACTTTCCTTTCTCAAGTCAGACGTAGCCATGCTGGAGTCCAAGGAAGCTGTGCTTGACAAGCACAAACAGGTAAGCCAGTCCCAGGATACCTTTTCGTAAATGTATTTTCAAAGGGGATTCCCTCACGCCTGGGTGACGTCACACGCCCATTCTTTCAAGGCTGTATCAAGGGTGTGGCAACACTACCCATGATATTTCTTAAATACAACCATATTCAAAAACAGAACGCTTTCTTTTTGCATTTGAAACACAATCAAATTCTGTGTTCTCTCAAATTTGCGAGCGCGAATCATAAAATTTGAATATTTTCAATTGACGGTGGTGGAAGAAATCCCTTGACGCCGACGTGGCGTCACGCCAGGGACCGGTCCCTGTTCTTGGAGGGAGCTAAGCTGGTATGTGGTGTCTGACGTAGGCAATAATGCTTTACAAGTGCTTTTGTAAATTCTGTACCTTCTGGTTATGCAACAGAAACAATTTTCATTCATAGGCGGATCCGGGGTGGTAAGGGGGCATTTTCCCGGCTCAATTGACCCTCGGCGCTCGCTGAAATTGTTATGGCGCCCCCATGGAAGGTGGAAAGCGCCCCTGAAAGGTCGAAGGCGGCCCCCGAAAGGTCGAAGGGGCCCCCTGAAAAGTCGAAGGCGCCCCCTGAAAGGTTGAAGGCGCCCCCTGACAGGTCAGGCGCCCCATAGAAGGTCGAAGGCGCCCTTACAGCCTCTTTGGATGGGTTGGTTGGCGCTCCCCTGATCATATTTCTCCCCGTTGAGAAATCCTAGATTGGCCCATGTATTCATTATGCCGAAGAATCTACAGCGATTGATCGGCCCAACCCAATATCGACATGGTGAAGCAGTTTTTTTTAAATTTTAGGGCCGTTAATTACTTACGCTGAGCTTCCCTGAATTTTCATCGAATGACTGGAACAAGAAAATTTTACTCTCCTGAAACGAGTCTTGGAGACTGTTGTAATGGATGCATTTCACTGTAACCCACCGCCCAGTCACAAGTACTCACATTGTACTGTCCGTGGTTGGCGTTAGGGTCAGCGATTGTAGTACTTAAGCCGGATCCTGTGAAAAGAATCAGCCGAAGAATAATAAACGAAAATGATGAAAATTGTGCAGATGTCCTATCGCCCCCACAATGGCAGCTCTTCCTGGTGATCAGCAGGGGGATATTACAATTTGTGTAAAGCACTTTCGATGACCATACCTTAACGTAGGTAGCAGTGTGCCTACCTTGCCGGAAACGTAGATATGTGTGATTTTTCAAGTTCTCTGCTCGCCAGTTCGTGTCGATGAGCATGAAGAATATCACAGAGGACCCGGACAACTATCAGCGCGCCTACACTTGGCACGAGGACCTGTGCGGCTGTTTCGAGGGCGACACACTGCTAGCAGTGCAGGCGCCCAGTGGTACCCAGCTGGAAGTGCCCCCTCCCGAGAAGGTGGGCTCACCACGCCCACCGGCCTGATTGGGACGAACCGCCGGGGGTTTCTGTGTATCACTAGCTAGGGCTAAGCTGTACTTTCGCGTGTATCTGAAGTTGTTAGAACCCCTGTAGCTTTTGTGTATTCGTGTAGTTAAAGTTTGCTGCGTGGAATCGTCTGGGCCAGGGTAGTAAAGGACGGTTGCTCCCGAAGTGTTTCCCTTCACTGCTCTGGGCCTTACTTTTTGTATTTAAAATTGTCTTCTCTAGAGTTATTGTTCAAAATCGTGCATAAGCTTTGCATTCTCCCCCTTTTGAATTATTTCCAATGCTCCTTTTATGCCATAGTTTCACCATATTCTAAGAGCCAACTATTCCGCCGCAATTTATCAGAAACCTGGCATTAGCAGTATAAGTGAGAGAGACCGTTGAACCGGACTGGCGACGTCCGTTCTCTGGTGTCTGTCCTCCCTGGTCCTCCGACTGACGGTCGGGTGTCGTCCCAGGACTCTGCCACTGACGGACACCGCTACACCATTCACATGAGGTCGCCGTCGGGTCCGATTTACGTGCTGTACGTGAACCGGGACCCGGAGGGCGCCAGTCCCACATCCGTGCCGGTGCCGCCGCCGCCTCAGCCGCAGGGAGCCGTGCAGAAGGTGGGACAGCGGGAGGGGCACGGGCCCGCGGCATGGGGGATTGGTGTAGTACTTGGTCAGGGGAAGGGAGGGTGGTGGGAGGACTGAAGCTCAGTCGAAAGACTGCGGTAGGGAACATGTGGTCGGACGTTCAGGGTATCAGTCGCGTCGCGGAGGATTCGCCCTTCCTCACATTGCACTTCCCGATAGGCTCCTGTGCTGTTTTCTTAGGATGGATAGGAAAGAGGGTGAAGTCAGCCTAGAGAAGCACTGCATTTTTCTGCTTTACGTATATACATAGTTTTTGTGGTGCACAGCAGTATTTGGTGTTGAACATATTGTTAAATGTCTTACCTAAGCGTAAAATAGCTAGTGGACTGTTCACCTGTATTTATCTCATTTAGAACAGGTATTCGGTACCGAGTTGCCTGCTCTGCGCCGGTTTTGTGTGGTGATGTGTCGCTAGGTGGTCCGACCCCTGACCGCTGCGGTGTCACTGTAGCAGGAGCAACTGGCCACGGACGCGGCCATGCCGGCCTCCAGGCCGGCTGAGACCGACCCATCGCCGGGAGCCGAGCCGGCGGAGACGCGGCTGGACTCCCAGCACACTGCGCCGCACACCCAGCCGCAGGTGAGAGGCCACAGCGCCGTTAAACTGAGCAGGTCCAGCCGCAGGTGAGAGGCCACAGCGCCGTCAAACGGAGCGCACCCAGCCGCAGGTGAGAGGCCACAGCGCCGTCAAACGGAGCAGACCCAGCCGCAGGTGAGAGGCCACAGCGCTGTCAAACTGAGCAGGTCCAGCCGCAGGTGAGAGGCCACAGCGCCGTCAAACTGAGCAGGTCCAGCCGCAGGTGAGAGGCCACAGCGCCGTCAAACGGAGCACACCCAGCCGCAGGTGAGAGGCCACAGCGCCGTCAAACTGAGCCACAGTTCCGTCAAACGGAGCACACCCAGCCGCAGGTGAGAGGTCACAGCGCCGTCAAACGGAGCAGACCCAGTCGCAGATGAGAGGCCACAGCGCCGTCAAACGGAACATACTCAGCCACAGGTGAGAGGCCACAGCGCCGTCAAACTGAGCCACAGCTCCGTCAAACAGAGCAGACCCAGCCGCAGGTGAGAGGCCACAGCGCCGTCAAACTGAGCAGGTCCAGCCGCAGGTGAGAGGCCACAGCGCCGTCAAACGGAGCACACCCAGCCGCAGGTGAGAGGCCACAGCGCCGTCAAACTGAGCCACAGTTCCGTCAAACGAAGCACACCCAGCCGCAGGTGAGAGGCCACAGCTCCGTCAAACGGGGCAGACCCAGCCGCAGGTGAGAGGCCACAGCGCCGTCAAACTGAACCACAGTTCCGTCAAACGGAGCACACCCAGCCGCAGGTGAGAGGTCACAGCGCCGTCAAACGGAGCAGACCCAGCCGCAGGTGAGAGGCCACAGCGCCGTCAAACGGAACACACCCAGCCACAGGTGAGAGGCCACAGCGACGTCAAACTGAGCCACAGCTCCGTCAAACGGAGCAGACCCAGCCGCAGGTGAGAGGCCACAGCGCCATCAAACGGAGCACACCCAGCCGCAGGTGAGAGGCCACAGCGCCGTCAAACGGAGCACACCCAGCCGCAGGTGAGAGGCCACAGCGCCGTAAAACGGAGCAGACCCAGCCGCTGGTGAGAGGCCACAGCGCCGTCAAACGGAGCACACCCAGCCGCAGGTGAGAGGCCACAGCGCCGTAAAACGGAGCAGAGTCAGCCGCAGGTTGGAGGCCACAGCGCCGTCAAACGGAACACACCCAGCCGCTGGTGAGAGGCCACAGCGCCGTCAAACGGAGCACACCCAGCCGCAGGTGAGAGGCCACAGCGCCGTAAAACGGAGCAGACCCAGCCGCTGGTGAGAGGCCACAGCGCCGTCAAACGGAGCACACCCAGCCGCAGGTGAGAGGCCACAGCGCCGTAAAACGGAGCAGAGTCAGCCGCAGGTTGGAGGCCACAGCGCCGTCAAACGGAGCACACCCAGCCGCAGGTGAGAGGCCACAGCGCCGTCAAACGGACGACCCAGCCGCAGGTAAGGCCACAGCGCCATCAAACGGAGCACACCCAGCCGCAGGTGAGAGGCCACAGCGCCATCAAACGGAGCACACCCAGCCGCAGGTGAGAGGCCACAGCGCCGTCAAACGGAGCACACCCAGCCGCAGGTGAGGGCCACAGCGCCGTAAAACGGAGCAGACCCAGCCGCTGGTGAAGGCCACAGCGCCGTCAAACGGAGCACACCCAGCCGCAGGTGAGAGGCCACAGCGCCGTAAAACGGAGCAGAGTCAGCCGCAGGTTGAGGCCACAGCGCCGTCAAACGGAACACACCCAGCCGCTGGTGAGAGCCACAGCGCCGTCAAACGGAGCACACCCAGCCGCAGGTGAGAGGCCACAGCGCCGTAAAACGGAGCAGACCCAGCCGCTGGTGAGAGGCCACAGCGCCGTCAAACGGAGCACACCCAGCCGCAGGTGAGAGGCCACAGCGCCGTAAAACGGAGCAGAGTCAGCCGCAGGTTGGAGGCCACAGCGCCGTCAAACGGAGCCACCCAGCCGCAGGTGAGGGCCACAGCGCCGTCAAACGGAGCGACCCAGCCGCAGGTGAGAGGCCACAGCGCCATCAAACGGAGCACACCCAGCCGCAGGTGAGAGGCCACAGCGCCGTCAAACGGAGCACACCCAGCCGCAGGTGAGGGCCACAGCGCCGTAAAACGGAGCAGACCCAGCCGCAGGTGAGAGGCCACAGCGCCGTCAAACGGAGCAGACCCAGCCGCAGGTGAGAGGCCACAGCGCCGTAAAACGGAGCAGAGTCAGCCGCAGGTTGGAGGCCACAGCGCCGTCAAACGGAGCACACCCAGCCGCAGGTGCTCATGGTCTGGTGTGCTCATGGTTGGGAGTATGACCCTCGCCGTCTGCGGAGGTCGCCGCGCCGGGCCTCCCACGTTTGCCTCTGGTGTGTTCATGGTAGGAGTATGACCCTCGCCTCCGACCCCGCAGCCGCCTGCGGAGCCGCTGCGGAGGTCGCCGCGCCGGGCCTCCGCCTCCACTGCTGACGTTCCCATGGCGCAGCCGCCGGTGTTGGCTGAGCCGCCGGTGCCGGCTCAGGTGGCGGGGGCCGCCTGGCCGGCCACGCCCATGGCCACGCCCACGCCGACGCCGCCGCGGCCGCCGGTGGCTGGCGGGCACATACCACGACCGGGTGAGAGCTCACGCCCGGGTCGGGGCGGATTAAACGAGCCAGCAAAGGAAAGATGGATAGAAATTTAATGAAAATTAAAACTGTTTAGCTGGAGCATGCTGCTTTTGCTTTATCCAAATGTGAGTAGAATTTAATGTATTTTTATTAATGTCATATTGCGATGACAGAAGCGCACAAGTATTCCAACGGCTGCGTTTTTCTATCTGATTATGTCAACCGGGCATGGTATATATTTTTGTTTCAGAAATCTGCAGTTTGTTGTAAAGGAGTGTGACAGATGAGGCTATCGGACCTTAGTTAGAAATTGAAAGCATTAAAGGGAATATTACCTATGTACAATTTCAGACTGTATTGGTTTTATGGTCAATCTTTATTGAAAATAATGAGCTTGGCCTTATTTCTGCAGAAAAATGGCTCATAGGCCCAATTTTTAAGAGTCGATATTCGTTAATGACGGCCGCCTCGGTTGGAGGTCTTTGCGAAAGTAAATATTTTTATTTCTTTTTATGTTGTGTCAAAGGCCGTAATACTATGAAGTTTACGAACTATTTTTTGCTTGATTGAATAAGATAATAGAAATGGATAGGTGTTATACAGCGTTAGAAGTCTGGCTATGCCTCATTCGTTTCCGTCCTTGGAGGTGCAAACATCATTCCTTTGGTATTGTCTCAATTTGTTTGCTAGAAAAACTGAATTCGTCTTTCCTGTTTCCAGTTTCAGTTGTGTGGGTGTGTGCTTTTGTTTTGTTTTAGCTATGTACTCCGATCAAGCCCCAAATGCGAAATATTAGTGTTTTAAAACTGAATCCTCCATTTTTACTTTATCAACTTTGAGGAAAATGTAATTAACTCTCTAGTCTAATAAGCTTAGTATTTTGTTGTATTTGGTTTTCCTGTTTGAGGCAAAAAGGTCCCCAAATAATCGTGACGTCAAGTTTGTGCACGATTTGGTAATGCTCTGTGCCAGATTGAATCCTCTTTGACTTGCACCATAATGAGTTCGAATGTAATTAAGCGCTTTTAGGTAAAATTGGTATTATAAGTAACCAAAGTTATACCAAATTCTGCTATTTTTCTTGATATTTAAAAACATTTTGCGGTTCATGAGGTGAGAAAGAAATGGGCATTTTTTCATAGTGCCCAGTACCAGAGGCACGTTACGGTAAGCACGCTTGCTTCAAAGAGGTCCAGGCGGAACTATTTGTCCGCGCAGCCCGGGGCTGGAACATTGCGTCGCGCTCCCAAGGTCACATCATCCCACGTGACTAGCTGAGTAGGTCGATGGACGGGGAATCTTTCCCTCTTCGCGAACGGAAAGTTTTGGGGAAAATGAGGAATCGATCTGGTGGTTTCTCGGCACGCTATGTCGCGTGGGTATCTCAAGCCCTGTTCCGTCTGTCAGCACCAATCCACGGGCAGCGTTGCGCCTATGTCACAGGACTATAGCCTCTCCTCCAGGAACTGGTCCTGGAGCTTTTACGGGCTGACGGCCTGCTGTTGTGTTGCTCAAAAATAGAAACAGCACGGCAGCGGCAGCCTACTATTTTGTGAGTGGTAGATAAGTATTATGTTTCATTTGCGTTTGTTTAGCACATAAAGTTATGGTGGTTGTGACGCGGATGTTTCTTTTCTGGAGGTGAGGTTAGAGGGCCTGCTAACAAAATTGTGCTGACAGTCGGAACAGGGCTTCAATTCAAAACCTTCCACATTCCTTTTAAGGGGAATGTGGCAACTGCTGCATTTTTAGTCTGGGGTGGTTTTAGAAGTACCATGTTTGAAAATGATGAATTCGGGCATATCTCTGCTGATAAGTCGCTGAGATAGCCCAATATTTTGTGGTATTTAATTTTGCGAGAGCTAAACCTCCACATCGGCGTGACGTCATGATATGGTAGCAAATCATGATGTCACATGATTGAGGGACTGGCGTACGAGGAACTTTGCTGCCCGGCTGTGCAAAAAAACGAATAAACCTGGAGTTTTCTTAGCCAAAACAGGCTGTTATTAGAACCCCAAGTGACATTAAAATATTTTCTGTATTTCCTCATATGTTAAATTGAAAATATGGTACATTTTTATGTTAAATATTTCTTCATTATCTATTTTTCATGATAGATTAAAACATGTTTCAAACCAGTAATTGAAGAAAGTTCTAGCATTTCTAGTCGCCAGTACCAAAGGCACGTTTAGCACGTAGGTTGTAAAAGGTTCCAAGCCAGTAATATTTATCCACACAGCGGGTCTGAGCATGACCTCACGTTCCCAAGTTCAGCTCAAACCACGACCACGGGGCGAGGGGGGAGCAAGGGGTTCGGTATGCGGTGAATGTTTTGGTTCTTTCGCTCCGAACTGTAGGTTCAGAGGCAAATTAAGTTTGGATAAAATTTTCAGCATGTCCTATCACTTGCTATATCCGTTCAGATCCTATTGCGCAGGTGCCGCATTCCCTTTGGCTGTAGGGTTTCCTGTTTTCAATGTTATCCATTCCCACCAGTCCAGCCGCGCTCCCCGTCGTGGACGGCCGGTGCAGTGTGCTCTGAAGGCGCCGCGCCTGCTCGGGAACTGACTTCAGTGGAGCCGTGCTGCAGGTGCGACCCTGCTGGCCTCTCCTGCCTCCCTCCACCCCTTCGGCCGGCCGGCCGAGCCGGCGGAAATGGCCGAGCTGGACCCCTGCTGTGAGTGGCGCCCCATCAGCCCATCCGCCCCGTGGCCGACAGTGTGTGAACGGTCCTCTGATCCATGTATGTCCCAGGGCACAGTAGTGACCACCTGGACACGTCTGACTGTTTCCTGTCCTTTGGATTCGTCTTTGGTCCTTTATATGCTTCGGAATTTTGAGTGGTCTCTCACATCTGAGACATTGCTTGCCTCCCAGAGTCATCTCCCCGATAGTCAGCTCCCTGGTTATCTCCCGCGTCCGATACTGCATCAGCGTATTCGGTAACGGGACCCAAACCAATAACATTCGGCTCCAAAAAATTATTAACTATGCTGCAAAAGTCATTTTTGGTCGCAAAAAGTTTGATCACGTATCGGATGTGTTAGAGGACCTGGGCTGGCTGTCGGCGGGTGAGCTGGTGAGGTATCACACACTTGTACTTGTGCACAAGGTGGTGTGTTTCGGGGAGCCAGAGGAGCTGGCTCTGGGATTCGAAGAGGTCCGGCTTACCCGAGAGCGCAGCACGAGGCAGGACGGAGACTTTCGGGTGCCGCGCTCGCGGAGTAATATGGGACAGCGCAGATTTAAAGCCCGGGGTCCGTTGTTATACAATGATCTGCCTAATGACCTGAAAATGCTACCAGTGCCTATTTTCTGCCGCGCCCTCAAGCGCCAACTCTTGGCGGAGCGGATTTAGGGCGATGTGAGTGTGTGGTGGTGCGCTGGGTGAATAGCGATATGTAGTATTTTAAGTGATTATTTCTTAATGTACGATTTTAACTGGTTTGTGTTGTATGAAGTGTGTCGCCTAACTATATCCCCAACCATTAATAGCTTGACGTAGGGTCCTAATAGCCACAACTGTTCTTTTAACTGTGGATGACTCTGAATAAAGTCTTTGTCTTTGTCTTTGTTCTGGATTTAATCTGCATTCTTTACGTACTGGAACAGAGAAAAACGTAATCAGTGCTGTTCGCATAACCTTATCAGAATCGAGGTAGGGAACACTTGTCCTCGTGTCTTCTTTCATAAGCTTTGGATAAGGCTAAAGCTGGTCAAGTGCCTTTTTGGGGGAGGGATGGGAACGTCTTCTTGGTTGGTCAGATGAGGAAGCCGCGCTCCCCCTCGCTTTTGACGTTATTTTTGCACTCCCGACACACTCAGGGAATGGCTCGTCCTCGGTGAACTTGGATACTCCGGTGCTGTTTCTGCATTTTCTGAATTCTGTAGCAATGTCTCGTTTTCTCCCGACGTTTCAGGCCCGGCGTTTCAACTCAGTCCACCCGCCACCGACAAGGACTTCTGGTTCAACCTGGAGCCGCACGAGGGCGTGCTGGACCTTTTCGACGAGATCAACTGGCCCCAGGGCCTCTGACCCGGCGGTGGGGACCACCCCCAAAGTCTGCAGGGTTCCGCTACTCTGCCTAGGAGCGATTTCTTGCGGCGGGGTCCTCCTCGCACCACAAATCAGCACGTACAAACCGGTTAGTCTAGCCACCTGCATAACTGCCGAGTTGGGGCAGTTGGCCGAGGAGCGCATGGTAGGTGTTCACGTGGCGGAGTGGAGAATCACTAGCAGTGAGCGGAGTTCGTGGTGGGGTTTGAAGCTTCGCCGACTGTGCCTGGTACGGTGAGATAGCTCGTTGTGTGGAGGTATGAGACGCATTGACTGGTGCGTGGCGTGGCATTATGTTGATTGGTCGGCGGCCTGCGGCGTGACACCTGATTGGTGGACACGCTTCATGGTGCTGCCTGATTGGCCTGTGTGGGGTCGCTCGTCTTTGTTCCGTCTGCCGCCCCGAGGGCGGCTCACTGAGCTATTGGGGAGTATTTAAGTCCCTGTGGCATCATATACACTAGGGATGGAGACGTTATACATAAAACAATGTGAGCTGCGGGGCGATCAAGGCACAGTATTTTCTTTTACTTCTCGTTCCTGCACTAGGTGGTGCTACGAAGAAAACAGTGAAATCCGCACTCATTCACCGCCCGCAAGCCGGACTGGACCTTGATGCCGTGTATACTCTTTGATGTATTCATATCGTGTACATCTCCCATGATTGTTGTGCTCGCTCATGGCCCGGGCAGTGGTTTTTCATCATACGAACTGTGACCGAGACTAGAATGCCCTTGTATGGAATGGGCGTATCTCGCGGTTTTATTCTAGAATGTTCTTACGGGGGTTATTAGATGGTTCTGGACTGAGGAAAGCGACATCATCAGTTTAACCTTGGGATGGACTTGTTTCACGAATTTACAATGATCAATATCAGTTCCAAACAATTTCTCGATTCCATGAAAGCATTAGGGTTTTGTTAAAACACTAAGTTTCACTTAGCAATACATTTCAACGATCGTCTGCTGGCACTTCGGCTTGCTGTGGTCTCGGTCCTTCCATTGCATCGTATGGGTATTGTTGGTGACGTCTGTTGAAGAGTTAAATCTATACGCACGTTTCCGAGGACGTGGTCAATGTGCCGCATTCGCAGCGAAGCACAGGTGAAACGTGCCTGGTGTTATTCATCCTTGTATTGTCGGCCCTCGAGCGCTGCGTGTGGCTGAATACAATTGCCATTTGTAGGATATTTCTCGTGAACCTATAATACCAGTGCTTATTGTGCTACGCGCTTCTCTATCGAAGAATATGCGGACTTTTTTGTAATGGTGATATTTCACGAGCTGGTCGAATTTTCTTCAATTTTTCCATGGGCAATAATTTTTCTCAGTCCTCCAGCTGTACCCGAGTCTAAACACCTTTTCACTTACAAGAAGCCATAGAGTGTATGTGTGCCCTGAAAGCGTGACCTGGCTTGCCTGCCCGCAGAGGGGGCACGAGGCCTCCCAGTTAGCGTCGTGACTGGCCTGCTGGCAGCGGGGGCACGAGGCTTCCCAGTTAGCGTCGTGACTGGGCTCCAATGCCACCGTTTGTTACCACCCACTCTACCCGCCAACAGCCCCAGGTTCGAGCTGTTGCCGTGGAGACAACGGCTGGGATCAGCTGCAGACACTAGCGCCACTGGAGGCTTCCGGGCTTTGCCTACCCTGTGCCCAAAACATAGGCGGATCCAGGGGCAGTCCCCCTATTGACCTTCGGCGCCCCCTGAAATGGTTACCGTGCTCCTCTCAAATGTCGCTTCCACCTTTCCCCAGATGCGAGTATCGGCACCCCCCGCGAAGGGTTCGCGCCCCTAGATCATATCTCCCCCGATTTGAAATCCTGGACCTGTCTATGGCCTGGAACATCCACCTTCATGCAGCAAACGCGTACGTCTGGTCGTCGTGTAATGGTACCTGATTAAGCTCGTTCTCATGGTTCTCTTGCTTCTGAACAGTCACTCCACAACCGTCTCCGTATCAGTGCTTCCTCACCGCTGCCAGCGTTACCGCTCCCAGGCGCGTGGCCACTGAGCCAACGAGTTGACGAGCCTCAGTACAGCGCGACGGTTCCAGCTGGCGGGTGGAGTCGTGTACCGCGCGCGACAGACCAGTCGTGACGGCAGTAGGCGAGTCATCTCGAAACAGTGGTAACTTTTTCACCAGGAGAAGCCCACCACGAAACTTCTCCCTAACATAAGTATTCAGGCATGGATAACGGAACCGATTGACAACATAAATACAGCAAATACTGTCGCGTGTCGTCCATGGCGGCCAAAAGCGTTGTTACTAACCAAGACACACACATGCAAACGGACATGCCTAGGGCGGACGTCGGGGTAACGGGCCGGGGAGTGGACAGGGCGCTAGGACTGCACCCGGGGGCCAGGGAGTGGACAGGGTGCTAGGACTGCACCCGGGGGCCAGGGAGTGGACAGGGCGCTAGGACTGCACCCGGGGGCCAGGGAGTGGACAGGGCGCTAGGACTGCACCCGGGGGCCAGGGAGTGGACAGGGCGCTAGGACTGTACCCGGGGAGGGCTATAGAGTGGAGAGGGTGCCAGGACCGTACCCGGGGGCCAGGGAGTGGAAAGGGTGTTGAAACTACCCGACCGGTGGATAAAGAGAAGGCTGAAATAAGTTTAATTATTTTAGAAGCCAGCCTGTTTTTTCTGTAGGTTCGTTATTGCTGGAAACGCGCTGGGCACTTATTTTCAGACGTTTACCGCTATGACTGTCGAAATCAGGTCGCCCTAATTTACGCCGTCATTCGTGGGAGCGACTGGCGGAAACCTCTGGGCGTCACGATTTGGCAGCCGCAACTGTTTCCGACACAGCTGACCGGCCGCTGCGGTGGAGACAATGGACGAACGAGTGAAATGTTGGCTACGAGGCGAGCTGCACTCCACAGACGGCGCATCCCAAAACCGCTATCTTGATTTCACGGTGCCGATATAAAACGGACACTAGCAGAATGTCAGCTTCGGCTCCAGCATGAGATGCTTTGAAAAGTGCCGGTTAGCCGTGTT
The DNA here is from genome assembly GCA_034440635.1 of Lepas anatifera. Classification (NCBI taxonomy): domain Eukaryota; kingdom Metazoa; phylum Arthropoda; class Thecostraca; family Lepadidae; genus Lepas; species Lepas anatifera. The sequence continues at coordinate 1,559,493 of JAOTON010001336.1, read as the reverse complement.
CCGCATGATTACGTTGAGTGTTCCGCTGATTGGGATTAGGGACAGATTGGGAAAAACGGATTTGTGTGAAAGCCCCACCCCGACTCCGTCACACATCACACGCTCACCGAGTATGGAACGACACAATACACTTACACACTCACGACGGGCAAAGTGCACGACAGGCGACACTACCTCGCTAGAAAGGAGACTACTTACAGTATAAACGCGACGGAGTGGTACAAAACATCCAGCCCAGCGCCGTGGGCCCACACGCACACCCAGCGTGGCTGGTAACGTACGCACGGACCAGGCCACTGCGCGCCGCGCCATACGTCTCCCAATGCACAGCCCGTCTCACCATGGTCCCAGTCAATTCTGAAAGGTCAGGAGACGCCAGATTTAGCGAAATTGCGTGGGGTCCAGCGCCTCTGCAGTTTTCTTTTCTAACACTATGTTTGTGTCTGCCGCGATCATCCCACGGTCCTGGTTTGTTATTTGTTTACTGAATCATTCAACATTGAGTGGGATTCGTTTTTAAAGGGAAGACGGTTACAACACACAATCCTCAGATGTGCGGGCCATCCCGCGGGACAAAGTCGGCTGCCGACATACCGCCTCAGAACAGGTAACCCAATCCACCGAAATAGAACCAGGTGACAAAAAACCTGCTCCCCGTGGTGGGTCTGACCGGACGCTACGCGGAGGGCACAGGGTCGAAAATTGTGATACTTTCGTTCAGTAAATCAAATGTTGGGAGGCGTATACACGCCTTTACCCACTCCCCTCGAATTGCCAGTGTCCGATCAGTCGGCATTAGGTACAAGACGAGCAAAACAGATGAACGAGACAGACGCCAGCACTGACCGCGCGGCGGAACCTCTCCACTGATCAGAGCGACTGTTCACTCTTCACAGAATTCACTACCACCATGGTGAAATGGGCCGTGTTTCAAAATTGACCTGACGGGCGCACACCTTCACCATATTCACACTCGCTGCAGCTGTCTGCCGCAGTTCCACGCTCTGCCAATAGGCGGCAGCACCGTGCGCCGACTCCCGTTGAGTATATTACGCGGAAGCGGAGTCAACACAAGTACACACAATGCCCAAAGAATGACCGGAGTTGGGCGATTCCCTGATTGCGAGTGCACCACAAGGTATCATGCAAGATCGCCGGACTGCTCAGCGGCGGGACTTCTCACCGGAACGCGGACACACCAAGCTTCAAGACCTCGCCCCCACTCATTTCTCACTTTGCAACATAATGTTACGCTTCTCGTACGTCCCCCAATGATGACGCTGTTGGAAAGTTCGGCCATTTACACTTCCGGCACTGCGATGAAGTAAAAACCCATCGAGGACAATTATTGGCCCACTTCATACAGTAATGCTTTCCCGTTGTGGGTAATTTTTGGCGGCAGATGTGCGATTCAATGCCACTACTCGCTCACTTACATTGAGAACACTACCAAACCAGAGCTGGACGGGATTGTAATTTTAGACCTCGCCAGGCCGTAAGGAGCTAGAACTGGGAAGACTTTGTTTAGGGAGAACCAGTATGACGGTGGAGTGGCCATTTCGCCTCCCTGGGGCTGTCCACCGAAGCTAAACAAGGAAGGCACGCCGTCAGAGACACTTCAGACAGTCACGTGTCAGTCAACAGCCCAGCCAGTGCCACCGGCGCCGGCCGAAACCTGGGGGGGGCATTTCCGGCCCGAGCTCAACTCTATTGTCATGCAAATAATAGAAACGGGCCGAACAGCTCTCGTTCAGGCGAGAGAGAAGAGGCGGGCTTCCCTGCCTCGATACTACGCAACTGACTCCACCTCCTCCAACACTCAACGTCTAAACGCTAAATCAAAACGCAACTGAATGACGACGACACCCTCTTGAGTCCATTGCTATTTACTCGCTGAGATCTTCACCATGCCACCATCCTCTCGCGGCTTCACACCGGCCTTCTGGTCGTGGTTCTCCCTCCACGGCCATTCCCACGTGTGCTGTTACCAACAACATCACGTCACTGTATCTGCCCAGCATCCAGAACATCCCCACCATGCCCCCTTGGCAATCGGTTCACGTATTCACTCTCACCAGCCTGCTGGCCGCGCGCCGCACAGTCTACCACCAGCGTCACGTGTCCCTCAGACCGGGGGCGTCACCGCCTGCCCCAGGCTGGTCGTCACCGTGAGCGCCGTCACCAGGCGTCGGTGTAGCGCACGTCCAGCGCCTGCAGGTGGGGCAGCTGGTTCCGCAGGTGGTTCAGCGTGTTCTCCGACAGCTTCGTGCTGTTCAGGTTCAACGTGTGCAGCTCTTTCAGCGCTGTGAAGAGGTGCAGAAGGAATGTCATGCATTGCCATTGGCCACTGTGTGTTTATGAGGGAGAGGGTAACTATCTGATGGACAAATATGCTCAAAGTATATGCAGAAGCTTTTCAGTTATAATACAAACAGATAACATAGAAGTGAAATGTCGGACGCTTGATGAGGTGGATCACACGTACTTAGCAGAGAATTTACCTACATTCACGTATACATTTTACTAACGGTATCATTAAAAGAGGGTTGTTTCATTCCTGCTCTAAAATGGGAAGTCGAAAATCAGTCCCTGCAGTTAAGCCCCATTTATCAGAGTTTGCAATACGTTATAAGCGACCGCCACGGTCGTCCAAAGATCTGGGCTTCACATCAGTCGTACATTTACGGAAAATGTACATGTCATGTTTTGCTTTTCCAGGGAAGTGTTACGCATGTTTGAGACCACGTGTCGCTTTTTTCCGACTTGTACTCATTTATTTCTCTCACATCCATGCACCTCAATTCACAACACTAATATTGCCTAACGCAACTCAGTAACGATTGCCGATAACGGATAACACCCTACAAAAGACGAAGACCTGAGATAGGACAAAGACAAAACTGCACTATTAGAAACATTGCATGCTTATACCTGCTCAAAGAACACAAATGTACTAAATCCCACAACCATACGCCATCTTTCTCGTTTAGGCCACAGTGCCGGTTCAATCTGTGGTAGGGGTTTCTTCTCTCAGATGCACCCACTTATCATTAGTTCGTTGCATGTTACCACCACTCCCAATCGAGGCCGCCAACTGTTCGGACCCCTTATCTCGCCACAGTCTCTGAATCATATTTTCCAAGCGTGGTCCCGTCTGCCTCCTAATGACGGTATTTGAAACAATAAATCACATGGTTAACAAATGTATTTTCTCCTAAGCCCAAAAGCACCTGCTGACTAGTAAAAGGCTCATTAGTTCTCCTTGCACCAATATGAACCAACCACTCATGTACCCTTTCCCAAAATATCGAGACAATCGGACATTCCCAAAATTTATGAATCAGTGTTTCATCTCGGCTGTGACATCTATTACAGCTACTGCTGCTTTCCAGGCCCATTTTTTGCAGCAGTACATTGGTAACTTCAATACGAGTCACTATTTTTAAATGCAGGGCTCTATAAGCGGTGCAATTAGTGACGCTTACTATGTTACCATAAACGTTGGCCCATTCCAGATCCTCACCATACTGAAGGTGCCACTTTGGCACCCACTTGTGCATAGGCGGATCCAGGGGGGCAAGGGGGCACGTGCCCCCCCGATCGACAATCGGCGCCCCCTGAAAGGTCGATGGCGCCCCCCCTGAAATGTCGCTTCCCACCCCCCCAGGATACGAAAGTCGGCGCCCACCGATAGGATTTGGCGCCCACCTGATAGGTTTTGCCGGTCATAAGCGGCGCCCCCTGGTCCGGATGGCGCCCCCCCGGGAAGGTGCCCCCTCCGATCGGCAATCCTGGATCCGCCTATGCACTTGTGTCTGTGTTCCTTAAGCTTATTCAGGATCATAAGAGTGTAAAAATTCTTAGCTTTAATATTTTCGCCCAGAATTTATCGAACTAAGGGATGGATGTCCGGTGCAGGCAGCTTTTGTTTCTCACAATTTCTCCACTGTAAAGGCACGCTGTTTACTACACCCATGTAATCCAGAAACGTTCCTGGAATGCCAAATATGTTTTTGGCCTGAATGAAGGTCATTACCTGCCCATTTTCATCCAACAGATCATTGTACGTTCGGAGACCTCTAGTAAACCAGGATCGTATTAAATCTTCATTAAACCTGGTTCCATCAGAAAACCAAATGCTACATGCTCCAAGGTCCCTTTGCTCGACTATGAAGGCATCTGATAGCGTGCTGAATGAAAGCAGCACATCTTTCCAGAAGCTGCTGTTAATAGTTGACGCCATGTATTTTATTGCCTTCGTATCTCTCTCCCACAAAAAAACTGCCTTGGCTTATATTATCCTGAAAAAGCCGGGTCCATAAGTGATTAGAATTCATTTCTCTCCTCACCCAAGTACATTTTAGGGCAGCTATGTATAGGCTTATGTCAGTCATTCCTAAACCACCCTGAAGAATGGGTCTAATCACACTCTTGCGGCTTACTCTATCCTTTTTCCTCTCCATAAGAATCTGAATAACGTTGTATTAAGGTCACATATAAACCTACCATCTGGGTTCGGTAGAGACAAAAACAAGTAAGGTAACTTCGAAAGCAGAAGAGATTTAACTATTACCACTTTGCCGTATAAATGAAAGGTTTCTCTGCTGCCAGCTTTTTATTGTGGCTTTTATCTTGGCCATTTTACCTTCATAGTTCATTCTACACATAGCGGTTTTGTCCCCATCGAAAAATATACCCAATACTTTCATTCTTTCGACCCATCGCATTCCTAGCTTAGGACAAATTGGGTCCTTACCACACCGGTATCCTACCCACATAGCCTGCGTTTTTCAAGGTTAGGGGAGAGCCCAGAATATTTGGCAAATGTACCCAGATCATGGAAAAGTGCCCTAGTGCTATTTACCGATCCATCCAGCATACATAGCGTATCATCTGCGTAGCATGACAACTTGCATTCTATTCGACCAATCTTAATGCCTTTGACCTCCGGATTATTTTGGATTTTTAAAATGAGACACTCCATTACCAAGAGGAACAAGTAACAACTTAATGTGTCGCCTTGGCGACATGACCATTATACAATACCCTGGCCTGAGAACCGTCGTACAGTAGACGGAATCATCGCAAGATTTCGGGAGGGAAGCCTCTACGTGTTAGAACCTCCTTGATGAACCGCCAGCTAACGGAATTAAATGCTCCCTCAATGTGAAGCCTAATAAATAACCCAGTTAGCTCTTTTTGTTGTAGGTACTGCGCAACCTCTGACATAAGTCGAATGTTCTCGCCTATATGAATCTATTCGACAAAAATCCTGTCTGGTTTTCACCGATTAGGCTGCCCATTATGGCTTTGAACCTATTTGCAAGAGCACTGGAAATCACTTTATAGCTGGTATTCAAAAGTGTGATGGGTCGGTAGGAATTTATGAGGTTCCTTGATTTTCCCGGTTTCGGAATCAGGGTTATGATACCCTCCCTGAGCGTCCGCGGCAAAGTGTTCATTGTCCAGCTTTCATTAATCATTCGAAATACAAATTCCCTCAAATCAATCCAAAAGAACTTAAAGAACTCCGGAGGAAAACCGTCACTCCCTGGGGAGATGTTATTTCGCATCTTATGCAGTGCAGCACTAATCTCGTCTATACCAAGCGGCTGCTTCATGTAACGATAATTTGCCTCGCCTACTTGTTTCAGCGCCATATCAGCAAAAAATGCTTCAAAATCTTGTTCCGTATCATGACTTCGAAACAATTTTTTAAAGTGCTGACCAAGAGCATCCCTTATCTCTCGTTGGTCGTAAATTTCACTTCCGTCACTTATCTTCAATGCTGGTATGGTTTTGCTCATAAAGTTTCTCTTTTCCAGAGTCAGAAAATATTTAGTGGATCTTTCAGACTGATCGTACCACCTTGCTCGCGACCGAACAGCTATTCCCTCCATGAAGGGTTTTCTTATTTCCTCCAACTCCTTTTTCTTTTCATCCAACATAGAGTCTCATCATCATGTTTCTCTTCTGCTAAGTGCTCCAATCGTGATATGACGGTAGACAAGTCCTGCTCCACCTGTCTATACTTTTTCCGTTTCCTAATGCCATATGTTATCGTCTCTGATCTCATGTTCAGTATGAGTGTTTCATACATCAGGGAATCACTTATCACAAATTGTATGTCTCTTAAAGAAAATGTGGCACCTTCACAACGTGATTTTAACTGAGATAGCCAAGTTGTAAAGCAGGTCGGAAAACCCGGTACTCCATATTTCATTTGTCTTGGAACTCGATATTTCCGTAAAAAAGCTAAAACCTACCTGACACCAGCCCCCCTCAGCCCCCCGTCGCCGGCGGCCATTGTGAGCTACTGGTGTGACGACATATGCTGACGTCACGATGAGCATCAGCCAATCGAAGCCCTTGAAGCGTTTCAAGTATGGTAGTGGTTGCCAGATCGTGACATCATCCACAGGCTGATATTTATTTATTTTTCTAGAGGAGTATTTTTAAAAACCAAATATTGAGCTTATTGTACATTTTTCAGAGAAATGAGTGGTTTCATTATTTTTGACTAGAAGTACGCCTAATTACACTAAATTCCAGGATTCGACCAAGGTGCCACATTCCCTTTAATCTATCGGTGCGGAGTGATTCTTCCAGAAAAGTCAAATTGTAAACTGGAAGTGCGTATTGAAACAAAGTTTCCCGTACAATCTGTCTCATGCGCTGAACGAAAGCGTCCTCACGCAATAAGGATACATTGAACTTGTAGAATCCTTTTCCGTGTAATTGCGCAATAATACTTAGTTCCAATGTTACCTTAGAGTGATCAGTCCTATATCCAGGTGCTATGCTTGTTTGAACAATCCTTCCATTCAGACAGTCTGACACTAAGAGAAAATCTAGTCGTGCCTGCTTAGTGATTGGGCGTCGTACTCTCCAGGTGTACCTGCGTGCAGCCGGATTCCTTTCCCTGAATATATCTATTAGGTCAAATCTTTGCATCATGTTTAGCACCTTGCGATGTGATGCTAAGTTATTTTGGCGCACATAATTATAGGAATCCACCCTGTGTTCTAGAACCAAATTCGAATCACCAGCCATAACAACAGGAACATCATTCCCGTCGTTCTCCAGATACTCGACAATGGTGTCAAAGAAGTCCGGTGTGTCCCGATTAGGTGCATATACAGCAATGAGGATCAGCTCAAACACCACATTAACATTAGCCCTCGTCATTATCAAGTTACCATCCTCTGTCACCTTTGCTTGACAGAAGTTAATGTTTGCTTTATTAGTAAGCACCGCTATACCTCTAGCGTTGTTAGTCAAAAGCGCAAGGAGAATATCTTTGCCTCAACTATTACGAAACATCTTTTCTTGGCCCTGCGCACAATGGACATCCTGTAGCATCATTAGATTAAATTGTGATTGTTGAAGCCAATTAAATACGTCTTTCCTCTTTTTCCAGTCTCCAAGACCCCTACAATTCATCGAACAGATCTTAAGCTTATCAGCCAGGTTTAAGAGGTAGGTAATTAGCCTGTTTGCATTTTTTCTCCACAACGATTCCAGGCCTAAACACTTGCGCAGGGATTTCCCGAAGAAAATCTTCATACAATACGCCTTTTAACAAGGGTCTTCTAGTGCAGTAGACAAACAAAGTAAAGTGGAAGTACATGGCGTACAAAGAAAAGAAGAGCGAAAGAAAAATTCACAACCAAAGCAAAAACCAAAAAGAGAAGTACCTATATCCACAGCTCGAGGAAGTACCTCGGCCGACAAATGGAAACACTGGCCCAATGGAACTTAACCAACGCAAATAGGATTATCCACGAAAGTTCTTACGAAATTTCTTAAAAAAAACTGACATTTAAACCCAATCTCACGAGACAATTGCCGCCCCGGTCACCACCCGTGCGTCCCCCACATGGCTAGATGATCCAATGAACCGGTGCGCGGCGCACCCAGCCCACACAGTCACGCGTACCTGCGACCCCAACCCCAGTAACAAGGACAGCACCAGGGTACCGAGGCAGGCGGGGCGCAATGCCAAAGCACACATTCCATCGCGCGCCCCCAAACGACCGAAACCGCGTGAGCCGAACTACAACTCGGCAGTGCAGTACGACACAGCGGCACACACAATGAACCTCGTCCCGGTCGCAGGGACAGATCAAAGACAACAAACTAAGTCAAACAAAAGCATTATAACACTTAGGTGTGATGAATGTTTTTTACTTTATCCATGCTGTCTAGCAACACTTTTTGGAGCTACTTTTTCACTTTGCAGTAGACCTGACCGAAGCGAGTAAACACACAGTAAACTTTGTTTGCCTTTTTGAGCTCCAAGGCCCGCTTCAAAATGTCCCTGTTTTTCTGTGTCAAACTTTCACTGATGAAAAGTTCTGAGCCCCCAGTCTTACCCTTGAGGCTCATCCTGTTCTCGTACAGGTAGTGGCGTGGAGAGCCTGGTCCGGTCTGTACGAACTTACAGAGGAGTACACGGCCGCCGATACGTCGCACCTCCGCCAGGTTGCGCTGGTCTACCTCCGCCCTTGGGAAGGCGCGTTGCATCACCTCGCAGGCAACGCGGCGCAGGTCATCAGAGGGGCGGTCGTAGGCGGTATCAGTGCGAGGCTTCGGTGGGATGGAGCCACCGGAAAGAATGAGCTCCGAAGCCTTTGCTTCCATTTGATGTCTCTCCGCTTCTTCTTGTAAGGAGTGGATGACTGTCCTCGACCTTTGCACCTCTGCACTGAGTGTTTCCACCAGATTGTCCCGTTCATTGGTGTGGCGCTCTACCTCTGCCAGCCTCTGCTCTAATGAGAGTTTGACGGCTTCCAACTTGTTCTCGACCCCTTTTAGTGCCACAGAAAACTCTTTCTTTATTTCTTGAACAATAGCCTCCCTTTGATCTCGATTCTCTCGCCTTATCAGCAGCATGACTTCATCAAGTTTCCCTGATAGAGTGCTCTCACCTCTGTCTCCAACGGAGCCCGTTGACTCGCGGCATCGCTTGCTTTGTTGCCGCACCGTGACGTCGGCAGCTTCAAGACGTTGCAGCACCGTCCTCACCGATGCTTGCTTCTGCCGCGGGGCTGGTTCGGCGGCTTCAAATACGTCATTTGTGTCACTGTCCTCCATTTTGCACCTCTAAGGTTTCTATCTTCACGACACTCACTTTTAAGCGAGGATTTTTACCGTTTCGTATGCAAGGTCACAACGTCTCTGGTCACTGCTGCAACTTAACACCACTCTCCGTTTCCATAATCGGCCTCAGTACAACTTTCACAGCCTCATAACACTCGGCCGGGGTGGCAGCGGAAGAAACCCAGTGGCCTGCGGAGCGCAGCTCGGCACAACCGACCTCGCCCGCGGTCAGGGCCACACTTCCGAGACCACGTGTCACTTAAACAAGGAGAGCTTCAAAAGAAGCGCGATAAATGTTCTGCAAATTGAACTCTAAATTTATTGTATTCTTGAGCTGGCTGTGGGTCTGTATTACGTTTCAGTATGGAAAAAGCGAAAAAAATGTATGCAGCCCGGATGAAAGCTGATGAAAAGTAGATTTGCACAGGATGAAAACTACTTTGATGGTGCATCAACTGCAAGGGTTACATGGCGACGCCAACTCGAACTCCGGCGATGAAGTTTATGGGGACCTGATTACGCCTTCCTGAGAGGACTCGCCGGGATTTCAACCTGGGGGCATTCCATCATCAAACAGGTACGCCTATCCAGGCGCTGATCCAGAAGGGAGGGCAATCGCCTCTAAACCTGCCGATTTTCTTTAAAAAAATATTTTTCAGGATTTTTTTCTGCCCCGTTGTCCCCCAGCCCAAACAATCGGCCTGGATCCGCCATTGCGCCTATCGACTGAGCCTCCAACTCCCATGAAGCTAGTTGCCCCCTTTTTCGGTGGCCTGGTACATCGCTTCCGGTCGGACCACTGACCGGAAAGGGCTGGCAGCGACTTGTTGGTGACGTAGGTTTCGCACAGGTTGAGTGACTGCAGCTTGTGCAGGTGCTCTGTGATGAGTAGCAAGCCCTCATCTCCGAACTGAAACGGCCACGAAGGTGTAGTGAGGTGACAACACACCACTGGCACTGAGTGTGACACTGCCCGATAGCTGACAGAAACGAAAAATCTGATCGCGATGTACTGAATACTGATTCCTTGCATCTAGTTAAAATAATCTTGCAAACTCCAGTCTACCAGAAAGCCTGGTAAAAAAGTATAGATTGCGCGGTGGGACGTTCTTTGTCACGTTCTGACGGATAAGGCTTAAAATGACTATGTAAGTTACATGCAGATCATGTATTGTCCTTTTTGTATGGAGCCTCTATCTGGGAAAAACAAAACTATTGAATAAAAACAAGCTCATGCCGTAACAGCAAACCTCGGCATCCACCAAACACGTTACAGTTCGTCAACTTTCCTGCTGAAGTTTCATTTGGAGGATTTCCCCCTCGTGTATTCGAATCATGCTTAACTACGGTTGCTGCGAGTATCGCAAGAAGGCAGCTCTCTATCTTTCTAGCCTTATTTTGCTTGAAGGTTGTAGATACCTGCTTCAGGTGGTTAACGAAAAGCTCAAGGTATTTACGTAAGGTGGCACCGAAATAGGTATATCTTGGTAAGCAGGTGCCACGATAGTTTCAGACACTGAAAGGTGTCCAGGAGTGCGCTGACCTGAGTACACCAGAGGTTGAGACACCGCAGGTTGGGCAGCTTGATCAGCTGCTGGGCGCACTGTGACGTCACTGAGGTGAAGGCCAGGCTGAGCGTCTCCAGGTTGCCGAAGCAGCCTGAGCTGAGCATCTGCGCCAGGTCCAGGTCGGTGGATCGGCTGGGCAGGCTCAGAGCCCGCGGCCCCCCGGCCGACTGCTGTGGAGAGGGGGCGTCGGCGGTCAGACCGGACCACAGGCTCACTCTGTCGGGCTCAGGCCGCCCCCGCCACTCGTGGAGAGGGGCGTCGGCGGTCAGACCGGACCACAGGCTCACTCTGTCGGGCTCAGAGCCCGCGGCCCCCGGCCGACTGCTGTGAGAGGGCGTCGGCGGTCAGACCGGACCACAGGCTCACTCTGCCGGGCTGGGCTCACTCTGCCGGGCTGCACTAACTCTGCTGGAGAAGGTGGGACGTATCTAGGTACCAACCGAGTGACTACGGCCTCTTTGGGGGCAACTATCGAAGTCCAGGTGTTCAATAATAATAATTATTGGGGCTTATCGACGCACCAACTTCCAGGGTCATATGGCGTCGCCAACTCTCTCCCTGTTGGAAGGGTTGCTCGGTAGCCAGCTTGCTCCTTGTTCAGGGAAGCCGCCGGGTCCAGGTGTTCAAGCTTAGAAACAAAACATGGAGGAGTCAACCTGACCTCATTATCATTTTACAAGAAAAAACACCTTAAGAATCGGCCAGTGTAAGTATTCTATTGGTGTTGTGGACTTTTTGTTAAGAAAAAATGTTTCAGGCCGGTAAATATCATAAAAGTACACAGTAGATGTACAAGTACATGTATATGATTCATTGGCTGCGTATTGGTAGGACCGTGGTCTCTCAGGCGCCACCCGCTTCTAAGCCTAAACAAGGCACCACTAGCAAAGACTGTCCAAAACAATTCGAGGGGACAGAATATTCAACTTTTTTCCAATTTTTCATGCCCGGGAACGCTAATCTAATAAGTAAAAGACAGAAGCATTGGGTGAACAAAGCTCTCACCAGTGGTCACAGAGAATTACATGGTACTTTCCCGGGGAAACTGCGCTTGTCAACTTGTTCATCAATCTGTCGTGCAACTCACTTCCAAGCAAGTAATCGACATGGATAATGCTCGGGACTATTCTTCTCTTCTGGTTGTGCTGTTATTAACCAGATGCCGAGAGCAAGACATCGGCTGATTTCCGAAGGTTATCTACCCTACTTTGACCAGTGTTAGCACGTAAATAAACTCGTAAAAACCATCGTTGGCAAGAGCACGGTTACCATATCACGTGTACGCATCATAGAAGTGTGGCTCCTGCGTCGATAAGATTATAATTCATTATAAGTGAAGTACGGCTTTTCTTTTACTTTCCATTAATTTTAGTTGGGCTCAATTACTGGAGGTCTCCGTTAAGAAACAATTCTGTTTTCATTCGCAGTACGCCATACTCACAGGCGGATCCAAGGGGAAGGGGGCTGTGGCCCCTCCAAAGCCTAGAATAGCATCTCTTGCCCCCTCCCCAAGACCAGATATCAGTCGTTTTTTTCTGGAAAAAATACAATGTTTTCAAAGACCAAATATTAGCTTTTTTATAAGAAAGCTATCTTTTCGCGATTTTTTCTCCATTTAGCCCCTAAACGTTGGTTTGGCCCCCTCGAAAAGTTGCTGCTGGATCCGCCAATGGCCGAACATATACAGCTTGCCCATGGTTCAGTTCATGACAGGCTTCAGCTAGTGCATCTGGCCGAGATGACACTTCCACAGGCGCTAGCAAAAATTTTGCGACTTATTAGCTCCGCGGAGGGTCTCTAAAACTTAAAACAGGCCGAAAATAACGATCCCATTTACGGCACTTAACAGAGAATACTTGCAGCACTCGGGAGTCGAGAGGGAACTGACCAGTTCGCGCAGCTGGATCATACGGTCGCAGAGGGCACGGTAGCGTTCGCTGCCGGCCTCGGTGCTGACGAGGGTGCTGACAGTCACCCGCTGGTCCTGGTGGTCTACAATCAGGCCCCACTCCAACATCAGACAGAGCACGTCCTGTCACAGAACAGAGAACAGGCGGTCAGGCCCACTCCAACATCAGACAGAGCACGTCCTGTCACAGAACAGAGAACAGGCGGTCAGGCCCACTCCAACATCAGACAGAGCACGTCCTGTCACAGAACAGGCGGTCAGACCCACTCCAACATCAGACACAGCACGTCCTGTCACAGACCAGGCGGTCAGACCCACTCCAACATCAGACACAACACGTCCTGTCACAGAACACAGAACAGGCGGTCAGGTCAGGTCAGCACGTCCTGTTACGATGCAAATATCTGACCAGAAGCGAAGGACAGGTGAACTCCTACCTGGCATGTGGGGTCTCCACGGAGTGCCATCAGCTGGCAGGCATCGATCACCTTCAGCAAACACTTGATGAAGCCCTTCCTTCGACAGCAGCAGCTCATAAGCGTGCTTAACTGCAGGCAACGACAGACAAGCTCATGAAAAATAACAAACTTAAGGAAAAGAATGGTAAAACCCCGTAGGGATTAACGCTGATCTGGCGCTGTCTTAATTAGACGGTAAATACAAACTTTCTTCCACCCAGAGCAGAGTTGTAAAATATTACGTTAAATCATCCAGTAAATTACCGACAATCAATCTTCCTGAAGGCACCATGATCAATCGATGCAAATATTCCCAAGGCAAGAGAAGTGCCTAACGGTGGAGGTGACTGATGGCATAAAACTACATCCAGCACTAAAAGCATTAGCATGAAAATTAGAAAATAATTCACGCTTATATGCCCATGAGGCACATAAGATAAGCATTCCTGTCATAATGCTCAACCTTTCACTAGTCTGCAAACTTTGCAAAACTTGCCTGGGTACCTCGCGAACCACTTTACTATTTAGTAACAAGAAGCGCGGCCATTGCTCGGCGACAGGTGGGCGAACCCGGCGCTCACCATGTTGGTCCAGAGGGTGCCCTCGTCCGGGCAGGAGGACGACGAGGGGCACACTACGTCCAGCCACCCATCCTTCTCCTCCTTGGTGCCCAGGACCAGTTTGTGGACGTCGCAGCGTCGGTCGCTGCCGATCCGGGCTAACACCGGAGAGAGCGACCTGCCGACACCACCGTGACGCGACCGGTCAGCTGGGCCAGCACCGGAGAGAGCGACCTGCCGACACCACCGTGACGCGACCGGTCAGCCGGGCCAGCACCGGAGAGAGCGACCTGCCAACACCACCGTGACGCGACCGGTCAGCCGGGCCAGCACCGGAGAGAGCGACCTGCCGACACCACCGTGACGCGACCGGTCAGCCGGGCCAGCACCGGAGAGAGCGACCTGCCGACACCACCGTGACGCGACCGGTCAGCTGGGCCAGCACCGGAGAGAGCGACCTGCCGACACCACCGTGACGCGACCGGTCAGCTGGGCCAGCACCGGAGAGAGCGACCTGCCGACACCACCGTGACGCGACCGGTCAGCTGGGCCAGCACCGGAGAGAGCGACCTGCCGACACCACCGTGACGCGACCGGTCAGCTGGGCCAGCACCGGAGAGAGCGACCTGCCGACACCACCGTGACGCGACCGGTCAGCTGGGCCAGCACCGGAGAGAGCGACCTGCCGACACCACCGTGACGCGACCGGTCAGCTGGGCCAGCACCGGAGAGAGCGACCTGCCGACACCACCGTGACGCGACCGGTCAGCTGGGCCAGCACCGGAGAGAGCGACCTGCCAACACCACCGTGACGCGACCGGTCAGCCGGGCCAGCACCGGAGAGAGCGACCTGCCGACACCACCGTGACGCGACCGGTCAGCTGGGCCAGCACCGGAGAGAGCGACCTGCCGACACCACCGTGACGCGACCGGTCAGCTGGGCCAGCACCGGAGAGAGCGACCTGCCGACACCACCGTGACGCGACCGGTCAGCCGGGCCAGCACCGGAGAGAGCGACCTGCCGACACCACCGTGACGCGACCGGTCAGCCGGGCCAGCACCGGAGAGAGCGACCTGCCGACACCACCGTGACGCGACCGGTCAGCCGGGCCAGCACCGGAGAGAGCGACCTGCCAACACCACCGTGACGCGACCGGTCAGCTGGGCCAGCACCGGAGAGAGCGACCTGCCAACACCACCGTGACGCGACCGGTCAGCCGGGCCAGCACCGGAGAGAGCGACCTGCCAACACCACCGTGACGCGACCGGTCAGCTGGGCCAGCACTGGAGAAAGACCTGCATAGTCCCGACAACAAAACTCCACCGACCTCATCATTCAGTTAAGAGAGGAGAGAGAGAGAGAGAGAGAGAGAGAGAGAGAGAGAGAGAGAGAGAATATAAATGAAATAGACGATGTCCAGATGTCTGAGAGAGCTATGAGGTCCAAAACATAAAAGTGAGTGATAACACAGATAACGCAGCGAACGGAGACCGCTACGGGCGTGGATGCACACCCTTTATGGTGCGTGCCAGAAATGTATGACGGGAGACGCTGGGAAATGTAGGTAGGGTTTTCGTTGGTGTCAATTTCGTAGTTTCTGTTCTTGCTAAACAGTAACTTATGGTAGGCTTTTTAAGCGGTCTTTTCAGACGATATGGTTGAGATCCGATATATTATTAACACCTAAGAAGTCCTTGTATTGATAGGTGCGATATATCCAAGCCGCTGAATGCGCCCTAAAACCACAATATGCACGGTTATCCGGCCATCTCAAAAAATTGGTGGGGAAAGGGCACTTAAGAACCCCCTCCACTGCACGCGTCTGGCGCGGAGGCGGCAGCCGATGTGGCCACGGCCCACAGCAGCGCAAACCAGCGGTGTCAATGCTAATTCCAATAACCTGACAACACTACAATGATGCATCACCACAAAACCGGTTTGAGATGATCGTCGCTCGTGCTGTTTGGATACATTGAAATATAACCTATAAGGTGAAGCACGGCAAAAGGCCAGTTTCAGCCATCCGCCCCAGGATTCCTTACACACCATCGCGTATCCCAACTGATCGCAAAAACAATGCACCTGTCAGGGGACCGGGTCAAAGACACCCCATTCATCTCCATCAGGGAATGACGTCATAGCCGCACTTTATTCCGATCCTGGTTCAGATACTGTCCGCTCACGCGCCGCGAGCGGCTATAGCTCACGAGTCGCCTACACGCATGAAAAACGTGCTTAGAGATATGACCCTCCAACAACCGAAACATTAGGACAGCAAAACTCCCGCAGGGACGGTAATTAGCCGATATTCCCGGTTGTCCAGGTGCCCAAGTGGTGGTCAGCGATCCTAGTTGAAGGGACCTCCAGAGGCCAAGTTGGGTCACGATAGGCTATTTCCACTAAAATATGCAGTGCTTAACACGCGCATTGACGGGGGGTGGGTACCCGCCCCCAGTTGGGTTTTTCGGAGATAGCATAAAAACGGAAACGTGTAACGCCGCTGTACTTGGTATACCTTTTCTCTTATCATTTTTACAACTTTTGTCAAAAATTTAAGGCCATGTCATCTCAGGTCAGGTCACCAGCACAGGTCAAGTGACCTGACCTAAAAAAATTAAGATTGCATAAGTCGGAACAGGGTGAACTTATCCGATTGAAACTCATCACATAATAGGCCCACCGAGCTCTCTAAAATATGTTCCGGTATTTTTTATATCGATGACCTAAGGTCAGGTACGAGCCATGACCTCTCCATTGGAAATACTTGGGGAAATTGTAACTGAATAACTTAGTAACCGATGGCAACAGAGCGTTTATTTTAGCTGCATTAGATTCGCCTGGTCTCTGCGGTTCTAATAATATGTATTTTATCTAATTTGACCTTGACCTGACCTCAGGTCAGGTCAAATCCTTGATTTGACCTAGCAAGGTCATATTATATATTTGATTCGGTTTGCTGCAAGGATTCACACAGTTTCAGTTATTTTGCTCTATCTGTTCTTGTTCAGATGTAATGACCAAAAACCTTAATTTACATGTTATCCCAATGACGGCATGTTTTGACCTCTAGTGACCTTAAATGTGACCTGATAAAAAATGATTCAAGTATTTTCGATGGAGAAGTGGATGGGCTACAGAGCACCGTTTGCCGTTTTTCGCTACCTAGCGTGGTTCTCAAGATCTTGGGGGGGGTACCCGCCACCCTCCGTCAAAGCGAAGATGGCTCAGACCCTCGTCAATACGCGTGTTAAGAAACCCGGGCATAGCTCTCATGCCATTAGATCTATTGAGATCCCGTAAAGTTTGGCCTAAAAATCAGGAAACCACATTTTATATCCACCTGAAATCGCTCAAAACAAAGATATCGCCTCTTGCCTTCCTACACTGGGCTGACCCAAGCATCCCGTGTACCTAATCACGAATCTGGCAGCTTGCGGTGGGTTGGGACATGTCAGTTTTAGTTTTATGTCAGTTTTAAGTTGTATTTTTTTCATTTTGAGTACTTGAAATTGGTTTAATCTAGCCGTAATTGTGTGTACGATGGCTAGAACAACGATAATATTATGGCATAACCTTTGACGTGGCGGTTATTGGGGTTAGGTATTTCGAATTTGCGGTTAGGCATTTCGAATTTGGGCACTCCCAATGATTTTCGGAAATCCACGCCCCTAAAGAGATATATTTTAACTTCAACTTGAATGATCAGCTACAACGAACGGGCACCTTAGTGCGTCTCAGGCTCTTCGGCACCAAAGTACCAAAATACCAGGGACACTGTAGCATACAAAAATAACTCAACAAAATTGAACAAACGCAGCCTAGCCAACAAGCCAACTGCCACGATAACTCTGACGGCGGTGCCAGTGACAATATGGGGTCGTCTAAATGCTTTGATGACGTCCACTGGTCCTGGAACATTGTGGGCAGGAGCTAGGACCCACTGTATTTGTCATCATTAAATATTTAATACAAAATTTGTTATTTGCTACTCGTATATTTCAACCCGGACAAAAATGTGGTATACAGAACCAAACGAAAACAGTAAACACACGCTCATAAACGCATCCAGCCGGGGCAAGGGTCACTCCCCGTTCGCCCCTCGGTGGTCCCTGAAATGGCCACGGCGTCCCTTGAAAGTTCGGTGGCGCTCCCCTGGAATGTCGCCCCTCGTCCAAGGATGCCAGTATCGGCGCCCCCGCGATAGGACTTGGCGTTCACCTGATAGGTATTGCCGTCCGGTGGTGGCGCCCCCCTGGTCCGGATGGTGCCCCCTCACTCCCAAACACCAGATATTTCACTGGCTTCCCTCCAATGAAGCGTAAAATCTAGAGGCGGCGCCAAGCACGCAGCAGCCGCTCGCACCAGCTCAGTACGCCGGAGCTTTTACGCAGGTGTGAGAGTGCAACGGCTCAAATGCTTACCAGCGCTCCAACATGCGGCATGCCTGTGCGGTTCCAAAGAACCAGGGATATGCAAAGAACCAGGGTCTTTACTTTGTCGGGCCAAATATTCTGTCTTGGGCCCATAATTGCGTCTGAACCAGCGACAGAATTACCCCTTGAATGTATATTTCCTCTGTTCAAGAACTTAATAACGGTATCAACAGTGAGTCAGCATATTTCTGAGGGCTTGCATCTGACAATTAATGCTACACTTGAATATTACTGTTTAATCAGATTTTAGACTGATTACAAATATTCTCTTGGAAACTGTTGTCGTTTCCGACTTAATTTTCTGCAGGGCTGCACTTTTATCCAATTATTAGGCATAGTGCTCAGGAGAGATACCGTACGAACATTCGAACTGATCTCATTTCAAGCCAATCAGCCTCCGCTAAGTGACACCAGTCTAGAATTAGTGCTGATTGGTTGGAATCGAGGGCTCACCAGGGATGAAAGGCTCCAGCTATGCCGGCTGGCACATTTTGTTTTTCAGTGGCCTGCTGAAAACTCGATGAATGTCCCAGAAACCGTTCAGGACTACGGTTGTAATAATTTCTTATATATTCGAACATCTCTTTTACATGTTTTAACAGAGGGCTTAGAAGACCGTAGTCGCATTCCAGACAGTAGAGCACCAAAGTTGTTTTTTCCGGATGCGTTCATAGTCCTTAAAGGGAATGTGGCACCTTCATAACGTGATTTTAACTGAGATAGCCAAGTTGTAAAGCAAGTCGGAAAACCCGGTACCCCATATATCATTTGTCTTGGAACTTGATATTTCTGTAGAAAAAACTAAAACCTACCTGACACCAGCCCCCTCATCAGCCCCTCGCCGGGCGGCCATTGTTGTGAGCTGCTGGTGTGTCGACATATGCTGACGTCACGATGAGCAGCAGTCAATCGAAACCCTTAAAACGTTTCAAGTATGGTAGCGGTTGCCAGACCATGACAACATCCACGGACAGATATTTATTTTCCTAGAGGAGTGTTTTTAAAAACAAAATATTGAGCTTATTGAACATTTTTTTCTGAGAAATCATGAGTGGTTTCATTATTTTTGACTCAAAGTATGCCTAATTTCACTAAATTCCAGGATTCGACCAAGGTGCCACATTCCCTTTAACACGCGCATTGACGGGGATTTGAGCCATCTTCGCATTGAAGGGGAGGGGCGGGTACTCGCCCCCCCCAAGATCTCGAGAACCAATCAATCAAGCTAGATAGTCACAAAAAGGCAAACAGCGTTAAATAGGCCATTCAAATCTCTATAGTCAGTATTGGTTCATTTTTGTCATGTCACATTTAAGGTCACTAGAGGTCAAGGCATGCCAACATGGGAATAACATGTAAATGAAGCTTTTCAGTCATTATATCTGAACAAGTAAAGATAGCACAAAAAATCAAAACCGTAGGAATCCTCGCGGCAAGCTGAATCAAATGATACCTATATAATATGACCATGCTAGGTCAAATCAGGTCAAATGCATGTCGTTACAACCGCAAGGATGAGGCACACCTAATTCCGGTAAAATAAACACTCTACCACCATCCATTTCCAAGTTATTCGGTTTTAATAATTTTTCCATGTATTTCCAATGGAGAGGCCGTGGCTCGTACCTGGCCTTAGGTCATCGATATAAAAAATGCATGAATAATTTTTTTAGAACTTGGTGGGCCCATTATGCGATGTGAGTTTTAATCAGATAGGTTCACCCAGTTCTGACTTATGCTATTTGAAACTTCTTTAGGTGAGATCACTTGACCTGCACTGGTGACTTGACCTGAGATGACCCAAACTTAAAATTTTGCTAAAAGTTCTAAAAATGATCAGAGAAAAGATATACCAAGTCCAGCGCCGATGTGCGCCGCTGTTTTTATTAAATATTTCATCATATCTAATAAAACCGAGGGGCGGGTACCCGCCACCGTCAATGCTCGTGTTAAATACACACGAGTGGAAGTAATTACTTGCCAAAACAGATAGAAATATACTTATCAGCATTCGTCACACCAAAAGAAACATGACGCAAAGGGGGACTCCACGCGTTAAAATGCGCAAACCAACTCCATTGGTGAGTTTGACGAATCTCTAGCACTACGCCTATATTTGTAACAGCCGCGAGACATCGCAGGCCCACTGGGCCCCCTACGGAGTATCACCGCCTCAGCCCACGGCTGCCACGACATGGAGTGCTCGCTGCGGTAATGGATGCGGGCCGCGCCGCCTCGCAGCCGGCTGCCGCCACGCACCCCCTCAGAAAGGCGCTATCGGCAGCAGGCGCCGCCCGTCCAGCGCGCCACTGTAAACAGCGCCTGTTTGCACTGGCCGTGTTGTCACTCACCGCACGAATGCTGGATCGGCGAGCGCGCTCTCAGGGAAGGGTATCGGCTGCAGCAGCAGCGCCAGACCGGGCCGCCAGTCGTCGTACTCGGACCTGCCGCCGTCACACACGGCCAAACCCCCGGTCACACACGGCCAAACCCCCGGTCACACACGGCCAAACCCCCGGCCACACACGACCAAACCCCGGTCACACACGGCCAAACCCCGGTCACACGCGACCAAACTCCCGGTCACACACGGCTAAACCCCCGGTCACACACGGCCAAACTCCCGGTCACACACGACCAAGACCCCGGTCATACACGGCCAAACTCCCGATCACACACGGCCAAACCCCCGGTCACACGCGTCCAAACCCGGTCACACGCGGCCAAACTCTTGGTACACACGGCCATATTCCTGGTCACAGACGGCTAAACTCCCCGTCACAAACGGTCATTTTCCAGGTCATAAGCGACCCAACTCCCGGTCACAAACAGCAAAATACCCGGTCACAACGGGCCATCCTTGTGATTACAAAAGTCCTATCTTCGGCAATAGGTCATCTTTTTGTCACAACAGGTCATATTACCGGTCCCAATAGGTGATATTGCCGGTCCCAATAGGTCATATTGCCGGTTCCAATAGGTCATATTGCCGGTCCCAATAGGTCATATTGCCGGTCCCAATAGGCCATATTTCCGGTCCCAATGGGCCATATTTCCGGTCCTAATTGGTCGTATTACCAGGCTCAATAGGTCACAATACCGGTCGGTCATAAGCTATCGTCAGTAGAAGGCCGTCAGACAAACAGGTCACTGTCGGCACTGGACGAGGAGACACTGTCGGACAGAAACAAGACAATATATCCACTAAAGCATAACACGTTGAACGTGAGTCGACTTCGTGGACTACTGACTACCCTCGCGGTATAATATGACCTGGATAAAGCCAAAATACCCAGCTGCGGTCCTGTCGGGGATCAGGACAGACAGCAGTAAGGACAGACAGCAGCTGGAGTGCCGGTGCGGATAGCCGGTACAACGCCGGCCCGGCCCGGTCGCCGGCCCGGTCGTCGCCTGCGACGCTGTTGACATTGGCAACAGCGTGTGGGAGGCGGGAGAGGGTCAAGGATGGGGGTGAGGGCCCCAGACGATGCATCACAGTCCGCGGAACATCCAGCACGCTGCAAGATCGTGGTGATGGATAGCCTCGCCGCCCCCAATACGTGGCGGGAAATGAGATGGACGTGGCGATGGTCTTGACGGCAGACCAACACCATCAGAAAGGAATAAATACCATGAAAACGTGCCTGGTTATAGGACATATTCTAGAACAGTGCTGCTAAAATAATAGATCTGGATATTCTTACTGGAAAAAACTGTTACAGCGTTAGCCGCCGATACTAGGGCAGGTTTGATTTGAAAGAGCTTAGGCCACACTGTATTTTTTGGAGCGGGTCTGCTAATGAGCTACGCCCACGTGGTATTTCTAGGGCAGGTCGGATATTAATGAGCTCATCCCGCTTGATACCTGTCATATCTATCAAACGTAGCTAAAGTCCAGCAGGACAGTTAGATGGGGATACGAGGGTACAGTTTGAAGGGGAACGGGGTACATGCAGGACAGGTGATCCAGGAGGGGCATTTCCGATATAATTTTCCAGAGATATGAATTTTTCAAACGTATCTAAATGAAATTCTGGGAGATAACATCTCACAAATTGCAGGTTTGACGGTATCCAAAACAAGTTCGAACATTCTTAAAACATGCTAATGAATTAGATACCTTCAGAATTATTCTACTTGACCGATATATATATATATATATATATATATATATATATATATATATATATATATATATATATATATATATATAGTCCTAATCATTCCAATATCCTGGACTGGTCAAAATAAACCTATGCACAGCCATTCCCACCGCTGAAGCTTAGGATGTACCAGCAGCTGACGGCACCAGCAGCTTTCCAACAGTTACCCCTCTCATTACTCACACGGTGGCGAC
The DNA here is from genome assembly GCA_034440635.1 of Lepas anatifera. Lineage (NCBI taxonomy): Eukaryota > Metazoa > Arthropoda > Thecostraca > Lepadidae > Lepas > Lepas anatifera. Next base: position 1,537,105 of record JAOTON010001336.1, on the reverse strand, counting down.
GACTCCGACGAAGAACTGCAGCCTCTGTGTTGCCTGGGCTTCGTCGCTGGCCAGAGGCGTGCTGTCGGAGCTCGGTGCTCGCCGCCGCACCCCCTCCAGCAGGAACACTGCTCCCAGGCAGGCCGCCACCAGGTTCGGAAGCACGCGCGGGTGTGGACACGCGCTGCCCTCGCCATGAATGCTGTCCGAGGGGGTGGAGCAGTCAGGGAGGCCGAACAGCCAGCCCAGGGGGTTCAACACCAGAACGGCGTAGTGTCAGCTCGCAGCTCAACGTCGTTTAGGTAACAAAATCCCCGGACGTTCAGCTGTCTGGTACCGAGCCTCTATCTATCTGGTACTGGTAGTTGTCTGGTACCGAGCCTCTACCTATCTGGTACCGGTAGTTGTCTGGTACCGAGCCTCTACCTATCTGGTACCGGTAGTTGTCTGGTACCGAGCCTCTACCTATCTGGTACCGGTAGTTGTCTGGTACCGAGCCTCTACCTATCTGGTACCGGTAGTTGTCTGGTACCGAGCCTCTACCTATCTGGTACCGGTAGTTGTCTGGTACCGAGCCTCTACCTATCTGGTACCGGTAGTTGTCTGGTACCGAGCCTCTATCTATCTGGTACCGGTAGTTGTCTGGTACCGAGCCTCTTTCTATCTGGTACCGGTAGTTGTCTGGTACCGAGCTATGCCTGAACCGTGGGACCGAGCTTTGCCTCACATGGGGTCTGTTTCTGCGCCTCCTCCTAAAAAGATGAGAGGAGCTTGGACTTCGGACGAGGTGCGAAAACCGGTGTCCGCAGGAACGAGCTGGGAGGAGTTTGGAGGAGATATCAGCTGTTTGCGACTGATCGGCGCCGATATAGTGGGTGTACCGAAACTAATTAACTGTCGAAATTCGATGAAGGCCTCTCATGCACCTTAGCATTATTTTAGCGGAAATGGCATACAAAAAAAACAGCGAAATCACAACCACAATCTACCCAATACACTCATTCCTCACTGTACAATTTGTTTTGGTTTAATTGTTGAAATATTATTAATTTAGATTCGTACGCCAGAAGTGTGCCTCCCCCAATCTCTGAAAACCCACCTATCGGTTGGGAAGTGATTGGAGGTTTGATTGGACCCTGGAGGAGATTGGAGTAGCTTAAAGGAGGTAGTAGGAGGCGCTGGAACATACCCAAGGTAAGGGCTGACAACGCCATATGGTCTGAACGGTTGATGCGTATCGAGACACGTATATGGACAGATACTGCCGACGTGGCCGACGAAATGTAACTGGATTCGCATGTCCATTCTTGAATCATTAAAAATGAACGTATCAAATTAAGACAAATATCCCAAACTGTCATGGAACGTGAGGCAGAGCCAAAGTGAATTGGTGGCGGCTTTTTCGGGTTCGGGACTGTCACATATTGTCACCATGACGAACTACGTTCCGGAAAACTGAATTCGCCAACAGGGGTATCACGATGACACAAGAATGATCGTGCCCTTTGTCCCTGCGTCTGGCTTTACATTGTTTCATTGTATACTAATTTACCAATTGTGACATCAAATAATAGGTGAGTTCATGACATCATCAGTTTTGAGACTCCATTCTATTAACACGAGCATCGCAATCAGCTTACTCAAACCGGCACTGCCCTGCTGGGCCCAAAGAAGCGGTGAGCCCGTTACGGTCGCGGAGCGCCGACCCGCCCCGCCCCAACACCTGTGAGGCAATACCACAATGACTTGAAGTCTGCGCAGTTGCCATGTGACGGCAAAAAGGCGTACGAAGGCAAAGTTCTAGCGCAAATACCGTTCTGTCAAGTCTCCCAGCTTTAAACGACCTATCACAGGCGGTGCCCGGCAGCTAAACTTTGGAAACGAGGGAGTGTGGTCGGGAAATGTATATCATGGAAATAAACTGGCAAAAACACAAGGTGAACTACCAAAATTGAGTAAACTACAAATTTTCACGGCGGAAAATGGTGATCAAAAGCGCAGCAAAAATAGAAAAAGAAAATACTGAGCAACAAAAAACGTGGACTTTGGTCATTTGTGCCTGTTCGAGTGCGCACTTCAACGCAGTTGAGAAGCTTAAGATCAACTGACTGTAGATAAGCAATCTAAGACACCGTAAAACCGCCGTCGTGACGAGCACATCACTTCCCACGGACGGCTGAGGGGTTTACCTGAGTATGAGATCTCGAGTGGCCTGGTAGCCCGAACCTTGTTCACCCAGGGCCAGCAAAAAAGTCCTGCACTAGCCGACGGGAGTGCAGAAACTTGCTGAAGTCCTGGAGAGGACAGATAGTGTCATTTCACAGCGAGTGGCAGGGTGGCTGGAGACACAGACTATCGCAATTGTCAGCAAATGCCAATTGGGGTGTTGGTTCTTAGCATGCGATCAAAATGCTACAAATTGAGGCGCTCCTGGCGAAGAAACCATCATGATAGAAACCACCCCTGACCATAACCATCATCAGATTGAAGCGCGGGGCTTTGAAACCACCCAGACTGGAAGTCTCAACGCCAGAGGAGAGGAGCGATACTTATGAGGCCGACTGTATATACGTAAACAAGTGACTAGGGTTACCACCAGCTGGGCAAGCCCCACAATTGCGACACATGCAACATCAGCAACAGCCGGAATAGCGCAATACAGTACAACTGCCCCTCCCTCTATCCAAGCCGAACTCACCACATTGCGTTTGAGTATTCTCTCAACGACGGGAGCGACCCGCAGTTGGACGAGTACGGAGCGCGGGTAATCGCGGCAGAATCGCGAGAAGAACTCGCACACCTCGCGACTGGGCTGCAGCCGCTCCAGCAGCGGCGTCAGCGTCAGCAGCAGCTCCTCCCGCAGCAGCCGGTCCTGCCACAGCTGCTGCTGTTCACAGGAAGAGGGAGAGAGTCAGCAGCCTGCAGCAGCTCCTGCTGCTCACGCAGGGGCAGTGTTCGGCAGTCTGCCATAATTACTTAGGCCGACAGACAAGCCGCATGTCCCAGTCAGATCCAATGGACAGTTACATCAACCAACAAACCACGATATTTGGTCAGAAAGCATGGCGTCAACAGCAGCACGTTTCTATCACCTTTGTGGCAGCATCGAAGCCCAGTTAATTGTTTCTACAGTGAGTTACAGGTCATAAGCGCTTAAGCAAAACATCATTTTCTCCCTCTCTCCTCTCTCTCTCTCTCTCTCTCTCTCTCTCTCTCTCTCTCTCTCTCTCTCTCTCTCTCTCTCTCTCTTTCTCTCCCCCCCCCCCCCCTCTCTCTCTCTCTCTCTCTCTCTCTCTCTCTCTCTCTCTCTCTCTCTCTCTCCTCTCTCCTCCCCCCCTCCCCCTCCCTCTCTCCTCTCTCCTCTCTCCTCCTCTCCCCCTCCTCCTCCTCTCTCTCCTCCTCCTCTCCCCTCTCCCTCTCTCTTCTCTCCCTCCCCCTCCCCTCTCCCCTCCTCTCTCTCTCTCTCTCCTCCCCCCCCCGCCTGCCTGCCTGCCTGCCTGCCTGCCTGCCTGCCTGCCTGCCTGCCTGCCTGCCTGCTGCCTGCCTGCCTGCCTGCCTGCCTGCCTGCCTGCCTGCCTGCCTGCCTGCCTGCCTGCCTGCCTGCCTGCCTGCCTGCCTGCCTGCCTGCCTGCCTGCCTGCCTGCCTGCCTGCCTGCCTGCCTGCCTGCCTGCCTGCCTGCCTGCCTGCCTGCCTGACTGACTGACTGACTGACTGACTGACTGACTGACTGACTGACTGACTGACTGACTGACTGACTGACTGCCTGCCTGCCTGCCTGCCTGCCTGCCTGCCTGCCTGCCTGACTGACTGACTGACTGACTGACTGACTGACTGACTGACTGACTGACTGACTGACTGACTGACTGACTGACTGACTGACTGACTGACTGACTGACTGACTGACTGACTGACTGACTGACTGACTGACTGACTGACTGACTGACTGACTGACTGACTGACTGACTGACTGACTGACTGACTGACTGACTGACTGACTGACTGACTGACTTCCCAAGAAAACAACGGAGTGATCTACCGTTGGTTGATGCCATCAGACTTATATTTATGGCGAAAGCTACATTTATCACGAGGCCGAATGCGGCCCCAATAAGGATTTGTGGTTCAGTAATTTACAAGCTATCAGATATCGTAACCAACGGGGAGCATTGGTCCGAACTTGACATTAGGAACGACGATAAATAACTAAATTTCATGTTTATGTGTCATGCCACTATTCAATCGTCTATCTCCCCTGACAATGGATGGGACGGGAAATAATAACACAACTCGAAACCGGGCCATCTGGACGAGCTTTGTCATCATCTAGAGAAAATTAGCATCTGGGCTAATATCCATGTCCATTTTCAATCCAATCCTAGTCCAAGTCCTGGCGAGAACCCTCTCCGACCTGCTACAGAGGCATGGTGGTCTGAGATAGCCAAACCCCGATGCCGGTTTAGCGAACGCCATCGTGTGTAACTTCGGCACAATTATTTGCGACTTGACCAAGTATCTCTACAAGTCTCGTACATTTCTATAATTATTTGCCAAACTTTTACTAGACACAAATAACTCGATAATCACAAATCATTATATAAAACTAGGTGAGGAAGATCCTGTTCCAGTTGTGGACACAACCAATTTGACCACCTTGAAGCAAACCCTGGATTAACGGCCGAGCGGGCACCAGAAGGCAGCCACATTTAGGTACACATGCAATGTCCCAGGGCGTTGCTGTGCGGACTTCCGGTGGAAGGGGAAGTTTGAAAGCCAAGTGGGGGCAACATCTGGCCCAGGGGTGCCAATTCAACAGGTGTCACCTATCAGAGGTTCACCAAATTGTATCGTTGAGCACCAATACTCGAGCAGCATAACTGGGAACTACTGTGCTTGACTCAACATTTTATTTTGTTTTAACTCCAAGCCAACGGTCTGCTGGATATCTTCCCCGAAACTTCAAATGAAAGTGTATGCATTTTGCGATACGACCAATATAATTTTTCCATCAAGGCATCTTGATGCGAGTTAGAAAAGTTTGAGCAGTACTCGTCCACAGCTGATCTGTGGTATTCAGCACCGCGATTTACCGCGGGCGACACTCACCAAATGCACCCTGCACGTGTGACTCTGAGATCTGCGCCACGCGGGCCACTGAGCCGATGCCGAATGTGGTGCGATGCTGCTGCTGAAGCCCACGCACCCCCTGCAGCGGTCCTCGACCCACGTGTGATGGCCGCTGCAGTGTATGACGGCGTGCCGCCCCTCAGTCTGTTTCGCGGCTCCGAACTGCTGCTACCATCATCCACAGTTTCTCTTCATCAGATCAGAGACAGTGGGTGATGACTTCCCTACCTTTCCAATTTCGCTGCAAAAGTGCAGATAAATACGAAGGGATGAAGGAGGAGCAGGCCCCCCCACCGATCGAGTGCTTTGCGCCCCCCAATTCCACCCCGGCGCTTCGTGATATTTTGCTTTCTCCGGGATGCAATGCACCCCCATGCAATTCAGCGTTCTCTGATATGTTGTGATTAAGAAGTGAAGACCCAAGTCAAAATTACACCCCCTGGCCCTGGCCCTGGTCCAAGTGCGCCCTCCTGACCAACGCGCCCTAACCGACTAGAAATCCTGGATGCGCCTCTGCACAATAATACCGATGGTAATACCGACCGATAGTATGTACTCACTGTAAACATGAGCACATTCGAGGCATTGAAGTCAAAGCGACTGTCTGGTCTGAGAGCCGGCAAAACGTTACCTCAGCATCTACGCATATTGGCATTTCAGGTCGTTCAAGGACGGCGAGAGATGGACACGTGCTCGGCAATTCTGCAGAGAAATCTGCGGCGACATCTGGTGAACTGGCCGAATCACCCGGGCTAAAACCGGTGCCTCTCCTGGACTGGTGAGCGCCAATTTGGCTGGGTTCAGACCAGCCCGGGCTGCGCGATCGATGCTGGGCGCGTTTGAGAGCTTCGCCGAAAGAACATCCCGGGAGCGTTGGCAGCTCTCTTGCATGGCTTCGCCCCCAAATCACCCTAAGCAGCTCAGCTGAGCTAATAAGCATCAGCCGCATGGCTGGCAGCTTGTTAGTATCATGGACTCTTCGGTTTTAGAAAACAGAGGTGCAGGCTTTGAAAGCAAGGTGGAAGCCCGGCTTTCACCATCGCAACGATGGCGGATACGACCGAGGGAGGTTCGATCATTACCCCTGGGGTTTCGTAGAATAATTCCAAGTGGGTTTGCGTCAGGGGCCAATAACTTTGGGATCAAATTGGCAGTTCTGATGTCAGCTCCGGTCGGGTCACCGGCTAGGGAATGATGGCAGTCCTATGTTCGTGCCTGGTGATTTGACTTTCTACAAAGTTGTAAGCGACACTGGGGTTTAGGTCGGCTCCCACCAAGGCTTATCGGATTTCTTGACAAGCGGTAAGTCACCAATTGTTTTGAGGTAAAAAGGAGATCGCTAAAAGTTACTAATAGATGCACACTTCTCCGAAGCAATTTAATGTATGCATAAAAACAACAAGGGTACTATAAAAATCATTTGGTCCCCCAAGAAACAAAATTATACGAAACATAACCTGGAATAAGAAATATATGACTTTAACCCCTGATAATCAGGGGCCCTGTTTTGGACCTTAAGTTCCTCCCGCTAGTTTACCATCATGTATGCATAACCACTGGCGCTTGAGAAACGTAAAACTACTCGGTGGCGAGGATTCTAGAGAAGAGTGGCCATCGCATCACAGCTAATACGCTGTAGCAAACCATTGCAAATCTTACATATTCCATCAAATATGAAAAACTAGCCCCGATCCCTATGCTCCGCGTGTGTGAGGAGACGGTATAGTACTTAAATTCATCACCTACGTGCCGCTGTTCAACTGTAAGTTAGAATAGAGTAAAATTATGTGCACAAACCAGATTTTCAGAAGCGTTAAAAAATCTTACCTAGTTGACACAACCACGCATAATCAGCAAGAAATTCCATTCTACTGAAATACAGCCTGGTGAGTGTGCCCCCCAAAAAAATGATACCTGCAAAAGGAGCGCATACATGCAAGAGGCCAAAACAAATCATCATAAAGAGAGATGGAATGGAAATGACAGTTTTTCCGTCATAATATCTGCCGTAAAATACATATAAAAGTATCCTTTGGAATCCTCTCAGTAAGCGGCGTCGAATGCTACATAACATAACCTTGCATGCCGAATATAAGATTTGAGTTGACCTAGGGTCAAGTCAAGATCAAACTAGGTCAAAGCCTCATATCGATAGAAGGCAAGCCTGCTGACGTAAAAATATACATAAATCTCCATTCCCGACGAAGTCATTGAGCTTTACGATTTTACTCATGAATTTCTAATGGAGAGGTCTGGCTCGTACCTGACATAGGTCATTGATATAAAAAATCCCGACACGTATTTTGCAGTACCCGGTGAGCCCATTATTGGATATAAATTAAAGATAGATAGATTAACCCTGTTATTACTTGTGCCATCTTAAACGTTTTTGGATATGAAGTCACTTGACCTGCATTAGTAACCTGACCTGAAGTGACTTAGACCCAAAATGTTGACACAAGTTGCAAAAAAGAATCAGAAAAACGTATACCAAGCATGGTGGCGCAGCACGCTACAGTTTTTAGGCCATCCGAAAAATCCCGAGGGGGAGGCTGGTGCTCGCCCCCTATAGCGCACTGACGGATAGTCAATGCGCGTGTTAAGATCACCTATGACGGCCTGCTTATTCAACTTAGGCTGAGAGACAGTCGTCTGGAACATTCTGGCCAACAAACCGAGCATCCTTTAGCTTTGGAGACAATGGACATGACATGGGTGGGGAAGAACTGTTTTTATTGTCGACAGGGGTTCCCAGGTCTTCCAAAACCTCGTCGAGTCACATTAATGAATGGTTTTTCCGAATGTAAAGCACAGAATATGTATCATGACTAAGAGGTGGTGGTATCAAATCTGTCTGGTCAAGGAGTTGATGTCCATGGTTTGTAAATTAAGTTAATGAATTTGCCCATAGTTTGTAACCATTGTTTATTGCTTTGCTCGACCATTGCTCGACAGACAGGTCCATTTTGGCAGGATTTACAATAAAACCTACGACAACAGGCAGTGGCGCCAGTTGCAAACAAACTTCACCACACCTGACACGTTCATTCGGACTTGTCCTCGCGTGACCTATGGGGTAACAGCAATGCACTGGAGTTTATCTCTATCAGTAACCTCGAGGTAATGTGAGGCGCAGGGGTGGAATCATGGCCAGCATCTTCTTCCCCAGACCACTGCACTTCCGTCCGGGGCATCAGGTAGCAGAAGCCGATGCAGTCGGTTGTAAAGTATCACCCCTGTCGTCGGGCATTGAGGCGTCCAGTCCCGTGGGTTCGAGAGCTTCATGCCTTACCATCAATATAACCATCACGGGCACTGGGCCAGAGCAGAGCCCCGAGATCGACACGTGCATTACCCGGCCGCAGGAGGGTGGGCGCCAGAGGTCGACGCGTGCATTACCCGGCCGCAAGAGGGCGGGCGCCACTTCTATTTTTTTGTTTAAACTATACGAGCAAAAAGAAAGACACCCTAAGTCGATCAGCTCAATCTCAAGTAATCAGATCAAGCGGGTCATCGGTATCTACACTATATGAGAAAATCGATCACATGTATAGTTAAAAATACTATTGGCATCGAGGCGCATATTTTTGCTTGTACTTGTTTAATCTATAGGACTGACAGGAAAGAAAGATCTGATTAATCAAATAAAACCAGGCACGCATGTCTACAGAATGTGATAAAAGTGAACAAAATGTTAAAGTTTAAAAACCGAAAAAATAAAAGGACCGAATTTATCGACGGATGACCAATTCAGGTACCGCGCAAATACAAATGAAAAAAAAAACTAAAAGAAAACTGCACTGGCCTGCGTAAAGTTTGAGCTAAAAAATACTCGTTTGATTAAAGGTCACCTAGAAAATGCGTGAGTAAATGAACAAAATTAGGATCTTTGATTTACCACTTGTGTATATATATATATATATATATATATATAATATATATATATAAATAAGTTATCGACTGTTGTAATTTTGCAGCTTTGGAAAATTGCTCCCAAGCTGGGACTCGAACCCAGGTCTCCGGATTTCCGGCCCGGCATGCTAACCACTACACCACTCAGGAGCCTGAATTTTCCTTTCAAGCTTGCGTATTTATACTTAATTTATCGGCAGATGTTTTACTGGGGCATTCTCATGCCAGTCAGGTCTCAGTGTACCTCCAGTATTGATATATAAGTTATCGACTGTTGTAATTTTGCAGCTTTGGAAAATTGCTCCTAAGCTGGGACTCGAACCCAGGTCTCCGGATTTCCGGCCCGGCATGCTAACCACTACACCACTCAGTAGCCTGAATTTTCCTTTCAAGCTTGCGTATTAGCATGCCGGGCCGGAAATCCGGAGACCTGGGCTCGAGTCCCAGCTTAGAAGCAATTTTCCAAAGCTGCAAAATTACAACAGTCGATAACTTATATATCAATACTGGAGGTACACTGAGACCTGACTGGCATGAGAATGCCCCAGTAAAACATCTGCCGATAAATTAAGTATAAATACGCAAGCTTGAAAGGAAAATTCAGGCTCCTGAGTGGTGTAGTGGTTAGCATGCCGGGCCGGAAATCCGGAGACCTGGGCTCGAGTCCCAGCTTAGGAGCAATTTTCCAAAGCTGCAAAATTACAACAGTCGATAACTTATATATCAATACTGGAGGTACACTGAGACCTGACTGGCATCAGAATGCCCCAGTAGAACATCTGCCGATAAATTAAGTATAAATACGCAAGCTTGGAAGGAAAATTCAGGCTCCTGAGTGGTGTAGTGGTTAGCATGCCGGGCCGGAAATCCGGAGACCTGGGTTCGAGTCCCAGCTTAGGAGCAATTTTCCAAAGCTGCAAAATTACAACAGTCGATAACTTATATATCAATACTGGAGGTACACTGAGACCTGACTGGCATGAGAATGCCCCAGTAAAACATCTGCCGATAAATTAAAGGGAATGTGGCACCTTCATAACGTGATTTTAACTGAGATAGCTAAGTTGTAAAGCAAGTTGGAAAACCCGGTACTCCATATATCATTTGTCTTGGAACTCGATATTTCCGTAATAAAAAGCTAAAACCTACCTGACACCAGCCCCCTCATCAGCCCCCACCGGACGGCCATTGTTGTCAGCTGCTGTTGTGACGACATATGCTGACGTCACGGTGAGTATCAGCCAATCGAAGCCCTTGATACATTTCAAGCATGGTAGTGGTTGCCAGATCATGACATCATCCACAGGCAGATGTTTATTTATTTTCCTAAATGAGTTTTTTTCAACAAAATATTGAGCTTATTGAACATTTTTCAGATAAATCATGAGTGGCTTAATTATTTTCGGCTAAAAGTACGCCTAATTTCACTAAATTCCAGGATTCGACAAAGGTGCCACATTCCCTTTAAGTATAAATACGCAAGCTTGAAAGGAAAATTCAGGCTCCTGAGTGGTGTAGTGGTTAGCATGCCGGGCCGGAAATCCGGAGACCTGGGTTCGAGTCCCAGCTTAGGAGCAATTTTCAAAGCTGCAAAATTACAACAGTCGATAACTTATATATCAATACTGGAGGTACACTGAGACCTGACTGGCATGAGAATGCCCCAGTAAAACATCTGCCGATAAATTAAGTATAAATACGCAAGCTTGAAAGGAAAATTCAGGCTCCTGAGTGGTGTAGTGGTTAGCATGCCGGGCCGGAAATCCGGAGACCTGGGTTCGAGTCCCAGCTTGGGAGCAATTTTCCAAAGCTGCAAAATTACAACAGTCGATAACTTATATATCAATACTGGAGGTACACTGAGACCTGACTGGCATGAGAATGCCCCAGTAAAACATCTGCCGATAAATTAAAGGGAATGTGGCACCTTCATAACGTGATTTTAACTGAGATAGCCAAGTTGTAAAGCAAGTTGGAAAAACCCGGTACTCCATATATCATTTGTCTTGGAACTCGATATTTCCGTAATAAAAAGCTAAAACCTACCTGACACCAGCCCCCTCATCAGCCCCCACCGGACGGCCATCGTTGTCAGCTGCTGGTGTGACGACATATGCTGACGTCACGGTGAGTATCAGCCAATCGAAGCCCTTGATACATTTCAAGCATGGTAGTGGTTGCCAGATCATGACATCATCCACAGGCAGATGTTTATTTATTTTCCTAAATGAGTTTTTTCAACAAAATATTGAGCTTATTGAACATTTTTCAAATAAATCATGAGTGGTTTAATTATTTTCGGCTAAAAGTACGCCTAATTTCACTAAATTCCAGGATTCGACCAAGGTGCCACATTCCCTTTAAGTATAAATACGCAAGCTTGAAAGGAAAATTCAGGCTCCTGAGTGGTGTAGTGGTTAGCATGCCGGGCCGGAAATCCGGAGACCTGGGTTCGAGTCCCAGCTTAGGAGCAATTTTCCAAAGCTGCAAAATTTCAACAGTCGATAACTTATATATCAATACTGGAGGTACACTGAGACCTGACTGGCATGAGAATGCCCCAGTAAAACATCTGCCGATAAATTAAGTATAAATACGCAAGCTTGAAAGGAAAATTCAGGCTCCTGAGTGGTGTAGTGGTTAGCATGCCGGGCCGGAAATCCGGAGACCTGGGTTCGAGTCCCAGCTTAGGAGCAATTTTCCAAAGCTGCAAAATTACAACAGTCGATAACTTATATATCAATACTGGAGGTACACTGAGACCTGACTGGCATGAGAATACCCCAGTAAAACATCTGCCGATATATATATATATATATATATATATATATATATATATATATATATATATATATATATGGGAGAATGCTGTAAGACGCCCCCGTTAAACTTCGAAGGGTTTTTTTCTGACAATCGATTAGCTAGAAAAATAAATCCAGGTGCACATGGGAAAGATCAATCATTTTTCCAAATATTTATCGTCGCTTTTGACCACTAGGACAAGTAGTTAGGTGATCAATAAAGTTCTTCCAAAAGTCCGAAAAAGGGCGTCTTACAAATGGGGTCGGTAAGACGCCCCCTCATTTTAGCAATATAATTTCTATCTGCATGTTACATGTTCCTGAGAATTTGGTGGACGTGTAAGAACACAGAACGAGCCAGATGTTACGTGAGCTCACGTGAGAATCCCTGGGTGGGCTTGGGGATATCTGATGTATTTTATGGCTATATGGTCGGTCAGGGGGCCCGTCAGTTTGTGTTGAACAAAACTTCTTAATCACTGACTGAATGAGATTGACTCTGACTCAGTCAGACTCATCGTTTGGCGTATGGGTCCTCAGAGCAGGGTTGGATTAAGGTTTTTTTCGTAAGGGGACTGCACCTCTGGGCGGGCGCCTTTTTGGACCAATGGGTGGCTTTTTGGGTCAAAGGGGCGCCCTTTCTATTAAGTGAGGCGGTCTCGTGTTTCCGGGCGCCCACATCCACCCCGGAACGTCTTCCCTGAGGAAGCCTTGCCCTCTGTGCAGGGCTTCCTCAGGAAAGACAGTGGGGAGGGGGTGGCTCCCATGACCCTCCTGAAGCCGCGTCTGACTCTGATTAAGTCTTAGATTATTAAGCTTTCTCAAGCAATCGGACATATTAACCAGTGTTTCGTATTCATAGTCTGAAAATGAGAGGTCTGGCCACTGGAACACATTAAGAAGCAATGAAATTGTTTTAGGCCAAGGTTACATATCAAATGAAAATAAAAAAGCCCTGAAAGAGCAGGTACACACCCGGTACAGTCATTTAGTAAAAGTATATGCGTTAGAGGAGGCTTTATTGCATGCCTGGCAGATGAACGTAAACGGAACCAGCTACAAAGAAAGGGCTCAAGTCTTGCAACAATAAGTACATTGCTATGCTATCGGTTTAAAAATTTACGAGTTGACAAAACTTTACATCCCCTAAAATCACAGAGAAACAAGCGTTTCCTTACAAAAATGAGAGCGAGGGAGGGAGGGAGGATTGTTTGCTCTACAGACCTAGTGTAAACACCTTTTTCAAAAATTTCTCCAGCGTTTTGGGGGCAGGGGCAAAATATAGTTTGGCCCCCTACAGTGCTTTGGGGGCCATGGGCGGAATGCCCCCCCTGCGTCCGCCAATACCACATTGCCACTTTTCCGAAACATATACCAACCTACGAACAAACATATCATTGGAAAGCAATGTGATTATCATAAACAGTAGTGCACCCAGGGAGCAGCGGGCCCTCACTCCACCTCGCCGCTCCCCACTGTAGGATGCAGGGGCAAACAGGGCAATTTCCCCACCCCCCAATTGCCCGATTTTTGTTGATTTTCTTCAAAATCCATGTTTACCCGATTTTAGGCCACTTTGCCCCCCCCAACGGTCGGACTGGATCCAGACCTGCCCCCCCTCCAACGTGTTAAGTGCCCCCTCCCAAAAACAGCTGACACTAGGTCTGCGAAGCAAAAGCCCATCACTCCCTTGCCCCCCCCGCCCCAGGATATGAAGATTGATCCCTTTGGGTGAACAAGTGCGCCCCCTTCATCAGCCTGACGTCCCCTTGTCAGCCACCCCCAAACGAACATCCTGGGTGCGCGCCTTATCACAAAATTACTAACCTAGCTAATGCATTTGTGCAGTAGAAGCAAGTTTAATACGTCGTAAGGCCATAGGGGTCAATTGTAACACTGTTACATTTGACCCCAAGAGAAATATTACAATTGTCCCCATCGCGACGCGCAATTTTTTAAACCAAATTTCCGCTAAACGAGCTGGCCTAGGCAACAGATTCTGTGCTCATTTCGTAGCTAATTAAACACTCTTTATGCACTGAAACTGTTTCCGCGGTACCTTATCATACCCATCAATAAACTAATCTACTTTAATTATTTCAAAAGTTACAAAACACCCTCAAAACACATAATTGTGAACAGCGTCTGATTTACCCGCCGCACTTGAGTTTAAATTTCGTTAACAAAGGCAGAAGCTGATTGCGCATTTCCGGTTGTGCCACTAGATCCATCCATGGATTAGTTTAGAAAATAGCCGTTTTAACAACGTGAATTAAATCTTGGGAGACTTTTTGAAAGGTTTTTTGGTAGCACTGTAATATTGCCGCCATTTGTCGGATTTTCACAAGAGTATTGGGAATTTATTGAGTACAATTATCTGGCACATCTGGCAATGCTTCAGTGTCGCCGGGCAGCCTGTGTTGAGTGTTGCGGATTTCAATAGAATGAAATTCAACTTTAATAAGTCATATAATGAGTGAAATTTGCATCAGTTATACTCCTGCTACCCCAGTCCCTTCAATCACTTATGGTTTTTCTCTCAGCTTGTATATTAGCTGTGTAGTAAGTTCAAAACAAAAGGAGTAGGGACTAAGGTAACGTCTGCTCGTTAATACTCAGGTAATTTTCCAATTACATTGATAAAAAGTTTATTACCTGGGTAACCAACTCGCATACGAGCAGGGATGTCCTAAACAAAGGGTAACAGGCAGAGGAATCCCTAAATATAAATCAGGGTGGATATTATGCCAAATTTTTAGGGTTGAATGATGTAAGTTTTCTGCATTCTCATTACAATTAAAGGGAATGTGGCACCTTGGTCGAATCCTAGAATTTAGTGTTATTAGGCGTACTTTTAGTAAAAAATAATGAAACCACTCACGATTTCTCTGAAAAATGTACAATAAGCTCAATATTTGGTTTTTAAAAATACTCCTCTAGAAAAAAGTAAATATCAGCCTGTGGCTGATGTCACGATCTGGCGACCACTACCATACTTGAAACGCTTCAAGGGCTCGATTGGCTGATGCTCATCGTGACGTCAGCATATGTCGTCACACCAGTAGCTCACAACAATGGCCGCCGGCGACGGGGGCTGAGGGGGGCTGGTGTCAGGTAGGTTTAAGCTTTTTTCTACGGAAATATTGAGTTCCAAGACAAATGAAATATGGAGTACCGGGTTTTCCGACCTGCTTTACAATTTGGCTATCTCAGTTAAAATTATGTTGTGAAGGTGCCACATTCCCTTTAATGTGTGGATCCACCCAAATTCTGAGACGTGCTAAATTTGTTGGTGAATTGTTTGAACAGCATCATTTGAAGACAAAAATTTGGTCCAAACTTTTGTCCCACTGCACGTTATCCCCATATTTCTTGTCGGAGCATCTCCCCAAATAAAAACTAAGTGGCGACGTCCCGTATCCTTATTGCAAGGGTATGGGTGTTTTGACTGTAAGCGTTTTAATATATCTTGGTTTCTCAGGTCTGCCTGGGTATATGTGCTATGCAACTAGCAATACAAAACACTTTGCTTATTATTGGAATAGAGCTATATCTGCTTTTCAGGCCAGGTCAGGCTTTCTTGATTGGCTGCAAGGTGGTTCCATGTGAAATACAGGATATGTACAGATTATCCTTGTTTTTAAAATATACCCACAGACAATAATGCTAATTCATCATAATAAGATGGTGTAGCTTTGTTGATTGCATTGCTCATTTACCAAAAAGATCCTGGGTTTTCTCAGATAACTAAAAAGTAACTAAAGGAGTTTCCTGATGTTGATCATTTTGTCATGCTATTGGGATTCATCCTTTGATACCTTAAAAGTATCAAGCTATAAAGTGGTGCAGTGTCAGGCTTAACTTTGGCATCATTTGTGAATTCTGTGTGACAGCAAGTCACTTGGTGCCCCACATCGGCGCCCCTTCTAGTCAGCGGCACTGTCACATAATTTTTACAGGGTGGACGGACCCGAGCTGGTGCTAACTGGAGAAAGCCAATTTTGAGCATATGTAGAACCTGACAGCATTAATGATGATGGAGCAAAAATTTTGGGGGGACATCCCCTGGTTGGCCAACAAGGGAGATGCCTCCCCCGTTTTCAGCTCCTATGCTTCTAGTGATGTGAACCAAAGTTTGAGGTTGACATGCTGGGTGAATCAACCCCACATGCTTCAGCAAGCTTGGCTTTGCACATAAGACATCTACAGCTGCCATTTATTGAGTATTTACTCCAGGCAAATACAATGGATGGTACTATTCTATGCAAAGCGTGAGAAGTTGAGGTACATTGCTTTTACCATTATTGTACCATGATCAATTCACTGACACACTGCCCATTTCACCATGTTGACCTACAAACCCCAAAGTATGTTTGGTGAGCTATCACCGATGGAGTTGGCCGCCTACCGAAGATTACGGGGCAACTTGATGGTCGTGGCATTGTGAGAAGGTATTCGGCGGCGGCGGCTTCCCCACCTGGGCCTGCGACAACGGTAGTCGCCTGGGTAACTGCGGCCCAACCCGGACCAGCGGCGGCGACGGCCCAACCCGCAGAGACGGCGGATTCCATTTTCGAGAAGTGGTGCAAGATTTTCTGGAGGGGGCGCCTTCCTCCCCAGGGGGCGCCATCATCCCTTGGGGGGCGCCTTTGCTATCCAAGGGCGTTCTGCAGAAACTATTTGGACTCAGCGTGCGAGGCCACTTGGGGTGGTTTATGCCGTTGAACCTAGATGTAACTGGACCGCATGTAGCGATTGAAACTATAGTTGGACAATGTAATACCTTTTTCGGTCAGCTAGGGCATTCTGTCGCCTTTCCAAGCAAGCGGGAAGAGTATGGGCACCTAGTATGTGCCCACATAATGCCTCATCGTCGCCAATAATCGTACGGGTGAAGCTAATCTGGTGCCCCTTGAGCTCATCTCTTGACCTCTTAGCTGGTCTTGGCCCCTTTAGCTGATTATTTGCCATCTAAGCTGATCTGGTGCCCTTGAGTTAATCGAGTGCCCCACTGAGCAAATACTTGTGCCTCCTGAACCTATATAATACCCTTTGAGTTAGTCTAGTGCCTCCGAGCTTGCTCGGTGCCCTAATAGCTGATTTAGTGCCCCTGGATCTGATTCGGGCCCCCGAGCTGATCTCATGCCTCCCCAAGTTGATCTACTGTCTCCTAAGTCAATATGGTGCCTCTTCAACTGATTAGGTGCCCCCTCAGCGGATTATTGATGTCTCCTTCGATGATCTGGTGCCCCTGAGCTGGTTTTGTGGGCCCTGAGCCCATCTTGTGTCCCCTGAAGCTGTTATGTTGCTCCCTGAGCTTATTTAGGCCCCTGTCATAGTCTGGGCGGCTGAAAACTGATCTGAGCCCCCGAGCGGATCAATCTGGTGCCACCTGAGTCGATTTGCCCGAGTCCATCTGATGCCCGAGCAGTTTGGTGCCCCCGAGTCAATCTGGTGCCCTTAAGCGACCGGGCCTCCTCACGTGATTTCATGAGCAGCCAAAGCCCGAGCGAGCGGGCCCACAGAGGCGATAGGACCCCTGAGATGTATGGGGCCCGAGCTGATTAAGTGCCTCCGACTGATCTGGTATTCCCGAGCGGTCGGGGACCACTGATCTGATTATTGTACCGAAGCTGATCTGGTGCCCTATGGGCATCGGTGTCCCCGAGCAGCTCTGGGGCTTAACTGATTGGGCCCGAACTTGGGATCCGAGCGATTTAGTGCCCGACTGAACTTTCCCCGAGCGATCGATCGATGCCCTGAGCAGAATACTGCCCCGAACTTAACTAAACCCCTGAGTCGATCTGGTGCCTGCTGAGTCTTCAGTGCGTCTCCTGAGCCCATCTGATTCCCTCTGAGCTAGTCTGATGCTACATGGCTAGTATGGTGCCCTTTACGCTGATCTGGGCCTCCTGGGTTGATTACGTGATTTCCTCAGCAGCTGCCAGGCCTTGAGCTGAGCTGAGCCCATAGGGGTTGGTGAGGGCCCCTGAGATGGTATGGGGCTCCTGAGCTGATTAAGTGCCTCCTGACTTGATCGGGTATTCCCGAGCTGATCTGGGCCCCGGGCTGGTCGGGGACCACTGTTCTGATTGTTTGTCCCCGAAGCTGATCTGGTGCCTTATGGGCCGATCTGGTGTCCCCTGAGCAGTTCTGGGGCTTTTGAACTGATTGGGCCCCGAGCTGGTTAGGGGTCACAGAGCTGATTTAGGGCCCTTGACTTGATCTTGCCCCCTGACCTGACTTGAGGCCCCTGAACTGATCTGGGCCCCAAGAGCTGGTCTGGAGCCCAAGAGCGGATCGGGTTCTGAGGGTACCCTGAGCTGGTCTGGGCGCTGAGTTTGTGAGAGCCCCTAATGTTGGCTTGAGGCCCCATGTGGTGATCTGGCGCCTTAAACTACTCTGGGGCTTATTGAACTGGTTTAAGGCCCCATGAGCCTATCTGTAGCCCATTGAGCTAGTCTGATGACCTCATCTCTAGGGCCAATGAGCTAGTCTAGTCCCTGGGCGAAGCATGAGCTGCTCTGGTGCCCTGATCTACATCAGGGGCCCCTGAGGTGGTCTTGAATAGACAGATAATAAGAACACAAGACCAACTCCCATCGTCTCGGGGCGGGGTCACTGAGCTAGTCTAGTCCCTGGAGGCACAACTGGGGGGATGGGGGAAGCTGCTCTGGAGGCCTCTGATCCACACTTGGAGGCCCCAGAGCTCGTCCTGAATAGATGGGGAATAAGAACACGATGGAAACTCCCTTTGTAAAACGGAGCTAACGAGGAATGAGGAATCTCTAAAACGACTTGTGATGCCTAGGCACCCCTGGTTATATAAATTGCTTATTATACTGGTGTATTCTGGGAAGAGATGATAAAAAGGCATGTGCCCCTGAGCTGAGAGCACAGTCCCCTAAACCAAGATTTCTACTAATTAATTTAAATGAAGAACTAGTTTTCAAAATCTTCAGCCCTGTTCCACCTTCCCCCATCCAGACCACCGGCCTGTTTACCTTTTTTACTGGGACTGATCCTTGAGAATATGGAACTTAATAAACGCGTTCAATAGGTATCTCCGAAATTATTCCGGCAGTAAACAATGTGTTCTTCCAAAGACACTATGCTACTCCTCGTCCCAAGGCGTTTGTGGGAGGCAAGGAACTTAATCCGTGTTCAGCCAGGGCTCACTCGTCACGACAAAACCAGTGGGCATAGCAAATGAATTTTCGACTCCAATATGCCTTAGCTTGCACATGGTAACAGATATTACATGATACGCTGATTTCTATGATGGCAAGTACTTGCATGAGTTGGCTGATTTGCCCTTAAATCTATCCAAAATAGTCGTGTTTTGGCTACTTTCAGATATTTTGGTGATATTTTTCCTTTTTTTGGTTTTAATCTAGTTTTATTCTCCGTCAATGATTTATTTGCATTTTTATTGAACCAAAGATACCCAAAAAATGATATGAACAAAGATATGGTAGGTTTTTTAGGTTACGTTAAAAAGTGTCCTCTTTCCCGGGGTGCCCCTCAAAGTTAGTGTGCTCCCCATACCAAAGCTCTGGCTGCGCCCCTGTTCCCAAGGGTCTTGCATTTATCCATGACCTAGTGGCAGTTACAGTTTTTTTCAAGAGGTGCAAACAAGTGTGGACTGAGCTATTTAGCGATCAATTGTTTCAAATATCACGCCAAATAGGCATCTTGCTTGGCTGGTACAAACTGTTAAGGCTGGGGGAGGGAGGGACAGATCGTTATTAAAGGGAATGTGGCACCTTGGTCGAATCCTGGAATTTAGTGTAATTAGGCGTAATTTTAGTCAAAAATAATGAAACCACTCATGATTTCTCTGAAAAATGTACAATAAGCTCAATATTTGGTTTTTAAAAATACTCCTCTAGAAAAAGAAATAAATATCAGCCTGTGGATGATGTCATGATCTGGCAACCACTACCATACTTGAAACGTTTCAAGGGCTTCGATTGGCTGATGCTCATCGTGACATCAGCATATGTCGTCACACCGAGTCTGGCCTTGGCAGCGGCCGCGAGCGGACGTGCCCCCGGCAGTCGGCTGACCTGACATGGGTCAGTGAGCGTCAGTGTTGGCGGGGCGCGCAGCTGCGCAGAAATAATTCCCAGTGTCAACAGAAAGCGAGCTGGGGCACTGAGGATTTAAGTATAGTTAATAGTCCGTAACAATGTCGACGGCTGCGGACACTGACTCGGTGTTTAGTGATGCGGAGAGCGGACCTGTCGACGACACCCGCAGACGAAAGAGGGGCAGGGAGCAATCCATCACCGAGCTCATCTCAGCCTACGAAAAGAAACACAAGAAAGAAAAATCCCCCAAGGGAAAGTCGCCAAAACATAAGTCGCCGGGAGGAGCCACCAACATTTCAGTGGAACTGCTTGCCTATATCAAGGACATCATTGAAGCCACCATCGAGTCTTCTATCAGTGAACATCTCGCCAGCCTGAACAAGGCGCTAAAAGCAAAAGTCGAGTCTCAACAGAAGAGTCTTGAAGTTTTGGAAGGAGAGTTGTTTGAAAGCTCGGGAAAAATCGACTTACTCCAGAGTGATATGAAGGAGGCAACTCTCAAAATTACGGAGCTAGAGAACCAAGTGGATGCCATGGAGCGTCACCAACGAGGGATAAACCTGATTGTCAGTAGCAAAAGGTTTGGGAAGCGACGTGTGGGGGGAGGATATCCGTGGTGAAGTTGTGCAGCTGCTGCAGGAATGCTTCCCACACATTCACGTTGCGAAGGACGCCTTTTCGGCGGTGCATAGATTGCCAGGGGACAGCCTGGTGATCTGTGCGTTCAAAGACCGAGAGCTTCGGGATCGCATCTACCAGGAGCGAGTCAGGCTCCGTCGAGTGCCGACGCCACCTGAAAAACGTGTCTTCATCAGCGAGTCCTTAACCCTGAGGAACCGCGAGATTTTCGGGGAGCTTGTTACCATGAGACAGAAGAGGCGGGTTTGGACCGTATTCACTTCTAACGGCATCCCTGGGTACAAGCTCACGAGGGACTCTGCTCCCGTGCGCGTGACTTCCCCGCAGCAAGTCCGAGACCTGTGGAGACATCTCAGGGAGGCGCGCGAGTCCGCCCAGTTCCCCGGGCCTGGCGGCGACCCTGCACGGCTTCACCTTGCCGCCGGCGCCCGGCGGCCGGCGCATGCCACGCGTCAGCGGCCCGTGCCGGTGGACCGGCAGGGGCGGACCGAGGCACTGGGCCTACCCGGACCTAGCAGCGACGGCGGAGCCTCCAACAGGGGACCTGCAGAGGAAGTACAAACACTGCGCATGCAGAGTGAGAAGGCAACGAAAGGAGTTCGTGACGTCGCGCTTCCTGCTCCTTCTGTGTTGGACAACAGTGTTGCCGAGTCCATGGTGGTAGCTGGCGTTGCTGCTGGCAGTGTTGACCCGGCTGCGGTGTCGGGGGTGAGCGGTGACACAGCTGCGGGTGCCAGTTCGGCCGCCGCAGCTGGGGCGAGTGGTGACGTGGCTTAGAGTGGGTGCAGGAGCTTGGTGACGGTGAATTTATCAACGCTATTTCTTTGTTTTTGGCGATTACCCAGCCAGTTGGTTCATGAGCTATCCTGCTTTTTCTCATGAATGTAGCTTCGCGTCGAGGAGTGGACTACACCTGGACAAGGGACATCTTCGAGACAGGTACAGTGCCGGACACGAATACGTGTATAGTTTTGTTTCATAGAAACTCTGGGTTTAGTCCCGAGCGCCGGCCTCGACATTGTCATGGCTACCCGTGGTTCGAATAATTCTAGTTTAGATTTCTTGGCGTGTGTGCTGAACGTGTAGGTTAACCTCATGCACGTAATTGTCTTCCTGGATAAGTGCTGCCTCTTCCCGGTGGTGTATCTTCTCTTTGGGGCACCAGCCCCCGCTGAATAATTAGCGGCTGCGCGCCCTTGCTGCTGCAAGGTCTTTATGTATTTTTCTGAGTTCTCCATCGCATTAGTTGGTAAATTTTCACCTGCAATTTCTATCTTGGTTTACCTAGCATGTGTTCCATTGAAATCACCCACACACAACTGTGCGCGCTCCAATTCACGCACTATATCACCCACTTCGAGTGCACAGATACGCCTGCATAATTCCGTCGCAACGAAAATTCTTCCGAGCGCTCGCCCCGCTCTGGGCCATTGCATGTTTGGAATCGAATGGTCTGATTTCTTTGTTTTGCCACTCCTATGACGCAGTTTTCAGCAAACGAGGCAACTCTGAAGGTAGCTTCAATAAATGTTAACGGTCTCCGTGCGCAGGAAAAGCACGGGATATCAAAGCGGCGTAAACTATTCACTTGGGTAAAACAGCTTAATTTTGATATTATACTTCTACAAGAAACTCACTCATCTGATACGGATAGTAATAGATGGATTAACGAATGGGGAGGCTTGGGATGCTTTTCTCACGGAGACAATAAAAGCAGGGGTGTTGGGGTTCTTTTAAAACCAAACACGGGTCTAGGAATGGGACAAATATTTTCTGACAAAAATGGAAGGTTTATTACTTTGGAAGTATACTTTAATGGCAGTAGTATTACGATCGGTAATTTCTATGGACCAAATAATGATAATACACGTGCAATCAAAGAATTTCTTTTGAAAATTGACGAATACGAAAACGCAACGGTAATAGTGGGGGGAGATTTCAATTTTTGCCTTGATGTTCTTAAAGATAGGGAAAGTACAGCGAAACGAATCGCAAATAATGACAAATGTAAAGACATTCTAAAAAAATATATGGCTGAAAACGAATTGGTAGATCTGTGGCGAGTACTTAATCCGCAGAAAAGATGTTATACTTGTCTACGATCAAACCCGCCCAGTAAATCTAGAATTGATTTGTTCTTGACTAGCAGAAACGTGTTGTATGCGAAAAGTAATCCAACAGCTGATATACGGAACGGCTATCTAACCGACCATAAAATGATAACGATCTCTGTCAACGTGCCTTGTATTGAAGTCGGCAGATCATTTTGGAAGTTTAATAACGTTCTATTAAGAGATGAAAATTTTGTTTCTTTGATTCGCCGAAAAATACCTGAAATCTTAGATGAAAACAGGCCTAGCACGTCATATAGTGTTGTACTTTTGGAAACACTGTTGTGCGTGTTAAGAGGGTATATAATCCAATATGCTTCCCACAAAAAACGCAAATATTTTGAGGCCCTTGAGAACTTAGAGGAAGAAATCAAAGTAGTGCAGAATGTTGGAAGTCCTGACACCGGTCAAATAGAAGCGCTTTTAAAGAAAAGAGACGCTTTGATACAAGAAATGACTAGCCATAGAATATTTAAATCCAAGGCACGTTGGCGTTCCTCCGCAGAAATTGGGAGCAGATACTTTCACCAGCTAGGTAAGCGAAATAGAGGAAAAAATATTTGCAAAGCTCTGTTTGTACATGATAGGCAGCATGAAGGACAAGAGGTGATCAGTAGTAACACTGATCAAATGCTTGAGGAGGGTAGACACTTTTTTAGTGATCTTTACCGAAAAAGGTTATTGACAGGAGAGCTAAATTCTTTCGTGGTCGGACTTACCTCTGTATCGGAACAAGAGGCTGGCTATTGTAATAGCCCCATAGACCTAGAAGAGCTCACGTTAACGGTATTTTCCATTCGCAATAACACATCACCGGGTCCCTCCGGATATACCGGGGAATTTTATAAGTTCTTTTGGCCGGAGCTAAAAAACTTAGTGCATCGTGTATGTTGTGAAATATTTGAAATGGGAAGGATGCCAAGTAGTGTAAAGCGTAGCGTTACGATCCTCATACCGAAAAAGGGAAAAGATAGCCGTAAAATAATGAACCTACGACCGATAAGCCTTCTGAACACTTTGTATAAATTGATTACCAAATGTCTTGCAAACCGACTTGCAAGTATCATTAAAACGATTATTAACACAGATCAAACGGGCTTTATCAAAGGCCGATATATTGGAGAAAATATTAGGCTTCTCCTTGATTTGAAAGATTATTGCTTTTCACGTAAGCAGCCAGCGCTCTTGCTGGCATGCGACGTGCAGAAGGCGTATGATTGTGTCGATTGGCAGTATTTGAGACAAGTGTTAAACGTTGTGGGGCTAGGAGGTAATTTTCTGAGGTGGGTGGACATACTTTATGATACGAACCCGCATTTTCCAGCAATAGCATCTGTACAGATAAACGGGAAACTGTCCCGTGACTACAGGATTGAGCGGGGTCTTAGACAGGGGTGCCCTTTAAGTTGCCTTCTCTTTTTGGTAGCCTTTGAACCTCTTTTAGAGCGCATCAGAAAATGTGAGCAGGTCAGAGGAGTGAACGTAGGCCGGACCGTTGTAAAGGTAACGAGCTACGCCGACGATGTGACGGTAATCATGGACGGCAGTGAAGAGTCATTGTCGTCGTGTATGAGAATATTTGATGAATTCAGTGTTATATCAGGATTGGAATTGAGCATTGCAAAAACTCAGGCATTTTGGGTTGGATATGGAGCAGTAACGAAGGCTCCTATCTGTCCCAACTACAGTATTCAGTGGCCAAAAGGGTATATAGAGGTATTAGGAATAAAAATCCCGAACGACCCTAAAACAAATATCGCAAATGTCAACTACGAAGTGAAGTTCGAAAATATTATCTCTCGCCTTAATCCTTGGAATGGTAAGGGCTTGACACCATTTGGTCGCATTCACCTGATAAAGTCTGAAATGCTCTCTCAGCTTATCTATTTAATGTCGGTTCTCCCCAGTCCCGAACAAGTTTTCGTTAAGAAGCTGGAAACGGTGTTGTTTAAGTTTGTTTGGGGTGGGAAGAGGGAGCGCATTAAAAGAGCAACTCTTAAGGCAAAATATAAAGATGGTGGGCTTCAGTTCCCTGACTTGTTGAACCAATCTCAAAGTCTCAAGATCGCATGGATTAAAAAATATATGGACGCAGACAACACATGTAAATGGAAGGACGTGATGCATGAAAAACTATCCTTAAACTGCACCACTACCGTTTTTCACTGTAATAGTACAGCGGAAACGCTTCAATCATGGCTCGGAAATCGATTCTGGGAGGAAACGTGCTCGGCCTGGTATAACATAAAAAAATCCGATGATAGTAATGGTGAAGTATTCCTTGCTTAAGTGATTTTGGGCAATAAAGACATTTCCCTTGAAAGAAACCAAAGCATTAATAGACAGCTGTTGATAGATAAAGGATTGGTACGTGTTGCTGATGTGTACGATTTCAGTAGAATACGTTTTTTGACATCCAATGAAGCTGCCAGTAAATACAATATACATCCAATAACAGCGCATGCGATCATGAGGTCAATTCCAGTGGAATGGAGGCAGCGCATCATAAGGGAGAAACCTCATTCGTCTTTAGATTCGGGAAGTTTTGACGCTCTGAAAGACGCACCAAAAACAGCCAAATGGGCTTACTGGAAATTAAGAGCGAATGTCCAGGCCCTGGCAACAGAGAAGTGCCACGAGAAATGGCTGTTGGATCTGCCCGCAGTCGTATCTCCAGAGATGACATGGCCCGCAGTGTATAATCGCCTGCATCAATCAGTGAAGGATGTAAATCTTAAATGGCTACAATATAGAATAATTAAACGTATTCTTCCGACAAACCGGTTACTTTACATTTTTGGCCTTTCGGAAACTGATAAATGTAGGAAATGCCCAATCTACTCGGAAAGTATTCTGCACAAATTCTGGAAATGCCCTTCGGTCCGAATGCTTTGGCGCGCAGTGAAAGATCTTTTAGGATTGCAACACAGTCTCACTAGTATGAATGTCTTTTTCGGTTTACATATGTCCGACGCAAACGATTCAATGCGAGTGAACACCGTTATCATGCTAACAAACCAAATGATTTGGAAGTATAGGGATTGCGACGGAGCGTTGACCGTGGAAAATCTAAGGCTCCACATTCTTGAGTATCTAAAGATAGAGCACTACATAGCACAAACTGGGGACACACGATCGAAGTTCACGGACAGGTGGGGCAGACTGAGCGAGCGCTTACATCTGAATTAATAACCAGTTAGTGCGCATTCACTGTATTATTGATATGCGTATCTCCCTCCCCCTTTCACACATCTGATTGTATGTTCAGCTTATCTGCTGTGAAATGCGGGTTATCTGCTGTTCCACTCCTTTTGGCTGGTTCTTCTGCTCGAATTGTTAAGGTTGAAGTTGCGTGCGTTGAAGATGTATGTGCGGGGTGTGTGCTGTGTGACAAATATTCTATGGAATCCTCTGAGTGGGTACGGGCTGGGTGTGCCCATCGCGCTGTGCATTGTAGTATGGATCTGCGTGTTAAGATTGATGTATCATGCAAATAAATGTTGAGAGAAAAAAAATATGTCGTCACACCAGTAGCTCACAACAATGGCCGCCGGCGACGGGGGGCTGAGGGGGCTGGTGTCAGGTAGGTTTTAGCTTTTTGCTACGGAAATATCGAGTTCCAAGACAAATGAAATATGGAGTACCGGGTTTTCCGACCTGCTTTACAACTTGGCTATCTCAATTAAAATCACGTTGTGAAGGTGCCACATTACCTTTAAGAATACGATCTAAAAAATGACGGCAACCGAAAACCGAATACCATAGTCGCCCTTTGGGTGAAAAGTTGATGGTAAAGTGCGTACTCTGAGGCTCCACTTTCCCCCCACTTACTAAAATTCTAGATCCGCCCATACGCGGATCCGGGGGCAAAGGGGAGGGGCAGATGCAGCCCCTCATCGATCCTCGGCGCCCCCTGAAATGGTCACGGCGCCCCCTGAAAGGTCGATGGCACTCACCTGAAATGGCGCTTCCCACCCTCCCCCAGGATGTGAAAATCGGTGCGCACCGATAGGATTTTACGCCCACCTGATAGGTTTTTCCTGTCAAAAGTGGCGCCCCCTGCTCCGGATGGCGCCCCCCGGTAAGGCGCCCCCCTCCGATTGACAATCCTGGATCTGCCTTTGGATCCGTCACTGTTCAGGAGCAAACAATTCACAGGGAAGGCAGGAAAATATCAAATGTTAGCGGGGAGTGGTGCGACCAAGTAATTGATGATGCTAACAAATTGTTTAGTTATGTGGATAAAATCATTGGATGGCCACACGGGATTGGAAGGGCACTCCTGGCTTGTTATGAAATGGTCAGTGTGCCAAAAATATATCAAGTCAATATAAAATTATCAACATTTAGTTTTATACAGCGCACTGTTCACTGCAGTGATACAAGAGTGTTCTGTCCTTTTTCTGTGGGTTTATGACAACCGGTAGGGGTCGTTTTAGCCTCAAATATGGCTTTTGTGGTATTTATTTGGCCATTTGGCCGCCCCGGTAGCTCAGTTGGTAGAGCGTCGGGCTCCGGCCCGCTGCTGAGAAGCATGCAGTGGCAGTGCATGTCCAGGTTTGGGATCGGTTCCCCTGAGACACTCCGGCGCTCAATCGTTTGCCCGACGTAGGTCGGCTGGCAACTGACTGATGACAGGGTGACCTGAGCGAGGCGGCCGTCCCTGTGCTTTGTGGGAGGTTAAAATTTGGCATTTAAATCAACCCTTCATTGTGGGCGTTGCTCGTTCGAGTGGCGGGGTCGGGGTCTCCGTGACAAGTCCCTTGAGGACTTTAGTGAGACTCAGACTCCAACAGCCGTACTGGGAAGAACTTGGACGAAATCTATAATAAAAAAATATTTCTAGTGTAATAAAATTTGACCCTTTTGGCCTTTTTTCAAACACGGTTAGG
Organism: Lepas anatifera; assembly: GCA_034440635.1. NCBI lineage: Eukaryota > Metazoa > Arthropoda > Thecostraca > Lepadidae > Lepas > Lepas anatifera. The sequence continues at coordinate 1,509,553 of JAOTON010001336.1, read as the reverse complement.
TCTTTTTCCGTCGAAAAAACTCGCAATCCTGGGCAGCATCTCTAATCTTTAGAATATGGAATAAAGAATTGGGAGACATTTTTTAACACTAGCATGTCTAAAGTTTATTAACACCTCCCTCCAAATGCGGGTTTGATCCCCCGAAGACACTTTAATGACCAGCACAAGAAAATCTCCCCCCCGCCACTGAGTTTTTCTTAAATGTTCTGCTTTGCTCTCCAGGGGGCGCCTTTCCTATCCATGGGTGCTTATTCTTTCCAGAGGGGGCGCCTTTTCTCTCCAGGGGGCGTCTTTCGCTATCCAGGGGTGCCTGTGCTAACTAGGGGGCGCATATGATATCCAGAGGCGCCGTTGATCTTCTTCGGAGGCGCCTGTGCTGTCCAGGAGGCGCCTGCGCTATCCAGGGGCGCCTATGCTATCCCGGGGTGCCGTTGCTCTTCTTTAGGGGCGCCTCTGCCGTCCAGGGGTGCCTATGCTATCCAGAGGGTGCCTTCGGTCAATGGGGTGCTTCTGCTATCTGGGGCGCCTTTAGTATCAAAGGGCGTATTTGCTGTTTTGAGGGCGCCTTTGCTATCCAGAGGGCGCCCCTGCTGTCCAGGAGTGCCTGTGCTAACCAGAGGGCGCCTATGCTATCCAGGGGCGCCGTTACTCCTCAATTGGGGGTGCCTTTTTTATTTATTTATTTATTGCAGTTGATGAGCAACTGGTTATCGTGCGTCACCCAATTACAGTTCATCTCGTTTCTAACTCCACACATGCCTAGCTCGTCAGTTGCTTAACATACTTTTTTACTTGGGATTTAAAAACAGATGTAGAATCGTGAAAGAGGTCAGATTGAGGCTCGGAGTGAGCAAATATGTTTGTGTTTGTCGCGGATCGGCAAAACAACCCGCGTTTTACTGTCTCTACCCTTGCGAATGGAATGTGCAACAAACTATTTGCCGATGCTCTCGTATTCCTAGTTGGGATGTGTAAGGGGAAACATCTGAGTAGATAGGCGAAGTCAAAATTTCCAGTTAAAATTTTATGGACGAATAGAATATCGTATTGGACCCGTCTACTCGCCAGGCTCGATACCTTGAAGTGAACAAGAAGTTCCAAATAGGACAGATATTCTGAAGGCCGGGAGGAGTGTGCATGTGAGACTAACCAGATGAGAAACTTATGCTGAATTTTGTATTAATCTTTCTAGTTGAGTTTTTGAGCCATTCGTTATCTTTTACAATAACGCGTTGCTTTCGAATTGTCAAGAAAATGTTAGCCAATTTGGTGCATTACCAGAAATATTGTAAGAATTGTGCAGTTTGTAAATTACGAGATTATGATTCACACTCTGAAACGCCGCAGAAAAGTCTGTACATATTACATCTATTATATTATATCTGTATATATTACATCAGCGAAGACAGCAAAGACCGCAGGAGCAAGGAGAGACGGAGCCACGGGACACTGAAAAAAATGAGTATGTGTCAGTACCGTACATCAAAGGAGTCAGTGAGAGTATCAGTAGGGCATTACGTAATCATGGCTTAAAGGTTGCTCATTCTTCTAAGACTACCTTCAAAAGTTTACTGACGCATGTTAAGGATCCTATGAGTAAGGGAGAGAAAAGGGGGCAGTTTATGAAATGAAATGCGAGTGTGGGTCAACATATATAGGGGAATCAGGTAGGCCGCTAGGGGTAAGGGTGGAGGAGCATATAGGGGATATTCGGAACGGCAGGTTTTCTAAATCAGCAGTGTCATGTCATGTATATAGTTGTCGGAAGGATCTGAACCCTCGTGATGTTAAAATTGTTGTAGTAGAGCAAAAATCCGTAAGAAGGTCTGTTAGGGAAGCGATAGAAATTAGAATAAGGGAAGCAGATATAAATCGGGAAAGGGGAAACGTTGCACTTAACCCAATTTGGGACCCCGTTTTAGAAGCATTGTAGGAGGATCGTCATGTCTGCAGGATTATAGTAGTATTAGGATTATCATTGATAACAAGAATTCAACAGGATTGGACAAAATCAGGGAAAAATAAAATCAATAGTAGGGGCTGTGAGCTAGTGAAACGTGCATATAAGGAACGGGTTATTTGTCATTATTTGTGCCTTTTAGGGAATAGGCGTTTAATGGTTCGGCGGGAATTGCAAAAACGTGTTATTTGTCATTATTTGTGCCGTTTAGCGAATAGGTGTTTAATGGTTCGGCGGGAATTGCAAAAATACGTAATATACTTCATTTAAATGAGAGGTATGTAGGAAGGGAACTCAAGTGATGAAGATGACATTGTGTTTGAAAAACTTGGCTGTTCATGATCGACATTCCGTTGAAAAAGAGCTATCAATAAACTCGAAATATTCGGAAGTTTAAACTTTTCATCAAATAACCCAGACTAATATCCCGAAAACATTTTTAACTACTTGACAACAGTTTCTGGGAAAAATATGACTCTTAAAACGTATATTACATCTGTTTGGTATCCCGAAGAAACTGAGTCCCCCGCCATTTTCAAAAGGCAGGCCAAATTGGTTTCACATGAGCGGTCAGGAATGAATCCATGCTGTTTCTCTGTCATAACGAGGTGGACATGGTTCCACAGTGATGTATAGACACACCTTTCCAAGATTTTTCCAAAGATAGGGAGAAGCGAAACTGCGCGGCAGTTTGAGGGTTACTTTTAGAACCTTTTTTGAAAACGGGAATGATATTGGCCTCCGCCCACCTAGTCGGGAAAATACACTGGGCTACTGATTTTCAGAAAAGAATACGTAAAGGTACCAATAGTTGTGCAGAACATTCCTTAATAATGCGAGCACTGATACTGTCAGGCCCACATGCCTTATGGACTTTAAGGTCATCAAGTGCGTTGCTATGTTCGCCTCACGCAACGCACTTGATGATTGCGTTGCGCACATGATGTTTTTCTATCTAGGGGTGCCTCTGCTGTCTAGGTGGTCGCCTTTGCTATGCAGAGGGGCGCCTTTACTCAAGGGGGTGGGCGCCTTTTGCTGTCCAGGGCGCAGCTTTGATGTCAGGGGGCGTCATTCTTATTTGAAAGTGTATTTTATTTTACACAGAGGGTACTACCTCTTCAGATAGGCGATGCGTCTGATTTTCTCTTGACCGGCCGGGGGCGCCGGCCAAATCCGGGGGTGCCACCCAAATCCGCCAGGGCCTCCTCGGACGAGGTCAAAACCAGGTGTGCAAAAATATACTTTTGTACACCCATCATTTTTTCAAGGTGTGCAACTGCACACCCTGTCCCGTGGAATCCGCCGTCCCTGTCGCCGTTGCTCTCCGGGGGCGTCTTTTTCTCTCCAGGAGGCACCTCTGCGCTCCAGAGGGCGCCTTTCCTATCCAAGGGCGCCTATAATATCCAGAAGAGCGATTTTCTTTGCGGTGGGCGCCTTTTGCTGTCCAGGGGTGCCTGTGCTAACCACGGGGCGCATGTGATTTCCAGAGGCGCCGTTTCTCTTCTTCGGAGGTGCCTCGGCTATCCAGGAGGCGCCTACGCTATCCAGGAGGCGCCTACGCTATCCAAGGGCGCCTATGCTATCCTGAGGGGCACCTTTGCTCCATGGGGGCGCCTTTTGCTTTCCAGGGCGCAGCTTTGACGTCAAGGTGCGCCATTCATATATGAAAATGTTTTTCTCACAGAGGATCCTACCTCTTTAGGTAGGCGGTGATTAGGCTTGATTTTCTCTGACCGGCCGGGGGCGCCGGCCAAATCCGGGGGCGCCGCCCAAATCCGTGGGGGAGGACGCCTCTCCGTACCAGTTCAAAACCAGGTGTGCGAAAATATACTTTTGTACGCCATCATTTTTCATAGAGTGCAACTGCAGACCCTGTCCCGCGAAATCCGCCGTCCCTGCCGCCGTTGCTCTCGGGGGGGGACGTTTTTTCTCTCCAGGAGGCACCTCTGCTCTCCAGGGGGCTCCTTTCTTATCTAAGGGCGCCTATGCTATCCAGGGGGTGCCCTTTCTCTGCGGGGGGCGGCTTTTGCTGTCCAGGGGTGCCGGTGCTGTCCAGGGGGCGCATGAGATATCTAGGGGCGCCGTTTCTCTTCTTCGGAGGCGCCTCAGCTGTCCAGGAGGTGCCTACGCTTTTCAAGGGCGCCTATGCTATCCAGAGGGGCGCCTTTACTCAAGGGGGGCGCCTTTTGCTTTCCAGGGCGCAGCTTTGATGTCAAGGTGCGCCATTCATGTATGAAAATGTCTTTTTGACAGAGGATCCTACCTCTTTAGGTAGGCGGTGATTAGGCTTGATTTTCTATGACCGGCAGGGGCGCCAGCCAAATCCGGGGGTGCCAACCAAATCCGTGGGGGGGGTGCCTCTCCGGACTAGCTCAAAACTAGGTGTGCGAGAAGACCAACATTTTTCATGCTGTGCAACTGTAGACCCTGTCCCGCGTAATCCGCCGTCCCTGCCGCCGTTGTTCTCCGGGGGCGTCTTTTTCTCTCCAGGAGGCACCTCTGCTCCCAGGGGGCGCCTTTCCTACCCAAGGGCGCCTATTTTATCCAGGGGGCGCCAATTCTCTGCGGTGGGCGCCTTTTGCTGTCCAGGGGGCGCATGTGATATCCAGGGGCGCCGTTTCTCTTCTTCGGAGGCGCCTCAGCTGTCCAGGAGGTGTCTACGCTTTTCAAGGGCGCCTATGCTACCCAGAGGGGCAACTTCACCCAAGGGGGAGGGCGCATTTTGCTGCCCAGGGCGCGGCTATGATGTAAGGGGGCGCCATTCATATATGAAAATGTCTATTTTTCACAGGGGATCCTACCTCTTCAGGTAGGCGGTAATTAGGCTTGATTTTCTCTGACCGGTCGGGGCGCCGGCTGAGGCCGGGGGAGGGGGCGCCTCCCTGTACAAAGCCAAAACAAGGGGTGCAAAAAGATACTTTTGCACCACTTGAAAAAATCGAGTGGTGCAACTGCACCACTTGCACGCTGAAATCCGCCGTCCCTGCCAACCCGGGCCAGCGGCGGCTCCTTGGAACAGCGGTGGCCCCCTCTGATTCAGTCGGTCCTCGCCATACTCGTGAACGTGACACCGGCGATGTATCGACGAAGAAGTTCGATGAGCCGATGTGCAGTCTACGGCGTCATGGTCTCCCCTTCCCCAACTATCCATCGCCTCGCGCCTCACGAACACCGTCGCCTCCCGCCTCCCGCCTTGCTAGTGCCGTCACCCTCCGCCTCACCAGTGCCGTCACCTCCCACCTCACTAATTCCGTCACCTCGCGTACACCGATCTAGGGGGTGGGGGTAGGATAGACCCTCGGCGCCATCTGAAATGGTCACGACAACCCCCTAAAAGTTGAATTGCGCCCCCTAAAATATCGCTTCCCACCCACCACCCCCCCTAGTATGCGAGAATCAGTGCCCACCGATAGGATTTTGCGCCCACCTGAAAGGTTTTGCAGGCAAATAGCGGCGCACACTGGAAATGTGCTCCCGACGTTAGGCAATCTCGGAGCCGTCCATGCCTTCTCGGGGGTGCCATCCGGACCGGGGGCGCATTTTTGACCGGAAAAAATATTTCAGGCGGGCGCAAAATCCTAGTAGTGGGTGCCGATTTTCACATCCTTGGAGAAAGGGTGGGAAGCGACATTTCAGGGGGCGCCATCAACCCTTCAGGCGGCGCCGCAACCATCCAGGGGCATAGGCAGATCCAGGGGGTGGGGCACGTGCCCCTCTGATTGAGCCTCTGCACCCCCTGAAATGGCCACGGTGCCCCTAAAAATTCGGTTCCCCCAGAATGTGAAAATCGGCGCCCACCGATGGGATTTGGTGCCCACCTCATAGGTTTTTTTCTGGTCAAAAAAGGTGCCCCCCTGGTCCGGATGGCGCCAACCCGGAAAGGTACGCCCCGATCGGCCATCCTGGATCCGCCTATGAGCCAGAGGCGCATATGGTCGATCGGAGGGGCACCTGCCCCTTTAATTGGCCCCCAAACTGTATGATAGGAATCTGACTGTATCCTGACTGTATCTGCCTGACTGCGGCAAGAAATTGGTAACGATAAAATAATTTCAATCAAATATTCAACTTTTGTTCCTAAAATACATGTAAAATAACGATCGTAGCTCACATACCGTGAGTAAACATTCATTAGAGAACAAACGTGGCGTTGCGTCATTATCGCCCAAGTTTCCCGAACGCGGCCTCTCTCTAGGGCCTTGAGCGCGGCCATGCTGCTCTCAGTAAACTGTCCGGTGATTGGTTCTTGGCCATGACGTAGTTAGTGACGTCAAGCTGGCATCTCGTGCCTAAGTAGCTGACCTCAAAATTCGCTTCTGCATATGGAAGCCTATGAAAAATCCATCCAGACAAATCTAGAGACCGAAAAGACCGGATCTAGAGGCTTGGGAGACTTTTGAAAAAACCGACCCGGAGGTCGGTTTTTTTAAGAAAGACCCCAAGATCTTGGGATATTTCCAAAATATATATCCATTAATTTAGATTTATGTATGGAATTTAATGCCAGGAAAAGCTCAGAATCAAGATATTTAGGGTCATTGCTTTCAATTTTGGGTAAACATATTTCTGTAACTTCTATAGTTTCACTGAAATCAATGCCGGTTTTTTGGCTTGGGAAATGTTTAAAAAAAACTACCAAAAGTCTCCCAAGGTTGATTTCAGTTTATTCACGTTGTGAAAACGGCTAATATGGCCAGTGTTACAATTGCCCCGTGATACATTTGACCCCAGTCTCCCCTACGCAGGTTGAGACGGTCATTGTCCCTGGGATGAGATTCCTGCGGATAACGCTTTTGAGGACCTGCTCATCAATTTCATACGAAGATGTCATTTGGTTTTTGTAACAGAGGACATGGGTTTGTCCTTGGTCCTTGTGCTGCATTTTGGTCGGGTTCATAAAGTTATTCAGGAGAGTTTTTATTTCTCGGTCGATTTCTGCTGCTGGGTAGTTGTTAGTTAGCAGTTGTCGGACGATGTTTAGTTCCTGATCCAGCAGGTGCCACGAACTGCATGTTTTTAAGGCGCGCCGTATGTACATTTGAATGACGCCCTTCTTGTACCGTGCTGAGCTTTCGCTTAATGCATTTAAGCAGCATCCTGCATCTGTCTTTTTTGTGGACGGCTGTGTTGGAGTGCCCATCTTCCGTGTCTAGGGCTATGTCAAGGAAAGGCAGCTTTTCATTCAGCCCTATTTCATAAGTGAACTTCAAAACAGATGTCTTTTCAAGCTTGCTTTGTAAGCGTTTTAGTGCATTCTCGTTTTCTATCTGGAGATATATGTCGTCTATATACCGTTTGTAGATGTATGGTTGTTCCTCGATATTACCAAGTTTTTTATCTTCAACATAGCACATATAGGCATTAGCAAATAGGACACCAAGAGGCGACCCCATCGCCACACCATTGACTTGTTTGTATAATTGGCCACATGGTGAGCGAAACGGTGCTTTTGTAGTGCAAGCGAGGAGAAGTTTCTTAAGCACGTTCTTCGGTAGGCTCGGTGGTGGAATGTCATGAGTATGGTATACGTACTTCAAAATAATTTCTATGGTCTCTTTCACTGGTACGTCTGTAAACAAACTCTGAACATCAAGAGAGGCTACGAAGCCTTTTGGTTCATTACATTTTAGGACGGTTATGAAATCATTTGACGACTTTAACGTGTTCATAGAGGAAATATATGGCGTTATAAGCTTATTTAATTCTTTAGCGATCCCGCAAGTTGGGGCTGGAATCTGTGAGATGATTGGTCTTAGTGGATTTCTATCCTTCGATTTTTACGTTTCCGTACAAGTAGCCAGGTTCATACTCTCCGATGATACGTTGAAAATGGACCCCATCCACTTGTGCGTTTGCCACATCTATCAGTTTGTTTACTTTTTTCTTTAGTGATTCTGTGCTGTCTTTTGAAATCTTCTGAAATTTGCTAGTATCCGATGTAATATAATCTAGCTTACGGACATAGTCACTACGGTCTAGTATGACATACATCGACGTCTTATCCGCTTTACGAATTACTATGTTTTCATCCTCACGCAACGACCTCGCAGCTTCTCGTAATCTAGGTGTAAGTAACTTATTATTCTTTGAGCCTCTATTTTTTGTGGCTTCCGCAATCAGTTGGGGAGTAGCTCAGGCCTAATCGTAACTTTATTTTCCTTTTCAAGTTTTGTTATCCATTGAAATAGAAGTTCAATCTCTGCGCTCTTTTCATGAGGTTTGAATCTACTCTCAATATGGCATTTTACTCCAAGATTCAAAAACTCTATTTCGTTATCATTGGGAGTTCTCTTAGACAAGTTGATGAAATAAGCACTTGCTCTTTGAACGCAAATCTGGCCTCCATACAAATTACTGAGCTTTTTAATGATCCTTTCTCTAACGACGTCATTGAAGTATACATAACTGTCATGAAGGGCCTTACAAATATCAAGCCGTACACTGGCACTTAAACCTTGCTTATTGAGCTTACCTTGAAGCCGCTTTTGTTCACATTCAAGCGTTCTTGTGGTTGTCTCCTCCTTTTTATTTTTCAGCTGTTGTTCTATTTTCCAAAATCTAGTGTAACTTTCTCTTCTTTGACTGCTTGGTCATGTAATCTTATATTCGTATACTTCGGTAGCAGTTTATTGTTGATTCAAGTTTGGTTAAAAATTACCGCGTTCCGGGAGTTTACCAGCTTTTTTGTATTTTTTCTAAAAATCTTACCACATTCTTAGAATGTGGTATTGTCTTTATTATTCTTAGAATTTCAATTATAAAGATATATATATATATATCTTTATAATTGTGGAGGTTTAACGACGCGCCAACTGCCAAGGTTATACGGCGTCGCCAATTCTCACCCTGTTAGGAGGGATTTGGGGATCAGATCGACTTACTCGAGACTCTGCCGGGACTTGAACCCGGGACCGTTGTCTTAGGATATTTTGATCTTATCCAGTAAACCACCCCTCCCCATTCCAAAAAAATATATATATTAGTATATTTTGGCTCTATATTTTCTTCGATGCAACGCCTATTGAACTGAACCGCTGACACTGTTTTTGACAACCTTTTGCTAGTTTTTACGATAGAATTAATTAGGTTCTTGTTTTCATGGTTTAAATTATGTATAAGTTGTCCAAAACTAATAAATAAGTCTCTTTTTCACCGACCAGTTTCAGTTTATTAAATCAAATTATTTTCAAGGTGTTCAAAATTCAATTGAGCGCGGGGGTACAAATATTGCACTTAAAAATCTAGTTTGGCATGAGCTATTTATGTAAAGAATCACTTCCGTTTAAGCTATGCTAATTAGAAGCGTATAAACACGGGTCACGGCAAACTACATACAATCATGCATAATCACTTGGCAAGATAATCAACTTCAAATCATTGGCACTTATCAAACAAAGTTCCTCGGGAAGACACGAAAGGGGTGGGGTTGTAAAAAACTACCACTGTTCAACAAATCAATCGGATTCGAGCATACAAAATTAGTCATCTTTTCAAAACACAACAGCGCAAATCATACACATTGTAACTCACAAATTTACCTAAAAGCCATCCTCGGTGAACCTAACTTCATCCCGCTCCTCAGCTGGATTCCAGCTCTCCCACCTTCGTTTGCGTAAGCATATGCGTTTGCTCCCCCTTCTGCAGCCACTTGACGTGTCGGTTCGGACTGGAGGCTAGCCTGCTGTTTTGTGCCCCATAGTGCGAGCTTATCAAGTCGGTTATTCTTTTGGCTGCAGATGGGTGGAGCATAGTCGCGTATGTGTATCGCTTCGCATATCTCGATTCGGCGTGCATCGTTGGTGTGGATGACTTTGGTGTTGTTGGTTAGGTCGCTGCGAGTGAGCGTTCTGTTATGGATGGATGTCAGGTGATTTTTGATTGATGACTCGCGGAGATGGGTGGTGAGCCGACGAGACAAAGATGTTAGCGTAAAGCCTACGTAATGTACGTTACGGAGCCTGCAATCTCCGTATGGACAATCGAACTGGTACATTACGTTGGCTCTGTCTAACATCTTTGTCTCGCGTGGGTTGTTTCTCATGACAACCCCCCCCCGCGTCCTAACCTTCTTATTGGTGTAATACATTTGAAGACGCAGTTTTCCATTACTGGTAAACTTTACGTTTTTTTTAGATTATTTGCTTCAGAATTCGCTCATCAGTCACATACTCGGTGTTAATGAAGTTTCGGTAGTAAAGTGTATGTGTCTGTATGGGGTTTGATGTGTGGATATCTGGTTTCCTGTCTAATTGACTTCGGATTTCTGAGTCGATCTTCCTGTTTGTATAACCGTTATTAACTAATAACTGCTTCACCCTCTCAAGTTCTTTGTACATAGCTTCGTTGGATGAGCAGTGGCTAATGGCTCGTCGGACGAAGGACTTAACAACACTCTTTTTGTAGCGCTGAGGACATTCACTTCTGGCACTAAGCGTCTGCCCCGCATTTGTTGCCTTTCTGTACACATCAGTGACAAATATATCATCATTACGGTGTAGACGAACGTCGAGAAATGGAAGTACATCATCCTGTGCTAGTTCATAAGTGAACTTTAGTGTAGAATTGTTCTCAAATTCACATATCAGGGCTAGGAGATGGTCAGTATCTTGTATGTCGAGAAAGCAGTCATCAATCTGGAATATTTCCAGATTTGCTAAAGATTGCGGTGATTATTCCGATTCATAAATCTGGAGACAAGGATAGGTTCAACAATTATCGACCTATATCTTTACTTCCAATCTTCTCTAAAATTCTGGGGAAGATATTACATCAATACATAGTTGAATATTTAGACGCAAACAACATTCTTTACAAATTACAATTTGGATTTCGTAAGCTACATAGCTCCTACATGCCAATTGCCCATTTATATGACACTGTTACGGAATGTTTAGAAAGAGGTGAGATTTCTTGTGGAATTTTTCTAGATCTAAAAAAGCATTTGATACTGTTAGTTTCAGAATACTCTTAGAAAAATTCCACTTTCTTGGAGTTCGTGGAAAACTTTATGACATTGTGTGTTCATACCTGAAAAATAGGTGTCAATTGACTAAATTTAAAGATATATTCTCAGATCGGAAAATAGTCACCACGGGAGTACCACAGGGCTCAATATTGGGCCCACTTTTGTTTATTCTATATGTGAATGATTTATATCGTGTTTCGGAACAGGCCGTCTTTTATCATTTTGCCGACGATACAGCCATTGTAGTAACAGCGGAAAATCAAAACCTTTTGCAACAAAAAATAAACACTCTTCTACCAAAAGTGACGCAGTGGTTTCAATCAAACCGTCTATCGCTTAACGCCGAGAAATCACACTACCAAATTTATTGTAAAAGCGACTTTACTGACATAAAAATAAAACTGAATGGAGTCCAAATAGGAAAAGAAAAAGTGGTTAAATATTTAGGTGTCCTGGTAGATGATAATTTGAAATGGGATGCTCATGTGGCCAACATGGTAGCTCTGATGAGTAGAAATCTGGGAGTAATGAGTAGAGCAAAATATTATTTAGAATCACGAGAACTTATCTGTCTATATAACACTCTTGTGCTACCATACTTCAATTACTGCGCAGTTGTATGGGGAAGCAATTATCAAACGCATTTAGATAAGCTAATGAAACTTAAAAAAGGGCAGTTAGAATAATTATGAAGAAACCTTTTTACCATCCAACAAATGGACTTTTTGTTGAACTGAACTTGTTAAAACTCAATGATATTATTACTGAACAGAAAATTATAATTCTATCAAAATTTTTAAGTCAATCACTAGCCATTTTCTCATAGCCATTGACTGGCCAATTTTTTTCTTTTTATGAGTTTCTTATTTAACCCTGAAAAACTTTAATCCACTAATACCAACTTTAGAGTACCCGAGTTTCTCTCGAATGTTACTAGTTCTACTATTCTTTTCGGGAGAGACTTGGGGAAATACTCAGTAAACAACTTTAGAATAAATGGAAATTTATAAAAAAAACATATTTTAAGTATATAGAAGGCTTGTCCTCAATGCTACTCAATACTTTGTTTTCCACATACGACATGTAGAAATTGGCGAAGAGTGGGCCCAAGGGTGAACCCATAGATACGCCATCTTTCTGTCGGTATAGTTTACCGTCTGGTCCTCGGAAAAGTGATTGTTTGGCGCAAGCAATGGCTCCGTAACGTATATTACGTAGGCTTTACGCTAACATCTTTGTCTCGTCGGCTCACCACCCATCTCCGCGAGTCATCAATAAAAAATCACCTGGCATCCATCCATAACAGAACGCTCACTCGCAGCGACCTCACCAACAACACCAAAGTCATCCACACCAACGATGCACGCCGAATCGAGATATGCGAAGCGATACACATACGCGACCATGCTCCACCCATCTGCAGCCAAAAGAATAACCGGCTTGATAAGCTCGCACTATGGGGCACAAAACAGCAGGCTAGCCTCCAGTCCGAACCGACACGTCAAGTGGCTGCAGAAGGGGGAGCAAACGCATATGCTCACGCAAATGAAGGTGGGAGAGCTGGAATCCAGCTGAGGAGCGGGATGAAGTTAGGTTCACCGAGGATGGCTGTTAGGTAAATTTGTGAGCTACAATGTGTATGATTTGCACTGTTGTGTTTTGAAAAGATGACTTATTTTGTAAGCTCGAATCCGATTGATTTGTTGAACAGTGGTAGTTTTGTACAACCCCACCCCTTTCGTGTCTTCCCGAGGAACTTTGTTTGATAAGTGCCAATGATTTGAAGTCGATTATCTTGCCAAGTGATTATGCATGATTGTATGTAGTTTGCCGTGACCCGTGTTTATACGCTTCTAATTAGCATAGCTTAAACGGAAGTGATTCTTTACATAAATAGCTCACGCCAAACTAGATTTTTCAAGTGCAATATTTGTACCCCCGAGCTCATTTGAATTTTGAACACCTTGAAAATAGTTAAATTAAATAAACTGAAACCGGTCGGTGAACAGGAGACTTAAATATGAGTTTTGGACAACTTATACATAATTCAAGCCATGAAAACAAGAACCTAATTAATTCTATCGTAAAAGCTAGCAAAAGGTTATCAAAAACAGTGCCAGCGGTTCAGTTCAATAGGCGTTGCATCGAAGAATATATATATATATATATATATATATATATATATATATATATATATATATATATATATATATATATAACATATTTATGTATATATATTTACCTAATATAATGCCAAATTCGAGCAAGACCCCGTAAGTTTCAGCGTGAAACAACAGCGGCCGCGCAGGTAATGGACGTAGCTACCTCGGACCTCTGCTCGCGAAGGCTTCAAAGGCAAATAGGCACATATCCAGCATGATGCACTACCTTCATCCGTTCGGACAGTCCATGAAATTGTTTCTCAGCTTTGTTTCGATTATTTTCTTTTGCGTGAGTCGCAGGTCCCACGGCCCGATATTTCACTCCCTGAATTTCTAGTGAGCCCATTTTACACCCTAGCGCGACAGTTAGCGATAGCCGACAGCCTGGAGATGATGTCGGCAACAATTCATGGCGCATGGCAAAGTGATAAGTCGTCCCCTCACGACCGCAAATTCCCCCAGGACAAACGCCCCTTGGGTTGAGAGCCACTGGTTGATGGGATCTATTCAGGGCGAATCAGCTCCGCCTATGGGATGGCCGGCCGCAGGTGAGGCCATCATTAGCCGGCTCTGCTCCTGGGCTCCCACCGGCAACAATATCCAAAACCGTCAGACCGCAGTGGGCGAGAGCAGATCCAGGATAACCTGACCGTGTCAGCCTCCATTGACAACATTTAATCGATTTAAGTTGACTTTCGTTAAATTATAAACACAAGTTTTCCGCAGTTGAAGCCATTCCCTCCCCAAATAATGTGGCGGATACAGAAGAGGGGGAGGGGGCAGGGGCTCCACTAGAAATTTCAGGGTGTCTATAGTAACTGCAAACTGCATAGTCATTGGCTATTCGAGGTAACGAATGGGAAGGCTGCCCTAGCCCCTCCCCCCGCCCGAAATGGAGTTCTGGATCCGCTGCTGTGGGTGGGTGAAGATCATTGCTGCAGGAAAAGGTGCATTGGAATCGTACACCGATGTTCAATTTTGTATTGAAATTGTTACCGCGCCAGTGGGAGATGTGCACAACATTGTATGGTCTTATATAAGCAGGGGAGGAAAAGCTCAAACCTGTCACCAACCTAATGCCTAACACTGAAAGCTGTCGCTTTTATCTTTAAAGGTACGCAATTACTAAAGGACAAAAAGTACCCATATTGATACAAAGCAACCAGGCAATAACATTCCTGAATTCGCGATGAGGCTTACAAAAGATCACACATACCTATGCGTAATTCTATCACCTGCGTAAACGCCGCCACCTACACTGCAAAACGGCACTGGCGTAAAACGGAAAACTGCGCAGCTCGGGAATCGAACACGCAATCCTTCATTATCTGGTCTAACGCCCTGCCGACTGCGGTACCTACGATCCGGGGGACTGGCACGCAGAGCTACATTTGACAATAATAAATGATCAATGAATGAGCCAACACATCCGACAGAGAAGTGAAGTAACCAGTTGCCATGAGTTGGTGTCGTCTATTATAATAGCTGCCGTTGCCCATGGAAGCGGCAAGTTTTGACTGTCGCACGCTGTCGCTGCCGTCGACCGCTGCACTGTGGCAGGTTAACAGGCAGGGGAGGGATGTAACTACAAAACATGTAATTGGTGTCAATTCACATGCATTCTAGTCGCAGATTCTTATCTGTGATGTTTCCAGGTTAGTCGTAGAAGTTGAAATTTTAAAAGCACGAACGGGGAAGGTAATGACAGCCCTATGTAACATAATTAGCGCAGGAAAATTGTGTTGCCTCTCCCCTGAACTCAAACGAGGCAGCTAAGTTGCGCTATCTTTTCTAGTTAATCACGGTGATTGCCCTGTCACGGTGAGTTTTTTTCTTTGAAACTTCCCTCCGAGCTTTTCTTTTATTTAGCCAGCCAGAACTGTGCTAGTTTTGCATAGATCTTTTCTGACGCACTTCATGGTATCAATGTTTAGGGTCTGTCGCTATCCCTGGTTGGCGAGTTGGTGGGTTTTTCCATGCCGTGGTGGGCGTCCATGTCGTGGTGCGTCGCCTCGCCGCCGTGGCGTCCATGTCGTGGTGCGTGTGACGCGGTGCGTGCGGAGGTGCGTGGCGCGTCCCCGGCTCCCCCTGCTTATTTGGTCCACACGCAGCCTGCCGCATCGATCCTGCCGCACCCCAGAGGTGGATGACCTCAGCCGTTGGGTAGCTGGAGGGGCACACTGGCCACAGCCAGCCTGGAGGGGCTTTGTTCCGCGGGCTTCGGAGTGCACGGGGTAACCCAGCTGATGGTAGCAGTACTTGAACGCATTAATACTTCTCCTCCACTTCTCCGAGGGCTGGGCCGAGTCCCAACTTTTACGACAAAATGAAGCTGAATCTCCCCGATGGATCGAAGCAGGGCTGCGCTTGGTTCCAAAAATCATTATGATGAATGACAAGCAACGCAAGACTGCATGCCGACTAGGGTGCGAATGCATAGCCCTAGACCCTCAGCGGCACTCCCGTACTTCAGAAACGCAATCACGAACGTGTAACACAAATTTCTATGTCCAACACAAAATGAATACAAATGTCAGTTAAACAAAAAGCTTGAAACAGTCACCCCTCCCCCACGATCACGAAAATTCCAACCAGGTCCAGGAAGAAACCACTGGATTTCACCCTTGATCCTTTACCCTCCATCCATAGGCGGATCCAGGATTGCCAATCGGGGGGGGCACCTTCCCGGGGGGCGCCATCCGGACCAGGGGGGCGCCACTTATGACCGGCAAAAGCTATCAGGTGGGCGCCAAATCCTATCGGTGGGCGCCGACTTTCGCATCCTGGGGGGGTGGGAAGCGACATTTCAGGGGGCGCCATCGACCTTTCAGGGGGCGCCGAGGGTCGATCGGAGGGGGCACGTGCCCCCTTGCCCCCCCTGGATCCGCCTATGCCTCCATCCTTGACTAAGCACGTGCTGGAACTTTAGGCAGAGCACGTGAAAAGGTGTTTCGATCATGTCGGTTCTTCAGATGTAGCTCGTTGCTATCATGTTTTTTCGAACTGCCGTTGTCATTGGGTGACTGCTGTTTGCTTCACGCAGCCATTGTGCATATATCCATTTTTTATTACACCCTGCATATGCACAGTCGCCGGCGCTCGACTCGGCAGTTACATGCACATCAAGCAAGCAGGATCAAGAGATCAATAAGATAAAACAGAGCGTTGCAGGGGATGTTGCTGTCCTCTTGACACCCCAGCCATAGACCACGCGATAACCAATTGTGGGGTGCACAGCCCGGCCCCAATCGCTGGCGCCCTTCCGCGTCCGCTAGCGCGCGCTCTGTCGGGAGATGGGGGGTCATTCTAAGGTGTACATCACGCGGCTCACCTCAACAACTGTGTCGCCTCTAAGAACAAAATATGGATGGTTAGAAAGCTGAGAACGAGCTGATTACATAACACAAAAGTTTACGTACGTTCATCGAGAGCCTTTTCTAAATTTTCATTTTGGTATATTCAAGCTTTGACCTGGGATTCACAACCTTTCCGGGCACTTAGGCATGAGGTGATGCACATCAGATAAAAGCCCACGGTTCTAAAACAAAAATGTGTAACAGAACCCATGCCTCTCATGGGAGTTCATGGCCACACCCCTCTTACGTGCAGAGGAGTTTCAGCGCTGTTATTACGGCGCCACTTCCATGTAATATATACACCCAAGATAGGTATACACCGTTCTCCCTTACGTTTGCCGTGCTAGTCGGGTCTGGGCCGGCAGGCTCGTCTTTGTGCCGCAATCTGCGGAGTTGTTTGGTGCCAGCTGGCTTTTGCTTTATGCATTGGTTGAAGGAGAAGTGGATTGGTTTAATAGCTACGTTTAAAGTCGGGAAGCCGATATTTTGTGCAAAAATATATCCACCATTTGCTCAGCGGCAGCGAAAAACGCGAGCTCTTGGCCTGCTGCTGCACTGATCCTCTGTCCGTGAGTGTACCTGCCACCGGACATGCATAAGCCGGCGCAGGCTCCATGGAACAGCACCCAGGCTGTGGGAGACATGGGTCGCGCGGGGCTAATGAGCGTCCAGTACAACCACTGACACGCGTGCAGTATAGATCTATACCGCATTTACCGTCGACGGTAAATGAGAACAGGCACGGCACAACATGGCCCAACCAGACACACGTGTCAGCGATGCCAAGGATGATTTTTTGGGGCAAGTGGTACGATAGGACTATAACGCGAAAAAAACAACTTCCTCCTTAAAATACTTAACGGTCTTTAAAAACTTCAAATACTCCACTGTACTTTCGCTCAACACGAGCCTAGGCTGGTTTGGTTTGACGCGTCCAAGCCAGGCCCGCATCCAGAGAGGAATCCAGCACGGCATGGAGACAACACTGGATTTTGTGTTTTTTTAAAGAACAGAAATTATTCTCCGAAAAAAGTTACTGTTTCTCGCACTATAGCGCTATCTTACCACTAGCCCCAACAAATGCACCCCTGGCATCGCCGGTCCGTTTTGCCCCGAAATCCCTGGCACAGCCAGGCACAGACCGGCCACATGTGCCTGCCTGTGCCTTGCTGTGCTGTCCCTTTTAAATTGCCGTGTAAACTGGCGCTATAAACGCGGCGCTCCGCCAAGCGGCAGACCTACTTTTTGACAACCGCTAAAACAAGAATCGAAGCATTCTAACGATGCAAATAAGCTGTTGGTTTTTCTCCCTTAACCGATGCGAGAAACAAAAACCGGCTGGAACCAACCAACTCCGCAGAGTACCGCAAACAATGACGACCACGTCGGCCCAGGCCCCACCCGCACGGCGGACGTAAAAGTGAACGCCACATAAAGGGCAAGGAAGTCCCGCCGCGCCGCCTCAGCTAATGTATAAGAAATTGAGGATACCACAAAATCGGGCTTTTTCTTGTTTCTGATACAGCATTATGAAATCATTAAGTTAAGCTTAAAGTTAAAAGTTAATTATTTTTAAGTTAAAATTACTGTTTAGCGCCGTTTTAAGTAATCATGAGTTGTATTACAATTTTTTTGTCCCTAGCAGCTTCCACAATATCGGAGGAAAGTAAAACGTTTGGTCTTTTCTGAATCGCCAAAGTACTGAAAATCTAAATATTTCAAGCAGCTGTTTCATTTTTAATTGTAGCACCTGTTATGTTGACAAGAAGCTGCAATAGTCCTAACACAGAAGCCAATGGCAGATGCCGCGGACACCCTGCTTTGTCCGGAGAAGTGCACAGTTTGCTACCAAATGTGCCTGTGTGCGTTTTTAATGCAATATATTTTTGAGTTACTAAGATGTTCCCTGGCCTCTCCTCGAATCCGGAATGCAAAAACACTGAAGATTATATTTCGGGCACAGCCTTCATCAGAATCGTGGAGTAAATATCAATAATTCTCAGTCAAGTCACAAATACTGGTCTAGGTTTGTCGTATTGTCGGCATTGCTTTTAGGTTAGAGGTACCAATATCGTTGTTGTCACGACATCCAATCTTATTTTTAACGATTCATTCTAAAGGCATTTTGTGTGAAGCTCAATTCGAGGTCTGGCTATACTTGGACTGAGAATTATTGATATTTACTCCACGATTCTGATGAAGGGCTGTGCCCGAATATATAATCTTCAGTGTTTTGCATTTCGGATTCGAGGGGAGAGGCCAGGGAACATCTTAGTAACTCATCATCATGCTCCTCGCCCAGCACTTCAAAACTTATCAACAATATATTTTTGGCCAGATTTTAAAACAGGATACTCTATCAAGGGCATCGTAAAACCAACTGACCATATTTTAACAACGATATTTTTTCGCAAATCCAAATTGACTGCACACGCAATATGTTCCAAGAATCCAGTGTTAGAGACCGCTGCTAGCCAACGCGGCCGAGCTCATCTATCGCTGATCAGTGGCTGGTGTGGGTCGGGTGTAGGCCGAGCTCATCTATCGCTGATCAGTGGCTGGTGTGGGTCGGGTGTAGGCCGAGCTCATCTATCGCTGATCAGTGGCTGGTGTGGGTCGGGTGTAGGGCCTTCAAATGATTGTGATCGAGGTGTAAAGCTAGCTGAGGCATTTCATGCAGCGCACTTCCATTTGAAGGGCGGTATGATGAGGTTGTGTCATGAGCAGCGTTAATGTGAGGGCTTGTATAAAGTTTTGAACACCCTGGATATATCACGCTTCTGCGAGGTTAACGCCCGGATTTAGTTTGTACTTCTGAAAGTTATTTTCATTTGTACATTTGCTACCTCTGTATTTGTTCCGTTTGTTCCGTGGCCTTGCTTCTAAGGCATAACCTTATTGGTTCGCAATGCCCAAAGTATGTAGCTATATCCGCTCTTGAAGTGACATGGCCCCCTCCAAGTCGCACAATATTTGCACAGCCTGTTCCATTCCCTAAGCCGGTAATGGGCACAGTCTCTGATTCTGAATCCCTGAGCTGAGACCAGTAAATGACCGAAAAGAAAGGCTTGGCAGAATAGTAATCCTCATCCAAATACGTTCACTCAGAGGCTCTCCGAGAACATCCATCACAACATCGAGTAAAATTGTCTCCGTAGATTGCGAAAGCCGCGCATATGGCTCTGTAGCGTTCGAGGTTGGCAGTGTTCGCAGGCCTTTGCTCCAACTGACGCATGGCTGCGTCCCCGTTACCGAATGAAAGCCTATCTTTTTGCTATCTTAACCGCTCAAATTTCGGGTATTGCGACCGTTCTGGAGCTTGCCAAATGACAAAATCCCATTGCTGGCGAAAAGTTTTTTTTCGGAAGATATCAAATTTCATCCAGCGAAATATAAAATAATAATAATGGGCTCTGGATGCTTAATAATAACTGTTGGGGTTTAACGACACACCAACTGCCAGGGTCATATGACGTCGCCAATCTTCACTCTGGTGGGAGGGATTTGGGAGATCAGACCGACTTATTCAGAGGCTCCGCCAGGACTTGAACCCGGTACCGGTGGCTTACAAGACAGGGATGCTATCTGCTAAGCCACCCGTCCCCGGCTCTAGATACTTGCCAACATACAGTAAAAGTGCAACGGAAAATTTCACATTGCAGAAAACGGCGCTAAACAAGGATTTTGCGGATTACATATTTGGAATCTACGCATGAAACTGTATCACAAAAAAGAAAGAAACCGATTAGGTGGTCTCTTCAATTACTAATGCATCAGCTGAAACGGTGCGCCGCCTTAATGCCAGTGTTGAAACACCTCCACACCTAAATGGGGGTGTCAGCGGGCTTACCCGGCGACGCTGCTGGCGTCGGCCTCGGACTGACCTGCCGACGCCGCTGTCAGCCTGTACAGTGCCACTGGGAGACGCGTGCGGCCAGTCTCTGTCAACGTTCTCGCAGTTTCGTCAGCCTTCTCGCCGCCGCTCGGTATTTCTGAGTGATTCCAAGCCCATAGACACACAGTTTCGGCATATACATCAAGCGCAGTAGCAGTGGCGGATCTAGCCAATCGGTTTGGGAGGGGAAACCAAAGTCGAAAAGCAAAAAAAGGCGTCAGTGAAAAATTGTGCTGCAATGATATGAGTTGACGGTAGAGTTTGGGACATTTGAGGCGAAGAGCAAAACAGAACCTCACGCGGTGAAAAATTGGACTCAAGATTCTTTTTCCCTATCCAAAACCCAATATTTACACTGAACTTAACTGATTCTGCTTGAAGTTGAGAGTTGAAGCGTCAAAATCTTGCTGAAAAAATGACTCCCATTTCTGGAGTGTCCCATTTGTCGCATGCTGTGAGTAGCTTCTGTGGAGTTAACTTAAACCTGGCGCAGGAAAAACTCCGTCCGCACTCTACAAAAAAGCCCCGCGTATCGTATTATGAAGCCGGCCCGATCTACCCAGAGCACGCAACAGATCCACTGACGCGGGAAATGTCAGAGTGAAGCACCATGCGACTCTACGCGCACGCTCTAAAAACCGTCGTAATTCTTCACGACTCTAGCGTGGCACTGCAGTGACGCTTTGATAACGCTGCAATGGCAACTTTCTTAGCACCTTGCAACCCCTTTGCAACTCCGTTCAAGAATGGCTCTGATTCCCTTTTAACGCCCAGCTGACTCGTCTAATAAGTGTTTTGTACACCCTTCTTCTTCAGGTACACTTCGCTTTTTACCAACTTTCTACACCTACATAATCTGGCTTGCTTTAAGACACACCATGCATCACATCACGGAAAAACACGATATATCGCAAATAACACATTTATTTGCTTTGTAGAAAAACATTTCTGAGCAGCTTCCGTCAAAAACGATCCCAACTTATGTCATCAGAGACCAGAAGTATGACTTCCTGCCATCGCAAATGGCCTTCACACCACTTGATGCTTATAGACGCCAACCCCTCCCCTCCCCTAAAAAAACAACGTTTGCGGCAGAATTCCGCCACATTTGACTATCACATTATCTTCCTTTTCCAGACAGAATATTTCAAGTGACCAAACATGATCAAACACTGTGTTCATATTCTCGCCTCTGTTCAGAATATCCTTTCATCATCCTGAAAATCATGTTCAGAACAACGCTACATAGTTTGTCATCCCATAGGACTCACCTAACGCGCAGCTTCCTCGATAGCCCGATCTTGTTTTGGGCCTCAGGCTCCCACAGGGGTTTCGATGTCAAGGGCATACCGGGCTAGGAATAGCCCCGTTTCCTGGCGGAGGCAGTATCTTTGAAAGTAAGCGAAGAACGCGACAACCCAGAACAGAAGGGCTTCTTCTGCTGTTTCACAGATCACAATGGTGTTTCCCTCGACCACGACACATGGGCCGTGCTCTTCGTATTCACGTATGTTGGCACCCCATCCTTGACATATGCCTGGTCCCCTTCGTTCAGCAGCCCCGGTAACGTCCTCGGTGCGGCTTCTGAAATGGTAGCACAATTGAATTATACATACTACGTCAGTTATGAAAGGTACCCTACAAAGGTAATGGATTTTCACACTCGTACCTATGTTTTTCAAAACGATCTTGACCAGAGGTGAGCGCCACTACCAAATTTGTGAAAAAGCTACCTCTATTTCCGCTACCTTGGCTTGTTGAAGTTACTACCGCTACTTCATCGATTTTCTGAAACTGCGAAACTGATACTCGCTTCACCGAATGTGTTATTTATTTTCTAATAAGGCGATTCCAAACTGCTGTCCAAAATTTGTTTTATTGTTCATTTGAATTAAACAGTAGAAAAACTGCGCTTACATTTTATATTGCTACATAATTTGAAGGTTGTATTGAAAGCTATTTATACAGGATCGTACAATATGTGCATCATTAAATCTGTGTTTGTTTTTTCCGGCGGATAAAATATATTTATCTTTTGGACGGACTAGGGGAGCTGAAAAGATTCAATAGCCTATTCCAACCCGTTTACAAAATAATGAGGGGTATAAGATAAATCAGTCCCATCCCTCCCTGACAGGATCGAGTTAGGAAAACTGCAAATGCCGAAGCATCCCCTGGTCTAAAATATTATTCAGTGGATGGTGGATAACGCTTACGTTCCAGTGGCATATCAAATTTAGAAGCAAAAATCTCCACCGTTAGCAAGGACAGACAGGTAGGTAAAAGAAAGGGCCGACCAATAGCGCAAAATTTCGTATTTGATTATCACCAAAGACAGTCAAAAGAGAATCCGCTCAGATTTCAAGAAAATTGTCAGTTGAAAACAATCAACACTTGTCTCACCTCTTAATTCCTTTCGTCCACCATGTGCAGTAGAAAACCACAATTTCCCTGCCACGCTCTTCGCTGTTTGCAATGGCAACTGACGACAAAAAATGGCGTCGTTTTGGCGCGCGCGCCCTGCGCAGTGCACCACGATGACACCGACAAAACACCGGAAGAGAGCTCGCGCGAGCTGTGTTGACGCTTCTGTGATGCTGATAGAGACAAGAAGGCGTATTGGGAGTGTCATTGCGACTGAATGACGCCATCTTTACTCCATCAACACTCCTTGGGCGCTGACATGATCTTTCGATATTAGAGAAGGCGTCAAGTCGGTGTGAGTTGAGCCTGCAGTAACGCTTTCATGATATGAAAAAAACTCGCCGAAAAATAATCGACGTGTTTTCACAGAAGAGTTTCTATGTTCCACTGGTGTTCCATGGGAGTAGTGTTGAGTAACCATGGTGTGATTAAAGCGTTAAGGGAGAATTACACCGAATAGCAGCGTCAAAATTTTTCTCTGTGATATAAACTAAAAAGGATTTGGGGCATAAAGGAGGTCGCCCGCTTGGGGGGAAACATAGTTTTGCCCCGATATTTCCGTTGGGGGATCCGCCACAGCGCGGTAGCCACAATTTTCCCAGGCTAACTTAAAGGGAATGTGGCACCTTTACAACGTGATTTTAACTCAGATAGCCAAGTTGTAAAGCAGGTCGGAAAACCCGGTACTCCATATTTCATTTGTCTTGGAACTCGATATTTCCGTAGAAACAAGCTAAAACCTACCTGACACCAGCCCCCTCAGCCCCCCGTCGCCGGCGGTCATTTTTGTGAGCTACTGGTGTGACGACATATGCCGACGTCACGATGAGCATCAGCCAATCGAAGCCCTTGAAACGTTTCAAGTATGGTAGTGGTTGCCAGATCGTGACATCATCCACAGGCTGATATTTTTTTCTAGAGGAGTATTTTTAAAAACCAAATATTGAGCTTATTGTACATTTTTCAGAGAAATCATGAGTGTTTTCATTATTTTTGACTAAAAGTACGCCCAATTACACTAAATTCCAGGATTCGACCAAGGCGCCACATTGCCTTTAAGCCCACAAGTCCGGCTGCAGTGTGGCTGTAACGTCGCACGTTTCTGGCCGAGGCTGTTAGTGACAAGATATCGGCACGTACCCAATCAAGCCTAAAGCATCATTAATGCAAGGGGCGGGTCGGACAAATGAGGGTAGGGGAGCGGACCGCCGGCCAAGATTCAGCCAATTATGGGCAGGGCCGCACACGCACATATTATGGGGCATGCCTGGTCTCCTGATCGTTGAACCAGGTGGCTACGTTCCATAGACTTACATCTCCAACAAGCCAGGGTTATTGGTGAAAACTGACTTTAGAACGCAATGTCCCGGATAGAACATCTACGTGCCTGATGAGATCACTCTAGTCTCTGGTTCCTTTTTCATATCTCATTCCATGCTCCGAGAAGTTACCATTGCACTTATGCTGTGGGGTTTCGCGCGTTATTACTTCGCAGTCTAAAAAAATATCCTGTCAGCATTTCGAGAAAAAAGATAGGTCTACTTACATCAGCAGGAGCGCTTAGGGTTCATTTTGGGGTAAACGGATTACAGTACGTTTGAGCCGTAGACTGCAACGCGCGGGGTCTCACAGCATAGGCTTTGTTTTCCATGTATTGCTGTGCTTACGCGAATCAATAGTTCTGAGTGCGTTCAGTGTTAGCTTCGAGCAAACAATGTCGGTTCTAGAGCAGAGGAAAGTGTAAAGCCTTGGTTATTTCCCACACAGGCCGAACCACAATTACCTGCATGGGCCGCTTGTGGTGATGGCTGAAAGGAAGCGTAATCTTGGACACTTCTTTTTGCGAATATAGGTTTACAACATAGGGGAAGTCCGTGCAAGATTACGCACTTTACTCTCTAAAGGCTTTCACTTTTCTCGTATATGTCTAACAGCTAAAAATTATATATGGTTGTGTAGCCTGAAGAACTGTCTATGTATGGTTCATGTTTCAACTCGATGTCTCTGAAAAGAACTCGCCACGAGCCCATCACAAATAAAAATCCATGTGCGTACTCTTGCGGGAGTGGGTCGGTAAGACCACGCAAAAGGGTAAGCCGGAGTACGCATTGATGCCCTGCTGTGCTTTAGGTGCATAGGCCATGTCGCGAAGTTTTTTGTCGCCAAACTGGGCGATTGTAAGATTTTAAATCGCTCTAAATACAAGAACTATGTGTTGCAATGCGCGATTTTTCAAATATGAATTACAGACTCTGTCCCGAACGGAAATATATTTTCCTGTCTCTTATGCATTAGCATGCTTGCACAATGGTCTACTGCGTGCTCTGGCCGGACATGCTCCGTTGGGAAGAAACTTTTCATAAACATGTTGGCAGGCGTTTTAGCGTGAGCTCCAGTCCTGCAGCCAGTGGCGGATCTAGCCGGGTGGTTTGGGAGGGGCAAACCAAAGTCGAAAAGCAAAAAAAAAACGTCGCATAGTGAAAAATTGCGTTACAATATGCCTTTTCGGTAGGATTTTGGGAACTGGAGACGAAAAGCAAAAAAAAAAAACGACACGGGGTGAAAAATATGGACTCAAGATACTTTTTTTCCTATCCAAGCCCCAATATGTACACTGAACTTCACTAAATATATTTTGAAGTTGAGAGTTGAAGCACCAAAATCTTGCTTACAAGCTAAAAAGGAGACGGGGAAAAAGGAGGTCGATCGCTTTGGGGGAGAGGAAAAACATAGTTTTGCCCCGAGCTTTTCCATTTGGGGGGCAATTGCCTTTTTGTCCCCCCCTGGATCCGCCACTGCCTGCAGCACAGTCCTAGCTCGGCTTTCTTACTGATGACAGACCGAAGAACAATACTATTGATCATAGTTAGAAGCACGGTCTACAAGTTTACCTAGCTAAAAAATATTACATCAAGGGTGCCCAAAAGCTTATTTTTCTCTGTATTTCCGCGGAAAGAGCAGGAGCACGTTGAATTTTTAGCAACCGTGCTTTTTATACCAGGTTATCCACCATCTCGGTGGTTGAAAAGTAACCAAAACAGCTGCTGCGTATGCGTATCTTCTGCGTACTCTTACCCGCCCTAACCCTATATTTTTCCAAGTTTACCTCTTCCGTCTTCAATTTTAATCAATGATCTAATATTCATAGTTTGTGCTCTGCATCACCGATCGAGAGGGCCTCCGACCCCGGAGGCAGGAAAGGAAAGGGAACGGATAGGCGATAGAAAGTTAGTAAAAACAATACTGCATCTGTTCAGGCAATGACACTTCCCGAAACATGAAACCAAAGCTCTTGTGTATCACAAAGACTTTATGTGCGGGAAAAGGATTTGCGGTCACATTGGCGAAGAGACAGACAGACACAAAAATAAGCCACGGGAAACGTTTTTCACAAACAAGAACATAACATAAATGTAGTCATTTGATACTGACGCGCTCCAGCTACGTTGCATAACTGAAGGTAGAAATGTGGATAATGACCCCTATACCGCAGAGATGGCACCGTAGCTCTGTTATAGTATCGCAGCTCCGTTATAGTACAATAGCTCCGTTATAGTACCGTAGCGTAGTTTTTCTCCCGACGTAACGTTCTACGGTATTTTCATATATATATATATAGTCTTCTAAGGAAAGTAACATGCCGCCGCACAGTATGTTGCTTGTAATAATACATCTCTATAATCTATATTCTATTTATTTTTCTTACGGAATTTCTTGCTTCTATTCTTCCTTCTTACATCTATTCTTACTTCTGTTTCTATATTCTATATGGATTTTCTTCTGTGTATAGTGCTCTAGTAAGTGAAGGCCAAATTAAATTATAATTACATAACTTAAACCATTTAGGTAATAATTAATCATCAAACTTCTAACATAATATAACAATGCCTAAATAATTTTGCCCTTCACTTACGCATTTCTTAATCTGTTCCAACCTAAACTTAATAGTGCTCTCCCTCAAGCTATCTAATATATATATATATATATATAATATATATATATATATATATATATATATATATATATATATATATATATATATATATATATATATATATATATCACTCAATTCAGATTTCCATATTTGAACTCTATTCATAACACAGATGCGATAACTGTGAGCCCTTAAGCTGCCGTGGAAACCCGGCCGCGGGACGGTGCACTGCAGCCCACCGCCCAGAAGCCATGCAGTGCAAGTGCATGGGATAAGGCTTGTGTTCGATTCCCCTCACTCGCTTCGGCACTCAGTTTTAATCCGACATCAGTCGACTGACAACTGACAGGTGAGTGACCTGAGCGGGACGGCCGTCTCTGTGTTAAGTCGGGTTTCACGGTAAGTATTGCGGGCGTTGCTTGCTCGGATAGTGAACCTGGGGTCTCCGGGAGTAGTTGCCTGACAACTTTGCCCAAATGGGTGTGTGGTGTCACTTGGGTGATGACTGTCCTCCATGAGCCTGCAGTGGCTTCGGGGACCATGTCCGGCTGGCGGATCTCTGCCTTGGGCAGAGGAGATGTACTTTAATAATTGGTGCGCATTCTTTCTCGACACCTAGGTGTTTCTGCTGCGTAGCCTGTATACGATCTTTGGTAAATTGACTTTATTTTACGTTATTTAATCTTTTTTTATTCCTTCTAACATTTTATTTCTTTTTCTTTTTTCTACACTACATCGTGCACTGTATTGTGTTTGCGCCTGGCTACCCGCCTCATCGTGGATTCCCGGTGCACTGACGCTGTCCCGCGGTCACCTTTTTGGGTACCGTGCTGCGTTTGGTCGCGGTATCTTCGTCTGCCGCTCGCTTTGCGCTGGCCCTCCGGCGCCTGTACGCGGCCCCTAGCCTTCTGGACCGTGTGGCATTGATATCGTGTTTCTTTTTAACCTTCGCCCGGGTGGGGGTCTTTTTTAGACCCCCCCTCGGGTTTTTCCGAAGTGACCAAAAAACGGCGGCGCGCAGCGCCGCCAAACTTGGTCTAGCTGTTCCTTCATCATTTTTACATCTTCCCTGAAAATTTTGGCTCAAGGTCATATCAGGTCAGGTCACCAGGCCAGGTGAAGTGACCTCACCTCAAAAATACTTAGGACCGCATAACTAAAAGAAGGGTTAATCGATCAAGTTGAAACTCATACCACATATTGGGCCCACCAGGAGCTACAACATTTGTTCCGGATTTTTGATATTGGTGACCTAAGGTCATGTGCAGAGCGTGACCTCCCCATTGTAAATACATGGGGAAAATGACGAAATGAGCTTTTCTCAGTAAGTATGGATGGAATCAACTCCAAAAATCGGTTGCGACTTACTCTTAACCCATGTCTGAAGTTGATACCAAAAATTTTGACTTGTAACCTTTAAAAGGTCACCTTAGGTCAAATAAGCATTTTTTTGTTTTTCTCTATAAATTTTGAATAAAGTAAGATAGAGCTTTTATTTGGTCACCGAAGTGTTTGTATAGTCACTGGAAATTAAATGATATACATCATGACTATACCAGGTCAAGTTGGGTCAGACCGTTGACCTGGGACAGGTCAAATTCTTAAATTTGACCTGGCATAGCAATATCATATATCACTCGATTTGTATTGATGAGAGGATTGCAATGGTGCATAAACTATGGCTGTATCTTGTTTGGTTTGGAAGCTATTAGCGAAAAAGCAAACGCCCTTATGCATGGATGGCTATGGACATTCCCAAGAATATGTCCAATATTTAGTGACCTGTAGCTCCCTAGGCTTTGACCTGACACCAAAATGAATGTCATGTAATGAAAGCGCATCTCAAGAGCTTTCGAATGGTGTTAGAAAATGTTTCTAGCTATCATAGTTTCTGAGATATATGAGGTTTTCTTAGTACACCTCATATTAGCGATTTTGACCTATTTTGACCTCTGGTGACCTTGATATTGACCTGACAAGAAAAATGACCGAAGTATTTTCGATATCATTTTCGAAGAGCTTTCGATTGCCGTTTTGCGCTTTTTTCTAGCCCTCTTAGTTTTTGAGATCGTGGGGGGGTCTTTTTTAGCCCCCCACCAGGGCGAAGGTGGCTCGTACCCGCCACCGGGGCAAGGGTTAAACATCATGGACGCTTTTATCTTTTTTGCCTCATCATGTCTTCGTTTTTTAGCCTGTGTATATTCCGAAATATATGTGTATGGATGTAAATCAGCAGCCGCACTGGTAATGACTTGCGACAGCATTTATCTTAATACTACACCGTTGTAAAACAATCATTCATATTCCCAGGAAGAACAAATGTAGAATACCAATGTCACACAGACATTGATTTTTTTTAGAGTTTGAGGGCTGATGATTTGGCGCACATGTTATGCTTGAAAACGATTGATGAGCAGAAAATTAAACTTAGCGACATTAACTATGCCTGCAATATTTGTCACGAAAATATAGTCGACCGGTATTTAATACCGTAGTCGTGGCTGAAATTCCATGTCATGGCTCCCATGCAATGTATGGTAATAGCTGTCGTTCCTAATTATACCGCAGCGCAGCAGTATGCAATTGAGAAGCGGCGGCGTGGGCCATCCTTCCTGCGACTTTCCATGCTCCGAGAATTCCCGAACTGCTGCGATGCAAACCCAAGCCATTACATAATGCGAGCTACTGCAGCGACCGGCTTGAAGTTCAAAAGTCGTCAGTGAACCGGATTCTGTGTGACGCACCTGCATTCATGTGACAAGCTCCTACTTCTACAGCTTGTTGATTAAAGGGAATGCTCCACCCTGATCATGGGGTTTGAACTGAGATAACAGTTTGATAGAGCAGGTCAAGAAACCGCCACTACCACATTTCGTCCAAACCTCCATGCATGCAATTTCGCGCCAATAGGTCAAAATACCGGTCACTAAGGCCGTAACCATGAAATAATCCCTCTCCATCTGGCAGGAAAATTGACTGGTCTAAGTCACTCCCACTTTTGAAAATGGTATGCCAAAGAGTGAGCCATCCTCACTCTGTCTGCTCTACGTTTTAGTATAGCACATGTCGGTAAACTCAAAAGAGAAAGAGATTTGTTTGTTTAAAGAAATTATCCATATCCATTTTCATTCCACCTTTATCCTTGGTTTAAAATATCGAAGGAAAACTTATATAGAATATCGATTGGAGCCGCGAGTATATGTTTGTCTGCTACAAAAGTATATCTAGCAGAGGCCGAAAACATGTGAGACTATACTTCTGTTCTGGGCTGTTTGACACGCGCATTGACGGGGGTACCCACGCCTTCTAGGTTTTTGGAGATAAAATAAAAACGGCGGCGTGTAGCACCGCCGTACTTGGCATACCTTTTCTCTTAACATTTTCACAACTTTTTCCAACATTTTAAGCTTGGGGAAACTCAGGTCAGGTCACCAGTGTAGGTCAAGTGACCTGACCTGAAAAAGCTTCAGATAACATAAGTCAGAACAGGATGAATCTATCCGAATGAAACTTATATCACCTAATGAGCTTACCAAGTTCTCCAAAACATATTCCGACATTTTTTATATCGATGACCTAAGGTCAGGTACAAGCCACAACCTCTGCATTGGAAATACATGAGAAATATGGCTCAAACTGATTAACTTGGTAATTGATAGTGGTAGAACGTTTATTTTAACGGCATTATGTTTGTCTTGTCCTTGCAGTTCTAATGATATGCATTTTAACCTAATTTGACCTTGGTCTGACCTCAGTTCAGGTCAAATCCTAGATTTGATCTGATCTGACATAGCAAG
Source organism: Lepas anatifera (assembly GCA_034440635.1). Classification (NCBI taxonomy): domain Eukaryota; kingdom Metazoa; phylum Arthropoda; class Thecostraca; family Lepadidae; genus Lepas; species Lepas anatifera. The sequence continues at coordinate 1,479,060 of JAOTON010001336.1, read as the reverse complement.
GTCATATTATGTCATTCGATTCAGCTTTCTGCGAGGAGTCCAAAGCTCTAGATTGGTCTCTCTATTTTTACTAGTTCGGATGAAATGACTGAAAACCGCTATTATCGTCCAATCTCTAGTTCGTTGTTCTGTTACTGTCTATACTATTATGTACCAATCTGTTGTTCGTTACTGTCTGTGCGTTTACGGCTCATGTAACCCTACTCAGATTCGCAAAATTAAAAAAATCATCAACTTCTGCGCCCGGGTTATCGGCGGACGTCGGAAACACGACCACATTTCCGATGTTGTTGAGCGGCTGAAGTGGCTGGACGCAAACAGCCTCATTCACTATCACACACTTTCTTCACTCCACAAAACCATTCGCACTGGCACTCCACCATACAAAGCTAACACCATAGGCCCACCACGCAACACCATTCACAACCACGCGACACGCCGGTCAGCGGAGCTGTCCCTGCCGCGGATCCGGACTGAAGCCGGGCGGCGTAGGCTGGCCTACCGGGGCACAGCTCTGCTGAACGAGCTGGACGTAGGAGAAGACGTGCCTTTTAAGGCAACTGTAAGATGTATGCTACTGGATAGACAGATGAGAGAGTTGCAGTGATCGTATTTTTATGTATGATTTTATGTGTGATTTTACTGTGTATGCATGATGTTATCTGTCTTTTATCCCATGTTTTATCTTATCTTGTTGCCTTCTTTTAATGACTGACGTGGAAACACGAAAAGTCACCCCATTGTTTTTACCTCGTGTGGATTGTTTCTTAATATACTGAACTGAACTTTACGTGCTATCCCTATGGTGGCATGCCTTGACCTCTAGTGACCTGAAAAAATGGTTCAAATATTTTCTATAGAAATTCAAATGGGCTATCCAATGCCTTTACAGTTTTTCGGGATCTATCTGTTTTCCCCTATCTTTTTGGTTATCTAGTTTTCGAGATCTTATGGCAGGGCGGGTATCCGCCCTCCCCCGCCCCCCCGTCAAAGCAAAGCTGGCTCAGACCCCCGTCAATGCGTGTGCTAAAGTGGAAAACAGGTGGTTTTACGGCTTCCAGACTGATTTTATCCATTATCCGTCCTGTTTAACATTTCTACTGCGTGGAGACCTGCAAACCAAACAGCCTTAATACGGTCTAGACAAATACTATAATAGCAAATATATATCAACCCGCATACGTCCGGGGGAGGTACTCACCCAATGAGTTTTCCGCTATCACAGAAACAGGCGCGCGTTGCACCGCAGTGCCCAGGGAATACCAGTTAAAAATGTTAATACTTTTCCCCAAAATATATTTCCAGTTCATATCAGTTCAGGCTACCAAACTCAGCTAAGTACTGCCATCTCAAAACACGTTTCAGGTGAAAGTAAGCTTCAACTATTCATCACAAACAGCTGTGGTAACAAGATATGTGACATCTCTGGCTTGGCCTCGGGTAAGGATCAGGATCATGACCTCCCCATTGTAAATATATTGAAAGAAATTTCGAAGGTTCAATAAGTTTACAAGTAATGACAATAGAGCTTTTATTTTTTCGTCAATGTGTTGAGTCTATCTGACTGGTATGCGTAATGAGACATGCTGGTCTTGACCTGTCCTTAGGTCACCTCAGTCCTATGATTCCACCTGGCAAGGTAAAATGATGAATAATTTGATTGGACTTGATGATGATGTTTGCACTGTTTGCAAGCCCTGTTTGCATATTTGTATATATCTGCTCTGTTAGCTATTATGACAAAAAGTTTCGATGCATCTCTAAGGCAACACTTCTGACCTCCCGTGACCTCAAAAACGACCAGGCCAAAAATCAAGTGAAATTTTCGGCAGACATCAAGACGGGTGATCTAACGCCGCCTTCCACTTATCGTTAACTAGAGTGGCTTTAAAGATCGTGGATAGAGGTAACCCCCCGGTCGGAGAAGGTGGTTAAGAACCTTGAACCTGCCACGGCTCAGCTTCCAAGAGCATATGAACCAAAGATATTCATACGTCGTTCAGTGTTGGGATTAAAGGGAGCATGGCGTGATTAAAGGGAGCATAGAGTGAGTAAAGGGAGCATAGGGTGATTAAAGGGAGCATAGGCTGATTAAAGGGAGCATAGGGTGATTAAAGGGAGCAATCTATTGGCCATAAACTAAACTACCATTCCAGTCGTGTATGCCGATAAAAAACTATTTAATTTATCGTTTCTTCGAGAAGCCACATTTTCCCGATCAGCAACGCTTTACGGGCGTATGTACCTCTTTTTGAAGTCACCTCTCTCACGCGTCCCTCCCCCGCCCCTTCGATCCCGGCGGCCGCGCGCGGCGGTTCACCGGCGCCGGGGGCCGCCGGGCCCTTCTTTACACACGTCCATTTCTCTGCAAACGGTCCCTTCTGAGACAAACGAAACATCCACCACTACGGCTTCCCGGTATGCTCTATATTCTTATTCAGTCCAAATCCTGATGCACAGGTTCCACGCTCCCTTTAACGACATCACCACGGCGTAATGTTAATGTAATATAACGCTTCATCTGCTGGTGAGAGATACCTGTATAGGCTCATTACTAGATTCCAACACAACACCCCCGGACAATGAACCAGCACTCTAGCACGAATGGGTCACCCGGTCCTCCAGGCACAAGAATGCTAACGAGGACACAAGTCCGCTAATTGGTATTGTGGAAGGTAATAGCACACTTTTCCTCCGAGTTCGTAAGACCAGCATTCAGCTGAAACCTAACATCCTACTTTCTGGAGCGCCCTGAAGAGATGTGGGAGGAGTTTCTTCCGTGACGGCTTTTCCGCTAACGTGTGTAAACAGTGCCAAGCGAAGCGTTCCTGCAGATGGACACCTATTGCACAAGCGCTGTTGCATCCGCGACAGAAATGTGTTGAGTACACTGACCGGACTTTCCCGGCACTGCATGGAGTACGCAGCTATAGGTGATGGCTCAGCGCAGCCGACTGCAGCCGGGCTTCAGGGCAATTAACCAAAGGCATCCGTTGACGCTCTTTGAGAACACTCCACAGAGAGTTTGGTGTGCTGGGTGGGATGAAAAGTGGAAAATGTTTCGGGCGTTGGCCAACACCAGGCATGTTTTCCAATATGGCCTGCAGACACCACCATGCACCGTCCTCCTCCCCTGAATCTCAGCAGCATCACAGGACAGAGTGTCTAGTGACGCCCCGTGATTGGACAGGGCCCAATCGCGGCTGCCCAGCCGCACCTACCTTCGCGAGCAGACTGGAAACCATGTCGAGCGGCGTCTGGAAGATAGACTCGTCCAGTAGCGGCACTACCAGGCAAGCCTCGATCATCGCCTACCGACACAGTGAGAAGCAATGTCATGGCAAGAAGCATTCTTCCAAAATAGAGTAAGTCATGTTTACCCCTTGCCCCGGTGGCGGGTACGAGCCACCTTCGCCCTGGTGGGGGGCTAAAAAAGACCCCCCCCACGATCTCAAAAACTAAGAGAGCTAGAAAAAAGCGCAAAACGGCAATCGAAAGCTCTTCAAAAATAATATCGAAAATACTTTGGTCATTTTTCTTGTCAGGTCAATATCAAGGTCACCAGAGGCCAAAATAGGTCAAAATCGCTAATATGAGGTGTACTAAGAAAACCTCATATATCTCAGAAACTATGATAGCTAGAAACATTTTTCTAACACCATTCGAAAGCTCTTGAGATGCGCTTTCATTACAATGGCATTCACTTTCGTGTCAGGTCAAAGCCTAGGGAGCTTCAGGTCACTGAATATTGGGCATATTCTTGGGAATGTCCATAGTCATCCATGCATAAGGGCGTTTTCTTTTTCGCTAATAACTTCCAAACCAAACAAGATGCAGCCATAGTTGATGCACCATTGCAATCCTCTCGTCAATACAAATCGAATGATATATAATATTGCTATGCCAGGTCAAATTTAAGAATTTGACCTGACCCAGGTCAACGGTCTGACCCAACTTGACCTGGTATAGTCATGATGTATATCATTTGACTTGCAGTGACTATACAAACACTTCGGTGACAAAATAAAAGTTCTATCTTTGTTTATTCAGAATTTATAGAGTAACACACCAAAAAATGCTTATTTGACCTAAGGTGACCTTTTAAAGGTCACAAGTCAAAATTTTTGGCATCTTCTTCAGAAATGGGCTAAGATCAAGTCGTAACCAATGTTTGAAGTTGATTCCATCCATACTTACTGAGAAAAGCTCATTTCATGATTTTTCCCATGTATTGACAATGGGGAGGTCATGCTCTGCACATGACCTTAGGTAACCAATATCCAAAATCCCGGAACAAATCTTGTAGCTCCTGGTGGGCCTAATATGTTGTATGAGTTTCAACTTGATCGATTAACCCTTCTTTTAGTTATGCGGTCCTAAGCATTTTTAGGTGAGGTCACTTCACCTGGCCTGGTGACCTGACCTGATGTGACCTTGAGCTAAAATTTGCAGGAAAGATGTAGAAATGATGACGAAACAGCTAGACTAAGTTTGGCGGCGCTGCGCGCCGCCGTTTTTTTGGCCACTTCGGAAAAACCCGAGGGGGGTCTAAAAAGACCCCCCACCCGGGCGAAGGATAAGGACAGTCCCATCAGGTTCGGTTCATAACCAATATTTTCCAGAAAATCCCTGTCAGTCTATCGGCACACCACATTTATCAGTCCAACTCCGACGAATGCTTAAAAATGTGACCAAACCAGCACAAATAAGTCGAAGGAATATCCGGATCTAAGACTCCGCGTATTCTCCGGATAATAAAAACGTATAGCCTGTAGTCTCTAACCAGGAGGTGAGTATTTCAAATCAAGCGTCTAATCCGACTTCAGCTGTATATGCTTATTGATAAGAATCTTAGCCCACATCAAATTTGATGGCCCATGTCTTTTGGCCTTTCATGAATAACTATGTATAATTTATCATTTGTTAAAGGAAGTGCCAGTTTCACCGGCAGAATCTCTTGGGATAAAATAATTGGCATCGGCCCGAGGCGTTCGATCCTTGCGGTTGGACCACAAACCCTCACTCCCATTTGTTATGCCCACGGTTTACCAGAGACTGGCATATTTAGACAATTTGCTAAAAAGAACTATTATTCACAGCAAAAAAAGACCGCAATCACTTCAGCTAAAGTCGATTGTCCTCGCAGAGATGTATTGTGGAGTGGGGGAAGTGGCGCAGAACTCTCCGTTGAAAACGATTATCAGCCCGGAAACGGCAAGCTTCGGGACGCGGAGGAAGTATGGAAGAAGTTTTTCCGGTACACTTTACAAGGCCGCACTCTTGGTTCAAAATTCAGTACAAAGGTGTCACATTCCAGTTGACGTACTCCCCTACAGCTCCCTACCATTCCAGCCGGTGTGGTGAACACACACTGCCATGAAGGATGCTTAGTTTTAGTTATGGAGTAGAGATCCGGCATTGCTTTCAACACGATACCTGCACAGTGGTGGAGGCAGAGGTGGACAGGGGGCCACGCCCCCTCAAATCGCGAAATGTTGACCAATTCTCTTAAAAAAACGTTGTTTTTACGATTTCTCCCGAGTTTCCCTCTCCCCTAACAGCTTTCCTGCGTCCGCCCACGTACCTGCAAAGCATCGAACAATTGTAACATTTTGAACGATTTATAAAGCATACAGCTCTTGGATTCTTCTTTATGTTCCTTATTGATGTCTAAAAGATGGTCCAACCACTCCTTATGGCACTTCCTAAAAGGCCCTCAGGCTGACTGCTCCCAAGTCCAGTTCCAGACAAACATTGGATAAGCGGCTCCTGTGTGCGTCACCAAGTCATACGCACGCGGCTGGGTGATGGGGGGGGCGGGAATCTGGGGAAATTGCAGGCTGGTACGGTCACGGAGATCAGGCGGGTCACAAGGCAAGATGTGACAAATCAAGTCACATGCGTCAGTACATGTCAGGAGGGTGGTGTGACTAACCGGATGATCATCAGACTGAGCAAGCCGATGTATCACATCCAGATCGGCAACGTTGTAAAAATACATATCACGACTGAGCATCGACAGACAAGCCGCTCCAAACCCTATATAATAACAAAAGTTTCTGCCACGTAGTAACGAGTAATACTAATAATAATAATAATGAGTAATAAAAAATAATAATAAATTGAGGGAGGTATGACGTTGATACCACCAACTGTTTCTCAAAGCGGATCTGAAACGGTGGGGGCGGTCATTTGGAACGATACGATACGATAATTTATTCATATATAATGGTTTTCAAAAGGTTACATCGAGATCGGCGCAAAAGTCCTAACGGACTTAACTCAGGGCGCCTTTCTCAAAATTATCTATAAACATGTAGGTTCGTAAGCACAACAGGTAGACACATACACACGAAACATAGACGAACCAACGTGACACTTGACATTTAAACAGTTCCCAACCGGCAAATTTCGTTCGCGGTCTCCGTAGGTGACAGCTCTGCGAGCGGGAGCCCACCGGACGTGCCCACCGCCTGGCCGGCGCCCACTATGCCGGGACAGCCGGCGCCACGTGACCACTCCGAGAGTCTTAAGTGAATCTTCTTGATTTTATCAGAAAATTTTGGAAAGCTTTGGCCACCTCCCGTCCACTGCCCTTGTCCAGTCCAATACCAGATATGAGAAAGTCAAGTTGCGATTGAAGAGGAAGTACTCGGAGATTGTGGCCTAAAAGTGTAATAGTGTGAAATAGTTCGGCACGCACATCATTATAAAGAGGACACTGTAGAGCAAAATGTTTAATAGTCTCGGTCCGAAAACCACAGAAAAATTGTGGCGAAGGTTTTTGTATGGTTTGGAAGAGGTGATAATTAAGTGCGGAAGCTCCAACTCGGAGTTGTGTGTGGAGTTTGTTACCAATTTTGGAGCCAAGTGCGAGGTACTTAGGAGCGGGCATCTGTCCGAAATATTCTAGGGTTTTTTGTTTGAAAGCTGCAGCGTTCAAATTTAGAATTTCGATGGGCAGGTTATTCCAGTCCCTTGTGGTCTTCGGAATAAAATAAGTTTGGAAAAGGGATTTTCGTATTTGTGGATGCGTGACTGTTAGTGAATTTCTAAGAGTCCTGGCGGTGTGAAAGTATCGTGTTTCTGGAATGATCGATCGTATGTAGTTGGGTGTGGGTGAGTTTGGCTGCTTAAGTTTGTGAAATTTGCGTAACCTGTGGACTTTACGTCGAGTTTCCAGTGACGTCCATCCCAATGCTACGTGCAGTTTTGATGTGGGAGTTCTCATCGTGCCCCTGTTATGAGTCTGGCCGCTCTAGTTTGGGCTCGTTCAAGTCGGAGGGCGTCAGCTTTTGTTATCAGGCCGTCGTAAATTGTGTCACAGTAGTCGAAGTAAGGTCTAACGTAAATAGTGTATAGATTGTCGACAATGGGTCTTGGAAGGTGTTGGGTGATAGGATAGAGGGGACCAAGTGCTCTGTATACTTGTTTTAGGGTGCTGTTGATATGCTCGTGGAAGCGAAGGTCACAGGAGAAAGTAACGCCGAGGTGTTTATGAGTTAGGCTCTTTGAGACGGCGAGGCTACCAAATGTTAAAGTTGGGTCCACTCTTTCACGACGTAAAGAAAAATTTTGCTGGATTGTTTTTGATGGATTGAAAGTGATGGCCCAGTCTTGACCATATTGATTAATTTCGTCTAGGTCTCTCTGTAGTGACGTCTGGGTTTCCTGGGCGTCAGCTGGTTCGTATGATCTGTAAAGTGATGTGTCGTCAGCAAAGTATAATGTCTCATTCGTCGTCTTTGTAGAAAGTCCGTCAAGGTACATTATCGCCAATAATGGGCCTAATACCGAGCCTTGTGGACATCCTGCTGTCAAAGTTTTGAGGCAAGATTGAGAAAATGAGACTTTTGATAGTCCCTGAGGTGTAGATGGTACGTGCTGGGGGTCGGCTGGACCAGTCTGGGTCGTTGAAGCGTCGTTTTCAATAACTACACGTTGCCGTCTGTCAGTCAGATACGATCTTAGCCAATTTAGCAGTGGTCCTGTGAGTCCAAAGCCTTTTTTTACACTTAAAAAGAAGTCCGTCGTGCCAAATTTTGTCAAAGTATTTTGAGATGTCCAAATATATAGCTGTAAATTCTTGCCCCTTGTCCAGTGCGTCGTATAAGTTATGAGTCAGGTAAGTGAGTTGAAGTTGCGTATTATGATGCGGCCGGTACCCGCTCTGTTTTTCAGTTACCCGCTCTGTTAGTTCAGTTGGAAGACATCGGGAGCGCCAGATCCGAGATCCTGTTCTGTACCAGTGTCAGCAACGATAACTGCTGACGTCACCACCAACAATACGGGTAAGGAGGCCAGGGCACAACCGACTCCTGCCCCACCCCGGCCTTGGTGGTCCCCCAGCCTCCAGTGCTTATCACTGGCAAGGATGTTACCATTAACCCCCCGATCGGACCATTCCGGAGATAGTCAGGACTTCAAGCACATGTGCATCAGCGCACAGCGCACTAATGCAGCAGGCTCAACGGTAATCCCTTGAAATCGGATCTCACCATTTCAATAACCCGTTTACACAGAGCAGGGAGGTGGGCGTAGATCCTGCCGGAGCAATGCGCGGCATTAATGCCGCACCCGAGACAATCTGCCAATGCGCTTGCCGACGGCCGATCGTCGGATCCGTCTTTGTAGTGTCGGTCGGCAAGTATGCATTTTGGCAGATTCTGATCATATTCTTTCAGATGTGAAGGGGCCTTTCACGTGTCGTCCACGGGCAGAGTTGGAATCAACACAAGCAGAAACAAGTTTGAATGTGCCTGAGCAACACGGCGGATGTAATGCAAGTTCACGCCACGGCGTGAACTTATATACAAATGCTTCGGAAAGTCATCTTCCTCGGGTTACAGCGATGATAATGTTTTGGGATAAAACGGGTGAACCTATCTCAAGCCTGTTGGGGAGGTACAATATTGGCAGTCAAGGCCAAAACGATGGCCTAACCAGAAGGTTAAATTTTGGAATATTTTCCTTTTATCTACGGCTCCCCCTGTTTTCCCTTTTTATCTGTAGCCACGCAAGATCACATACAACTAATATTCCAACACTATCCCCGGCACCTTGCGAAGCCGCACAGCACCAAAGGAGACCAGGACAGACCACCATTGCTCGTAGACCCGGCAGAGGCCAGGGACGCACCGCCGGGGACACGTCTGAAGTGTGCAGACCCACATACTAACGACTGTAACCCGCTGAGCCCCGCCGAATTGAAAAACAGCCAAGCTTCCGTCAGTCCCGGGCTTTGTTACCTTTCCTATCTGCCCCTTGCCCGGAGTGGAGGAACAATTGATGCCTAACTGAAGACCCAACCTAATCGCATTTCCATCTATACGCACTGCTCCGAGCCAGAAAAGTGGCATCAACTATCGGATTTACATCACAAATACGCTTATTTTCCTGGATTTGTGGTGAAAAGCTAACATCGGATAACCATAGTGAATATCTCGGATTGTTTGACCGTTCATGTCAACTCACACCTTCACGTGCAGGTCTGATCGAAAGGTTGGATGAGGGTCAAACCGAGTAAAATCGCGAAAAATTAATGTCTTAAATATATCAGTCAGATTCTGTTACAAGGAAAAAATATTATGGCCACTTTAGGGCCATGGCTAGATCGGCCCCTGGATCCTCCCCTGTGCACTTTTTAAGTGGATGCCTCCCTCACGAGTTAGTCACAGCATTTAAGCATATGGGTAGATAAGTAAAATAAGGATATAGCACTTAAATGTTTCCCGGTGCAAAAATCTTAGGTTTTCTATTTACTTTGTCCAATTCTATTCTCAGTCAGCGCTTGAGCTCAATTCCACCTGTGATATGTAAAAAGAGCTGCGAACGCCAGTAAACAGTACAAAGGGCCACTACAAAGCCTAAAAATACACCAGGAAAACCACACAGAGACGATAGACCAACTAGCATATATCTGTTAGGAGACAAAGTCCAAGAAGTTTAACGCGTACACGAACATACAAGCTGGGGGGCACTACTGAGGCCATGGAGCTTACCTTGACTTCTTGCACCAGGGATTCCGGCTTCTTAAACTCCCGTAACCGAGCCCGAGACCGGTGCATTCGCATCTGAAACGGCGCCGGCTCGCTTAGGGGCACATTGCACCAAGGCGCAGGCATGTGACGAACTGTTCTGACTTAGCTAATCATATCCACTGCACGGCCGTGTCCGCTGCTGGAATAAAGTCGAAGCCCCGTGCTTCACGATCGTGACGTTTGGTATAAATCTGGTATACAATGATGAGGGATACACGTTTTACTGCACATTTCATGAATGCCGTAACGAGCGAGGGTTAAGAATGATCTAAAGTTAGCCCGTGATTATATTTTCGTAGCTCGATAACCTGATAATTCGCCGACCCGATAAACTCCTCCAACGTAGTTCGTAAACTGCTCTTTTGAGTCCGGCACGTCATTATTTTAAACTATATTGCAAATGCGTTGCAGAAGGATAGACCTAAAACCGGACAAGAAACCAAAAAGAAGCAGCTTAAAGATAAAGGCGGACACCGTGTCCAGTGCTATGTCCTCACCTTCCAGCGAATGGAGTGGTACCACTGATCCCTGGCCGTCGGGGTGGACAGCTGCGACAGTAAACGGGACGGTTACAATGCATTCCCATCGCATCAGCTCCACAGCAATCACATGCCTCCTGATATAGCCTTAATAATACAGCTGGCACATGACATTATTTATCTTCAGATGTACGTGTAGCAGTTCTTGGACAGAGTACGGTAGCAAATATTAAAACGATAAGATGTCATTTGCCCTATCTTGAATCAGAGATGGAAAATTGAGCAGAATCAGAGAGAACAGACTTGGACAGAGCTATCCTTCAGCATCTGTAATTCTAAGAATACATAATAAATTATTTTACTCAATTTTCCATTTTCGACTGGATGGAAAAATTAGGCCAGATGACAGCTTGTTCATTGAAAAACCATGCTCCTGACCAAAGGTCAAGCAAATGTTCATTAGACATGAATGAGGACTGACGCCGAGGCCAACAGTTTAGCTACAGAACAATCTATAACATGAACAAGAATACTCCGCACAACATTCTTCCTGCTTGGCTGGTGTGAAAGAGTGGTTCTGAAACAGGATAGCTAAATAACGGGCAGTTAATTAATTATTGGACAAAGCTTGATTGCATCCAAATTACTGCATCGCATCGTGTGTAGGTCCAGTATGCTATACCTTGAAACTTGTATAGCATATTCAGTACACCCTTGGCCCTTGTTTCTTTCCATCGAAAGGACTGCATACATCGAGGGTGCTGGATCTTGCACGCGCTAGATGATCCCCATATCAAGCGTGTAGGAGAGCTTCCTTATCCTTCGATGATATTATTCTGGTGATCCTACGCTACAAATGCGTGAAGATGTTGCCTGTCATCCGAACTTGCTATGCTGCCACACCGCGAAAAGTCCTCAACTGGGTTTAGCGGAGGTGCACAGACTTTTCTGTTGTGAGTTTATTGGTCTCGGGCATCCTCCACGAGGGGGACTGCCCCGCGGGCATAGACCACAGCTGAGTCTGGCCAGAAGACGTATTCTTTCTCGTGACTATGCCTCCATTTATGTAAGCAGATCTGCTTCTAGGTACGTATGTATTTTGACTTGATACACCGATCACCTTGGGTTAGCTTGCGAAGATCCAAAATCGAGATACCACCTTCAGGAAGATCCTAAACAGACAACAAGCCAGGCGATGAAACTTGTCCAAAATACTGGTTCAGATTGAGCCGGGAGGACCACCAGTTGGGCCAGCACGAATGCCCTGGTTAGCCGGTACTTCGTTGCCACTATAGGTACAGCAAGGCTCGCCGTCTATGGAGGCGTCAAACTCGAAACCTGGGCACAACGGTTTCCGGCCATGCTTTTAAGGTCGGCTTATTTTGGGGACCCCCAAAAGTAGCCCACCCGTGAGCAGCTTTTGGGGCAATAGCCACTTCGGACAAGCCATGGGTGCTTTCGGTCCCTTCAAATGTCAATCCTGCATCTACAACCTGGAGTTTCTGACAACAGTTATAGCTGACACCAAAACAGCGAACCAATGAAAGCCGAGGTGCCCCAATTTTTGGATCACAGCGCTGATTATAATCACAACACAACACAGCACAATATTAATTTCGGTGCCGATACCTCGCTGTGCGGGTGAATGGCAAAGCAAACAGAGAAGTGCACACACACACACTACTAACATCAGCCCCTCCTGTTCTGAAAAAAGACACCCCACAAGATCCACCAGGCAACGCCGCGCAGAGAGCGCCCGGCACGAGGCGTCGGGGCGTCAGTTCCGACACCTACTCCGTACCCCCGGACCCAGGGGGCCCGGGAGTACGGGGAAGTCCCTGAGTCCGCCCGGGCGCCCAGCAAACAGCTGGACACCTAGGCGGACTCCCCCTGCGCTGCCCTCCCACGGAAGACGGGCGAAAGCCACAGTTTCATGTGACCCACGCCCGCCCTCCGCCGGACGGCAGTGTAGTCTCAGCACGGGGCGTGAGACTCCACAGGGGAGTCAGGCGCTCCGCGCCAGGCAGCCCTCCGCGCAGCGTCAACCCGCAGGACTCACGGTATGTGTACTAAGGCATTAGGCTGAAGTATGCCAAACAGTGTTCAGCTGAGGTCCTCACGGAGCTTGTTGCACTTACCCAGGGTCATAGATGATTTTAAAATTGATGGCCTTCAGGAAAGTAAGCACTTGTTCTATCAAACGGGAGTCGCGGCCAACCATCTCTGACATAGTAAAAGGCTCCTGTCTCTCGCCAAAGTGTGTGGTCCTCTCTCCGTTATACCCAGGGCAGGACGTCAGCACGTGCCTCACTGACAAGGGTACACCGCAACGCAGGCAGGGCGGCCTCGCTTCCCCACAAAGGAGGTAACGATGGGTGGCCAATGTATGGCCGGTACGTAATCTGCAGAGGGCCACCTCCTCTCGCCGGGATCGGCGCGATGTACAAGTCCACTCACCGAGTTCAGGCTTTATTTCGAACAGTTTGTTGCTTGCAAGCGTTTCCCACGATTGCTGCCAGGCTTTGCGGAGGTGATACAACAGATGGGGGAACAAGTCCCTGGCCGGGATTGGAAGTCGACGCGAACGTGCTCTTCCCGCTGCACGCTGTGCCGCTGATTCCGCACTTAACTTTATGCTTTCAAATTTAGGTATGATTTTGATCCCAATTTTTTGTCGCAAAATATTTTCGTCGAAAAGTATTGTTACAAATTCCGCGTATCATGGTGCAATTTTGGTTAAAATGGTTTGGATTAGCAAAATAACTTTATCTAGACACAAAGCTAAAAGAAAACCCGGAGGGAAATTGGTACATGGGTAAAACCCAGTCGGATGGAACACGTCAGATGAAGTGTGGTCTGGGCAGCTGTGTGTGGCTAGTCCACGATCTGTATCATTCCGAGAAACTTGAAAAAGCCGACACGGGAGAGCAGAAAATACGGCAATGTACTGTTGGCTAGCCCCGTAGGTGTGCTCAAAGAAGATGACATGTATAATTATAATAATCGACACCGAAATTATTGCCAGACTGGTGCGCCCCCTAAGCCCAAATAACCAACCAACCAACCAAATAACTAATTAACGATTTCCGATGGCGGGGAGGAGGACGCTTCGGCCAAGGGGAGCCATTTCAGCCAGAGAAAGCGCCATTGTGGTTAGAAAAACGCTATTTTTAACTGTGACATTTAGGTGGGCGCCAAATCGCATCGTGGGGGCACCTAGGCTCCTGGAAAAAGGGACGGGGCGGGAAGCGTCACCTGGAGGGGGGACGTCACGGCGATTTTTTGGGACGCCTGGGCGCGGTGTGGGAGCGCCGAGTACTCACCTGGAGAGGGGGAAGCACATGTCGTTTTGCCCTGCATCCGCCTATGGCCCGGGGACTTTTAATATTACCCCAAAAGTAAATGACCACCTGTTAAATCTCAAACCGGAAAACTTAGCAATTTTTGATTCAGATATGGATTTGGATCCTCATTGTTTGACCAATCATCCACCCCAAAAAATTCGCTTTGAGACTATTCCGAATGTTCAAACAAATTACGCAAGCACAACGCAATTCGAGAGAATACAGATCCGGATTCTCCGATCGGACCGGACCTGGACTCATAACACTCGCTTCTAAACAGATCGGTCGGGATTAGCCAGGAAAATGTGATAGTGGGTCCGACAGGATTGGAGTGTTTTCGATCATGACATATGAAGGTGCTCTAATGAGAAACGTTTAAGTTTTCTAAAGGCAGACCATCAAAGTGTGAGGCCCCTACTGACGAGATCAAGACGTCAAAACGAGAAGCCCCTACTGAGTGGTGCATTGCCATCCGCAAAGTTAGACACTCTAGGACTTTTATGACAGCAAATGACGGAAGAAAGGATCTCTTTCATCACCTGATTTCTGATGGACTCCTGATAGACTCCTGAATGGATCGTGACTGTACTTACTGCGGGAATAAACTTTCCTTGAGTGCTTTCTGGAAATTATAAGGCACAAAATTGGATCGTTGTACGATTTAATTTCTGAAGAAAATGTTCCTGGTAGCCTTGAAGAAAAAGTTAACATTTACCAGTAATTCTGGTTTCCGATTAGTTAAAAAAACAGTCATCAGTATCCGGTCGGGTCCTCTGAAGGAGGGTGAACGTCATCGATGAATTGACAGCAGGAAAGCGTCACGCTGCAGGCTCACCTCTCGCTACACGGGAGCGTCACGCTGCAGGCTCACCTCTCGCTACACGGGAGCGTCACGCTGCAGGCTAACCTCTCGCTACACGGGAGCGTCACGCTGCAGGCTCACCTCTCGCTACACGGGAGCGTCACGCTGCAGGCTCTACCCGTTATGGCCCCGAAAACTCTGCCAACGACTATCTCTGACGTCCTCGGTACACACTTGTACCAGAAGGTTCAAGGGCGTCCTCAACTACCTCAAAGGCCCCTGTCAATGTTGCACATCAGAAGTGACGGGGTGACCAGGGAGCCATAGTACGGCAGCGGGCAGCCAGCATATGAAAAGCAGATGCAGTGGGTGGTATTCAGCACCATCATAAGACCTTGACATATATGTTTATACAGGTATAGATTTATCGGAACAGGATCCACATCGGGTATGTTTTCAACTATTCAGGTCGGGCGATCAACCTGCGCCCCGATGGGCCTCTGAGCCACTTTCGTCCTGGTGGGGGAGTGTTTGGACACCCCTCGAACTCGGCGCCTATGCGGGATAGCGAAAAAAACGCTAATGCTGGTGGATAGCTCATACACATTCATGAAGAAACTATATCGGTCACTTATTGGCCCAGGTCAATACTGAGGTCATGACAGGTCAAAGAAAGTGCGATTTCGAGTACAGTTTTTGGGCTCTAGCGTCAGATAGAAATGAGTTCAAATCATTTTTTAGGCACCATTTGCTTCCTCTCGCCACGGTGAATTAAACAATGTATAATATGACCATACTGGGTCAAAACACAAAAATGACCTGACCTCGGGTCAGGCCAAGGTCATTTTTTGACCTAACATAGTCAATATGCATATCAATCAACTCGCAATAGCCATCCGAGCGCAATGATATCAAAATAAAAGCTGTATCATCATTTCATGCAAAATTATTCACCTAAGTCTGGAAACTGCTTAAATAGCCCCAGATGACCCCTCAGAGGTCACGGGTCAAAAATTGCAATATGAACTTGGAAACGGGCCAAGGATTCTACGATTTGGAGAGTATGAAGGTATTCTCAGCGGTATCTACACAAATACAGCCCAGTTTCTGTTTTTTCCAAGTATTTCCAATGGAGAGGTCATGGTCCGTACTTGACCTTAGGTCATTAATATGAAAAATCCCGGAATTTGTTGTAGCACTCGGTGGGCCCATTATGGGGTAAAAGTTTCAATCCGGTAGATTCACGCATTTCGTACTGATGCCACCTTTAACATTTTTTGAGGTGAGGTCACTTAACCTGTACTGGTGACCTGACCAAAGAAGACTCAACCTTAAAATTTTGCAAAAAGTCGCGCAATTGATCACGGATAAGGTGTGCCAAGTACGGCGGTGATTCGCGCCTCTGTTTCCTCGTGCCGCCGGAAAACCTGATGGGGGTATTTAAACACCCCCCCACCGGGGCGAGGGTTAAAAGTTGAATCACATGGGCAAAAATTGACAGGCATACAAGTGCTTATGAAATAATCAATTGTCATAATACAAAGGTGATTTTCAAAGCAGACAACTGAAAATAGAACACAGAAACAGAAAAAGATAAAATATAAAACTGACATCCGAGCGTGGAAGCGTACATTCAATCTTCCGCTCCTAATTCTCAGTCAACCATTCAAAATATCAGATAAGATCTGTTTGAGCTGTGCGTTTAACTGTTGAGAACCAAGCACAAACATATGAACACACAACCAATGTCAGATCAGGAGCTTTTTGCACACAAAAAATACCTTGGTAAAATTAACAAATACATAAGTTGAATATTTACCAAGTAGTCTATTTCTGTTTCATCAACAAATAAACTAACAAAATGAAGATGAATATAGATAGGATTTTAGCGCACTGTGATGCAATGAGCTCGTGCAGGAGAGCGCAGTAGGTAGGTGCTTTCACTGAGCGGTCTCGCAATAGGGCATCCAGTTTGTGTTTGATACCTGAATCCGCGGCTGACAGCGTGGTTCGATGGCAGATGCTTCTTTATGCTTTTGTTTCCAACACACATCGACGTTTGAATGAATTTCGTCCAAAAAAGCTCCAGAGGAAAATATTTCTAAGATGCTGAAAATGATGAAGTGGCTTACAACACTAGATATGAGGCAGGGAGCGAGATTACTGTAATACCTACCGAATCAATGCACGCTTCTGCAGAACCGAGTGCATCACAATTCGATGAACCATGCCGGGCAGTCCATTCAATTTACTGGCTCTCCAAGGTTTGTCTCCAGCAGTGTTGTTGATTTGGCCTCTCCTCTAATCTCTGGGAAACGATTATAACTACAGCTCATCCGCAGCGCAGTTACAGCTGGACTGCCTTTATTTCTGAGTGTTGCGTGTTATCTTTAATTTTGGTTTACGACTAATGGGCTGAGTTTTTCATTATCATATTTTTCCCAGATTAATGAAAAATCATTGAAGAGGTTTTTGGACCTACAACGGTTACGACGACGCAACAATCAAACCCTATATTTCAGACCAGCGCGATGATTCCTGTGCACCGGTACCTATGCATGCAAAAAACACCAATCAATACTTCTCAATGTAAGAAAAAATGACCCCTTATGTAAAAAAAAACATTAAAAACATGCATTAACATGCATTCAATATTTTCACACTATAGTGCACATCTTTATCCAAGGGCTGGAAATGATAATTCATGGGATGGTTTCGCTACAGTTAGTAGAAAATACTTTGTTGATAAGTAAATCCTTTTTCTGGGACAAAACATCACCACTAAGAACATTTTTGGTGTTCCTTGCCCACCTGATAGCCGTCTAGCCTCACCACGTAATTTTGGTATCTCATTTACCTCAGTTTTTAGCCTAGCAAACAATTGCAGTGTTCAATACGACGATAAATCCGAAATTTACGCTGGGTTGTTTACAATGTCTCTCACTACTCCGACCTTAGTTCACTACTGCATCGCGGAACAAATACTCCCCCCAGAGAGCGAGAGCGAGCGAGAGCGAGAGAGAGAGATAGAGAGAGATAGAGAGAGATAGAGAGATAGAGAGAGATAGAGAGAGAGAGAAGAGAGAGAGAGAGAGAGAGAGAGAGAGAGAGGAGGAAGGGAACGGGGGGGTAGGGGTGTCGGAACACCCGCTTCAGATGTGTCCAATGCTGTCAGAAAACGGCGGCGGTACGGGGGGTTCGCAGTAACAGACACGCCTTATTCTCCTTCAGTGGCGTAGCTTCCCCCACAATGTCACGTCTGGGTCATTTCACTTCAAGCCACCATTCCAGGTCAAGTGACATCTCCAAAAATGCTTCGAGTGACATTCATATTTCACACTAAATTAACGAAAGCCAGGTACAAGTTGTGATAACGAAGTTTTATATGGATGGATTAGGGGATTTACAGCATATGATCTGTCCATTGAAAATGCTTGGAAAATGGTAAAATGACCGAAAATAGTTCCATTTTTGTAGCTACTCCTTATAATGACTCACCTACCTTCTCAGAACCGTGGTAATATATGCCGTTCTCCAGTCTCAAGTTAAACATTTGGACATGTAACATTTCAGACGTCATCTGGGACTATTTATGTGAGCAAGATTTAACACTGGAGGCAACAGCTTTACAAGAGGCGGTGATGCAATATTCATTTTGATTCAGTCGTGTTTTGTCGTCGCTGCCAGTCTTATGATAATGACCATATTAAGCCATAATGACTACATGAAGCCAGATAGTGACCTTGGCCTGACCTTAGATCAGGCCATTCATAGATACTGACTTGGTACGTTGCATTTTCCATAATTCAAATCACGGGACTAAAAAAATATTATCCAGCCTATTGCACCGAAAAACTACCCCGATAAAATGTTTTTTACCTAAATTCTGTTGCACCAACGCACGAGCAGAAAACTACCTAGAAAAAATACCTAGGTATTTTTGGAAAATTTTGCTAATAATTTTTTATGCGACAGAGGCAAATTGTTAAGTGTTCTCGTGAAAATTATGCTCCGATTAATCTTCACCTCTGTAGGTTTGGTGTAAGAAACAACTAGGTAGGTAAATATTCAACTTCGGTATTTCATATTTTACTTTTGTGCAGTAGGCTAACGAGGTCTACACATTAACTCTCTAACTCAAGCCTCTCACAAGCTAGAGCCAAAGAGCTGCCACTAACCAACCACATTTGACCCGTCATGACCCTAATATTGACCTGAACCAAAAGTAAACGATGCAGTTTCATTATCAATTTCACACGTTAGGTTCACAGGTTTTTTCCCGCATAGAAGCCGAGATCGAGGAGAGGGGGCTTTGCACCCTCTCCCGCTGGGCTCCACTGGGTCAGGCGTTCAGGTGCGGCCATGCTGGTTGGAAGGGTTGCGGTTATTCTGGAATGTCCATTTCTGCTGCTAGCTCTTTTTTAACCTGAAATGATGAAAGTTCAAGTTTTTAATGTTTCAGACGTGATTTTATCATTCTAACAGACAAAATCATTTTCTTCTCACATGAAGCTAAGCAAAGCAGCTTCGAAAGTATAATGTTATGCACACAATTTCATCCCTCCATTTAAAATACTCATCAATAACCAATAACATTTTTCTTGAGGTTCAGAGCGTTGTCTCTGCGGCGGCAGGACTGCAGCGGCCGGGACTCTGTACCGGACCTCCGAAGTGGTGGAGAGCGGCCGCTGCTGTACGGTTGGCAGCGCATCCAGGAGTCTGCTGCCGTGGCCAGCCCGGTCCCGACGCTCGTGCGCACCCGATTATTGAGCACGCAGCCCAGTGTACGTCACGGTGGCAGGCACTGACAATGTACAATAGTGGCGCCGCCCTCTCTGTCAGAGGGGGGACCATGCACGTCGGCGATAGATCGGTCGGTCGGTGAACAGACGTGCGGGGATTCTCTTAGAGACCAACGTCATCGGCACGGAGCAACAACTTCGCACATATTTGTGGCTTCCACGTTGGACGGCTGGCAAAAAGCAGCCACGTTTGTGGTCTGGCTAATGCGTCTGAACACAGTAAAACGCCCTGACTTTTGCGCCGAAATTCTCTCCATGTACTGGAAGATTGATATCAGTTTATACATGGAGTGTTTAGTCAAACTTACCGGCTAAAGACTGAGGGGGTTTTGACGTACAGCTGTCCAAGCTCTCTCTCTAACTGTAATAACTGCAATGATTGTATAGTGCGTGATCTGGTGATTATTAGAATACGTACCAAAAGAGTGAGCCCAGACAAGTGGCTTGGGAAAAGAAAACGCTCGCCACCTCGTCTCCTTCTCCTCTCTCCCCGCTGGCCAGATTGGCGCTCAAAGAATTAAATCATTTGCTGTCGCTGACATCAGGTAGAGTTGGTCCTTTACCCGCCATGCACATTACAGTCACTGGTCCCTACGCCACCCCGGGCCCTTGAAAGGAGAGTTGGCATTTTTGCCAGTTGAGAGGGGTTTCTGCCGCCAGCCGGTTTTTACCGGTTTAAACCGGCAAAAAGTGGCAAAGTGGCAAAAACTCGGGGAGGCCAAATTTGCCATTATTTATGGAAGCTGAACTTTAAGCGTTTTCCAATAGTTGTTACCACCATCATGCTGATATTACACTGTATTTCTGGTATTCTGATAATCTTATTTAGCATTCTATATTTTCTAGTCTTAGTCTTAAGCCTTAGTGCAGCAAACGCAGATAGGATCGCATGCTATTCACCTTTCAATCAGTTCAATTGTAAATCATCGATAATATCAGCTAAATCAAACAGGGGCTAATTCGGATGTCTGGCGGTAGTCTAGATGCAATATGACGGTTTTCCTGACAAGAAAGTCAAGCCGCTCGAGCTCAGTAAGAATCAAGCCCATGCGTTGGGGTCTCCGATGCAGTCCTCCATCGGAGGCAAGGCAAGCACCTTTTAGGTGCACGACCTATTACTGCAAAGACTGTTATTATTTTACATGTCGTATTTGGTAGCAATTTTGAGTCTGCTACGCCGAACAGCGGTGAAAATTAGAAAGGGTACAAGCTGGGGATTCCCAAACCCCTCCGAGTGACTGGTGTACTGGATCTTTTATGGCGAAGGACATTATTTCAGCCTGAATACATGGAAACTGCATTATTTGCAGTACTTTTGAGCTTCTGTAAGCTATACGTATCAAGTGAAGATCAGCATTGACTGACCTGTTCTGGTTAAAACATTCACCTTTTTCAAACATGTTGTCTCCTCGAGCTACTTTGTTCGTCTCTTCTGATCATAAGCTCTCAAACCTAGTGGCTTTGTGCCCCCAGTGGTCGGTTATACCATACATTTATCTCTTGGCAGGCGCACACCCAGGATTTTTGTTTGGGGGTGGCAGGCGGATTGGGAGAGGGCGGCATGTCACGCGCAGCAAGTAATAGCAGGATTTCTTTCCCTGGTGAGGAGGCGGCAGTTTTGGAACCGGGGCGGGTTGAATCACATATTGGGCGAATGCTTCAACTCAGGGGCGGCACACTAGGGGCAGGGACGGCAAGGTGAGAGTAGAACTGGTACTAAAAGCCAGATCAGGCTAATTTCTGCCCTCCATGGGTGCTTGCGTCTGTCTCTCCCCTTGGGTGGGCTACTGTCTCTTTGAATAAAATATCTGAAATAAATTATATAAAATAAGACAAGGTTGAATGGACCAAGCTGTTATTTAATAATATGCATACGATTTCTTTCGATTAGAGAACAAATCTTTATATTGACATACCTACATTTCTGATGTGATATTTCACTTCTGGCGTCATCTAAAATGTATGTACCGGTTCCTAACAGAAGCAACGACACTTCGTCCATTGTAAAAACCCTTCATATCAGAAAGGTGAGGTCACTTGGGGATCCAGGCGTTCCGTTTGGGGGCGGGACAAACTGATCAGCAAAAAACTGATCACTTGGGGCCGGGTGGCCTAGTGGCTTCGTTGCCCGTCTTCGGATCGGACAGCATGGATTAGCGTGGGTTCAATACCCACGGCGGGAAACCGCCTTCCGTGTCCGATCTGACCCGGTGGAGAGGATCCTTAAACACCCACGCCAACACTCCCTGTAATTGGGCTAGTGTGCCTGTTGGGAGTGGCCCTAAATAAATAAATAAAAAGCCGATGAACAAACATGTCACACAACCTAAATGGAAGCTGACTGCTTCTAAGATTTCTTGCTGCCGGCTGTGGGGGGGGGCAAAACACTATTTTCGACTTTATAGGGCTGGCCTCTCCCCCTGGATCTGCCAATGGATTGGTTCCGGCCGTAAAACACCGTTCGGTTAGAACAGATTATTGAAGTTGTATGATGAAATGGAAGAAGAGAGTGCTGAAGCCTCCTAATACACAGTAATATACGTTTTCACCCAAGAAGATGCCCTTACATGTATATCCAACGCGAATATGAGTTAATATTTAGTATTTCCTAGTTTTTGCCACTTTTTGCCACCGGGTTTATGCCAGCCGGTTTAAACCGGTTTAAACCAGTGGTTTAAACCACTTTCTGCCGGCTGCTGCCAACCCTGCTTGAAAGCAATTTTTTTCAAATGATTGAAAGAGAAAACCGCAGCCCATGTTTCTTTCAAACATTCGAGATCATCATTTTTATGGCTGGCTATTCTTAAAGGGAATGTAACACTTTGGTGCAATGCCAGACTGGATCAGTTTTAGGATCAATTTGAATTGAAAATAATTTGGGCTGATTTCTGCATAAAAACCACCCATTTGCAAACATTTCATAATATTTAATATTATTTCACTAGAGGTAAAAATCTCTAGATTTGTGTGACATCATGATAGGGTAAGCCTTGTACCATATTGAACCTATTTATTTGCACCACAAATGAATACTGATATACATGAAACACTTGTATCTAAAAAGAATGTTTTTGGGATAAAGAATAATAGGGATAGGATAAAGGATAAATGCTATTTTTGGATGTGGCGCACAACTAGTCATCGACATGCACACTGCATTCCGATTGCGGAATTTTGCATCAATCTACCATTTGTTTGTATTTAGATGTCAATATTGAATGTCCAAAAAGTCGTTAATTTTTGGCCCTTACCCTCGTCCAGAAGAAAGTGTCTCCTGATCGCCAGGTGGCAGGTGCGCGCTAACTTCGGCATCTACTTGAAAGCCCACTCATGAAGCAACGTTCGATACTCGCTGGGCAGCCAGTGTCCTGGTTATTGGGGGCACGGGCCTAATCAGTCTTTAAATAGATCCAGACCGGTGGATCTATTAAAAGACTGATCACGCCCATGCTCCTACTAACAAGGGTGCTCGCTGGTCAGCGAAACTCTCATGTTAAGGCAGGCATAGGGTCATATAGTTAGTCTCCATAACATTAATGATTTACCACTCTGCCAGAAAGGCTCTGTACGCTGTGGAAGTCGCTGTGTGACTTTTAATTCTTACATCATGTGACAATTATCGACGCCAAAATCGACTCTCCCCATCTGAGGTCAATTGCACAACAGCGCAGATGTTTCGCAGACACAGCGAGCACCAACAAAACAAAACGTGTATCCCCCATGTGCACCGGCAGGTCGCAAACCGTTCCCAGCGTGAGACGCAATTCATTTGAGCTGCACGTCCTCCCAAAGAAATATGACACCTTGTGACTAACAATCCAATATCAAAACGATAAAGGTGTTTGAAAACATGTGCAGTGACATTTTCCGACGGAACTCATTGAAGCAAATGGCCGAAGGATTTTTCGAGAATACATCAGACAGGCTAGGTAGATATTTCCAGAATACTGCATCTTTATTGATTCCACACCGGTGTTCCCCGTTTTCAAGCGAGAACATGAAGATCCATCATGGGTGAACTCAGTATTTTCCATCGAGGGGGGATATTGTCGGAAGGTGGCGCCATTCAGACCAGGGGAGGGACCATCAAAGCCCATCAGATGCAGGCCAAATCCTGCCGGAGGGGGATACTCGTCTCCTAAGGAAGGGGGTGGGAAGCGGTTCTTCAGGGGGGGGTACCATCGACATTTCAGAAGTCGCCGGTGCCGTGACCATTCAAAGGGACGCAAGAGGGTCGATCGAAGTGGCAGGAGCAAAGCGCCCGCACTTGACCCCTCTGGATCTGCCATAGAAGGTCAATGCGGCCATCTAGTCTTTTCTTTCTTTTTGTGTCCTTAACCTGTAGATATTTTGGTATATTTGCACCACACACATACACATGAAAAGCTAAATGGCCATAAAAAGCTGGAACGATCTTCCAGAAAGCATAAAGAACACGCGGAACGCAAACCAATTCAAACGCACTGCTACAGAAAGATACGGTGCTGCTAAATCCCCCAATTATTACTTTCTGGGTACAAAACTCGGAAACATATTTCATTCAAGGCTTAGAATGGGACTTACTCAGCTTAACGCAGACATATTCAAATATAACCCATTGCACAGTCCAGCATGTACATGTGGCCGTCCCAGGGAGGATGTTAGGCACTTCGTCTTGGAATGTTCAAAATTTGCTGGACATAGAAATAATGTATTAGATTTGATAGCGACCAATGACATTCTCAGAAATCTAGCAATGAAACAAGCGATTGATACTCTAATTTTTGGAAACATTACATATAAAAGTTTGCAAATTACCAGTGCCAACTCATTTCAAAAGTTCCTCGTACAAACCAAGCGTTTCAACTCGTGAACTGGATGGGGGGGCGTTCGAAGTGGAATGGTGGACGGTCCACATTTGTGGAAACTGTTGTCTGAGGTGATAGACGCTGAGTGGATTGTATTATAAGTTGTCCCAAGTGTTGTGCGATTTGTCGCGAACGGTGGAAGCCCGTTTTGGTTGGTGGAGGAGCGATGCTTACTGCTTACGACATTAAACCGAGCGATAGGCATCGCGGCTTAAGACCCTTACGGGTTTTTCTGCCGATCGCGACCGTTGAATGTTGAATTTATGTATGCTGAGAGATGAAATAAATAAATACATACATACATACATACACGGTAACACTTTGTGGGTACATGCCTACACGGCATATTTTTTTTTAATGGCTCCTTTGCGGACAGTCGGGTCCGCACGTCTCTTTCACATGCTCCATCGCACCACACGGCGGGACTATCCCAGCTTCCCGGGCCCGGCGGAACAGTGCGTACCCTCAGGGCGCGCCACCGGACGGGGAATCTTCAAAGCTGATCAGCCCGTTCTTCCACTAAAAAGGGCTCTGGCTGGTCAGAAAAACTCCTATCTTAAGGCAAGCACAAGGCCATATAGTTAGTCTCTGCGATATTAATGATGATTTTTGTCCTTACAACCATGGTGTTGTATGTGAGAATGGAGCTGAAAATACGTCTTGCCAGGGGCGTGAATTTTTGAAAATGATTGGGACAGACAAAATTTGAATCAAGTCAATAACCGCCATGATAAAAGGGTTAGCATGATATAACACGTGTTTTAGCCTTACCCCAGGTCAGTTGTATTGCATAAAGCCCGTTTAAAGTCCTTAAAATGAAGACTAATAAATTTTGAAAGAATTTTCGATACCAATTCGACGTTTCATTGGGGATGCCCGGTCACTACCAAAGAGGTGTGGATTCACACCCCTGCGTCTTGTGCACAATTAGTTGGACGCTTCCCCGGCCACGCCTGTCATTTTATACGCACTGTTGACACCGGCCCGCGGCATCGGAGGTCAGCGCGCCTGGCTTTTCCATTACCACCGCAAAAAGGTGGTCATCATGCCAGAAACACTGCCGTTTAGCCCCACCTGCTGAGTGCTGGAGCGTGCGGCTCACCAGCAGAGGGCGGGGTGTCGGTACGGTGCTGTGGCAGCACCACTCCTCCACGTCCGGCGAGAGGCGCAGAGCAGAGGTGTTATCACTGGAAAGGCCACCCGGGCCCAAATTGTAATCAATAGACCAGAGATTCTCCTTTCCAGCCCTTGCAGCTTTATCGGGAACAGGGGCAGGAGCAGGAGATATATCCGAAGAGTCTTCACTTTCAGAAGGGCTGATAGGTAGGAGCTGAAGTTTCATCAACACCATCCACAACACAGAAGCACGCTGTTTGGTCGTTGACGACACTCTTGGGGCACAAAAAAGTATTTTCGCGCTATCTGACCTTCAGGGTTGGCGCACTCTTAGACCAAATAATCAATAATCATGGTATTATATCAATCTCCATGTGCCGTTATTACATTATACGTCACCGTAACAATAAATAAAAATATATGCTCCATTCCATTTTACTCTGCTCCTTTCCATTCTGCAATACTCTAATCTACCTTGATTTCGATCCACCACGCTGGGTGAATCGTTGAATCCACTCAGTTCATTAACAGCAGCTGCAGCCACTGAGGCGGCTCGGCGAGTGAAGCGGTCGGCGCGCTCAGTTCATTAACAGCAGCTGCAGCCACTGAGCGCGGCTCGGCGAGTGAAGCGGTCGGCGCGCTCAGTTCATTAACAGCAGCTGCAGCCACTGAGCGCGGCTCGGCGAGTGAAGCGGTCGGCGCCAGCGGCCTCACTCCCGGCCTCGTCAGCATCCGTGCTCTCAAATACGAGCATCACCCTCTGCCTGGCCGGTGACAGCATTGAATGAAGTAACGGGACGTCTGTCAGGGCGCCTGACAGCCGCACTGTCACCTGACAGCTCCTGCCGGCCGGATCTTGTGACATGCGAACGGGTAGAGGGGCCGCGCCTCGGCGACGGCCGCCGGCCATCGAGGCTGGGCAACAACAGCCAATGGACGTGATCGAGTTATTGGCCTGAATACTGAGAGTGAGAATAATCAATGGAATTGGCACAGATGAGGGCAGTCTGGCAGGCATGCTGGACACGCCAAGGAGAGATGATGGGTTAGACCTGGTGTATTTTCTATCACATGTGGGGGCTCCGCAGGCCTCCTCCGTTGACGGAATAAGATGAAACTTCAGGTCAGCCGACACGTGTCGCTCTTCTGTTCAGAATCTATTCATTGTCTCTGAACAACCACTCTCGGACCGCTGATACAAGAATCGTGAGGCGGGATGGAGTCAAATGGGACGGAGTCGCAGGAAACATCTGCTGCCCCGTATTCAGACGAGTGACTTTTCACAGTGAATATCAATATCCTCTTCCACAACGCCATCCTGCAATCCCCCGGAAACGTCGTTTGCACTTATTATCTGGCTCGGTGATAAGTAGTAGCGTAGGGACTGAATAATATAAGAGAAATACATAGTACATACATACCTATACATATTACATATATACATACACACTTATGCACATACTACATCTATACAACAAACCGGAAACCGACTACTGTTCAGCATGTATTGCAGCAGGCATAGCGCAGTATCGGAAAGTACATTCGTTCAACCCTCGGACGTCCAGTCGTCTCAACCAAATTCTCCAGTGGGGGGGGCATAGTGAATACCCACCCTAACATCTCAAAAACTACGCCAGGTAGTTTTCGAGTTTCCACAGGAGAGCAAGATATGATGAAAGCGGCGTTAGATAGCCGGGCTTAATGTCTACCGTAACATGTTATATTTCTTTTTATCGTCCAGTTATTTTCTGGATTACCAAGTGCGTTGCAATACTGAATGATTAAGCTGAGTCATTACAAAATTCAACGGTCATTGGAATCCTCTCACCCAGTCCAATCAAATTATGTATTCTATGGCCTTGTCATGTTGAATTCCAACTTTGCCTGACCTAAAACCAGGTCAATGTCAAAATGGCTCGTAAAGCACACCATTCGAATTGCAACGACAAGACAGACATAATGACGTTAGAACAAACTTTTGATCGGCATTACCTTCGAAGTTATTAGACATTAATTATTTTACCCATGTATGTACATCCAAAGGCCTGATGTGGCGGCCTGATCTGATAAAACTTGCGTCAAGATTTTGGTGAAAATTACGAAAATAATCGGGGAATAAGTATGCAGTGTAGGCACAAGCCTATTTCTGTTTGCTGTTTGCGATAAAACCTTCATGAGGCGAGTACCCGCCCACGGACGTGTGCGGGTGAAGAGGGAGCCAATTATGCACCTCATACAGGCTCAATGGAGTCTGCATGAGGAGCCATCAACTCAACGACGTCTGAATGGCCAATGCCATCAATCTGTTAGAATTGATTCCCAGGATACAACAGGCAGGTGGATATCTATCCGAACTGCTGGGATCAGTGACGGATCTAAGGGGGGCCCAGGGGGCCCGGGGCCCCCTTAGCTCCGAAGCGCCCCAGTAAAGTACAGATCATATCGGGCGCCTACGGCGCCCGATATGAGCGGCGCGCCTGTACCCATTTCGTGCGCCAAGGTGGTAGATACCACTTATTCCACTTGAATGAACACATACTCCTTAAAACCATGGCAAAGCGCCCCTGCCCAAACACTGGACGCCTTTACTGGTCTTTTGCGCCCCAGTAAAATGTTGAAGATGAATTTAGAAAGCTAACAAAAAGCGCCCCGGCAAAGAAAATGCGCCACTAGATAGCAAGATTGCGCCATGGGGAACTAATGCACCCCTGAGTAGCCTAGGCGCCCCCTGGATGAAGCGCCCCTGTGTAGCCTAGGCGCCCCCTGGATGAAGCGCCCTACGGATACCATATGCACCCTTGGCTAGGAAAGGCGCCCCTGGGCAGCAAAGGCAAATCTTGGTAACATAGGTGAACTGGACAGCATAAGCGCCCTTTAGATAGAAATAGGCGCTTTAGGAAAATAAAATGCTCACCTTCGGTAGAAAAAGGCGCCCTTTGATAGCCTAGGCGCCCACTGGAAAAAGCGCCCTACGGATGTCATTTGTCATATGCACCCTTGGATAGCAAAGGCGCCCCTGGACAGCAAAGGCGCCCCTGGGTAGCAAAGGCGCCCCTAGGAAGGCACCCCTTCGATAGAAACCCGCCTCTGGATAGCCTAGGCGCCCCCTGGATGAAGCGAACTACGGATATCATATGCGCCCTTGGCTAGGAAAGGCGCCCCTGGGCAGCAAAGGCAAATCTTGGTAACATAGGTACCCCGGACAGCATAAGCACCAGGGATGCGGAGCCGGAGCCGGAGCCGGAGCCGGAGCCGGAGCCGGTCGGAGCCGACCATTCTGCCCGGAGCCGGAGCCGGAGCCGGAGCCGCCGAAACACTTTTGATCGGAGCCGGAGCCGGAGCCGGAGTCCGGCTCCCAAAGGGCTTTAAAATTACCAAAAATCAAACGGGAAATGGTCACATTTTACCTCGTGAGATGTCGCATGGAAACACCTTTATTCACCTGAAAATTACATTTTCTCAATATGTTATGTATATCGAGATTAATGAAATATTGCAACTAGGGTGTTCCGTAGACGGTCTCACTCTCGGGCAGGAAATGCACCCCGGCCATTTAGCATGGACAGAAATTGGCAACAAATGAAAACATTGGCGGACACTGGCGGATCCATGAGAGGGGAGCAAAAAGGCATTTCCCCCAAACTGCCCAATTTTTGGCGATTTTCTTAAAAAACCATATGTTTTTCACGATTTACCCCATACCGTCGGCCTGCATCCGCCCCTGTTGACAGACGCAGGGGGATGCCATTCCGGTCATGCCCCCCCAAAGCCCTGGAGGGGGGCAGACTATCTTTTGGCCCCCAAAGGCCGAAGAAATTGTTTGAAAAAGGTGTTTAAACTAGATCTGTCGAGCAATAAAATCTTTGCTAACACCTCCCCCTCCCCAGGAGAGCTATCATGTACTCGGAGAAGTAGTTTATACTACGTCTGTCGAGAACCCAGGGCAAAAGGCGCAGAAAACAGCATCCCCGTTACTCGATGCGGCACTAGTCGACTTCAAAAACCTGGGTCGCCTAAACAGGGCGACCGTATGCGACATCTTAGATAGATATCCAGCCATCATCCAGCCGGCTAGCCTGGTAATGGCCGCGCTACCAGTTACTCAGGTGTCCGTGGAGAGGTTATTCTCCGCGATGAAGCTACTGCTTACTGATCTCAGGTCTAGACTAAGAGCAGACATATTGGAGGCAATGTTGCTGCTCCGCTCCAACCGCGATTGGGTGGTGTAGTGAGCGAACCAGGTGCTGGGCCCTGGGCAGTAGGGTGGTTGGTTCCGATTTTTCTCGAAAAGGAATTATGCCATCAGCCTATCTGATGTGTTTTTCGATGTTGAACACTGTTAGCTTAGGGTCGTTCAAACAAACTTTTTTTTCTTTTCAGACTCGAACCCACTTTTTGCCATTATATATTCAATTCTGATTTCAATGAGCCACATTTCAAGCGTCTACGACAGCGGGAAAGATCGCCTCAAAACGGTTAAAGATTTCATGTTTCGGGCGCGATTGGCGGCCCGGCGTAGCAGTCTCCCCTCGTTAAATTGGGATATAAGGGGTGCATACCCTACCAGTAAAGACAGCGTGGCATGTGCGTGCGTATAAGAGCGGTAGATGGGATTTAACATGCAGGCATTTACTTGTCAGATGTATTTGTAGCGCAATACAAATACATGTTATTCCACAAAAGACCTGAAATTAAATGATTCAGCACCCTTGTACTCTAAATCCCGACAGAACATGAATGCCTTCCGAAGGCAAACCTTTCTCTAGTAACTATCGCTGGAGAACGTCGTGAGGCAGGTGCTTCTCCATATTCTCCTGCGAACTATTTAAGAGCTCTGGTACTGATAAAAGAAGATCCTGTTTCATATTTTTATCCTTTAGGTGGCTCACGAAATCTTCCACCAGATTCACACCACGTTCTGTGGGACCGTTCACGACAGTAAGTTCTGGAATACCTTGAAACAGGGGAAGCTATACCAGCTTCTCAACAGAGGCATTTCTGGTCAGAATATTTCAGATTCAGGCAATCGAATACCAGCCAGCTGTCAGGAGTAACAAGCTGGCTGAGGCTTAGTACCGACCATTTACAGAGCTCTTCATAGCCTCTATCGGAAACTTAAGCCTGCCCTAGTCAAATGTGAATCGTTTGCTGTTTTGGCCAATTGTTGTGCGACTGGCTCCTTACCTCCACGATGGTGGTAAGGACCAGCGCGACAGAATATAACTTTCTGTGCACAGATACCACAGCTGATGACAAATTGACTTCAGCACATTCAGGGCGATTTTTATATCAACTTAATGAAAGCACTGCATTGCATTTTATGGATAGCTTTGAGGCTCATAGAAGGCTCTAAAGCTGACTATCCGCGACGGAGGAGCCCAAATGCATGGTTTAGAACCACTTATAAGGAAAGCCGCTGACTATTTCGGAGTCTGAGTGGCTCAGTCGGTTAGCGCTTGCGCTCGGCTTGGCCAATGACATTCATTATGTGCTGGGTGTCGTGGGTTCGAGCCCACCCAGAGGCAGAATCTGGCGCCCTGCTCTAGCCCGAGCTAATTCTTTCCCTCTCTCCTCTGATGCCATATGACCTGAGCAGTTGATGCGTTGTTAAACTCCAAAAATTATATAATTCTGTCTTTAAGTATCTTCTGGAATGATGAACGGAATCTGACACAGTAGTAGCACGCACTTCATGCCATAAATGTTCTATATTCCATAATATGGCTCGCTGGTGAGCTCCGGGTCTTCTAAACAGACAGTTGTTGGAGACAACCTCTCCTGACAGCCACACGTAAACCAACTTGCGCAATTCGAGATAATACTCCGGTATTGTGTAGAGGCGCTGAAGTCAATGTGCAAACGCAACTGTTATTTGTGACCAGAAAGTTATAATCTGCTTCGCAAATAAGAATCACAATGCTAAAGGTAAAAAGGCAGTGATACAATACCTGGCCTAAACAGCAAAACCATCCACCTTTCAGTTAGGTAAGCTAAAGTTTCTGACAGAGGCTATGAAGAGCTCGGCTCGATACCAAGCCTCTGCCAATTTCTCATTCCTGAAAGCTGGATGGTATTCGAGCGCCTGAATCTGAAAGATTCTGACATGAAATGGCCCCGTTGAGAAGCTGGTGACTGGTATAGCTTCCCCTGTTTCAAGGTATTCCAGAACTTACTGTCGTGAATGGTCCCACAGAATGTGGTGTGAAGCTGGTGGAAGATTTCGTGAGCCACCTAAAGGGTAAATTATGAAACAGGATCTTCTTTTATCAGTACCAGAGCTCTTAAATAGTTCGCAGGAGAATAGGGAGAAGCATCTGCCTCACGACGTTCTCCAGCGATAGTTACTAGAGAAAGGTTCGCCTCCGGAAGGCATTCCTGTTCTGTCGGGATTTAGAGTACTAGGGTGCTGAATCATTTAATTTCAGGTCTTTTGTGGAATAACATGTATTTGTATTGCGCTGCAAATACATCTGACAAGTAGATGCCTGCATGTTAAATCCCATCTACCGCTCTTATACGCACGCACATGCCAGGCTGTCTTTACTGGTAAGTTATACACCCATTTCATTCCAATTTAACAAGGGGAGACTGCAACGCCGGGTGGCCAATTGCGCCCGAAACATGAAATCTTTAACCGTTTTGGGGTGATCTTTCCCACTGTCGTAGACGCTTGGAATGTGGCTTATTGAAATCAGAATTGAATATATAATGGGAAAAAGTGGGTTCGAATCTGAAAAGTAAAACAATATTTTTTTGAACGACCCTGCTCTTAGCTCATCGAAGTTTTTCCTTGCGGGCTGTCCAAGCTTTACTTGATCGTTGTATCTTTAATTTTTTATGTGGGTTTGCGGGCATGTCTGACCCATATTTCTGTTTGCCATAACAGTGCAGTGCAGTTTGCCATACGACTGCACTGCAGTGTAGGTTGGTCCAGTTTTGAGGTTCACTGGCCTTTGGCATCTGGTCAAGAGCGTTCGTTCATCCAATCGCCATTTTTCATTCGTACAAATACATAGTCACTTTGTATCTGATTGACTTTCACGTCCTTGAGAACGTTTCGATCACATTTTGGATATAGGTACATTGCCGGAGCCGGAGCCGGAGCCGGTCGGAGCCGACTATTTTGCCCGGAGCCGGAGCCGGAGCCGGAGCCGTTAGGACACTTGAACCCGGAGCCGGAGCCGGAGCCGGAGCCGAAATCATAACCCGGACCGGAGCCGGAGCCGGAGCCGTCCAAAATTGTCTCGGCTCCGCATCCCTGATAAGCACCCCTTAGATAGAAGTAGGCGCTTTAGGAAAATAAAATGCTCACCTTGGGTAGAAAAAGGCGCCCTTTGATAGCCTAGGCGCCCACTGGAAAAAGCGCCCTAAGGATGTCATATGCACCCTTGGATAGCAAAGGCGCCCCTGGACAGCAAAGACAACCCTGGATAACACAAGTGCTGTGGACAGCAAAGGCGCCCCTAGGACGGCAGCCCTTCGATAGAAAAACCGCCTTTGTATAGCCTAGGCGCCCCCTGGATGAAGTGCCCTACAGATATCATATGCGCCCTTGGCTAGGAAAGGCGCCCCTGGGCTGCAAAAGCAAATCTTGGTAACATAGGTGCTCTGGACAGCATAAGCGCCCCTTAGATAGAAATAGGCGCTTTAGAAAATAAAATGCTCACCTTGGGTAGAA
Organism: Lepas anatifera; assembly: GCA_034440635.1. NCBI lineage: Eukaryota > Metazoa > Arthropoda > Thecostraca > Lepadidae > Lepas > Lepas anatifera. The sequence continues at coordinate 1,445,952 of JAOTON010001336.1, read as the reverse complement.
AAAGGCGCCCACTGGAAAAAGCGCCCTACGGATGTCATATGCACCCTTGGATAGCAAAGGCGCCCCTGGACAGCAAAGACAACCCTAAGTGCTGTGGACAGCAAAGGCGCCCCTGGGTAGCAAAGGCGCCCCTAGGAAGGCACCCCTTCGATAGAAAAACCGCCTTTAGATAGCCTAGGCGCCCCCTGGATGAAGCGCCCTACGGATACTATACGCGCCCTTGGCTAGGAAAGGCGCCCCTGGGCAGTAAAGGCAAATCTTGGTAACATAGGTGCCCTGGGTAGCATAAGCGCCCCTTAGATAGAAATGGGCGCTTTAGGAAAATAAAATGCTCACCTTGGGTAGAAAAGGCGCCCTTTGATAGCCTAGGCGCCCACTGGAAAAAGCGCCTACGGATGTCATATGCACCCTTGGATAGCAAAGGCGCCCCTGGACAGCAAATAAAACCCTGGATAACACAAGTGCTGTGGACAGCAAAGGTGCCCCTGGGTAGCAAAGGCGCCCCTAGGAAGGAACCCCTTCGATAGAAAAGCCGCCTTTGGATAGCCTAGACGCCCCCTGGATAAACTAGGAGCCCGACAAGAAAACGAGCGCCCCACTGGGAAGTACAGGCGCCCCCCTGTATAACATAGATGTCCCTTATCCATCTTCAGCTACCCTGGATTGGAGCAGCGCCCCTCAAGAGCAAAGGCGCCGCTGGACAAAAAGGCGTCTCCGTATATCAAGGGCACTCCTAGATAATATCTGCACTCCTTACATAGAAATAGGCACTTCAGGGATGTGAAAGGCGGCCTTTGGTTAGGACGGCGCCCTTGGACAGCCTAGGCGCCCTCTGCATAAAGCGCCCTACAGATATCATATGCGCCCTTGGATAGCAAAGGCGCCCCTGGACAGCAAAGTTAACCCTTCTTGAAATAGATGATCTGGACAGCATAGGCGGCCATGGATAAACTAGGCGCCTGAGAAAGAAAACAAGCGCCTCACCTGAGAGTAGAGGTGCCCCCAGGATATCATAGGTGTCCCTTTCCCTCTTCAGCTGCCCTACTGTCTATGGTTTGGCACACCTGTCTGACAGTCGCGCGCTCTGTTACAGGGCTCGAGCGCTCAATTTGAGCATGGACTGCCTTTAACCACATTTCATTAACCTATAACTGAAGGCTTAGTGCTCCATCGCTGCAACCGGGTGCCTTTTTCAGTATGTGCGCCCAGTTTCCGAGAACGCTGCCCTCACCAACCAGCAGTCCTCCCCGCTCAGCAGATGAGCGCCTCTTTCTGATAACTAGGCACTTTATTTCAGTGTTCGAGCGCCTTATTTCAGAATTCTTATTCTCCATCTATTTTTGGCTCCTCCTGGATTGCAGAGGCGCCCCCCTCAAGTGCAAAGGCGCACCTGGATAGAAAAGTGCGCCCCAGGTTTGCAAAGGCGCTCCAAGATAGCATATGTTCCCCTTAGATGGAAATAGGCACTCCAGGAAAGTAAAATGCTCCCTTTGGGTAGCAAAGGTGCCCCTTAACAGCGAAGGCAGCCCTAGATAACAAAGGTTCTCTGGACAGCATAGGTGCCCTTGGATAAACTGGTGCCCGGAAGAGAAAAATAGCACCTCACCGGAGACAAAAAGCACCCCAGGATAACGTAGGGGCATGTATTTCAATCATGTCTGTGATTGAAAAATACACCTAGACAGCATATGCGCCCCTGGATAGAAAGTCACCCCTGGACAGTAACGGCGCCCCTGGAAAGCAATAGTGCGCCCCTGTGGAGAAAAAAACCGCCTCCTGAATAACCTAGGCACCGCCTCCGAAATATCAGATACCCGTGGATAGAACAGACTGCCTTGAATAAAACAGCGGCCCTAGACAGTAAAGGCGCCCTTTGATAGCATAAGCGTTCCTTAGCAACAATATGGGCGCTACATGAGCTCAAGGTTCACGTACACCTAAGCCCAATAATAGAGCAATCAATCGATGCCGAAGCACTCCTTAAAGCACGGGCGCCAAATTTCCTAAGAAGTAAAGGCGCCTCTGGGTAGCAAAGGCGACCCTCGACAGTGGTGTAGGTATTCCTGAATAACAGCAGCGTCCCTTGATAAGAATAGCCCCAAGATGCCACAGGTACCCTGTTGATAGGAAAAGCGCCCCTGAATATCAGAGGCACCCTCTGAATGAGGTGCCCATGGAGAGCATAAGGGCGCCCTATGCATAGCAAATTGCCGCCCTCTGGATAGCCTAAGCGCCCCTTGCATAGGGTAGGCGCCACTGGGTAGTATAGGTTACCTTGAATAAAAATACGCCCCTCAATACCATGGTGAACCTGGATAAGAAAAAGCTCCCCTTGGGCACTGGGTATCAAAGGCACCCCCGGAACAGCAAAGATGCCCCTGGATAGCTAGGTTGCGTCCATTGGGGAGCGAAGGCGCCCCTGGGTGGCACAGGTGCCTCATCGAAGCAAAGGCCCCCCCCCAGAGAGCATAGGTGTCCCTGATGAGCACAGGTACTCCTGGACAGCCCCTAAATGACGTTGCATAATGTTACGATTCCTATTATGACGTATGCTATTATATCAAAGTAAAGGTTATTCAGTGTTTAGATCAAGGTTACAGGTCAATTTCAAAGGTCACTGGCCTTGATGATCAAGGCTTGATCAAAGGTCATTGGTAAGCTTGGGCACAGCGCTAGTTATAGCGTAAATTAGGCATAATATGTTGGGTTGTGTCGTAATAGGTCAATGACCTTGAAGGACCTTGACCCCAAAAATTGCAGACATTGTTTAGAGCCTTCCCTTTTGGCCTCAGCCCTGTTCTAGAGTATTCGGGCCCCGTTCCGGCCCGTTGGGGGGGTGCTTGAACACCCCCTCGAGGTCTCCCAGTGGCACGAAAAAACGTCGGCGCGAAGCGACACAGTACTTGTCACACCTTATCATTGATCAATTCCGCAACTTTCCCTCAAAATTTAAGGTTGCGTCATCTCAGGTCAGGTCACCAGTGCAGGTCAAGTGACCTCACCCCAAAAAATGTTTAAGTTGGCGTAAGTAAGAAAAGGGTGAATCTATCGAATTCAAACTTGTACCATATAATGGGCCCAAAAAGTACTAATACATTTATTGCGGGATTTTTCCCAACGATGGCCTAGGGACAGGTACGAATCATGACCTCTCCATTGAAAATGCATGGGGTAAAACGGAAATTTGCCGAAAAATTGCTCTATGTCTGCAGACGCCGCTTGGAATACCTTCGGATTCCCCAAATCATGGTATCCTGGGCCTCTTTATGGGTTCATGTTGCAAGTTTAGACCTGTTACCTCTGAGAGTTCATCTGGGGCTTACTAAGCAGGTTTTAAGACTTGGGTTAATTACTTTGCAGGAAATATTGATAAAACCCGTATTTTGATACCATTTTTCATTGCTATTGTGAGTTGATTCATATGCATACTGACTATGCTAGGCTAAATGGTGACCTTGACCAAGCCTTAGGTCAGGTCATTTTTATGTTTTGACCTAGTATAGTCATATTATGCATTATTTGATGATTCGCCGTAACGAGAGGAAGCGAAGTGTGCCTAAAAATGATTCTAGGTCAACTCTGGCAGATGCTAGAGTATATACACAGAGACATGTTGTAAGCTTTGTCTCGGGGAGGGGCCCTAGCGCTGATCGCGGAAAAAATCCCCAATGGCCCCCAGGGGCCCTCAGGGAGTCAGGAAATCTGGCGTGGGTGGAATCCGGTAGGAGGGATTTTGGGTCTCCAAAATCAGCTGAGGGGTCCGTGCCAGTTAAGGGAGCCCCAGATAAGGGCCCCCGACGAGCTCATTTGACCTCAGCGCCAACACAGGATTCTCAAGACCAGCGTGGGGTGCCTACCTATTTAAACGGTTTCTAAATAAGCTCAGGAACCCAAAACTAACCCAGGGGTTCAATTTTCAACTCATGGGGCCCAGACACTCTGAGGGGAACCTGCAGAAGCTCAGAAGGCCCATAAAACTAATAGGGCCAGACTAGCTGGGTGCCTCGACGAACTAGTGCCCAGATACGCACAACGGGCCCCAAACAACCTGAAGTGATCTATATCAGTTAAACCAAAACAATACCAACCCAGGGGACCCTGACATATTTCATTATGAGTTTTGAAGTGAGATGCAAATGCATTAGACCCAATATACAGTTCGACTAGCTTTGAATCGTATTTCAAGTACTGTTGGCTAACTTTACATAACCTATAATTGTTGAAAATCCTTGGAAGCCATAATGACCTGCTGTCTTCGTTCTTTGACAAGCTCGATTGGAGTCTTCACTCGGCCTTTCTCAGGAAGACCAAGTGATAAGTACACATAGGCACTGGTCTTGTCTTTTAATGGGATAACAGCACTTAATTCCCCATTCCCAATGCCAGAAAATTCAGTCCTCGTCCACATACTTGGCACCTTAGCCAACCCGCCTACTCTTCTTCTTGTATTGTGTTCGGGAGCACAATCACAATAGAGTTGACTCGTACATCAATACGAAGGGAAGCACTTACCCTACTTACAGCACACAGTAGTGATTTATAATGATGTTAGCGGTAATTGAAGCAAAATATAAGGAGACCACTCAAACAAATTTTATTTTTTGCCCGAAATTTTCTTCATTTAAATGTAGTTGTGCCCGAAGGAAACGCATGTGTTGCGCCATCTTCGTCGCACCTTCAAACGGGCATATTGCAAGCTGGCTCACTAGTTAGCATGACATTTTCCGCTAGTGGGCGGGGCTCAGGCCTAAGGACCAATCAGATTGTTGCAACCATATGGAAGGTATTCCTTTAGGGTTTGAAATAAGCCAATAGGCCCCTTTATTTTGATGTTTAAAGCGTGCGGAAATTTTATATAGAGAGCTTTGAGTAAAACTAAATATGCCAAAAGTGATTCCTGCACACGCTTTCTCGAAGGTGCTATCTCAGTTAGGGAAGGTGCTATCTCAGTTCAAAACACGTTATAAAAGTGGGACACTCCCTTTAAAGGACACTAATCCAGCTTGGGGCTCAGAGATCAGAGCTCCGGCTTTTAGCTCAGAGGGCCCAGGACCGATTGAGGGGGCCCTATATCAATAAAAGGGCCCAAAAAGCTTAATAGGCTTCAGCGGCGACATATAGGTTTCAAGTTCAGTGTGAGAGCCTGGTTAACTAAAGCGGTCCCAGATCAGCTGAGGGGACTCGATATAAACTCAGGGAAGTCACCGAAAACTCAGGGGCCCAGGACCGCAGAGGTTCTGCGGCCTATGAGGCTCAGGTTAGCGTCAATCGGCTATTTCAGTATGGAGCCGTTAGCCAGGACAACTGTGATAAGTGGAGGTGGTGGATACGACACCTCAGTTTTTACCATGACCGAATATAACTGTATTATTTGCTCATCGTGCTTCAGTTAGTGTCAGTGGGTGCTTTCAGCATTTTCTACCACGGTACCAGTCGTTAGCTGACCCGAAATATGGTTGATGGTAAACGTGAACATGTCCTCACTGAGAGGAAGCTTTCATGAAAATAAGCATTTACAAATCCTTTTTAAACGCGTTCTTCATTGACACTGGCCGCCTTTTGAGTGTTAAATTGGCCAGTGGCGGATCGAAGGGGGAGGGGAAAAAGGCATTCCCCAAACGAAAAAGCTCGGGGCAAAACTGCGTTTTCGCCCCCCAAAGCGATCGACCTCCTTTTCCCTACTCCTTCTTAGTTTATAAGCTAGATTTTGGTGTTCCAACTCTCAACTTCAAACAGAACATAAGTTGATAAGATGTTCCCTGGCCTGTCCCCTCGAATCCGGAAATGTAAAAAAAACACTAAAGATTATATATTCTGGCACAGCCCTTCATCAGAATCATGGAGTAAATATCAATAATTCTCAGTTATAGTATAGCCAGACCTCCATAGTATAGCAAGTCATAGTATAGCCAGCCTTGGATAGGAAGAAGTATCTAGAGCCCACATTTTTCACCCCGTGAAGTTTTTTTGGCTTTTCGCCTCAAATATCCAAAATTCTACGGGCAAGTGATATTGGTAGCGCAGCTTTTTACTGCGTGACGTTTTTTTGTTGCTTTTCGACTTTGGTTTGCTCCTCCCAAACCGAGCGGCTAGATCCGCCACTGAAATTGGCGCCCCTCAGGTTCGGCGCCCCCCAGGTTCGGCGCCCTCCGAGCCTGGGCCCCCCTTAACGAAATCCTAGATCCGTCACTGGCTGGGATGGTGGGCAGGATCAAGGACTTCTCTTTGAGAGACTTTGTCATATTCCGACCACAATCGCACTTACTGCGACATGAAAGAAGCTCACAGACCCCAATGGTGGAGAATGTAGAAAACATGTTTAGAGTAAAAACATAAATGCGCTTGCACTCGTCACAATTGATAGTTCTTCAAAGGTTGAAACCAAGACCGAGCCAGTTTTGTTAACAACTGTTTTTGGAATGAATTGCGGCTTACAGCTCCATTCAACGAGAGAAATGAAGAAGAGGCTGCGGGTGTAGCAACGACAACGTCGAATCGCGGGTTGGCAAAGATCATTGGTCACCGGTCGAGATCACAGGATTGTAAGAAGCATCGATGTTGTTTCAAAAGCCGTTGAAAAAGTATAACGGCTTCTAAGTTTTTTAGTCGAGATGATTAGAGGGAATGTTCCATTTCGTCTAAATTATAAAAAGGACTGTTTATAGACAAAAAGAGTCTGGAAATCTGAAAACCACGCTTTGTTTCCACTTTAAATCGTTCAGAAAAAGCATAGTCGTTTCCTTAAAATTGATGATGCCATCAGAACAGCAAGTTTCCGACGTCTGCTGAATAATATCCTTGACCGCAGCCATAACAGTCATGCGGATCCAATGGATACTCCATATACACTAAACATAATTTTTTAGAACAAATTTTGTCCAAGTTGTTCCCAGTTAAGTTTTTGGAGTTGGAGTCTCCCTTAAGTATCAGAGGACTTGTCACGGAGACCCCGATCCCACTACCCGAACGAGCAACTCCCATGATGAAGGGTTAATTTAGAAGCAAGCACAGGGACGACTGCCCCGCTTAGGTCACCCTCTCACCAGTCAGCTGCCAGCCGGCCAACGTCGGGTAAATTATTGAGCGCCGGAACGTCTCAGGAGAACCGATCCCACGCCTGGACATGCACTGCCACAGCATGCTTCTGAGCAGCGGGCCGGAGCCCAACGCTCTACCAACTGAGCTACCGGGGCGGCCATCCTAACTTGTCTTTCAAAATATAAAACCAAGGGTAACAATGAAATTAGAATTGATAGGGATAATTTCTTTAAGCAAACAAGCATATTCTATCTCTCTGGAGTTTACCGAGATGTCAGACTGTTTCATAAAAAGGTAGAGCTGGCATAGAGCAAAGAAAGGCCACTCGTTACCATGACATTTTCAATAAATGGGAAGAGCTTAGGATTTAGACCAATAAAATTGTTGCAACCGGATGTAAAGTGGTTCCTCCAAGGTTCGAATCAGGGCCTCAGTGTCCTTTATTTCAAACTGTACTGTGTGGGAGAGTTTAGTACACGGATCCCGGGGTGAGGTGAAACATGCCAATAGTGGTTTCTCTGTACGTTCTACCAAACTGCTATCTCAGTCCAAACTCATTATACAAGTGAACATTCGCTTTAATTGGGAAGGAGAGTGAAACATTGTTCTTTGGGTCGTTTGGCAGGTGCACGCGGCTCCTGCCCATTGACGCAGCTGTGCACTGAGCCACGTGACCCAGCCAATCGGCACGTGCTCAGAACAAGGGAAGCTTATTTTGGCCCTGAGAAAGTATTCAGTGCTAAAGCCGCCATGGAAGCTTACCAGAATGCCAGAATGCAGCACCCCTCCTTAAAGCTCGTGTGTGTGTGTGTGTGTGTGTGTGGGATTCTAGGGCGCTTTCAACGACTTGGCCACGTCGCACCCATCATTATGATAACTTCTCAAGTGTTAATCCTCATTGACCTCGAAGCCTGGCATATGCTGAACTGTCCCTGCAGGTAAGAGCCTCAGGAACGTGAAATTCTATAAATATTTCAATTTGACAATCAATAACATACACAGTGCACCCATACACGTAAAGTTGCCTTGAGTGAACACCCATTCAACCACCGCAAAAATTTAGACATCGATAAGTCTGACGGGAATAAATCCATATCATACCATGAACAGAAGGGAAAAAGTGAGCGCAAAAAAGGTTCGACATAACCTCAAGCAGTGGCGAATTTCGCATTTCGGTAACTGGGCTTCAAGGGCGGCACATACTACCCCGGGCGCACATTTTGCGCATTCTTATGGGTGCCATCCAAACCGGTTTCCTGACGCTTTTTGAAGGATTGGGAGAAAATTGGGCGTCGCATTGGTCGCACCAGGCTCTGGACAGGATGCGTCTGACTGCAGTCGCCTCGCTGGCGGAGGATGTACAGCTCCGGATGTCCTGTCCAAATCGGCAGACGTCCTGTTCGCCGCCTCACGTCCTCGGCACAACACCCAGCACCCCTCCGTGGTTTTGATGCCTCATTTTTCACCAGACCCGGCTCCTCGCCTGGTGTTGGTTGCAGGCAGCCTGTCCGGACCCGGCTCCTCGCCTGGTGTTGGTTACAGGCAGCCTGTCCGGACCCGACTCCTCGCCTGGTGTTGGTTACAGGCAGCCTGTTCGGACCCGACTCCTCGCCTGGTGTTGGTTACAGGCAGCCTGTCCGGACCCGGCTCCTCGCCTGGTGTTGGTTACAGGCAGCCTGTCCGGACCCGGCTCCTCGCCTGGTGTTGGTTACAGGCAGCCTGTCCGGACCCGGCTCCTCGCCTGGTGTTGGTTACAGGCAGCCTGTCCGGACCCGGCTCCTCGCCTGGTGTTGGTTACAGGCGGCCTGTCTCTAATCTCCAACAACATGCATGCAGTAAAAGTCTGACTCCAGAGAGCACTATCCGCAACTCAACCGCTGCTAGTCCTAGGCTCGTAAGCCTGCTGCCCAACAAATGAGTCCTGGCCCACATGGGCCCCCGACTTGACTTTGAAAGCGTTCCGAGAACTGCCGGGCTGTCGCTGTAGCAGGGACTATCTCCTCCGGTCATCGCATGAATACTCAACCCTTACCGTAGCCCGTAAGGGTGTGTGACGCCAGATGTTGGATCCGTGCGTGTCCCAATATGGTGCGGACCATCTTCCACAGCACAAAACCTCAACTTGTTCTGAGAATTGCGAAGCCGAGTTGTCATTTCGACGTTCCTTATTGGTCTGACAAGGCCCGGTAGCATTCTTTTTAACACACGCATTGACGGGGCGGGTACTCATCCCCTCGTTTTTTTAGATAATATAAAAATGCCGGGGCGTAGCACCCCTGTAGGACTTGGCATACCTTTTTCTGGTTATTTTTACAACTTTTTTTCAAAATTTTAAGGTTAGGTCAATTCAGGTCAGGTCACCAGTACAGGTTAAGTGACCTGACCTCAAAACAAGTTTAAGATAGCATAAGTCGGAACAGGGTAAACTTATCCGATTGAAACTCATATCACATAATGGGCCCATCAAGTTCTCTAAACTATGTTCCGGTATTCTTTTACATCGATGAACTGAGGTCAGATACGAGCCAAGACCTCTCCATTGGAATTACATGGGGAAATGGTAGTAACTAAATAACTTAGTAATGGATGATGAGAGAGCATTTATTTTAGTTTCATTAGATTGGCATTGTCTTTGCGATTCTAATGATCTATATTTTACCTAATTGACCCTGACCTGACCTCAGGTTTGGTCAAATGCCATATTTGACCTCAGTTGACCTAGCAAGGTCATATTATATATTAATCGATTGGGCTTGCTGCGAGGATTCTAATGGTTTAATTCTTTTTTGCTCTATCTTTACTTGTTCAGATGAACTGTCCGGAAACTGGAAACTTTCATTTACATGTTATCCCTATGACGGCATGATTTGACCTCTAGTGACCTTAAATGTGACCTGAAAAATGGTTGAAACACTTTCAGTTGAGAAGAAGATGGGATACCCAAAACCGTTTACCGTTTTTCGTTATCTAGCGTGGTTCTCAACATCTTATGGGGTGGGGGGGGTGCGGGTACCCCCGTCAAAGCGAAGGTGGCTCAAACCCCTGTCAATGGCGTGTTAACGTTAGATGTGGGAATTACCTCTTTCGTGGGAGTGTTGGTTTGGGAGGGTGTTAAGTCCCATAGTTGAAAAGTAATAAGCACTACCAGGGATGTATGTGTATATCACTTAGGGGCTGCCCAGACACAACTTAAAATTGGCATAAAGAAGTATAACGGGCCTGAAAGAAGGCTAAAAAATGGTTTACATTGTACTATCCTTTTAAATATGGCAGCTATCAGCGATGCTTAAAATTTTGACACCCAAAATTATTTCCAAAAATCCATACCTCTGGGCATTATTATTTTGAAATGCACTATCTGATTAACTTGCCTCCTGTTAGGATTAACCTTCACACTTGTTTGAATTAAAAAGCTATGCTAGATAACCTTCGGTACGCATATTGATGCACGGATTCTAAAATACTCCGTCTTGCGAGTAAGCGGTGGTTTAAAAAACAGCAGCGCTAGCTAAGAAATCAGGGAGGGGGCACGGATAACGTAACCGAGCACATCTCATACAACTGTCCGGGCCGCGGTCTCCCCCCGATGTTGAATGCTGATCAAAACTGACGCACGTCGGCTGCCAGCTCAGTGGTCTGGAACGGCTCCTGTCTTACCCCGTCTACATTCGGGCCTTAAACTTCAGGCCACTCGGCATAAGCGCACTGACAGTGAAGTTGAAGCGGATTCGCAGCGGAGTCAGAGAACATATGAACCAAAAATGGCCACTCCCAGCTTTTCCTGCGACCGATTCAGTCACAGAATGTATGAAACAGGTGGGGGGAAGTCTGATACAACAACAGCGCAGGCAGTTCATGATGCCTGCCGTAAGCTTGAAGGCACTGACTTACTAGTACTTACTTACTCGTACTTCGCATGCAGTATGCACTGTTTACCAAAGTCGGGTCTAAGATCTCTGATGGGAGGGCCACTTTGATCAGAGAACACCATTCGGGTCCGGAAGAGGCACTATTTGAACGCCGAAGGAGTACCATTTGGGTCAGAGGTGCCAATTCTACAGGTGTGACCCGGTCGAGGCACGCCAGATTTCACCTTGCGGGCGCGAATGATCGCATACTGGAGGAGCGCGTGAGCCGACATTTCAGGGGCACCGGATGGGTCGATGGGACCAGCCCCTCTCCCCCAGATCCGTCTATGCAGTCTGTAAAGCTCAGGGGCGTGGTAAAGTGGCGTGGTGTGGGAGGACCAAGATGCACAGTAACATTAAACATATGACACATTCACCAATTTTAGAATTTCTTATATATTTCGACAATGAATCCCATGGCACCCCTCGACACTCGAGCCTTTGCATGTTTCAAGGCCTGGAGTAAGATCCTTCGCTTGTGTTCCCACAGCAGCAGCTCGTTTTGTTCAGCTGGAACGACTGTGACGCTCTCGGCCCGTGCTGTGGCCGGGAACGACTGTGACGCTCTCGGCCCTGCGGCCAAGAACGGTCGGACGCCACGTGCTCCCAGCTGTTGCGTGACAGTGCCAATAAACCGGGCTCCAGACCGCATGCAGAAAATGGACAGCTAAAGCAGGCTGGCAGGAATGCCCCGCGAGCCTGGACCAACGCTCGAAATACAAACATGAAGATGAGTCCATGTTCTGCATTACCCACAATTCACTAGAGCGCGCGCATCAGGTGTTGCTTCTAAAGCGGAATTATCTAATTTTGTTTAGTTTTATTCGTGCTACTCTCAACAAGTACGCTCACCTCATCATAGAACTATTGGCGGAACGGTCCGTTCGGGCAGAATTTAAGGTCTCCACTCAGAGATTACTGAAAAAGTCGGGACACGGAGGCGGGAGGGCGGCCTCCCGCCGTGAGCACGGAGCCCGCGTTAATCCTCGCTATCCGGCCAGTAGGGATCAGCAGTGAAGCGGCCCCCGCAGCGCCGCCCGTATCGGGGCGCGTCGGGTCACCAGAGTCTCTGCGGAAGCTGTTTCTGATAAGCATGACAAGCTAGTGGTGGGATAACCCACCTGCAGCACCAGCTGGCCGGAAGGCAGTACAATCCGCAGGCAGTACTTGTTGGCCGCCTCCCAGCGAGCGATCGTGTGCACTTCTCTAATATCTTCGAACGTCACCGGCCACTCCATGTAGCTCTGCCTCTGAAACACACAGCACAGACGCAGTTAGTGGCTGCGGACTCAAACGGTATGGTCAGTTGCACCATATACAATATCCTACGCAAAATCGTGATCGGCAGGTTAAAAAGACCAGAGAAAAGTGGCTAAAGTATGGAATATGTGGCATTCATCCTTCACCCTGATGTTGCTGGGGTTTAAAAACTCGCCGATCGCAACTGTCCCGCATCGTATTCTCGTCTGCACCACTTCACACCGTGCCAGCACCCGGGTATAAGTAAAGTAATCTTGGCATCCGGTCACTCGCGGCAAACGCCGGGCCACCGCCGATGGTTGGGAGAGGCAACAGGGCCTCAAATCCTGCAAGTGTTTTCTTTAAGAAAATCAGCGTAAATTAAAAGCTTGGGGAGAGGCGTGTATATTTTCTAAAATGATTCTGGTGGCGCAAAATTTGAAGCAGTTTCAATAACCACGATGTTACCAGAGTTAGTGTAATATAAAGTGTGTTTTAGCGTTCCCACAGAACTACAAACTGCGTAAAACCAGTGCAAGATCCCTAAAAAAGTGTAAAGGATACTTTAACATGACTTCAACGCTTCATAAGGGGTGTTCCGGTACATTCAAAGATCCGGTACACTCATTCACACCCCAGTTCACAGTGATGCAGGAGGCCTGAAAAACGGGACGAAATGCATAGCTCAATAAATAGTAATGATAGAACAATGATTTTGGGTTCAATTTGAAGCTCTCCATCAGGCGGCTCAAACAAGCACACCAAATTTCGTTTTTCCTCTTAACCCTTATTTTGCAAGGGGGTTCATTCTACCCCCTCTTAATTTTTCGCGATGGGAGGAAAATTGCTCGGTTTAGCGCAATGCCGCGTGGCAAGTGCGAACCAACATCAATTTGATACATCTTGGCGAAATTTCAATCCAAGGTCAGGTTAGGTCATCGAGCTATGATGTCATTTCTAAACCGATGTAAAGCAATGTTGGTTCTCAAAACAAGGTTGGCAAAGGCCGGGAATACCTCGGCTTCTAGAGGAGTTAGATCGAGTTTCTATACACCATTCGAAAGCTCTTGTAAAGCAAAATATAGGGCGGACATCTATTTTGAGGTCAGGTCCATAACGAAGGCACCAGAGCACCCCTTGGGACCCACTGGGTGCGCTACTTTATGCAGAGGCTATCCAGGGTTTTTAACGGTTCTGACAGTAGCTGTATCTTTATGAAATAATTACGTTGTCGCAAATCTGAACATGCGATAAGCTGAATAAAGGTAATAGTAAGGGAAACAATTCATATGATTGATAATATAATTTAATGATTGGATTTTCCCAGTTGTTAGCCGGCAACCATTGGAAGTGAAAAATGCATTCCCACCTCGTATTTATTAGCATTGGGAGCACATTTAGGGTAGTGTCGGGTATTAAAACATCATCAGAAGATAACAACTGTTAAGCTTTAAATGCCGGTAAACGCAAGAAAATGTGCGACAAGCCACTTTCTTCGAAATCCAAGAGAGGTAGTATGTACAGCCAGTTCGATACTGATTGGCATTAGGCTGCGCTGCTTTGCAAAATATCTCCAAGTGATGGTCCTACAGACACCATTGTTGCCTCACCTAGTGCGTTTTAACGGATGCATGAACGACGTGCGAAATACTTCATAATGTCCAAAATTGGAGTATGGGCATTAGGCTGCGGCTGCTTTGCAAAATATCTCTCAAGTGATGGTCCTTACAGACACCATTGTTGCCTCACCTAGTGCGTTTTAACTGGATGCATGAACTGACGTGCGAAATACTTCATAATGTCCAAAATTTGGAAGTAATTGAGAGAAGACACAGAAAATCATCGGGACCGGTGAAAACAGCTTTTTGTCCAGAATTTTCCAAATTTACGTCTCATCCAGTTTGCAGGGTCCCAAATCTAAAAGGCTCATCAAAATTGAATGCTAGAGATGAAACGTTTATGAGAAGAGTAATCGTTTTTAAGATATTTCTTAAACGAACTGACACTAATACCTACCAATCACCAAGGAACCGGCTGTATGTATGTACATACAAGACAGTCAGCTTAAACAGGGAGCGGAGGCCAAATATTAACGGAAAATTGGTTTAAAATAACATTTTACAAAGGGGAAGAATGTGAGCCAAAGTTTTTTTTATTTTTTGCGTTCCCTTCCTGGGAACATTTTTGTGTTAGTAGCTTAGTCTCATTCATACAGCGCACTCACACTATGTACAGAGCGGAAGTTTCCATTTGCCGGCACCCTAACGGGACAGCGGCACCGCACTCGGCGGGCCATAGGCTGCTCCGGTCTCCCCAAGCCGCAGCGCCCGGCACAGGCCGAGCCCTCACATGAGGGCCGCGGGCGGGAGACCAGACCGGTGGATCAGTTTAAAGGCCGATCAGGCCCGTGCGCCCACAAACAGGGACGCCGGCTGGCACGGCGTTGATTCCACTGCTCTGGCGCGCACTCCCCAGTGTACCGCTATTTCCTGGGTAGGAGGCGGCCGCGGAAAAGGCTGCCACAGGTCAGCCTTGATCCAGGGGCCTTCCACACCCAAGCGTGGCGCCTTTGCCAACTGCGCCACGGGGGTGGTAAATGTGAGCCAAAGTTAAAATCTGAATTTCCCTATTCAGGGCCTGATCTCGCTATGACCTAGTAAGTATTGAACTGACCCTAATACCTACTGAATCGACATTAATACCTGCTTTCGTTGTCTCAATTTACCCTCCTGCTTTTCTACTTTATTGCCTCCTTCAATTAGAGGCCGTCCATCAATAACGTTACGCATATTTGTTTATTGTTTACCCCCTTCCCCCATTTAAATGTGTCATTTGATTGGAGAAAGGAAATAATACACGGCGATTGGTGGATGCCGCGCGCGCCATTGCCACAACCGCCCGCCCACTACGGGTAGAACATGAGCTCACTAAAACTGTCATAACTTTTTTAGGCCGTCGATTGCCGACCTACGGATTCCACCAATGTAAAGAATACACTTCCCAAAATACATGGTATGATTTTCTAGCTGATCCTGACTCTTACTTTTTTCGCCAGTCTAAGGAAATATGATGTATGTTATATATTTTAATTCCAAAACATATGTTTATTAAAAATAACTCACTGCATTCTCTGGAGCAACTAGAGCCGTATTTTTGTAACCAAAGGGTAACAAACATCTCAAGCTTTACGGTAGTATACGTTTTTTGTGGATGGCGAGGTGTGAGCATCTGTTATTAACATTTTAGATCACGCTATTATTTCTGACCAGATACCCGTATTAATAGAGGAAGAATAAGTTTCAAGTTTCAGCTCCTGTAAAACCAATGTGGTACGCTAGAGGAAGGAAATAATTATGGCTTTCCAGGCTCGAAACAATTCTCAAACGTATCGCATGCATTTGATATCAATTCTAGAAAGTCATTTTTGGCATTTTCGTCCCGTTTTCAAGGCCCGCTGCATCTCTGTGCAGTTGGGGCAGAAAATGTCTTGAGCATAGGTGTAGGAACATTCCGAATAATGCGGGGGGGCAAGGCGTATTCTGCAGTTTCTTTCCAGTCGACCTCAGTACCAATTGCATGCCCACTGCAACATTGTGTCGGGTGACGCCTTTGCCCCACCGCAGGTTTTCTCCGCTCTCCCACCACCATCGCTGATATATCTCACTGGGCCAAACATCGTCTCTGAGCCCCGTAAGGCCCGCGCCATCATTTTTGCACTCTGTTTCATCTGACACATATCCCGTTTTCTGTTTGAACTAACACAGGTGTGAACACCACTGAACGCCCCGTTAGCCACGGAGCCCTCGCGTCGGAATCGGCGACGCCGCGCCGACACCGGGGCGGGATTCTGGTTGGCTGCAGCAGCACGGAGACCACCTGCGGGCCGGGTTGGCAGAGCCGGTGTTTGGAACGGGAGCTGGCAGCCGGGCGGCCACTGCGTTGGTTGCCTGGACCTCCAGCGCCCTCCTCCTCCCCGCAGGGCCCAGCTGAGAAAACATCCAGATGCCTGTAGAGTGCCCAAAATGGCACAGCTACCTAGGTGCTAAGGCGTCAGCGAGGAATTCGCTGCGGGAAATAATACACGTAGGTATTATGGCATATGAATCGGAACTCTAGAAAGAATAAGCAAAACAAGCTTGAAGTATGTATATGTTTCGGAGAATGCAGATCGGACTTGTCTCCAAGCACACAATCAAGAACAAATACCAAGGTAAGCCATAACAAGCATCGAAAATTGTGTCGCAGTGATCGATGTAGTTCAGGGTCTCCTTCGGCATTCATTGCTGGCTCAGGGCTTGGATGAAACAGCTCTTCTCGTCGCAGCGAACAATGACTAGTTTCATCGATGGCAGTTCCACGACGTTTGAAGCTGGATGCGGCGAGCCGTCACTAAAAGATGAGGGCAGTGGATATTGCGTTTGCACACACTTTGTCATTTAAGCTCTTTATGACTGTGCTACGATTACCGTGCCTTGTAAAAGAACTGCACGCTAAGCGAGCCAATGGCGCTGCAAGTCCTCATTCGCATTCCTTCTGCCCATGTTCTCTCTTCCCTTTCCCCTAATACGCACCGCTATGGAGAGATATTCCCCTGCCAGGATTCTATTGGTGACATCCGACATAAAATGGAAGACGCTAATGCTGATGTGCTCTGTTCAAAATTCTTGAGATGAAGTCCATAAACAGAGGCCGATTCATGTCCTGCTCCAACGGCAGAGTTTCAGACGAGTGGTAAGGGCAGCGATCCGAATCCCAACCCAGCGACGCGTTAGACGCACTGAGGCTCAGAGCTGAGTCGGAGCGGTGGTGCTGTTGTCTACTGTTGTCCTTTTGTCTGCGCACGTGTGTGCTAGCAGCGTCTATGCACACGCGGCTCGGCAGCGGACCAAATTGCCATGGCTTACATAAGCATCGCCACCGAAAAAAGTGGGAGGGGCGAGCGAAACTTCAACCTGACGATGACAAAAAACTTTCCACGATAGGACCAAAAGCTGTTCAAATTTGGGCTCCTCGTTGCCTTCCGCAGCGGCTAGTTATGAAAATGTCCTGAATTCTCCCATTTTGACTGAGATCAGGAATTTTTGGCCAAAAAGTGGGGGAGGGGGCCAGGCCCCCTAGCCCCCTTTTACGACGCCTATGGTGGCTTAACTATATCACTTTAAGAGCTCACAATCAATTCTATAATTATCTGCCACGGCCTACACTAGAAGCCTTTTGGCCTTTTTGGGTCTATTTTTTGGCCACCAGCTTTATATGTTCGACTGCTTTATCATTGAATTCAAATATCGATATAAGCATCGCACTTTCTTTGATTTCTTTACAATCGTTTGAGTTGAAGGTCCTATCTATGACACCCTGCTTCGAAAAAAGTTTAGTCGATAGCATAATAATACAGGCGACTACAAAATAAGGTCGAAAAAGTCGGTAATGTAACGATGTGTCGACACATTTGCTTTTCAGACTCCTGTCAGTCAGCTTCGTTTTGATGCACGACTCCCCTGTCCTGCGAGTGACCCTTCCTCTAGAGTAAAACTAGGAATTTAAGGCATGCTGAATATTCCACACATCGAGAAGGTAACAAGTGGAATATTCTTTGATACAGACTCTACTGATGATGATCCGGGGTCGCTTCAGTACCAGGAGCACCCCTGCCCATCACTTGTTGCGATCGCTACTTCTGACTGATTGGAATCAACTAGCTCCTCAGTGTGACATACGAACAAATTAATATTCCTGCGAAATTACATCTTGTCGACACCGTTGGGTTCGAGTGTATAACAAAGTTACGATCTGTTGTACATCAGCAGCTACAACGACCAGAAGGGTTGCCAATTCGGTCAGTTCATCAGAACAGTAGATCGCTGACCATGATTCACCCTTACACGCCATTAAAACACACTTGGAGTGCATTACAGCATACATATCAGGGTGGAAACAACATTTCACCACTGCGTCAAGATTTGGCATTGAGACGATAAATGTGCAATCAACTGATCCACTGATCCGGCTGGCATTTCTGGCAACCCTTTTAGTAGGGCTTTTGAATTTGACACCTGAGATATCCAGTGGTATTGTGCATTTGCTAGCCAGCATTTCCAACTATAAAAACATCACGACGTTGGACCGCGGACGATTCCTGACAGTCCGCATGCAGACAAGTCACTCTGCAAAATCATTCATATTTCCAACAGTGATTGCTAAGGACTCTTGACAGCATCAATAAGTATAGAATCAGTCTCACAATCATCTAGCCTGACGCAGTATATTTTTCATCAAGTGCTTCGCCGACACTTTCCTTAGTACAAATACGGCGATGACGTCAGCGGAGCCACTGAGAGCCGGGGGTTGCATCCGCAGTCCAACCGTTTGACCCACTGGTGCGTCATACATTTTCACCGCATCAGTAACACCATAATGCCGTCACAGTACGAGCGCTGTCACTCACTACCGAGCAGGAGCGCATCCGGAACTAACTCACACCGGCAAGGGCGGGCTCAGCGCCGGCAAGGGCGGGCTCAGCGTCGGCAAAGGCGGGCTCAGCGCCGGCAAGGGCGGGCTCAGCGCCGGCAAAAGCGGGCTCAGAGCCGGCAAGGGCGGACTCAGCACCGGCAAGGGCGGGCTCAGCACCGGCAAGGGCGGGCTCAGCACCGGCAAGGGCGGGCTCAGCACCGGCACGGGCGGGCTCAGCACCGGCAGTTCGGGCGTCGCTGCCGCAGGCCGCATCCAATCCGAGTTGTTGATCGGCGGTACCCACCATTTTCAATCGGCTCCCGAACGTCTTTCCAGGGTTTGGCACAGCGTCATGTACCCCATGCCTACCGTAATCAAAGATGTTTTATGAATTGGGTGTTACCATCAAGCTAGATTTCCATCCTGCAAATATTTCGATCCAAACAGGCTTTCGTTCGCGCGCCGTGTGTGTTGGCTTGGCGCTCCCCGCCGCTGGGCGCCCTCCTGGCCGCTCGGAATCACTATTACGACCTGGGCTTCAGCGGCGCTGCAGACTGTCCGTCCGAGGCGGATGTTTGAGCCCATTGACATCTGCACGACGCCCGGGACCTTCGCTCCACATCGACCGGTCCCCGAGCCAAGATAGGCGTGATAGCCCGACCGCTTACAAAGCGCTGCCATCAGCCGTCAACGATGCACAGCCCAAATGTGTTGTTTTCATGGTGAATCGATATCAATCACACCGTTTCAAACCGCCCGTGTTGGCAGCCACGAAACTGCGGACTCGTGTTAGCATGCCTGTTTGACATTAACCGGTCGCCTTTGACTCATGTTTACACGAGTCGCAGAATGCACAAGGCTATACGTCATCGCCAAATCATGAAAGCAAGCCAGGTTTACACAAACACGGGGAGGCAGTGAGAAGCGAACGGCCGATAAGTGCCCCGAGAACCAGGTGCGAGAAGAGAAGCGATGTCATGTCAATGATTAACAACGATACGTACAGTATCTTGATCATTCTGCGAGACGCAGTAATTTCCGTCAAACACCAGTCTGTTTGACGTTAGAATAAAGCGAGCAGCATGTGACGGTGGGGATTTCAGTATGGATTTCCTTCATTTGTCATTCGCGATTATCACCAACAGACTCGCGGTCACCGGTAGCTGAAGTCAGCCGTTAAATATAAATAACCCAGTGCGTCAACACAGGCACACATGTCAACATATAAAAACACCCAAAAGGGCTAAAAACACACACAGATTCAGCCAGCGTTCCACGAGTAAAATCAAAAGAGGTCTAGAAACTCTTCCACTTTCAGCCCTGACGCAATTGGTGGCTGTCATTCTCAAGTTCTTTATGTACTTTAAAACAGGGCGCTCTAAACAGGTCAAAATTATCATTAAAAAATCGGAGTTACTCGTGACCGAAAAAATTGTTTGCAGATGTTGGTATCCAGCACAGAAACCCCGAGGCGACGGTGTTTACACGACCACGTGGCTTGACGAAAAGTAGCTAACTACAGGTCGATCGGGATGGAACATAAGGCCAAAACAGTTCGGCAAATTTTCAGCTGAGATTTTCAGAGAAAAAGTAGCTTTCAGACAGAGATCATGCTGAACTCGTCTTTGCAGCGAGGGACTGGACCTCAAAATGCTGTAGAAGTGATTGGTAGGAAGAGACGCAAAGCTGTAAAGTATGACAAGTTAGCTACATGAAAAATTAAGTTGCACCCGCTCGCCCCGCTCAGCATGGGATCCGGACACACCAGCCCAGACTACACAACCGTACTCCAAAATAAACTGCGCGCTCGCGTTGTGTGTTGTGAGCAATGTTTTAGTACGGAGTTTGGACGGCCGCAGGCCGGTTTGGAAATATAGAGTTGGTAGACCCCAAGCGTTAGTCTGACGTGCTATGCCAGAAATGTTATATCAAAAATTTAAGAATTCGATTTTGAGTCAATGATAATTTCTCAATCACGAATTTCTCCTAGACTTCAGGGGAGTGTTTTCGATACAGTATGTTGTCGGGATTGGTGTCCGCCTGGATACCGATGTAATGTTCGTACGTTTGGATGGGTCAAGTGTTAATCCCCGCCTGACGGGCCACTGATGGCGGCGGCGCAGGGCCACCTGCAGTAGCAGTCCCTCAAATGACTGTTTAATTCTTCGAAAGGCTTTGGCATCATATGTATACAGAAGACACCTAGATTCCATTTTGGCTCGAAAATTATCAAGATATAGTGCAAACAGAAAGGAACACTTAAAGAACCTTCCGGGACCCCTGAGCTGACTTTTTTCTTCTTCTGAGGTTTTTCCATTGAGAATAGACCTCTGGCGGCGGTCGGAGAGGTACGACACGGACCAGTTTACGGCTGAATCTTCCAGGTGATGCGAATTTTTTAGCTTGAAGATGAGAAGTTTGTGATTGACATTTTGAAGACCAGCTGAGAAATAAGTATAAATAGCGTCCGTCTGATATCCCTCCGAAATGGCCTTCCATGGCGATTAAGGAAAACGGACAGATTGTTGACGCACGACCTGCGAGGAGCGAATCCGTGCTGTTCGGGACAAAAGGCTGGGGAGGCCTACCAGAACAGCTGATCGTAAGCAATGCGCTCCAAAATTTTGGAACAGAAGGAAAAGGGGCTAACTGATCTGTAATTTGACGAAGCCTTTTCGTCACTTTTTTAACTCGGTATTATGTTTCTCTTTTCCATCAGGAGAAAAATTCAACAGATTTCGGAGACAATCTTAAAATGTGGCACCACCAGTTTCTCAATATGTTCTACAATTATTTTCGCACTAATGTTGTCACTTCCACGTGCTTTGCTTGGGCTGGTGAAGTTTAGCGCAGATTGCACTGATTGTTCCGTAACTTAGAGTGCTGAGATTTTCGAGAGTGTAATCGGGGGCGGCCGGAAAAGAGAGTGTAATCGGGGCGGCCGGAAAAGAGAGGGTAATCGGGGGCGGCCGGAAAAGAGAGTGTAATCGGGGGCGGCCGGAAAAGAGAGTGTAATCGGGGCGGCTGGAAAAGAGAGGGTAATCGGGGGCGGCCGGAAAAGAGAGGGTAATCGGGGGCGGCCGGAAAAGAGAGGGTAATCGGGGCGGCCGGAAAGAGAGTGTAATCGGGGGCGGCCGGAAAAGAGAGTGTAATCGGGGCGGCTGGAAAGAGAGGGTAATCGGGGGCGGCCGGAAAAGGGTAATCGGGGCGGCCGAAAAGAGTGTAATCGGGGCGGCTGAAAGAGGGTAATCGGGGGCGGCCGGAAAAGAGAGGGTAATCGGGGCGGCCGGAAAAGAGAGTGTAATCGGGGGCGGCCGGAAAAGAGAGTGTAATCGGGGCGGCTGGAAAAGAGAGGGTAATCGGGGGCGGCCGGAAAAGAGAGGGTAATCGGGGGCGGCCGGAAAAGAGAGGGTAATCGGGGCGGCTGGAAAAGCTGTGGCGGCGGGATCAGCGAATTTTGGGCATAAGGTTCATTCAGGAGACCCGCTAGTGTCGTCACAAATCAGTGAGTCATTTCCTTTGACGAGAACACTGAAAACAGAGCACTTTTTCTGCAGACATTTGACAAAGGACCAATAGCTTTTAGGGTTTGTTTCTAGATAATCAGTGAGTTTTTGCGAGGCTTCATGATACTTAATGTTTGCTAAGAATTTGAATTGTTTCCTTAAAAAAAACTAGGTGCTCGTTCATTCGCATGGGTTGCACCGCATCCACTTGGAACCTGGTCCTACAACCGAAGGACTGCCGACAGAGCACGGTCGCACCAAGGGGGCATCTGCGCCGGAAAGTCACTTTTGGGATGTGTTCTGCTATGGTGGGTTCCAATACAGCATAAGCCATGCCAACGGTAAAAAGCCAGTTCACTTAGGTCATAAATGAATGCGATTACAGTGAAACATTTTTAGTTGAAAAAGGCTCTTGTTGGTACCTAAAAGGACACAAGTAAATTTCTGTTATTTTTATTGATATATCAATATTTGATGGTTTTAACTAGTGGATAAAGCAAGTCATGTGCATTTATACTCGCCATGTGCCATGCGCCATACACATTTTTCAGGTGTGTCACGTACGTTTTAAAGAGATCCAAGTAAGAACAAATTGTCCGCGCAGCAGAAAGTGAGCAAGAGGTCACATTCCTCAGGGTCACTCATACCACGTGACCATCCGGGGAGGGGGTTGATAGGGGTGATTTTTTCTTTTTCTCCGCAAACGGTAAGTTCCTGGACAGATGAAAATCGAGCTACTGGCTTCTGGGGATGCTCTATCATATGGCTATCTCAATCAAATCCCATTATGAAGGTGCCACACTCCCTCAGAAGCCCACGTGAGTCACTGTCCCGGGGGATCCTTTTAAAAGGAATGTGGCACCTTGGTCGAATCCTGAAATTTAGTGCAATTAGGCGTAATTTTATCAAAAATAATGAAACCACTCATGATTTCTCTGAAAAATGTATAATAAGCTCAATATTTTGATTTTTAAAAATAATCCTCCAGGAAAAGAAATAAATATCAGCTTGTGGATGATGTCACGAGCTGGCAACCATTACCATACTTGAAACGCTTCAAGGGCTTCGATTGGCTGATGCTCATCGTGACGTCAGCATATGTCGTCACACCAGTAGCTCACAACAATGGCCGCCTGGCGACGGACTGATGGGGGCCGGTGTCAGGTAGGTTTTAGTTTTTTCTACGGAAATATCGAGCTCCAAGACAAATGAAATATGGAGTACCGGGTTTACTTGCTTTACCTACAACTTGGCTATCTCAGTTAAAATCACGTTGTGAAGGTGCCACATTCACTTTGATTATTCTTGTGCTGGCTCTACATTCAGCGTCAACAGATGTGTGGAAAACCATCTGTTTTAACACCTTCTGCAGGTTTGTATATCTCAGTCGTCGAGCGAACTGTTTTGAACAGCTTTTAATAATGCTTTGTCTGTTTTTGAAGGGCTTCATCTTCCATTCTATGGTGCAGTTATCTGTCCCCTGTTGACAGCACTATCACTGTAAATATACATCTGGTGCTTTGTTTTATCCTTGTGGCTTCAGCTGCAATTAGATACAACAACCAGGCCATTTATATATTATATATTTTATATTTGACATACACAGCATCTCCACTATCCATGTGGCTATTCTGACGCCGGTCGTAATGAAGATGAGGGACATGTAAATGACAAACTTAAGCAAAATCACACTGTAGGATAAGGATAAGGATAGGATGGTTGATGGGGAAGGACAAGGATTATCCACGGGGAGGGTCGCCACAGGCGCCGCGCTCAACCCATGGAGTGAGGTAGTGGGACTTGATGAAGGGATCCAGTGAAAAAAAACATGGAAAACAACAAACAAACAAGGCGTGACGATGACGGTGATGATGAATTATTCTCGTTATTTGTCGACTGGTCTCTCTTCTCATTCTTCGCTTTTGTCTCCGTGATTCCTCGTTTTCGTTTCTCAGGTCTTAAAAGATGATGATGTTGAATGTTCGGTTGATACATATCCTGAGAGGCCACTCCACATGCAAATGATGTGGTGTAGGTGCTCTCAAACTACAGTTGTTCCAATATGTGTGCTCCTGGGGTATTTCTGTTTTCCTTTAAAATGTTGTCTTCAAGTTATACATCACTTTTTCTGTGTTTCTCTATTAACCTTGCCTTCAAGTTGTATGCATCTTGAATCTTGTATTATAAGTTTAGTCTGGAAATGATATAAGCCGGTCAAGGCCTTCAAGGCGAACCTTGGCAGCGGACAATATTTTCAGTTTCTGATCCGGATACTTCTTTTTCCAAGCGGCACTAAAAATCACGTGAGTCGCAGCGAAAAATCAAGCGAAAAATTAAGCTGCTAAATAATGATGGACGACCAAAAGTCAGGAAATATTCCGTATTTTATCTATATTTAACATGTTAACTGATTATTACTAATATTTAACATGGCCGAAATGCCCCCCCCAGTGCCCGGAAATTGGCCCCCCAGTGAAAAAGACAGGAAATTACTTAAACTGCAACAAATGAAAACTCACCTAACGAAAATAAGACAGAATACCACCCTATAATAATAATTTTGTTTTATTGCTGGTGCCAAATCAGCAGTCCACAAAAATTGTGTTACACAATTTCCATCCGTGGCTGTCTCCTCCATCGTGCGAAGACGAAACAAAGCACATAGGTACGGGAAATCCCGGCAAAGCAGCCTCAGCATCAACTAATCACAACGCTGGAGATGAACGCTGGCCTACAACCAATCAAACATCTATCAATATCAATCATCTAACTCTATCCGACCGGAAGCCCAGACCCCAGCCAGTGTCGCGAGATTGTATGATACTCTCATTTCACACACGGTCAGTTGTGAGCGCTTAGAACTCGTTCGTGGATTAGATGGGACACGGTGTAGTCAAAGCGCGAAAGACTGGTTGCTGGTGTGGCGGTGTATTGTATTATTGTATTGTATTATTTACGAACACTTCCACACATACGGTGGCTTTTCAAGCGCCGTCGTAATGAACGTGAAGTGATGAAGACTATGAAAGGAGACGGTAAGGATTAGGATGGATGAGGTTAAAGGAAGGTGGGATACTACCTGGAGGGGTCGCTGCTGCCCAAGGCGCATGCGCTCGCTGCCTCCAGGCAGTTTAAGGATAACGAGGAGGATAAGGATAGGATTGCTGTTCCACACACGCACACATACATAAATTGATAACACAAAAATAAACTGAAGAAGATGAAGATGAAATCGGCGGTGTTCGGCATCGTATTCTTTTTGGTTTCGTAGACGTCACTGTCTGTTTCCAGTTCAGCATTTTATTTTCTTGAACTTCATATTCGTACTTGGCAAATTGATCCCACCGCACTTCGCTATGTCATCGATTTCCATGTTTCCTGTTCTATATTTCTGTCACTCACTCCTGGATTTTTAATGACTTGTATTAGTCCTGATATTTATTGAGTTGTGATTAGGTAATTCTTGCACTTGTCTTTTGAAGTATATGCAGTAAACATGCAGACATTGCAACTTCTTCTCATGTTCGTTATATATGTATTTGGTTTATTTGACAACCATCCAAATTAGGAGTAACTCGGACAAAGGATTGTCACGCGACTTGGAGGAAAAATCAAGTAGCTTCAGAAGAACTTGCCTGTTGTGAAAAAATAAGAAATAAAAAATAAAATGCCTGTGTGAAGTGCTTGGTCTTTTTATTTATTATTGTGGTGGTAGCATACATAAACGTCACCACCGGTAAAAAGGCGAGGGGGCCAGCCAAACTTCAACCTGATGCTGACAATAAATTTTCCACGTTAGTACCAAAAACTGTTCGAATTTGAGGTCCTCGTTGCCTTCCGCAGCGGCTGGTTATACAAATTTCCGGTTTTCTCCCATTTTGACTGAGATCAGGAAATTGCTGGTCAAAAAGTGGGGGGGGCAGGCCTGCTGGTCCCCCTTTTCCGAGGCTTGCAGCATACTTGAAATTTATAGTGAGATCACTGCATCCATTTGTTCTGCAAAGTCGATAAGTTGTTAGTTGGCCCTTCTTATCGATTCCTAGATGTTAAAAATTGGGAGAGATCAAATATTCGGCCACAGCCCTTCGTTGAAATCATCGAAATGTCTCCCGAGAAACCTTTCCAACAAGGAAAGAGCTGGCGACGCCATATGACCCTGACAGTGCGTCGATAAGCCTAAAAAATTATTAACTGGTTTTTGTACTACATTTCCTAGATGATTTTGACAGCAACAGCCACACATCATAGTAGGTATGTACATAAAACTTATCTTGATTCAGCCTATAAACCTTTCGTGTTCGATACTTTAGGAATTTACTTACCTTGCCACACTCATAAAGAAAAATAAGAAAATAACCTTTTTATTTGAAATACATTGCGGCAGCTTCATGGCTGCAGGTTGGCCATTTTGTGACCAAATATCTCGAATTGGGTCTTTTTTCGGGTTTGGCCCCACGATTTTTTTCGGTTGGCCGTTTCTTGGTATCTGGCTCTTTTTTGCCCCTTTTTCTAGCAGCGGTCGCCTAAGCTATTTCTGGTTTGTCCCTTGTCCTATAAATATGGCTTCTTTTGACCTCATCCGCTCTCGAATACGATATTCTGACACCGAAAAAGCAGCAGAGCAGCAGAAAAAATGGTATGATGGTGGGAGGGAGGGACAGAACTTTGTTAAAAACACGATCCACGAATGTGGTACCTTGGTCGAATCCTAGAATTTAGTGTAATTAAGGGAAATTTTAGCCCAAATCAAGGAGGCGTCCATGATTTCTCTGAAAAATGCAAAATAAGCTCAATATTTTCATTTTTAAAATGCTCCTCTTGGGAAAGAAATAAACATATGCCAGTGAATGATGTCATGATCTGACAACCACTACCATTTTCAATACGCTTCAAGGACTTCGATTAGCTGATACTCATCGTGACGTCAGCGTATGTCGTCACAACAACAGCCATAACAACTGTGGCCTGCTGCTAAGGGTACATGATGGGTGCATTTCAGGTAGGTTTTAGTTTTTTCTAAAGAAATCTCGAGTTCTAAAAAAATGATATATTAAGTACCGGGTTTTCCGACTTGCTTTACAACTTGGATATCTCCGTTAAAATCACGTTATGAAGGTGCCACATTCCCTTTAAATGAGTAGTGTGCTAGAAAACATTGTGTCAAGTAAATATCAAACTGTTAACAATTAGTTTTAAACAGTGATACAAGTCACTTTTTCTGTGGGCTTATGACGACCGCAAGTGGTTGTTTTAGCCTCAAATCTGGTTTTTGTGGTATTTATTTGGCAACTTTGGTGAAAATAAAATTTTGCCCCTCTTTGACCCTTTTTTCTAACTCGGTTTTACCTTTTCGCAGAAAAAATTGGCAGCCCTGGGCAGAATTTATAATCTCGAATAACATGGAATAACACAAAAATTGAAATATTTTTTAACACTAACGCGTCTAAGTCTTATTAAGCCCCCTCAAAATGGGGTTTTGATCCCCTGAAGACGTTATAATGGCCAGCACAAGAAATGCCCCCCACTGACTTCCTTAAAAAATGCCCTGGCAACGCCTGTTGGTTTTATACCTAAGCGCATCAATGAATTAAAGTAGGTGGCATGCTATAGCAAGTTTTGGGCTTTAACTGGAGAACAAAAGGACGAAATAGCCCAGCCCTGCTTCTAGACTTACGAATAAACGATACTTATCGGATACACGGATCGAAACTAGAACATTTCTTCCATACTTCACGCCATTTATTTATAACTGCTTACACAGGTATCGTTACCAGTTGATAAGACATGGCATGTTCACTTTGCTCAGCCCCATACCCTGAGCACATTTCTGTAATAGCGACACAGGTCATTTGAAAGTTGGCGATCTGAGTTCGGATTTAGCAGAACGCCCAATGTTCCTCTGCCGGTATTGCCTCAAACATAACTGTGCTCTAGTTCCCACATTTGAGCTTGCTTTTTTCATCAACCACTATTGAAATATCGGTCTGGCGATATTTGAAAGCTTAATTAATGCGGCCACAAAAGGCAGTCGTGCAGGACGCAACAGGCCTGTACTGTAGAGGTTGTGTTTTCTACCTAACCTTCCTATTGCCGTCCTCATAAAACACACACAACTCCAAAATAGGAGGGAGCAAAAAATCATACCGGAAAGCATTAAAAATAACTCAGATAACAATTGTTCCGGCAAAATATATTCATCCTTCACGCGCAATAGGCTTGAAGGCGACAAGACAAATCAAAAGTTACACCTTAAGCCCGAAAAAATGACAATATGGCTACCAATCAGACATTTTACGAACACTCGATTTTCTGATTCTAAAAATGGAAAGCAAAGTGAGTCAGTTTTGGTACCAGAATCTATATGAACAAATCAGGTGGAGCAGATCGTATACGAGTGGCCGCACTGTTTGAGTTCGCACTCACCTCGCGTCAGAACCGGAATCTCTCTCGAAACTTTGCCCCGAGTTGGAAGATAAGATAGGTGCACGGCCTGACAATCTCTGATAACACTCCTCCGTAAGAAAGGCGCACAGTCACCATTGCAACACAATAGATCCACGCATGTTGACAATTGACAAGGTGGGGCTTTAAACCGTCTTTTTTGTTGTTCTGATTTTGTTGACTGATTGATTGAGGCTTACCAACGTGGAAAACCTGATTAAATTCGGTTGTTATAGATTATACAAATTTTACAGCTTTATTCACATTGGTACAGGCAAACAGAGGCAGTTATTTGCAACGTTGATGGACGGAAATTCAGGAAATTATTGACAGTTTTGAACAGGTGTACAGAGAGCCTTAAAGATTCATCATGTTCATTATGGAAGGTCGGGGTGCGCGAATTTTGTCAAGATTCTTTGTGATGATGTCGTGCAGAATGGCGTAGTGGTTCCGTAACTCCATCAACACTGTGCGAAGATAGTAGTATTCGTTCTCATCCAGCTGTTTCACAAGGCGGCAATAGTCCTGGATTTGGGGGTATTTTACAGTTTTTGAAAGTGCCTTTCCGCGATTGGTGAAATACTCCGGAACGTGTGAAATAAATTCAGCAGCTTGTGCTTCAACCAGCTTGATTTCTAGCAGCGCCTCCTCTTGAATAGAAACTCCAAAATTATTTCCATCCTCGATTTTTGGAATGAGCAACGTAATCCAGATACGTACTTGGCTTGTTTCCTGCATCAGGCGAGACACCATTGGCTTTAACGTGTCTACCATTTGTGTGATATGCTTGTTGGAGGGAATGCTGGAGTCTTCATTGGGCACAGTACATGTTTCAAGGTTTTCGGGCGCAGGGTCTGTGAAGTATGAGGATTTGAGGACTTCATCAAATGCTACTACTCTTTGTGGGAACAGTTCCAAAACTAAAGTTTCTGCTTCTTCTTTAACTCTGGCTTTGAAGCTTTCGTGCAGCTCCTCCGCACCCTCACTCATTTTTACCAATCAGTCACGGAGAGAAATAAAAATAAAGCTGATCGATGCTGGAAACACAGCGGCGCGTATCACTCTCCTGAGACCACAATTCCACAACTGAGCCGCCAACTGAGCAACTGAGAATTGGATGTTATTCAATAAATGCATCTTGATTCTGACTCTATTTGACTAATAATCTATGCCCTGCACGTGAGCAGCCAGCTCATGTACTTCATTTTTGCCACCTGAAATTGGTGTATGCAAACTTATCAACGGATCAGTTAGAGACTAATTTTAGGCAATCAGTTCTTACGCAAACTTTTAATTTCCAAAGGAAATAATCGGACATGAAACATGAGCACAATATTGCAACTTCCGGAAAAGTTACGGAAAAGAATAAGATATATTCAAAAATTACGAAACACAAACCGCAACATTTATACACATAATATGAACTTGACGCGTCGTGATCAGGAGATATCAGTGCAAATGCAGCTGTGGGTTGCACGGTACCCAGTTCGAAGAGCCTTGGTGTCCAGGCCCGCAGCTCAGAATCTCCGCAGTGGCAGCGCATTGTAGAAGGCTTGAGATCATTTCCGCTGAGACGCTCCAGCGCTTAAAGCTAATTCGACAAAGATCATCTGACAACTGGGGCATTCCAGGACAGATCGACCAAGGCTTGACACCACCATATTTAGAAAAAATCTGAAACTTTGTCTCCGGGGTAGTTTTGGGCCAGAAACACGCCTGTGAGAATCTTAGCCCCCTCCGATCAAGGTGACCGAGTTATAGCCCGAGGCATTTTCGGGAGGTCACCCTGTAGACTCATCTTTGATGCTTCATAACTCAAAAACGCATAGCCTGATTAACAAGTTTTGTATATCATTGAACTCGTCGTGAACTATACTTTATTTTGAAAAAGAAAATTTCAAAATTTGAAAATTGTTGACCTCTTATTTGTTTGACCTTTTTTTGACCTAGCTTGACCTTTTCCCAGTTGAAATTGCCATTTTAGACACCTCAAAAATTTTGTTTAATAAAATATCTTTCGATAGGAAAAATAAAAAAATGCGTTCTTGCTATAAGTTCCAAATATTTAGCACCTGAGGTAGGTAGGTAGACGGTTTTTGACCACTGCAGTAGTACAGCCTTATGTTTAACGCCGCAAACATAGTGATTGTTTTTGTAATCGGTTTCTGGCAATCATATTGCTTTGTCTTTACGAAATTTTCATCGTGCAAGTGTCAGAATTTATGACAATTACTACACGCCCACCCGAGGGGGTGGGCAACCGGCCTCTTCAGGTCTCTACAGGTAGTAAAAAACACCTTAGCGCAGCGCCACCGTACGCCATCTATCTCTAACACAACATATTACAACTTCTGGAAAAATTTTAGGTCTGGGTCATGCCAGGTCAAACCGCCCAACCAGGTCAAGAGACCTAACATCGAAAAAACTTTGGGAAGTGCATCAATAATATCAAATTTAGCCTATCGTGGTTTGATTCACATTACATAGTAAGGTCACCCAGCAAGATAATTTTTCGTAGCAGGATTTCTATGTCGATAACCGGGAGCAGGGTCAAGGTCATGGTCTTTCCACTAGAAATGCATGGGGCAATTGGTAAATTTTGATAACTCGAGAAAATTGAGAATTGTCGAGAATTGCGATGGAGGTTTTGTTTTTACGTTGTCGTGTCTGGCTTGCCACTGCAGTTTAATTAATATTCTTTTTACCATACAGACCTAAGCCTGGCTCTAGGTCAAAGCAGGTTAATTTTGGCATTTGACTAGGCAATATTATAAGATACATAATCCGTTTGGGCTCAACAAGAGTGTTCCAATGGCGCTGAACATTTCTTTCAACGGCTCTCCTCTGTCACCTATTATGCCACAAAATTTAGGTTTCCACTTTGTTCCTGTAAGAAATACTGTGACCTCGAGCAACCTCAAAGATGACACGACCAAACGATTGTGTGTAACATATTCGGTAGTGGTTAAAACTGGCTGTTTAGTGGCATCACTCCCAGTGCACAGTGTAATTATTCATCTGGGATTCTAGGGATCCGTGTCAGTTATGAAATGATCACCTTGTAAAAATATCATGAGGCAATCTGTTCAAGTGACCAAGTCGAATGCGTTACAATTTCAGGACACTTTTTCGCAAATATGAGCAGATTCAAATTACTTTTTGGGAACGAAATTCTTTCAGACACGTTTGTTTACATTGCATGAATCCTCTCAAACGTATGCTGTGCTGCACTGGGTGACCTTGTATCGATACTATTTTTCCATCTCGGGGACGATGTAATTGTGTGAGTTAGTGGTGCCCATAGGATAAGTTATATTTGTTTCAATTATGGATAAACTCGCGACATCTTTGTAAATTTTCGTTTAAGGCTGAAAGGTCATTTATTAATAAGTTCATTTGCCCTCGTCTCCCTCGAAACAATGGATCCCTTTCTATCACTTTTAATGGCTGCAATTTTATTTTTATAAATATTGTCCAAGTTGTATCCAGTTCAGTTTTAGGAGTAGGTGTCTCACTAGAGTCATCACGGGACTTTTTACGGAGACCCCGACCCCACCACCCAAACGAGCAACTCCCACGATGAAGTGTTAATCAATGAACCAAATTTGAAAGTCCCACAAGGCATAACGACGACCGTCTACCTCAGGTCACACCCTCACCAGTCAGTTGCCAGCTGGCCTTCAGTATTTACGGTACCTACCACCTCCCAGTTGGCCTAAATTATTTTTCCAGAAGTTGTAATATGTTGTGTTAGAGATAGATGGCGTACGGTGGCGCTGCGCTAAGGTGTTTTTTTACTACCTGTAGAGACCTGAGGAGGCCGGTTGCCCACCCCCTCGGGTGGGCGCGTGTTAATTGTCATAAATTCTGACACTTGCACGATGAAAATTTCGTAAAGACAAAGCAATATGATTGCCAGCAACCGATTACAAAAACAATCACTATGTTTGCGGCGTTAAACATAAGGCTGTACTACTGCAGTGGTCAAAAACCGTCTACATACCTACCTTAGGTGCTAAATATTTGGAACGTATAGCAAGAACGCATTTTTTATTTTTCCTATCGAAAGATATTTTATTAATCAAAATTTTTGAGGTGTCTAAAATGGCAATTTCAGCTGGGAAAAGGTCAAGCTAGGTCAAAAAAGAAAAGGTCAAACAAATAAGAAGTCAAAAATTTTCAAATTTTGAAATTTTCTTTTTTCAAAATAAAGTATAGTTCAAGACGAGTTCAATGATATACAAAACTTGTTAATCAGGCTATGCGTTTTTGAGTTATGAAGCATCAAAGATGAGTCTACAGGGTGACCTCCCGAAAATGCCTCGGGCTATAACTCGGTCACCGTTGGTCGGAGGGGGCTAAGATTCTCACAGGCGTGTTTCTGGCCCAAAACTACCCCGGAGACAAAGTTTCAGATTTTTTCTAGACATGGTGGTGTCAAATTGAAATATTTTTGGTCGTTTTGTCCTGGAATGCCCCAACTGACTCATGAGAGGGCGATTTAAGTGGGGCGGCCATTTCTGTGCTTTGTCGGAACTTAAACATTAGCTTTCATATTTACCCGTAATTTAAGGAATTTTCATTCAGATGGTGGGGTCATGAACCTTAAAAGAAGTTCCTTAAAACGCTACTGAGGCGACGATCCCAAAGGCAGACCTTGCAACAGATCATACAAAATGTAGAAAACAGAATAACGTGAGTAGGAAATATGTGCTCGAAAACTTAAAAAAGGAGAGTATTCACCCTTCCAAAACGTTGCAACCACAGCAAAATCTTGTCATTTGTCTTTGACGGTATCCTTCCAATTCTGGATAGCTAAAGTGCATTTCAAACATTCCCTGTTAGCATAATTTCTAAATATATACCTGTAAAAGTGTCCCCGCAGAGGTTTGGGTGTACAATTCCCAATTTGAACAAGGCATCGAAACAGAGCGTATAAGATACACCAAAACAACGTTGTGTCAAGGGCCCGCATTGTTTGTTAACATTAACTAGGAATCAATGGCCATTTTTAAGGGACAACGAAGTTATTTCTTTCCCGAGAGGTGCCGCTTTCACGTCACAATACAATTACTTTTTAGCTCTTCCCGATACTCGAAACGTTCCACCGTACAGCGAAGAAATAGTTCTTAAAGACATCTGAATCATAAATATTGTTCAGTCCAACAGTTTAGAAAAATCTGCTAATTATGTCTCGCTTGAAATCTTTGTAACTTGATGATGCATTTAGATGATTAAAACCGACAGTATAACTGTGGAAAAATATTTCAAGCGGCAAAAATGTAAGCCGAAAGAAAGGAACATTTACCAAGCTAGTGCAGCATGCCACGGGAAAGGACGGATACACACTTCTACGGCACGCAGTCACACCAAGGAGACCACTGCAGCTAAAACACTCGGAAGCACCGAAGTGTTGAATTCTAGGCCAGTCGAACTGATGCGCGCTAATAGTGTTCAATGCTATCTCAACCGCAAATATTGAATCGGGAAGTCTCAATGGATTACCGGCCGCAGCCATGTCTTACCCATCTGATCTGCCGTGCACGCAACTGAATAACAAATGCCCCACGGCCCCCGCCCGGTGCCACTTTTGGCTGCGTAGAAGGCTGGGGCCGGTAGCGTTCTCTGACAGAACACGCGGGGCCCTCCCGGGCAGTCTTGGCTCTCGGTGGCGTGTCCTTGGTCACGGAGTCCGTCACTTTGTCAACCTCGCAGCCGCGCCAGCCAGATTCGTGGGATGATTAAGTACCAAGTCGTTTTCAATGGTTGTCTTTTGCGATACCTTCGTTGTTTCTTTGTTGAAAGTTGGAGCAGTGCTGTGCGCAGGTACCACCGGTAATCAATTTTCTAGAGTAAAAATGGCAATCAATTTTTAAAAGTAAAAATGACCGCACGTATCTGCACGTAACTAACACGCACTATTACGTTCATGAAATATATATGGGCAAATGAGGAGAAAACATGAAAACAACCTTTCAATTTTATTTTTATTTCTAGCCACTTACCTAGCATGAACATCGAACAGGTTAAGTTAGAGGTACTGAACGAAAGACGGTCCCTCCCTCGGTGATGTGGTCTTTGTTTGTAGAATTGTTGAGGGCACTCACATTTGGAACAATGTAAAGAATCACAAAATCAAATGCCACAGTATGATGCTAAGTGTATTTTGGCCTTCCCACGGGCCTAGTGAACTGCCCAGAACCAATGTAAACTTCTTCTCATGAAGAACAAGAAGATTTGAAGGCTTATTCAACTTTACTTTGACGTTTCATTATAGACGCCCGAACATTCCCTCCCCAAAGAGATATAGATGCACATCCCAGCCCTTCCCACCTATTCAA
This sequence comes from Lepas anatifera, assembly GCA_034440635.1. Classification (NCBI taxonomy): domain Eukaryota; kingdom Metazoa; phylum Arthropoda; class Thecostraca; family Lepadidae; genus Lepas; species Lepas anatifera. Next base: position 1,411,029 of record JAOTON010001336.1, on the reverse strand, counting down.
TCACTTTGCATCTGAACAATTCGTTCTGCTGCCAAATTGTATAGAGAAAACCTGACATTGTTAAGCACAGCGTCTGCAGCGCTGCTTGTTAAAGTTGCAACCCAAATAAAAATTCCAGGCCTCCTGGTCTTTTGACTTCAGGGTATTATAGCCGTCATTCGCCGATAATTAGTTTGCCCATAATTAAACGTGGTTCGCCGACAGCAAGCACTAGCTGCAGAGCCAGTTTATGTGCTATCGGGCACACTGTGATCTATTTCTGTCTCTTCTCGCCAGACTATATGAGTAGGTTAATCCCCCTGGGAACCCGGTTGGCCGAGCACCAGCAGCGGCTCTGGAGGCTAATGCGGCCACGGTCACCGTAATCGCGTCCGACGCGTCGCCTCCACCCCCGGCACGCAACGGCGTACCGCGTCCAGTTTGACTGGCACACTGCTGTGACTGAAGTCCCGCAAATCACACCGCCTCCAGCACCGACTGTTGTCTGGGAACGGCACTTGTGCAGTGACGTGGAAATACTGGCGTTATTGCTTTTCTATTCAAAGTCTTTATTTGATGTCTGACAGAAGTACAAAGTTTAATCTCCCAGGAGCAAAGAACTGTCCATTTTCTGAAGCTCTAACTCATTGGTGGGCATTCTTTTACACCGCTTCATTATGCTTGTTTTGACATGGCAACATGGCACCATGTCGTCCCGGTGGTGCAAAATATCCCTTAGTTCCAGCAGCATAGCTAAGGCTATCTCGTCTCACATTGAACATGCTCAAACCGTCGGCCAAAACATGACGCCTCAAGAAGTTGGACATCTGGCGACCGCCGTCCGTGCTGATTATGCACCTATAACGACAGCACACTGCATCAGGCGCACACTCGTGCCTGAGTCCGCCGTGACTTGGACCTCACACTCGTGCCTGAGTCCGCCGTGACTTGGACCACACACTCGTGCCTGAGTCCGCCGTGACTTGGACCTCACACTCGTGCCTGAGTCCGCCGTGACTTGGACCTCACACTCGTGCCTGAGTCCGCCGTGACTTGGACCTCACACTCGTGCCTGAGTCCGCCGTGACTTGGACCTCACACTCGTGCCTGAGTCCGCCGTGACTTGGACCTTACACTCGTACCGAGTCCGCCGTGACTTGGACCTCACACTCGTGCCTGAGTCCGCCGTGACTTGGACCTCACACTCGTGCCTGAGTCCGCCGTGGTTTGGACCTCACACTCGTGCCTGAGTCCGCCGTGACTTGGACCTCACACTCGTGCCTGAGTCCGCCGTGACTTGGACCTTACACTCGTACCGAGTCCGCCGTGACTTGGACCTCACACTCGTGCCTGAGTCCGCCGTGACTTGGACCTCACACTCGTGCCTGAGTCCGCCGTGGTTTGGACCTCACACTCGTGCCTGAGTCCGCCGTGACTTGGACCTCACACTCGTGCCTGAGTCCGCCGTGACTTGGACCTTACACTCGTACCGAGTCCGCCGTGACTTGGATCTCAGCCGTGTGACTTTTGCCCAGCCGCAAATGGGTGCTGGGCTTGTGATCTGCACGCAGTGGCAGAACACCGCGGCGGCGGCTGGACCGGCCATACACGGCCCTCCGCCGCAGACGGACGTCACAACCCGGTGCTGCGTCAATGATACGTCTGGCAAACAGGTGCCGCTGCCAAAGTCACCGGGCATCAGCGTGCAAGCTTTGTTATGCCACTACAAATGTTGCATGATACACGTGCAGCGCAGCAACAGCGCGCAAACCTTGAGATGAGCGGTAGGTGAAGACATTGATACGTCCAGGTTAGAAGGAAATGGACAGCTGACAGGATTTAGTTTAAAGTTTGTGCTGGCTTCGTGCTTATTTTACGTAAGCTATGTGCATGAAATTAAAACAAATATCCTCACCGCCCAAAAAGAAGCCACGTAGTTCCCAAGAAAGTCAGTTTCAGACTAACTAACTGGTCATGGCATGCATGACAGTAAACAGGCGGAGGTGCGTATGCTCAGGGCCGCAGCCAGAGCTTTGGTAGGGGGGCACACCAACTTTGAGGGGCACCCCGGGGAGAAAGGGCACTTTTTAACGTAACCTAAAAAACTTACTATATTTATTTTATTTATTTATTTATTTATTTATATCGCCAACAGATGTATATCCATTTACAGGCGAAGTCAGAGCCTAAAAATAAACAATATGCTACAAGTAAAAGACACGCATCACACATGAGAACACTACAATGAATCACCCCAGGCTAGGATGTTCCTCCCCGAGGATAAATGATACTGGTAAAACATGAATTGAAAGCTTAGAGAAAATACATGGTCTAAAAATTACCTGCTGCGGCGAAAGCGTTAGCTCGCAGCAAGTACACGGGGTGATCGTATGTATTTTAAAACATTGACTTTAAAACTGCTAAAAGATTCTAAAAATAGGTCGGAACCGGAACATGATAAGAAGGCATTCATTGCCCGCGGGATCCGACACAAAAGCCCCTGGCCCACAGTGTTCACACGCCCGCGCCGCTCCGCGAAAAGATGACGCGTGCGAGTTGATCGAGATGGCACGTGTAAAGGAAATTTACTTAACAGAATTTCAGAATCTATTTTTCCACAATAAATACTTTTTAGAAAAAGCAGATCGTGTTGAATTCTTCGAGATTCAAGAGATGTTACGCCAAAATGATGCATGAGAGCGTCATAGGACAATAATAAGCATGGTCTGATTGTGTGATGATTTAGCCATAGAAGGAACTTATGCTGCACTCGATCAACCCGCACGCCATGAGATTTGGCCGCGCCTGCCCAGATCACGCTGCAGTACTCCAGATGAGAGCGTACATTGGCATAATATGCTGTAAGTAAAGACTTTTTTCAAATTTTGCAGTTTTTGAGGCATTTTGGAAAGATCGGATTAGGAGACCTAGAGCCCTGTTGGCTTGTTTTACTACATGGGATACGTGAGCCGAGAATGTTAATTTACTGTCCAATATTACACCTAGGTCATGAATTTTATCTACCGAATTTAGAGCAGCGTTCCCAATAGAATATTGCGTCCGGACAGGTGCGTGCCTGAGGGTCGTCGTGAACGAGTGAAATTTTGAGGGATTTAGTATGAGGCCCCGTCTGACAGACCACGACTGTACGCGATCGAGATCGCGCTGCAACAGCAGCCCGTCAGCTGGGGCGGTGATTTTGCGGTAAATTTTGACATCGTCAGCATACATCAAGCAATTTGAACCAGTTTCACTTGGAAGGTCATTTATGAAGAGTGAAAATAGAAGCGGGGCCACTAAAGATCCTTCCGGTACACCCGAGGTTACTGAGACCCAGTCGGACGTTTTATCGTTCACGATGATCCGCTGACGCCTATCAGAGAGATACGAGACAAACCAGTTTAGAGCCGAATCTTTCAGGTGATCGAGTTTTTTAGTTTGTGAATGATCAATTTGTGGTTGACGCTTTGAAATGCTGCCGAATAATCTGTATATATGGCGTCCGTCTGGTATCCCTCAGATATGGCCTCCCACGTCGAGCTCAGATACGTCGCAAGTTTGCTGGAGCATGACCGATGAGGTACAAAACCGTGCTGCTCAGGGCACAGCACCGGCGAAACATGCCGAAGCAGCTGGTCGCAGACAAGTCGTTCCAAAATTTTTGCGAAAATTGGAAGCAGGGAGACAGACCGATAATTCGATGGATCTTTTTGTCGCCTTTTTTTAATATTGGAATGACATTGGCCTGTTTCCATTTAATAGGAACTTTACCAGCTGTAACGGACATGTTGCATATTTTTGTGAGTGGTGCTACCAATTCTTCAGCACACTCTACGATGATTTTAGCGCTAATGTTATCTGTACCGCATGCCTTATTTGGATATAGAGACTTCAGGGTATTTCGAACTGCTTCCTCGGAAACATGAAAACAAGATAAGGTGCCTACTGGAAAATCTGTTGCAATGGGAAAGACGCTGACAGTGGGGCTTGTAAATTTCCGTGCAAAGGCAAGGTTCAAGAGAGACGCTTTTTCTGTGTCGTCTGAGGTAAGGCTTTGATCTGGTTTGAACAGTACTGTCGAAATATTTGGTTTTTTGCCAACACTTCCAAAAAAGTCCAATATCTTTTCGGATGGGTCCGCATGTCATCAGCCAGTTTCGTAAGGTACTCAGAGTACTTGGTGTTGATAATAGATTTAAGATTACTCCGTTTTATGTTAAAATCGGTCACGCTCTCCTCACAACGATTGCGCCGCATATCTTTGTTTATATCATTTTTTGGGCATCTTTGCTTCAATAAAAATGCAAATAAATCATTGAAGGAGAAGGAAAACGCGATTAAAATCGATAAAAGGAAAAATATCACCAAAATGTCATAGAAGTAGCCCAAATACGACTGTTTTGGATAGATTTAAGGACAAATCAGCCAACTCATGCAAATTCTTAACATCAGAGAAATCAGCGGAGCATGTGATATCTGTCACAGTGTGCAGGTTAAGGCATATTGGAGCCTAAAATTCATTTGTTATGCCCACTGGTTTTGTCGTGACGAGTGAGCCCTGGCTAAACGCGGATTAAGTACCTTGCCTCCCACAATCGCCGTGGGACGAGGAGTGCAGGCCATTTTTTAACATGTTAACTGGGGGCCATTTGCCCCCCCAGTCAGCCGAAATGCCCCCCAGCGCCCGAAAATTGCCCCCCCCCAGTGAAATAGACAGATGACTTAAAATTGACCAAATGCAGACTCACCTAACGAAAATAAGACAGAACACCACCCGATTATCATAACTTTGTTCTATTTCTGGTCCCAAATTGCCAATCCAAAAATTGTGTTAAAAAATATCCACCCGTGGCTGTCTACTACATCATGCGAAGACGAAACAAAGCGCGTAGTTACAGGAAATCCAGGCAAAGCAGCACCAACTAATCACAACGCTGGAGATGAGCGCTGACATACAACCAACCATCCTGTTCTACCCGACTAGAAGCCCATATCCAGGGGCGCAGCCAGAGCTTTAGTATGGGGGCACACCAACTTTGAGGGGCACCCCGGGAGAAAAAGGGCACTTTTTAACGTAACCTAAAAACTTACTTTATCTTTGTTTATGTCAATTTTTGGGCATCTATGGTTCAATAAAAATGCAAATCAAGCATTGACGGAGAAGGAAAACTAGATTAAAAAAATCACCAAAATTTCATGGAAGTAGCCAAAACACGACTGTTTTGAATAGATTTAACCATTTCCGGCAGGGCAATATGCCCCCTTCAGGTTTTCGAGAATATCTGAAACGGCTTGCGATAGAACTTTAAACTTCGACTTCCAAAACTAGTACAGGCAGGTTTCGAAATTTTCAAGATTATATATTTACCAGGGGCGGAGCTATGGCTGGTTTTGGGGAGGTTCTATCCACAAACCAAGTATTATCGTATGCGATGGGTTCTTTGTAAAAGGAAGCCGTCTCTGCTGATCCGATACCAGTTATATGGTTTTATTATATCATTTTATGTGAGATGATAGTGCATTCACAAATGTCACTATTTGTATTCATCAGGGGCGGTTACAGCAGTTCAAAATGGGGAATGTTATCAAGAAGGACTAAACGTTAGTAAGTGAAAGAATACTTACAGCCGTGCGGCGAAAACAATTGGGTATATGAAAATTCAAAATAGTTATAACAATTCTAGATTACCAGAGGCGTGTCCAGTCACTACACATTTTCAAAATGCATATTCCCAGCCAGTATCACCGCCGCGACTCAATATCGTTGTATATTGAATATGTGTTTCCAATCACCCCATCCCCCACGACGAGTCCTTGATCCGCCTATGTCACCCCCTTTCCCAGAGCTGCCATGGGAGGGTAAAATTATCAGAAATAAATTTCAACTAGTCAGGACTAATATACTCATGCATACCACTCGCATATTGTTGGGATGTATTTACCCACTGTTTTACCTTACGCATCCGCCCCTGATGAGTTTTTCACTTTTTCATTTATTTATGTGTCAAAGATGCCAAGCAGTATATCACGGCTTCTAATCCGCGTAACAAAAACTTTTAGGTTGTATATATTTCCCCTCATAGTCCTGGTCCTGGAACTGCCATTGAATTTCAATTTTTGCGTAACTCAGTATATGACAATTTTGGGTCAATTATTTGTAAATCTGAACTAGTTTTGTGAAAATCGTACAACAGAGACAAGGGTTATGGAAAATCTAAAAATACACAAAAATTGTATATTTTGCACGACTTTCTCCTTAAAAATCAAAATTTTGAAATTTTCCTTTTTCAAAATAAAGTTTAGCGTCAGGGAATCTATAGCACTTTGAATTTTCAAAATCGGCCGGTTAGATTACGAGATCTTAGGGGCCGATATTGCCCCCTGCCGGAAATAGGGGTAGCCGGGAGCCTGACGGAAATAGGGTTAAGGGCAAATCAGCCAACTCATGCAAATACTTAACATCAGAGAAATCAGCGGAGCCTGTGATATCTGTTATCATGTGCAAGTTAAGAAATATTGGAGTCGAAAATTCATTTGTTATGCTCGCTGGTTTTATCGTGACGACTGAGCGCTGGTTGAACGTATATTAACACGCGCATTGACGGGGGCGGGTACCCGCCCCCCACCCTCGGGTTTTTCGGAAATAGCAGAAAAACGGCGGCGCGTAGCGCCACCGTACTTGGTATACCTTTTTCCTCATCATTTTTACAACTTCTGTGAAAATTTTAAGGTTAGGTCATCTCAGGTCAGGTCACCAGTACAGGTCAAGTGACCCGACCTCAAAAAAAGTTTAAGATAGCATAAGTCGGAGCAGGGTGAACTTATCCGTTTGAAACTCATATCACATAATGGCCCCACCAAGTTCTCTAAAATATGTTCCGGTATTTTTTATATCGATGACCTAAGGTCAGGTACGAGGCATGACCTCTCCATTGGAAATACATGGGAAAATGGTTTTTACGGAATAACTCAGTAACGGATGGTGATAAAGCATTTATTTTAGCCGCATTAGACTCGCCTGGGCTTTGCAGTCCTAATGATATGCATTTTATATAATTTGACCCTGACCTGACCTCAGGTCAGGTCAAATCCTTGATTTGACATAGCAAGGTCAAATTATATATCATTCGATTCGGCTTGCTAAGAGGATTCATATAGTTCAAGTCGTTTTGCTCTTTCTTTACTTGTTCAGATGTAATGGCCAAAAACTGAATTTACATGTTATCCCTTTGACGGGCATGTTTTGACCTCTCGTGACCTTAAATGTAACCTGACCAAAAAATGGTTCAAATGTTTTCGATGGAAAAGTGGATGGGCAGCCCAACACCGTTTACCGTTTTTCGCTACCTACCGTGGTTCTCGAGATCTTAGGGGGCGGGTACCCGCCCCCCCCGTCAATGCGAAGGTGGCTCAGACCCCCGTCAATGCGCGTGTTAAGTTCCTCGCCTCCCAGAATCGCCGTGGGACGAGGAGTGGCATAGTGATTTTGGAAGAATACAATTTTGCTGCAGGAATAATTTGGGAGATACCATGTGAACGCGTTTATTAAGTTCCATATTCTCAAGGATCGGTCCCAATTAAAGGTATTGAAAAGGTGAACAGGCCGGTGGTTTGGATGGGTATGGTGTGACAGGGTTGAAAATTGTGAACACTAGTTCTTAATTTAAAGAAATTAATAGAAATCCTGGATTAGAGGACTGTGCTCTGAGCTCAGGGGACATGTCTTTTTATCATCCCTTCCCAGAAACCACCAGTATAATACTTTATATAACCAGGGATGCGTAGCCATCACAAGCCGTTTTAGCGATGCCTCATTCCTCGTTAGCTCCTTTTACAAGGGGAGTTTCCATTGTGTTCTTACTCCCCATCATTTCAAGACCAGCTCTGAGGCCCCCAGGTGTGGATCAGAGCCCTCCAGAGCAGCTTCCCCCATCCCCCCAGTTGTGCCTTCAGGGACTAGACTAGCTCAGTGACCCCGCCCCGAGATGATGGGAGTTGGCCTAGTGTTATTATTCACTATCTATTCAAGACCACCTCAGGGGCCCCTGGTGTAGATCAGGGCCCCCAGAGCAGCTGATGCTTCACCCAGGGATTAGACTAGCTCAGTGGCCCCAGAGATGAGGTCATCAGACTAGCTCAATGGGCCCCAGATAGGCTCATAGGGCCTTAAAGCAGTTCAAGAAGCCCCCGAACAGTTTAAGGCGCCAGATCACCTCAGGGGGCCTCAGGCCGACTTAAGGGACTATCACAAGCTCAGCGCCCAGACCAGCTTAGGGTACCCCCAGAATCCAGATCCACTCTTGGGGCCCAGATCAGCTCTTGGGACCCAATATAATTTCAGGGGCCCCAAGTCAGGTCAGGGGCAAGATCAAGTCAGGTCAAGGGGCAAGATCAAGTCAGGGGCACCAAATTAGCTCAGGGATCCCTCGCCAGCTCTGGGCCCAATCAGTTCAAAAGCCTCAGAGCTGTTCAGGGGACAGCAGATCGGCCCATAGGGCACCAGACCAGCTTTGGGGACAAAAAATCAGATCAGTGGTCCCCGACCAGCTCGGGGCTCTGATCAGCTCGGGGGTACCACATCAAGTCAGGAGGAACTTAATCAGCTCAGGAGCCCCATGCCAACTCAGGGGCCTCATCAGCCTCTGTGGGTTCAGCTCAGCTCAGGACTTTACAGCTGCTCAGGAAATCACTTAATCAACCCAGGAGGCCCAGGTCAGCTTAAAGGGCACCATATTAGCTCAGGTGGCACCAGACTAACTCATAGGGCATCAGCTGGGCTCAGGAGGCACAATGATGACTCAGGAGGCACCAGATCAGCTAAGTGGGCATCAGTTCAGCTCAAGGAGCAATATTAATGATCAGGGGGCACCAGATCGATCAGCTCGAGGGCCCAGATAAATTATTAGTCCCCAGACCAGAGCGGGGGCATAATCAGCTCAGGGAGCACTATATCAGCTCAAAGGACAAGGGATAAGCTTAGTCTTTCCCGACCAGCTCGGGGCCCAGATCAGCTCGGGGGGTACCAGATCAAAACAGGAGGCACTTAATCAGTCCAGGAGCCCCATACCAGCTCAGGGGCCCTCATCAGCCTCAGTGGGCCCAGCTCAGCTCAGGGCCCCAGAGCTGCTAAGGAGATTGTTTAATCAACTCAGGAGGCCCTGATCAGCTTAAAGGGTACCAAAGAGGCTCAGGGTGCACCAAACTAGATCAGGGGGCACCAGACTAGGTCAGAGGGCATGGGATGGGCTCAGGAGGCACAATTATGGCTCAGGGGGCACCAGATTGACTCAGGGGCACCAGATTAGCTTAGAGGGCATGTGATCAGCTCAAGGAGCCAAAACCAGCTCAATGGGCACCAGATGAGCTCAAGGGGCACCAGATTAGCTCCGCCCGTACGATTATTGGCGACGATGAGGCATTAGCTGGAAACGGATTATGTGCTTTTACTCCTACCGGGTGCTTGAAAAGGCAACAGAATGCCCTAGCTGACAAGAAAAGCCTCTAAATTATCAAACAATAGTTTTAATCGCTAAATGCGGTCTAGTTGCACCTAGGTTCAAGGGCGGAGGGCACCAAATTTCGAGCGGCACGACACAAACGGGGTACACCGCCTAGCGATCATAAGGGCACTCCGGCACCGATGGGGGGAGCACGTGCCCCCTGTGCCCCCCTGGCTGCGCCCCTGCCCACATCTCAGACAGTACCGTGACATTGCATGATGTTCTCATTTCACACACAGTCAGTTGTCAGCGCTAAGAGCTCGTTCCTGGATGAGACGGGACACGGTGTAATCAAAGTGCGTAAGACTGGTTGCTGGTGTGGCGGTATGAAGTGCTTAGCATTTTTAGTGTGTTAAAACAATTAGTCTTAAACAGTGATACAAGTCGCTTTTTCTGTGGTTTTATGACTACCGCTATGGCTCATTTTTAGCCTCAAATCTGGCTTTTGTATTGTTTATTTGGCTATTTTAGTAGAAATAAAACTTTGCACCCCTTTTGTCCTTTTTCTAACTCGGTTTGATATTTTTCGCTGAAAAAAACCTGACAGCCCTGGACAGCATCTATAATATCTAGACATGGAATAACACAAAAATTGAGAAACATTTTTAAACACTAACGCGTCTAAGTTTTATTAAACTCCCTCAAAATGGGGTCTTGCTCCCCTGAAGACACTATAATGGCCAGCACAAGAAATGCCCCCCCCACTGACTTTTCCTTAAAAAATGCCCTGGAGGAGTGGCATAGTGTCTTTGAAAAAACACATTTTTGCTGCCGGAAAAATTTGTGAGATACCTTTTAAGTTCCATGTTCTCAAGGATCGGTCCCAGTTAAGAGTAAATCAAAGGTGAACAGGCCGGTGGTTTGGATGGGGATGGTGTGACAGGGCTGAAAATTGTGAAAACTAGTTCTTCATTTAAATAAATTAGTAGAAATCCTGGTTTAGGGGACTGTGCTCTGAGGTCAGGGGCACATGCCTTTTTATCATCCCTTCCCAGAATCCACCAGTATAATAAGCAATTTATATAACCTGGGGTGCCTAGGTATCACAAGCCGTTTTAGAGATTCCTCATTCCTCGTTAGCTCCGTTTTACAAGGGGAGTTTCCATTGCGTTTTTATTCCCCATCAATTCAAGACCAGCTCTGGGGCCCCCAAGTGTGGATCAGAGGCCTCCAGAGCAGCTTCCCCCATCCCCCCAGTTGTGCCTCCAGGGACTAGACTAGCTCAGTGACCCCGCCCCGAGATGATGGGAGTTGGCCTTGTGTTCTTATTATCTGTCTATTCAAGACCACCTCAGGGGCCCCTGATGTAGATCAGGGCCAAAGAGCAGCTCATGCTTCACCGAGGGACTGGACTAGCTCATCGGTCCCAGAGATGAGGTCATCAGACTAGCTCAATGGGCCACAGATAGGCTCATATGGCCTTAAACCAGTTCAAGAAGCCCCAGAACAGTTTAAAGCGGCAGATCACCTCAGGGGGCTCAAGCCAACTTAAGGGCCTCTCACAAGCTCAGCGCCCAGACCAGCTCAGGGTACCCTCAGAACCTAGACCCACTCTTGAACCCCAGATCAGCTCTTGGGGCCCCAGATCAGTTTAGGGGCCTCAAGTCAGGCCAGGAGGCAAGATCAAGTCAGGGCCACTAAATCAGCTCAGGAATTCCTCACCAGCTCGGGGCCCAAGCAGTTCAAAAGCCACAGAGCTATTCAGGGAACACCAGATCGGCCCATAGGGCACCAGATCAGCCTCGGGGACAAACAATCAGATCAGTGGTCCCCAACCAGCTGGGGGCCCAGATCAGCTCGGGAATACCAGATCAAGTCAGGAGGCACTTAATCAACTCAGGAGCCCCATACCATCTCAGAGGCCCTCACCAGCCCCTGTGGGCCCAGCTCAGCTCAGGGTCTGGGAGCTGCTCAGGAAATCACGTAATCAATCCAGGAGGCCCGGGTCAGCTTAAAGGGCACCATATTAGCCATGGGGCACCAGACTAGCTCAGAGGGAATAAGATGGGCTCAGGAGACACACTGATGACTCAGCAGACACCAGATCGACTCAGGGGGCATTAGTTAAGTTCAGGAGGCAGTATATCTGCTCAGGGTGCACCAGATCGATCAGCGCAGGGGGCAGGTTCAAGTCAGGGGCACTAAATCAGCTCAGGGATCCCTCACCATCTCGGGGCCCAATCAGTTCAAAAGCCCCAGAGCTGCTCAGGGGACACCAGATGCCCATAGGCCACCAGATCAGCTTCGGGGATAAACACGGGGATAAACAATCAGATCAGTGGTCCCCGACCAGCTCAGGAATACCAGATCAAGTCAGGAGGCACTTAATTAGCTCAAGAGCCCCATACCATCTCAGAGGCCCTCATCAGCCTCTGTGGGCCCAGCTCAGCTCAGGACTTTAGAGCTGCTCATGAAATCACGTAAGGAGGCCCAGATCAGCTTAAAGGGCACCAGACTACTCAGGGGGCACCATACTAGCTCAGAGGGCATCGGATGGGCTCACAGGGCATCAGTTGGGCTCAGGAGGCACCAGATCGACTCAGGGGCATTAGTGCAGCTCAGGTGGCACCAGATCGATCCGCTCGGGGGCCAGATCAGCTCCTAGCGCTCCAGACTATGTCAGGAGTCTAAATCAGCTCAGGGAGCAACATAACAGCTCAGGGGACACAAGGTGGGCTCAGGGCCCACCAAACCAGCTCAGGGGGGGGACCAGACCATCTAAGGAGACATCAATAATCAGTTGAGGGGGCACCTAATCAGCTGAAGAGGCACCATATTGACTTAGGATACAGAATCAACTAGGGGAGGCATGAGATAAGCTCGGGGGTCCCGAATCAGCTCAAGGGGCGCTAAATCAGCTACTAAGGCACCAAGCAAGCTCGGAGGTATTAGACTAACTCAGAGGGCATTATATAGGTTCAGGAGGCACAATTATTTGCTCAGTGGGGCACTCGATTGACTCAGGGGCACCAGATCGGCTTAGATGGCAAGTAATCAGCTCCGGGGCCAAGACCAGAGCTCAGGGGGCACCCGATGAGCTCAAGGGGCACCAGATTAGCTTCGCCCGTACGATTATTTGCGACGATGAGGCATTATCTGGAAACGGATTACGTGCCTTTGCTCTTCCCGGGTGGTTGGAAAGGCGACAGAATGCTCTAACTGACCAAAAAGGCACTTAATTGTCAAACAGTAGTTGAAATCGCTAAATACAGTCTAGTTCCATCTAGGTTCAACGATGTAGGGCACTAAATTTCGAGCGGCACGGCCCAAAGGGGGTACACCACCTGGAAATCAAAAGGGCACCCGGCATCGATGGGGGCACATGCCCCGTGTGCCCTCCTGGACAGTAGATAAACTCCGGGAGGCATTAAATAAGTTCAGGGGCCCGGATCGGAACAAAGCGTGTACCCCACCAATCCCACATATTTTACACATGATGCAAATCCAATAACCAGTGCGCGTACAAACTGGCGCACGCGTAGATGAAGCCGTTAAATATCAATTTACTGATACAAGCTATGACATACGGTGGGCGGATGTACAGAGCACTACCAACCCATGTTAAACCTGCGGGACCCACCATAACGCGCCACCCACTCGTTACGAATCGTACGCCGCTGATGTCTGTCCAACCAATGCATTGCCCAGCTGTTATTGTGCGGCATCACATTGGCTTGGCTAGGTGCTTCTGACTGCGATTTTTCCTCGAAAAAAACATACATGCGTACACAAACACATGAGTTGGGTCCGGTTTCACCTGTAAATGGACGAGGGCTTCGCACCTTCGGCTCTCGGCTCCGTCTGAATTAGCGTACAGCATTTATCGTTGCTGCACGGCCGGTCGGTTGCGGGGAGCGTCGCTCTCCCGCAAACTAACGTCTGCTGTGTACATTCCACCCATCACAGCCGGATCTTCGCTCAGTGTCTCTTACCTATTAGCCAAGGCAATGAGGCAGCCCCGTCATCCCGAGCACAGCACAATGAGAGCTCAGCCAAAACAGCTGCGGGTTCACGCGGATGAGATTTCTCTCTGCCTCGCCGGCTTCCCAGTACAAGAGCGGCAATTCACAAACACTTGCACAACACACGGACGTAAACCGGGGATCGTGCGTGCTCCGTCCTCTTGCCTTCCAGCATGTGCTTAAAAATTCTCGATTTCCGGCTTCATTTCCGGCTACAAACAATTCTCACAAAATATAATGCACGCAAAATGGTATATGTGGGTAATACATGCATGTTCCAGTACATATATGTCCTCCAGCGCTGAACACATTGTTTAAGTTTTCGCCAGTATTTAAAAGCCGCGGGCGAACAAGAAAACTGTCAACACCATCTGGGCCTTTTTAAAACAAGGCTGCGTGAATCACGTGAGGTGTTCATCCCCAGGGGAGAAGAACATTACCATTCCACATCCGCGTATGCATGAGCTCATCTTAAATGCAGGAGGCTGACAGCTGAATCAATTGTTTTGCCTAATCGATGTATCAACACAGGAACGTTCCTCTCGGCAAACGTTGTGTGCGGAAGGTTGACATTAAACAAATGCTCCAAGTTATTGCATGCTTGAAATTTAGGATAGGCATTTCAGTAAAGTTCGCCCTATGGGTGTGGATTTATATCACTTTGGGGATGCCCGGACAACCGCAATGAAACCTCGAACCAGAGCTGAAATTTCGACCAAATTTTCCATCGTTCATTTCAACGATTTTAAAGTTAGTTTTATGTAGTACAAAAGACCTGCTGGGGCGGCAACACACAGTCACTGTGGTGCCGGGGCGGCAGCACACAGTCACTGTGGTGCTGGGGCGGCAGCACACAGTCACTGTGGTACTGGGGCAGCAACACATAGACACTGTGGTGCTGGGGCGGCAACACACAGTCACTGTGGTGCTGGGGCGGCAACACACAGACACTGTCGTACTGGGGCGGCAACACACAGACACTGTGGTGCTGGGGCGGCAGCACACAGTCACTGTGGTACTGGGGCAGCAACACACAGACACTGTGGTGCTGGGGCGGCAACACACAGTCACTGTGGTGCTGGGGCGGCAACACACAGACACTGTCGTACTGGGGCGGCAACACACAGACACTGTGGTGCTGGGGCGGCAGCACACAGTCACTGTGGTACTGGGGCAGCAACACACAGACACTGTGGTGCTGGGGCGGCAACACACAGTCACTGTGGTGCTGGGGCGGCAACACACAGACACTGTCGTACTGGGGCGGCAACACACAGACACTGTGGTGCTGGGGCGGCAGCACACAGTCACTGTGGTGCTGAGGCGGCAACACACAGTCACTGTGGTACTGGGGCGGCAACACACAGACACTGTCGTACTGGGGCGGCAACACACAGACACTGTGGTGCTGGGGCGGCAACACAGACACTGCGGTGCTGGGGCGGCAACACGTGGACACTGCGGTGCTGGGGCGGCAGCACACAGACACTGTGGTGCTGGGGCGGCAACACAGACACTGTGGTGCTGGGGCGGCAACACGTGGACACTGCGGTGCTGGGGCGGCAGCACACAGACACTGTGGTGCTGGGGCGGCAACACACAGACACTGTGGTGCTGGGGCGGCAACACAGACACTGCGGTGCTGGGGCGGCAACACGTGGACACTGCGGTGCTGGGGCGGCAACACACAGTCACTGTGGTGCTGGGGCGGCAACACACAGACACTGTGGTGCTGGGGCGGCAACACACAGTCACTGTGGTGCTGAGGCGGCAACACACAGTCACTGTGGTACTGGGGCGGCAACACACAGACACTGTCGTACTGGGGCGGCAACACACAGACACTGTGGTGCTGGGGCGGCAACACAGACACTGCGGTGCTGGGGCGGCAACACGTGGACACTGCGGTGCTGGGGCGGCAGCACACAGTCACTGTGGTACTGGGGCGGCAACACACAGACACTGTCGTACTGGGGCGGCAACACACAGACACTGTGGTGCTGGGGCGGCAACACAGACACTGTCGTACTGGGGCGGCAACACACAGACACTGTGGTGCTGGGGCGGCAACACAGACACTGCGGTGCTGGGGCGGCAACACGTGGACACTGCGGTGCTGGGGCGGCAGCACACAGACACTGTGGTGCTGGGGCGGCAACACAGACACTGTGGTGCTGGGGCGGCAACACGTGGACACTGCGGTGCTGGGGCGGCAGCACACAGACACTGTGGTGCTGGGGCGGCAACACGCGGGCACTGCTGCCGCACTTTGAGGAAAGATGGACCGATGTATTTTAGTAAGCCCAAACTGAACCAAAGGCACGCACAATGAAAGACAATCGGGGAAGGCCAAAAGGCCAGTGACCCCGATCCGCTAAAAAGAAGAGGACGAGAGCCCTTCTGTGCCATTTTAGCCACCACGGCCTTGCAAAATTGTGTAGTATGTGGCATGGGGAGCAAATAAACAATTGAATGAAGAAGGGATTATATGTTAATGACACAAAACAAACACATTTTGAACGGCAGCGCCTTGAATCAATTCCCATTTACCCCGGAACAGGTAGGTACATACACTGGGAGTCTCCTGAGATGGGCATTCGCGTCATACCCCCGAAACCGCCTCCATTTTCAAACCTTGTTAAAACCATCGTTTTCTCAATTTTCCGTTTTCCCTCTCCCCAAGTAAACTTGGCAGATTCTAGCAGTGACGGATCTAAGCTGGTGGCTTGGGGCGAAGGAGAGGGCAGCAAGATTGAAAGTCACAAGCAAAATATAGCATTCCTTAGATAATTAGTAAAAGCCGCGGGTTCCAGCTGAAACGGCTTCCCCTGAAACCCCAAATTTCCAAAAACATTTACTCTACCAGAATAAGTTGATTTAGAAGGGAGAATGGCCTGGGCGAGGCAGACCCTTTCTTAGCGATTCAGCTGTCACCTTTATTAATACAAGACGAGCTCACCCAGCCCTGAACATGGTGCGAGTTGGCGACGTCATGTGACCTCAGCAGTTGGTGCGTCATTAAGCCCCAAAGCTTCCTTCCTGGACTGTGCTGTCCCACAAAGGGCCGGGTTAGCGAGGTTTAACGTCAGCCGCCGGAGTCAGCCGCGTGAATCCCACGGTGCACAGCCGGCAGTGAGCCACGGCAGCTGACAGACACCACTCCGTACCAGCTGACTGTCGTACATCCGCGTCAGCTGACGCCAGACGACCTTGGCCCCGATATGGCGCCATTCCGACAATTTCACCGTGTGAAAACAGATGATTGAGGAAATACCCGATGGAAAGAGGTAGCACCCACACTCGGTCAGGTCACGGCGGGTTTCATCCCTCCTCATGATTGTCATTAGTGGGGAGAACACAATGTACTGATGCCCTCGTTCCCTCTGCAATCAATTTTAGCAAGAGGTAACATAGAGTACCTTTTATAAAAAAAAACTTCGCGGAGACTCTACGACATAATCTGGTCATTCCCCGCGCACAGGCTTACATCTCGGGTCTTCTCTGCGGACAGTCAAACGGGCACGGTGCCCTGGTGCCCCCCCTTCAATGCATTTTAACACTACGCCTACGAGACTGGAAAATTGGTGGAAAAGTCCAAGTGCCCTCCCTGAAATCCAGACCCTCCATCGCTACTGGTCTCAGCATGACCAATTTATATGATAGATACACTCAGTTGCGAACAAATTCTCAGCTAAACAAGAACAACGGGACAAACAGCAAATTAACTTCTGATACCAGCGCGCCTGCTACAAAAAATAACCCAAACTTAAGTGGGCGGCAGCACAGTCCAACGCTGGCGGTCATATGCCCGCACCCACACAATAGCTACCGCAGTCTGCGACGTGACCCATAACATCACGGTCGCGACCACAGAGGTCACGCTGTCCACCGTTCAGGGAGCGCGGCATTGGTGGGCGATCGAGTGCCGCCAAAGTGCCCACATCCTGGAGCCGCGAGGGTCGCCGCCTCCACGACGCAACGCGCCGCTGTGTCCAGCACGGCATTTCCGACTACGGGCAGCAAAAAGAGAGGGGTGTGTGTCGCTGCAGGCGGCCAGCGGTGAACCGGAGCTGGGCAGGGGGCAGGAGGCACGGCTTAGCTCATCAGCAGGAGGCACGGCTCGACTCCTCATCGGCGGGAGGCACAGCTCAGCTCCTCATCAGCGGGAGGCACAGCTCGACTCCTCATCGGCGGAAGGCACGGCTCGACTCCTCATCGGCAGGAAGAGGACACCCGTCCGCCTGGGACAGCCTGAGACTGGAACTGAGTTCCAAACTCCGAACCCCTTGGCTCGTGCCACTTCAAATACAGCAGGGGTACTTACCCAGCAGCGCTTTTTAAAACGTTGGTTGGTTGGGAGAATGCCCGTTCCCCTAGATTGGTCACCAGCAATTAGTTGAACTTTGACAAATTTGTTCAGGAACAATTCGGTGGAGAATAAGTGAAAGCGTTGCAGTGTATCACCGCTAAATCTTTTGGAGTATTTTTACAGACCTTCATCTGATCGTACGAGAAGTTCCGCAGCAAAAGATCCAAGACTCACCATTCAGGCTCCGTGATAATCTATTCTATAGAGATATTTAAACAATGCCAAAAAAGGTACGCAATAGCTATCGTGATCTCACCAAAATTGCATGATCAGAGATTTAAAAATTTGAAATGTGACCGTCCAATACCCATCAGTACAAAGTGCAAAAAGTAACATAGGAGCTCTGGAAGGCAACTGCCGTTGAATAATGGGGATTTTACACACTCCACACGTCATATTTTCAGCATCAATGGGTTATCCCCACCGCCTTCCATTTAACGTATGCGCCTGAAGAAAACACCAACTATAACCCACAAACCGCATTATGCAACATTAATTCACAAAAGCATGCCAATAGCTACCATTTAACGAGGCAAACAGTGGAGAGGTCGTCTATCAAATCGATATATTACTTAAACCAAGAAGACGAAACAATTATTTAAGCCCAACCTTTGCGTTAATACCATAGTCCAGAGGGAACGGAACTCTTTGTCTTCCCCAAAGTTCGTTCTCCAATAAAGTAGAAGTAGCGATCCAGGCAGTGTTCCGGCCACAGACGGTTACGAAGCCAGATGCAGTGGCATCTGGGCACGCGTACCCCGAGTCAGCGCACCATGAATCCTGGCATGGGGACACCATCAGCATAACTGGTCTGCCTCCCCGGGCCAAATCCCCCCACAGAAAACGCAAGGGGATTCCCCGTGCACCTCCAGCACGCCCGCTGCGCCGCCGCGGCCGTCTCCCTCTTTGTAGCCAGCTTATCCTTTCAACCATCGGCTGCATGCAACGCTCCAGACACATCAGGAACAAAAACTGGTGATAAGGAGTGGCAGTGGCTCAGCGTGTTGATTGTATAAAACAATGAGGCCGGCAATACAACCGGCAACTCAAAAATCTGAAATTAAAGCCATTCGTGTTTGTCTTTACTTCTTACATGATAGTAACATGACCCGCAAGTATTTGTATACCAATTTTTATCAAATTTTTTTTACCGATTGTATCCGCTATCAATTCTTCAAACCACTGCGACTCCCGGTACCTCAGCCGGCTGAGACCGCTACCGCCATTAGCGATACTCTTTCAAAATCGCAAAACCGCTACCTGCTTCTTCAGCACTCCGCTATCGGTACTTTTATTATGAGGCGCTACTAAAGCGTTGCCCAAAAAATTGTTTTCGTTGTTCTTTTTTCATAAGCACTTCCAAGAAAACTACCCCTTACTTGCATATTACCAACCCCAGAATTGACAGTTTTACACTAAGATGTCAACACAAAATCGCACAAAAACATTCACTTAATCTCATGTTATTTCTTTGCTGATGGAGAAAAAACGATTATGTCGATCTCCACCTCCTAGCTTACGAGGACCTATAGAAAATGCATAGCTGGAGACTGATCCGAGGCGATGGCAGGAAAGGCTCGAGCCCCCCTCCCCCGAATGAACCTGGATACGCCACTGGTGGTCCCCTAAACAGGCTGTCGGTAGCGGCAGCGGTTTTAAATTCTTTAAGTCCACTACCCGCTACACCGCTAATTTTTGTTTATAGAAACCGCTGCTGCCACTCCGCTACACCGTTGGCCCGGAAGTAGCGGACTAGCGGACTAAAGATGGCGGACTAGCGGACTAAAGGTAGCGGACCGCCCGGCTCTGAATATATATATATATATATATATATATATATATATATATATATATGGCGCAAGTTGTATCATGGGTGGATAGCCAAGAAGACCAATCCGGCCATGGACCCCTGTCAAAGCGAAATAGAGAGGATCTAAAACCTCTTTTGACCCCCTCCCCAGCAAAATAGTGTCGCATAACTCATCGATTGCCGTACACGCGCCCGTTCAAAAAAATAGGCGCTTTAGCAATTCTGTTGCGTTCGCAAGGTACCTCTTTGAAGTGGAAAACTCATTCACTGCACCAGTTAAGCCCTGCTGGCCGCGGCCACCGCCGCTCAACATTCCCTTTCGCCGAGATGGGCCTGTGCCCCCCCCCCCCACCAAACCAACCAACCAACCGGCTGGATCAGCTCCTGAATTGTATAATTGGGCGACACCATTGCAACCATCTTTTGATGGGGTCAGAGCAACGCCAACGTGTCAGTCTATTGTCTGCGAAGAACGTAACAGTAGCGCCACGGAGACACGAGTCCAAATGTCCAACAAAATCAAACTGCTTTTTTAAGCGACTATGCCAGCGAACGGCAGCGGCAAGGTCGGTCTCCTAATGCATCGCCGGATTCCTGCGCGCGTCAGCACGCTCGGATGTCACGGCCTTCGCTGTCCGTTGGAAAGTCGGTGCGGTAACATGTCGGAATCCGTGCCATTTTCCTGGCATACTATACCACGCGTTAGCTTGGAACGGCGCCAGGCTTGCCTACACCGATACTTAGACAGCCAATGACCCTTTGACAGTAAATAACGTTGGAAACGTCTGGCCCTCAATTTCACCAACTGTTTGGTCTCGACGTTATGAACACTTGAATCTAAGAACCGTTTCGAATACTGTCGCCTGATGGCCTGCAGGCTTTGGCTGGGCGGCCCACGCTGAAACGGGGAAAAGGGCCGACTATAAATTACGGAACGTGAGGGGGTGGCGGCGGGATTCCACCGCAGCGTATCAAAAGTTATACATGGGCGTCCAAAAGCGTTATATGTTGACGACAGACGGGTCACAATTTTTCAAGTACGTGTGACGTAATTTGTGCATGCCCCAAAAGCAGCGCTAACAACTGCTTTAATAATTACAAAGTCATTTACCCATTCATGTCTCGCAGGAGCAATTGGCTCATATAATTGCAAAACCTATTATAGTGCGATGCAATTGTTATGAAATTGTTTGACGTGAGTTCATTACAAACAAAAACATCAAATGATACTTCTCATAGTTTTTTCAGGTCATGAGTTCGAATGCAATTCATATCGTAAATGAAAATTGAGACTGTAACCGTTTTCCCCTTTGAGCATTCACATCGCTACCGTAGCTGAGCATTCACATCGCTACCGTAGCCCAGCTAACCACTTGCGCTACCTAACCTGATCATTCTGAACAGTTCAGTCAACATGGACCAATTTTTTGTCAATATAGCAGCGTAGGTACGAGAGGCCAATATGCATCCATAGTATCTGCATGGTATATAATTGATCAGATTGAGACAGTAAAAGGCGACCGGTGCTTTTCCAACCGCGACATTACCAGTTCACGGGTCACCAGAAACAGTTATTAGTGGCTCCGAGAGGGTTTCACGGCCCGCACTTCACCGCAATTGCTGGACCGGACATTCCACTCCACTCCATGGCCTCCATGTGGATAGCATGCCACCGTGGCTGACAGACAAGATCTACTGGAACCTCCGCCGCACCTCTCTGGATTAGATGAGACAGAGGCATCGGACAAAGCGGGCTGTTGAGTTGACCGAGAACATTGCACTGATATAAAGATAATCACATTATAGATGAATTTGGTACAGAACAAGATTTATCACCGACTCACTGGTACCCAGGAAGAAATGGAGCTCAGGGGCCTTTTACCGGGAATGTTGCCGGAAGTCGGCGTCGGCATCAATACCGAGTCGACTCCCGCTCCGGGCAGCCCACTGCTTAGCACACCTAACGCCCTTGTCTCCAGCTCCACATCGTCTGGAGACAGGCGTGGCAATAATTAGAAAAAGAGAAGGCTGGAATCATCTTCCAGGTATGTATATCACCCGGAGTCCGCCCCGGGGTCCACATCCGCCTCCACAGCCCCGGGGTCCACAACCACAGCCGCCTCCACAGCAACGGATCCACAACCGCCTCCACAGCAACGGGTCCACAACCGCCTCCACAGCAACGGGTCCACAACCGCCTCCACAGCAACGGGTCCACAACCGCCTCCACAGCCCCGGGGTCCACAACCGCCTCCACAGCAACGGGTCCACAACCGCCTCCACAGCAACGGATCCACAATCGCCTCAACAGCAACGGGTCCACATCTTCCTCCACAGCAACGGGTCCACATCTGCCTCCACAGCCCCAGGGTCCACAACCGCCTCCACAGCAACGGGTCCACAACCGCCTCCACAGCCCCGGGGTCCACAACCGCCTCCACAGCAACGGGTCCACAACCGCCTCCACAGCAACGGATCCACAATCGCCTCAACAGCAACGGGTCCACATCTTCCTCCACAGCAACGGGTCCACATCTGCCTCCACAGCCCCAGGGTCCACAACCGCCTCCACAGCAACGGGTCCACAACCGCCTCCACAGCAACGGGTCCACATCTGCCTCCACAGCAACGGGTCCACAACCGCCTCCACAGCAACGGGTCCACAACCGTAGTCAGTAAATATAGATGACGGTAGGCGCTCTGAAATTACCATTGCTAAGGTTCCATAAGCAGTATTTGATCTAAGTATCTCTTTGGTTTACGTTTGTTGACAGAGATCTATTGACGCAACACTTCGGTGTCTGTCACTCAGCCTTGGACGCTCCAGTGATGCAGCCCACAATGTCATCAGCTTCCGTGTCTGCCTGCATGCCATAAGAGTAATGCTTGAAGGTGTGGCCTCACAGGGTACGGTACAAATCAACAAACCAGAGGCGACAAGCCAAATGGTAAATATTTACAACTGAGCCAGACTAGTGCACTGGAAAGAGACGGTAGATCTCAGTGAGACTTGGTGCACTAACTAACGCTGAAAATAAACTCTGGGACGCGCTTGCGAAGCCCGACAATCTCATTAGGAAAATAAGGATCCGTTTCTTTCGTCTTTCCCGATACTATGACTGTAATTGCGTGCGGTGGAGGAAAGGTCAATAATAGTTGTTCAGGTTTAACAATGCCCCTAGCAGGGGCGTAGCCAGGATTTCGCTCAGGGTGGGGGGACGGCGCCCCGAAAAGGGCCCAGCGACAGCGCCAAAGGGGTCCTGATGGGTAAAAAGGGCCCTGCTTGTTACAGAATAGAGTGCTGAAGGGGGCTGAAGAGGGCCCTGTCTGGTATGTAATTTCAAATTTGGCCACAGAGCATAGTGCGGGCAAGCCGCGCTTCGCGCGGCCCGTGTCCTCAGGGGCCCTTCGGGCCCCTCAGGGGAGGGGGGCGGCTGTCCTTGCCGCCCCCCTTGACTACGCCCCTGGCCCCTAGTGCCAAGACTATACGGTGTCGCTCCATCCTATTGGGGAGTTTTTGGAAATCCGGTTGCACTTAATCGAAGAGACCGTAAATCTGACGCGAGGTCTGAATCCGAAAGTCTGACGCGAGGTCTGAGCCCGGATGTCTGACGTGAGGTCTGAAACCGGATGTCTGACTTGAGGTCTGAACTCAAAGGTCTGAGTTAGGTGGTCTGACGGGGGTCTGAGCTCAGACGTCTGACGTGCAGTAAGTCACAAGCAACTGACACGTCACACCCTTTGCCCGTGTCACACCAATCACCCGTGTCACACCAATCACCCATGGCGCGACCAATCACCCATGGCGCGATCAATGAGTTTCCGGCTCATCAATCCTGTCCATGGCAACACTGGTGAACGTCCGACCAATTACACCATCAGTAAACAAATATTCCAACATAATCAGTCACGGTGCTTGTCTCAATAAAAGATAGCATCTAGGCCAGGGCCACACGTCCACCCACTTCCCGTCCCAACAGCACGTGAAGGCCGGGCGGATGAGGCGGCGCGCCGGGACACCCAGGGATCGTCCGCGCGGGCTGGAATCCCAGCCGCGTTCGCCGAACGGTCACCGCCGCGCACGCCGTCCCGCCGAGCGAGACCCGCAGCTCAGTGAGCGACACGCACCTTGCGCTGTGTGAGGGCTTGAGGCGGATGTAGGCGATTTCCGTTTGACAGGTGGACGTGGACAATGATGCTGGGATAGACACAAAAAGTGGCAGTCTGATTTTCTTAGCGCATTGAAGAGGCGAATGATTAATTGTTCGGGTTTAACGACGCGCTAACTGCACAGGTTTATCCTGAGAAGGGGGAAAGGGGCGATCGCCCCCTTGGGCTGAGCTTAAGTACAGCAACGGGCCCTCGTGTTGGTCTCGGGGGCTCCCAGAGCTGGTCTCGAGGGGGGGCAGGCATTGGTCTTAGGAGCACCCAGAAATGGTCTCGGGGGTCTTAAAAGGAAGCCCTAAACACTGAAAAGACTTATTCATCCACGCCACTCCCACCCCCCCTCGCCATAATCCCGTCGGTAATCTGCGCCTGCAAACCTAGGCAGTGTGGAATCCACAAAATTAAAGTACCTTGACCGATCTGCAACGACAATCTGCAGACCATTCCGACATGGCTGGCAACGGTCTAGTGAATTGTGTTTGCAAGACATGTGGAATTCCGGATTCCCTCTTTTTCGCGAATAATCCCACAAAATGATCCTATCAAGCATTAAAGTAAAGTGACTCTGACCGTGTCCATCCTCTTAACAATTCATACTAATGGAGAGGGGCTTCTCTCTTCTATCTTCCGTCGCATCAACATTAACACTTGAGGCGGACTTTGCACATTTTGAAAATACATCAGCTGCTCCTCTTGAAAAGTAATGCATACCTCCTACCTGATATCCTTAGTGGTACGTCAGCTACAGACAACTTTCAAGAACACTCCAAAGCCCGAGATGATTCAAATGCTTTCTAAATCCACAAACCCAGGTCAAACCTATCCCTTTCCTCAATTCTAATTCTCAATTACTTCCTCCAAAAAGATACACGGTCAAAATCTTAAAGAAGCGATTTTATAGCTAAAAATTTGCTCACCCCTAACATGAATTCAGGGCCCGGACGGAGTGACAAGTTTCCCTCCCCAATCACATATACTTGTTCATAGCGGATCCGGAGGGACAACTGGGCGCATTTTCCCCATCCCCGATCAACCTTTCGCCCCCTGAAATAGCCAAGGTGCCCCCCCTGAAGGTTTGATGGATCCCCCTGAAATGTCGCTCCCCCAGGACGGGAGTTTTGGCGCCTGCTCGGTTTTTGGCGGTGCGCTGGCATCTGGCGGCCTGGCAGCGAGTTCTTCAGCACCGGCCCCCGTGGCGCCGGTTCATCACTTTCCGCCCATGGCGTGTTTAGAAACAACATCATTGTGAATCTGGTACTGGGAGTAAGTACTAGACTTATTAGGCACGACATGGGAACTTCATTTATACCAGGGTTTTAATAATCTCGTTGAGCTCTGAGCACCTTGTTTTTCCGTCCCCCAGTGACCTGTTTAATCACACTATTCTTCTCCCAGGATAATATACATTGTGTGACACATGTGCATACATGTGCACTGTGTAGATAATTATGAATCTTATAATAGGAAATATGTTTTGCGAAAGATGAGAATAGCTGACGGCTAGGAAACAAAAGGACAGGAACAAACCTATACTAGCAAAACGACAGCAAAAAGGCTGTCTGGCACACCGCAACTGAAGCGCCACGGGGTGGTTATTACAAGCGCATTGAAAATGAGCATCATGCATAACCGTAAAACCTTTCTCTTCAAAATGCCGTAAGCCTAGCGAATCAGTAGTCGACGACCTGGTAGGGATATACACAAGTAGAGACATCCATAATAATTTGATCCCGATCGCGAATGACCGATCTTTTAGTTTTCAAGTAATTTGAATTGCCTATCATGTTCCTTCAAATTATGGGGGAAAATCACTTGCTTTCGAAGATGAAGGGAAATAATATCATCCCCACTAAAGAAGAATTTAACTCTATTTTGATACCACTTGCAGCAAAACTGCAAACGTGCAGTGCTGAATTATCTCAACATTTTTCGTCTCCCGAAACCTCACGGAGTTTATTTATTTATTTATTTCACATTCAAGGGCAATTCCATCAAACGATGGCTATTCTTCACCCCGGGACGAGTTAAATGAAAACAAAACGATGGAAACAAACCAGACACAACTAGACGCTCAACCTTGCATGCACACACTTGTCCAGACTGTTGGTTAAGCATCATTCAGCTGCTGCTCCCGTAGATACACTTTTAATCGTGTTTTAAACACAGTGATGTTTGTGGCATCGCGGACATTGGTAGGAAGGTCATTGTAAGATCTCACGGCGGAAGAGGCGCGGTGGAGGTTTATCGTGGGTTTACCATTGGTTTGTCCCCACGCACTGTTCGCACACCAGCGCAGCCTAGTTAACAGGGTACATTCAATGGGTGTTTAGAAAACAATATGTTCCGACACCATGCTTTCTGAAGACTGAAAGAGAACCGTATAACTGTAATGTGCAGCAGATATCTTCGCATTGGCCAGTTTTTCGGACGAACAATGCGCTTAACGCGAGGAGAGGCCATTTGACCGTAAACATTTATACTTAGAAGATGAATCAGATTGGTTCGCTCCGTCTGGATCATCTGATGAATCCCTATTCCCATCGTCGAGACTCCATCCCAGAAATAATAGTGGCCGAGAACATTTCGATAAGAGATCGGTTGGACGTATCACAAGCAATACATTTCCAACCCAGAAGCACAACGAAATATTGATTGGTTAGTCCTATCTTAATATCACTGGTACCTAAACAAATAAACCACTCACACGAGCGCTATTTCCACAAACAAGAGAGAGAGCGAGAGAGAGAGAGAGCGAGAGAGAGAGCGAGAGAGCGAGAGAGAGAGAGAGAGCGAGAGAGAGAGACGTGTTACAATGAGTGAAACGTGGAAAAATTTGAAGACAAAAGCCGCACTTTTATTTTCCTTTGTGTACAGGGTGATTGTGGCCACTATATCACAAACCCTTCATCGATGGCTGGTGCCGCGACAGCGGAGCCACCCAAACAGCCATGAATCCAGCGCCGGCCACCCCCGCGGTCGCTACGGCTCTCGGATCGCTGGAAATAAGCTCGTAAGTTGCGGACGCCGCGGGACAGCTCCCTCCTCTGTGCTTCCGCATCGACCCAGCAGAGTGGTGCGTCCGCTCCTCTCCCTCCCGTGGTGGCACGGAACAAGGCAGGGACCAGACGATCGAACGGCTTGAATAAGACTGAAACCGAGGGTGCTAGCCCACCCTGTGGAACCAATCTGGCGCAGAAACTTCTGTGCAGAAACTACTAATGGCTTGGAAGTGTTCCACAAGACCGGGGAGCCCGGCCGGTAACAGGTCGAAGTTGACAACTGTTTTCGAAGCTGTTAAGAGCAAGGTAATCTTAGGGTAGCGAAACTCCGTACACCTAATTAAAGGATCACCTACTTATACTACTTCAAAAAGAACACCCTTTCCATTATTTGTTGTTAATTACAAATAGATGGCGGATACGAACATACAACACACTGACTACGACGTAAGTCACAGCTGAGTAAAAAAAGGTCTGGGGTAAAGGAACGCCTATGGCAGTGATCATAGGGGACGGTACAACGGGGCATAGGGACATCGCCCCCCTCTTAAATAGTTAATTTTAATACTGGGCCTATGAAGTTGACTGGAAAGAAATGGGTTGAAGGTTCCATGGTGCCCCCCTTAAATCCGGACCCCCCGCCGCTACTGGCAGTGATCGACCCGGCGTACATTTGCACTAAAAGGAAAGCGGAGGATGGACAGCTGTTCTCTTTGAAGGTTGGAACAAAAATATACCATGTTCTCAATATTCTCTCCCATCTCAGACCAACCCGAATGAATGGCCACTGCGGCCTAATTGACATGACAGCAGCCATTGGCGGATCCAGGACTTCATTTCTGGGGAAGGGGGGGGGCAGGGGGCTTGAGCCTTCCCCGCCATTGCCTCGGATCACCCACCCCCTATGTATCAAGTAAAGACACTCGGACATTGGGGGGGCTTGAGCCTCTTTGCCCCCTTGTATCCACCACTGACAGCAGCCCTATTCAGGACTGGGAGGATTGTCGTCGGAAAGCACCTCGAGTGCGACGTTCCGAAAGCTGGACGCTTCCCCGTGAAGCTGGTACCGGCGCACTTTACTGGACAGTGGTGCCAGAAACACAAGTGTACCAGTTAGCAGGACGCAGTCTGGCAACTGTCCGGAGCCCACGAGGACGAATCAGCACGGACGACCCCGGGCCAAGTCAGCATTCGCCAAATGCAGTCGTCTCGTGGATTTTTCTTTCTTTGCACTAAACACATCTTAGGCTACGTCACATGCTCGCTTCAACCCGCGCCCCACCGGGGGTCCGGCGCCACCTTCTCCCCACCGGGGGGCATCGATGGGCCCCCTCTAACTCCAAAAATATGAGGGTTAGCGCAACTCTGTAAAGTGCATTAGAAAGTTCGCCTGAATTTAGTAAGAAATTATATGGGATGTTTTAAGAGCGATACGCGAAACAAAAAATTGGCTAGATCAAAAGGTCACCAAAAGTTGTTTCAGAAGTCCTATTCTCATTTTTGCGTATTTTGCCTGAAAATGCCTTAAAATTGCTCCCAAAGTCAACATTTATAGACGACTTCACCGGTACACCTCATAGCAATGTATATGACGTACACACGGCTAAGGCTATCAATTTCTCTAAGAATTAGGTCATATCTATCCTAAACAGTGATGTAAAACTTTGGACTACTACAGAACAAAATTCCTTTAGAAAAACAACATTCCAAAACTCTTTTGAAACAGAAATATAGGGCTTAAAAGAAATCACAATTAACCAATCAGAAGCCTAGGAATTCTCCACCGGGGTCACGTGACCTATCTGACGCAAAAGTTTCGTCATCCTGGGGCTGAAGCAGAAAATGACTCAAGACCCAAGGTACGAAACGGCTGAAGACTTGAGTAATTCTGTTTTTCCGTTTCTAGGGCACACTAATTCATTTTGTAGTTTTTAAAAGTTTTTTAAAATTAATTCAAATACAAATACAGGAGAACAGGCATTTGCATTACAAAAAAACATTGCTTTTCAACTTTAAATAGTTTTCGAAAAGTAAGTGAAGGGTGCAGGTTTCAGCATTTTATCGGAACTGTTAACCTATTTCGATTATAAGTGAGTGGCCTCCCAAAATTTTGCCGAAGATACAAAAATAATTGATAGTTTCGTAATCAGGATTTTTCAAATAGCAAGAAACCACAATAATAATTTTTTCGCGTATCTCCCTTTAAGCACTCAGGTCAATGATTTGATCTCCAGAGGTCAAGTTAGGTCAAGATCGGCTATTTTCACTCAAATATGCAATGCTTAAGCAAACTGGGCATAACTCTTATGCCATTAGAGCTATTGAGATTTGGTAAAGTACATTTGATAGGAAAATGTCATAATTTTGTCCCTTATGTGAAACGTAATGACCTCCAGCCAGTTTTTTCTACCTCCAGAGGTCACCTCGTGACCTAATGTGACCTGAGGTCACGAAAGGTCAGAAAGTGACCTTGCCATATATCAAATGAAAGCCAGTGACAAGACATACACGATGGTGTTTGATTAAACGCTTTAGCTTAATTAGGTCAAAAGTTATTGTCAAAATACTTTTTTGACCCCTGATGACCTTGGATGACCTTAAAGAGGTCACATGGAAAATATGTTACCTGAGATCCGTGAAAGAGTGTCCAAGAACGCTTTTCTGAGCAAGCCGAGTATTTGCAATCGTTTTTGTGACTTTTAGATCAAAGGACAGCTTTCCCCATGCTTTTTCAATGGGAGAGGTCACGTCGTGACCTGACCGCAGGTCACGAAATAAAAAATCCCGTATATATATGTTGAATACCCTGGAGGAGTCATGAAGTGTAGCAAGTTTCACATTGATCGACTTAAAAATGTAGCTCTTATAGAGCTCAAAAGTTGAAGTGAGGTGACCTTGGTTGACCTCGCCTGGTGACCTGACCTTAGGTGACCCGGGGTAAAACATTTCAAGGATGACGGGAAAATGATGGGGTGAGAGGTAGAGCTCTCAACCGCAGTGCTGCGCCTCGTCGTTTTTCTGCTATCTCGGAAAAAGCCTTAGGGGCCATCCATGGCCCCCGGTGGGGCGAGGGTTAATAGGTGGCGAATCCGGCACCCCTGGCCAGTGTCCCGGTGCCGACCTTCCTCTGCACGTGCCCTGTCATAAAAGCCGGCCACCGTTTTTACCACTCTTACAACAAACATCCAATGCAACACTGACAACGACCCACATAAGGTTGCGTCTTGTTATGTTTGGCTTAATTGTGTCTGGCGCTTCTGAAGCGATACGCACAAATGGAAAATAACAATGGTCAAGCTATATAGGAAAACTGCGATCCAACACAAAATAAGTACCTTGGTACTGCCAGCAGGGGCGTAGCCAAGGGGGGGGCAGGGACAGCCGCCCCCCCTGAGGGCCGGAAGGGCCCCCGAGGACACGGGCTGCGCGAAGTGCGGCTCACCCGCACTATGCTCTGTCGCCAAATTTCAAATTTCATGCCAGACAGGGCCATCTTAAGCCCTCTTCAGCACTCTATTCTCTAATAAGCAGGGCCATTTTTACCCATCAGGGCCCTTTTGGCGCTGTCGCACGGGCACTTTTCGGGGCCTCGCCCTCCCCCTGAGCGAAATCCTGGCTACGCCCCTGACTGCCAGCAGCAGATAAACTGTAAACATTGAGCGTGCGTGTCGTTTTTATAGCTTTTTTGCGTGCCGTTTTTATAGCTCTATTATAATCGAATACTGCTCCCACGCCGACCCATCTAGGTGCGGTCGCTCTCAATTTAGGGCTCACTTTCGGGTGTTTTTTTCAGAGCTCGCTGTCGTCAGAACACGAAGATCATGGTAGGAACTGAATCTAGACTGTGACCAGTACCGTTCACCACTGGGGTAGTGCATAGTTTATTTAAGTGTGCTTTCTCTTACCTACAATACGATTTATTTGCCCCCGTTTCTCTATTGTAGAAGTGTATTTCATGGTGTCTTTATTCTATTATATTTTATCTTTGGTTGTTTTTTATCTCGGCTTGAGCTGTCACTGGGGTCATGTCCTGTTGATGTCATGTCATGTCATCAACTTATAATAAACAAATAAACACATGTACCCGACTCATTGATCCTTATGATCGTCAACCATAAGGGCCCTTATCAAACTGAGCTAAATTTTACAGGAGGGGAATTGCTGGCGTAGTGGATAGCCTGTCTGTCTGCTAAGCCACCGGTCTCGGGTTCAAGTCCCGGTGGAGCCTCTGAATAAGTCGTTTTGATCCCACAAATCCCTCCCAACAGGGTGAGAGTTGGCGATGCCGTACAACCTTGGCAGTTAGTGCGTCGTTAAACCCCAACAAGCATTATCAATCAATTAGTATTAGTTTACAGCAGCTAGTGCAGTAGGGCTTGAGTAAGGCTTGGGCTAAAGCTGACTCAGTAAGGCTTGAAATATTCTGACCACATACCTGTTCCGACACATTAGATACATTTCGCTGGAAAGAGCATTTCCTCGTGTTAGTATTCGTATTAACCTCCCCAAGTAATTTAAAATGGAATTGAATCGTCCTCTCTTACAACGAAAGCGTTTAAGTAGATACTTGCCTCAGTATCCAGAACACTCCATGCCTAATTAATAGGCTCCGTCGGGCACCTGTAGCAGAGGAGCGGTTCCACCCAGCAGCAGACGGCGCTTGCAGGGCCAGCCCCTCCCCCGCAGCCCCCTTTAATCCGATACACGTGCGTGATGTGGGGCCGGAAGCCGAGGCCGCTGTCTGGAGGTCGACTGTTGTGACCCGCGCCCGCCTGCGCGTGAAGAGGGGCAGGGGCAGACAGCGGCGGTGGTCCCTGTTGCCAGGCTGCAGTGAGACGGCCTCAACAGGTGGTGTCACAACTGCCCTGGACAGCAGCAGGCCCCGGCAGCGACACATCACGGACATGTACGGATTAGCACGGTCCTCACTTTGCCACAGCACCCACTAAAATAATAACCGTCCACCTCTCAAAAACTTCGATCATCACTGGGGAAAGAGCCGAGTCTTCTGGGAGAATGTCAATACCTGACACCACTCATGACCCTGCACCCAACCGACGCAACTGTTGCTTCAACCACCGGAATTTCCTCAAGGACACGCAAACAAATCCGGCGTGGGTAGCTGAGTTAGCTGACGGCACTAGCAAATGCTCCATGCGGAAAACACTACTTAACCCTCGCCAGACCTTAGAAGCTCTTTCTCCGGATATTTTGAAGTCTTTTGATCCCCATCATAGCCAACTCATGATGGAGATCATGATTTGGCCACGCCATGACCTCAGCGGTCGGTGCCTTGTAAGCCTCAAGGCAGACAGATACCCTTTCTGCGTTCAAAAATATGCGCGCGCACACACCCACACCACCCAATAACCACACCTACTCCCACACCCACACGCCCACACACACACGTACGCATATATATATATATATATATATATATATATATATATATATATATATATATATATATATAGAAAGAGACTTGAGACTTTTTTCAATTAATTTACTTTATATATATACCTTATTAGAGTAAATTAATAAAATTAATTAATCATTAATAAATAGAGTAAAAAGTAAAAAAAGAAGTCCCACGTCTCTTCCATATATCATATATGTAAGGAACATATCAACAATATATATATATATATATATATATATATATATATATATATATATATATATATATTGTATATATATATATATATATATAGCACTGTATGACCTCCCGGCTCAAATATCTAATACTTGTTGAGGTTTAACGACACGCCAACTACCAGTTATACGGCGCTGCCAACTCTCGCCCTGTTGAGAGGGAGTTGGGGGACCAGATCAACTTATTCAGAGGCTTTGCCGGGACATGAACACAAGACCTGTGGCTCAGAAGGCAGGCCCTACACTGAGCACCGCAACCCCAGTTGTCCGGATGGGTTCCACCCCCGCCTTCGGCTGATGGGCCTAATGGAAACTGCTATCCTCATCCTTGCTAAGCCTTCCTTACTTCAAATCCCACCAATTCCCTTTCCTTTTCCCTCCCTTAATTCCTTGCCTGTCCATGCCTTGCCAATAGTATCCTTTCTGTGCACTCCTAAATGCCCTTCCTTTCCACTGTCTGCAATACCTGGCCCGGCGTGTCTCCGCGGGTGGCAGGGGTGTGTGTGCTTTTGCTTGTCATGAGTATGCACACCTAGGCAGCATGTGGCCTACGGCTGGACTGAACAACGCAGACCGACCCACTTACTTTTCCAAGCCATAAATTCCTGCTATCCACCTATACCCCAGTGTCATGGGCGTCCCCACGATACGGGTGACGTATATGATTCGTATGATTCCAGGATGGTCTGAGTGTATGTGGGCCTCCGGCTCGTGTGGCCAACGTTTGGATCCCTACGGAAGCGAGTTGGAGAGTGGTGCTTCCTGAAGCAGTTCAAATATTTTGATAAGTTCTCTCCAAGAGTAGAAAGCCATCTCTACGGAAGCGAGTTGGAGAGTGGTGCTTCCCTGAAGGATTAGCTCAAATATTTTGATAGGTTCTCTCCGAGAGTAGAAAGTCATCCCTACGGAAGCGAGTTGGAGAGTGGTGCTTCCCTGAAGGATCAGTTCAAATATTTTGATAGGTTCTCTCCGAGAGTAGAAAGCCATCCCTACGGAAGCAAGATGGAGAGTGGTGCTTCCCTGAAGGATTAGCTCAAATATTTGGATACGGTAGTTTGCTGTTGTCGATAGGGCACTTCCACGTTAGTTTGTTGCCTGAAAGTACATATTTATGACTTAGTGACTGTATTTTCGCCGATGAGCAAACGAAGAATCAAACAGCACTTTAAATACGGTGTAACACCAAGTAATGCATGTGCATGCCTAATTATTCACCAAAAATCACATGTGAGTCCCTTAGAGCCCGATCCACCCAGGCAAGCTTTGTTGCACCACTGCACACGCTTTTTCTACCCCAGCCACAGCTCGAAGTTCAGTACCTAACCCCTTCCTTGCAGAGCATGCATATGCCAGCCATCTCACATTTTGAATGCCTTTTTCTGTTCGCCCGAAATCACACTACCTTCACGAAGCCATTTGTTCCGGGGACTCGAGTATAATGTTTATCATCTGATTGACCTGCATATTTGTATCTATCCTTTGGGGAGGAGCACGGTAAAGGAAAAACCTCGTTAGCTGTTGTCATGGCGCACGCCTCAGACCCAACAACAGGGGCAGCTGCTTCTCCATCATCACCAGCCATAAACCGGCTACAGTACACAAATGATTTTGTAAATAGTGCCCCCATTGCATTCTTGCAAGAGCTTGCAATCACTCGAAAGCAGACTTACCAGTGCTCGAAACATATTAAGAACGTATCGAGTCAAACAAATGGTTCAGAGCTGTGTTCTTAAATGCGCCCCTGGCGCAATTTGTTGGGGCACGTTTTTTAATTCAGTAGGGTTCAGATAAAATTACTTAGGGTGCAGGTGAATCGATACACGCATGTTTTCCTGCGTAAAATGCAAAATAATGTATATATAGAAAACATTAACCTGTACACAATATTTTCAACGATAAATTTCCATGCATGCATTCAATACCTTTATCACGTTTAAAAATACATGTAGGTAACAGAGAAGAATGTGTTTCCTATTGCCACACCCAACTTACTAGACCTTTTGAAAACCGGAAAAGGGGGAATACGGATGGGTCACAATAATTACAAATAGAGCAGACAAACTGCAGTATGTTTAAAACACTGGCTGGGCGCATTTTCCGACGGGCTGCATTGTGCCCCTCTTCCTGTATACTCGGGGAGGACATTTTACGGCAGCAGACCCGCTGCAACAGAAATGCGGAACCTGGTTGTTAGCATTACTTAGTCATCACAGACTAGGAAATAATATCCTGAAAAGGGCTGCTGACAGCCCCTTCTTCACTCGCACGTAGGTTTCAGAGCCCCAGTTGGTCTCGAGTTAAAGGCTGAGCGATGATTGGTCCGAACTCTTCCGGCCGTGACGTAAAGCCAACGTCACAAGCTAGATTCTCCGCCCACGTCAGCGATAGAGTCTGGGCGTTAATCTGCTGCGCAGCCGGTGGGCGGCCCACCTGGCGGACCACCGGCCTGGGAGCCAACGCAGACGACCGATTCAAGAGGGCATGCGCAGGGGGCGGTCGCTCCCCTTAGGGCCCAGAGCCCGCCCCGGCCGATTTCAGGTACCGAAGGTGCGAACAATGAGTGCTAGACCAAAGCGTAAATAAATAAGCCGATTGAAGCCAGCCAGTTCCACCGTGTGTCGCACCTAACTCCGAACCAGCCCCCCCAGCATTCTATTTGGCGCCTGACTTCAACGTGGATCACCCTCATCGATATCTGGCCGCCCTTTACTATGTGACTGGGCGCCCCTATCTTACGACTAGTTTCCCTTTTTCAGCCCCAGGATGCCCCACTGCAACGCGGAACGCCTTCGTCCACTTTTGGACGCGATTTTTCTGAATGATTGTTCGCAGCTTTTCCACAATTGACCACTCTTTTGCAGCCTTAGGACGCCCCATTTCAACCTGGACCGTCCTCACCCCTCTGCCCGCCCTCTACTTTGTGGCTGGGAGCCCCTTTTTCACGACTGACAATCCATTTCCAGCCCTCGGGCGGCCCACTGCAACAGGTGTTGTCAATTTTGATGCTTTTAGTCCCGAGATTATTGTTTGAATCATCCTGTAAGCTTTCTTCCTCAGTTTTCTTTGAATGTGGCTTTCATCTTGGTCTAAGATATTTGCTTTCTCCCATTAAGGTCGGTGGTTGTTTTCGTTCCATACATGGTGTACTATGTTTGATCGATATTTTTCAGTCACTGGGGTCCCCAGTTTGCTTACAACAAATGTCCTGCCCGAGGTGAAGGCGCCTCTGGGGTTAATGTTCATACACCTATGTGAAGGAGTCCTAATTCAAGAGACAATAAACTGCACCAATGATGACAGAAAGCTGCAATGCCGACAGAAGGCTGCACCTTCCTGTCGGATTCAAAGCTGCTGCCCTGAGAAGTCGCTTCGCATCCCTTTAAATGACACACAATGGCCTCTGCACTACTTCCTAACTCGACTCGGGCGGCGCCTCTCTCCATCATAGTTTGTTGACGCGGCAGGATGCTTGTCCATCTCCTCGCATCACAGGAAAACCCTAGCACAATACTTAAGAAGCGTTATACAACTGTAGAGCCCCTGCCGCGTGGCTTGAATTGATCCCATAATCACATTTCAGCCAGCGTTTGAACGGGCACACGCCTCGCTGTATGCACAGAAACAATATCCCTACTGTAACTGCCACAGACATTCACTCAGTGCGTGACGTCAATTGGGAATGCCATGACGTAAATAGAACTGGCCTGGCTTTGATGTTGTGAACACAACTTTCCAACACTTTAAACGTTGAAGAATGAAAAGAATGACTAGAAGTATGCATCGCATTACCAACGGGTTGGCGGACGATCGTTTGGCGGTGGTGGTTGAACAGGATCAGTCTCAGGAGCCGCTCGTTTGGCGGTGGTGGTTGAACAAGATCAATCCCAGGAGCCGCTCGTTTGGCGGTGGTGGTTGAACGGGATCAGGCCCAGGAGCCGCTCGTTTGGCGGTGGTGGTTGAACAGGATCAGTACCAGGAGCCGCTCGTTTGGCGGTGGTGGTTGAACAGGATCAGTCCCGGGAGCCGATCGTTTGGCGGTGGTGGTTGAACAGGATCAGTACCAGGAGCCGCTCATTTGGCGGTGGTGGTTGAACAGGATCAGTCCCAGGAGCCGCTCGTTTGGCGGTGGTGGTTGAACAGGATCAGTCCCAGGAGCCGCTCGTTTGGCGGTGGTGGTTGAACAGGATCAGTACCAAGAGCCGCTCGTTTGGCGGTGGTGGTTGAACGGAATCAGGCCCAGGAGCCGCTCGTTTGGCGGTGGTGGTTGAACAGGATCAGTACCAGGAGCCGCTCGTTTGGCGATGGTGTTGAACAGGATCAGTCCCAGGAGCCGCCGTTTGCCGGTGGTGGTTGAACAGGATCAGTCCCGGGAGCCGATCGTTTGGCGGTGGTGGTTGAACAGGATCAGTCCCAGGAGCCGCTCGTTTGGCGGTGGTGGTTGAACAGGATCAGTCCCAGGAGCCGATCGTTTGGCGGTGGTGGTTGAACGGGATCAGGCCCGGGAGCCGATCGTTTGGCGGCGGTGGTTGAACGGGATCAGTCCCAGGAGCCGATAGATTGGCGGTGGTGGTTGAACAGGATCAGTCCCAGGCGCCGCTCGTTTGGCGGTGGTGGTTGAACAGGATCAGTCCCGGAGCCGATCGTTTGGCAGTGGTGGCTGAACAGGACCAGTACCAGGAGCCGCTCGTTTGGCGGTGGTGGTTGAACAGGATCAGTCCCGGAGCCGATCGTTTGGCGGTGGTGGTTGAACAGGATCAGTCCCAGGAGCCGATCGTTTGGCGGTGGTGGTTGAACAGGATCAGTCCCAGGAGCCGATCGTTTGGCGGTGGTGGTTGAACAGGATCAGTCCCAGGAGCCGATCGTTTGGTGGTGGTGGTTGAACTGGATCAGTCCCAGGAGCCGATCGTTTGGCAGTGGTGGTTGAACAGGATCAGTCCCAGGAGCCGCTCGTTTGGCGGTGGTGGTTGAACAGGATCAGTCCCAGGAGCCGCTCGTTTGGCGGTGGTGGTTGAACGGGATCAGTCCCAGGAGCCGATCGTTTGGCGGTGGTGGTTGAACGGGATCAGGCCCGGGAGCCGATCGTTTGGCGGCGGTGGTTGAACGGGTTCAGTCCCAGGAGCCGATAGATTGGCGGTGGTGGTTGAACAGGATCAGTCCCAGGCCCTCTTTGGCGGTGGTGGTTGAACGGGATCAGTCCCAGGAGCCGATCGTTTGGCGGTGGTGGTTGAACAGGATCGGGCCCAGGCGCCGATGATGACTGGGTGAGCCGGTTTGCTATGCTTAGCATGATTTTGAGCCGATTACATGTCATGATTCTCTCACGGGATTAAACAAAGGACAATGCGAACAGATCATTGAGGAAATACCCACGAAGCGAGAGCTGCCGGTCTGGGAGGCCCCAGAAAACCAGCACGTATGACTGTAAGCCACGGTTACAGAGAAGAGTGGATTTTTAAACATATATATCCGTATTCATGGGCGCCGAAAGCGGGGGACGGGGGACGTGTCTCCCCTGTTGGCTAACCAGGGGGACGTCCCCCGAATATTTGGGTCCATCGTCATTAATGCTTTCAGATACCGAATATGCTCAACATTTGCCTCCCCCGGTCAGCGCCAGCCCGGGTCCGTGCCCTCCCCCCCTGTAAAAAGTTCGTGGCGGCGCCCCTGTCCGTATTGGTATATGTTTACGCCTGCGGAATAAAACTGACTTATGGTGAATGCACGGTCTCTCAAAACATGTTTCCACTCCAATAAATGCCCACACCGTGAGAAGCTACGGTAAGACAGTAATTAACATGTTGATATATGGTAAACTTTGCCGTAAGCGCTCCCGTTTTTGGTTGGGCACCTCACACGAGGGCTTATGCGGACTCGGTCCTGCCTGCTGAGGCTGCGGCATGCTCTGCGCGGGCTTGCGACCAGCGTCGGTTTGGGGGGGGGCAAGTACTATTTCATCGACCTACACCTTAAAGGGAATGGACCACTTTGTCGAAACTCTAAAAAGAACAATTTCAGAACAAGAGGTCTGAAAATCAGGAAACGACAGTTTTTCCCCACTTCCCTACGCTAAAAGCAGAAATATCTCCTCTTTTCTAACAATAAGTGACGTCATCAAAATGACAGTTTCAATAATCAGTGAAATCCCACGCCTTGATCATAGACTCGCTATAAAAGCCCTTTCGCACAATTTCCGCAATGACACACAATTTGTGTGCAGTACAAGAAGCACTGGTGCAAAAACTCAAGGTCAGATGTCGTTGTAGCAGCCGTTTTTATGGAGCTGTCGAAAATAATGCACATGCCTGATGTAAATAAACCCTTTCAGAGTTCAATTTTGACAAAAACAATTAATATGGATTTGGACAAGTATGGAGGAGGAAGGATTTGATGTGAGTAGAAGCCATTAAGCGCAATTTGGCCCAACTGCGCACTGTACTGGACGTTAACTCGCCGAGGTTGTCGGCCCACAGACAGTTACATCCTGGCTTACTCGCTAGAATGGTATTTTCAACGAGTGGGTGAGGCTCAGAGCTCACAACCAATCAGATTACTGCTACCATATGAAAGGTATTCCTTCAGGGTTTGAAATAAGCCAATAGGTCCCTTTACTTTGAACTTTAAAGCTGGCGGAAATTTTATGTCGAGAGCTTTGGGTGAAATGAATTATGTCAATACTGGTTTCTCAACACGCTCTACAAAACTGTTATCTCAGTTCAAAAACCATGATAAAAGTGGGACACTCCCTTTAACGAGGGTTTCAACACTTCCGATTGGTTAGAGGTCAGAGCTGTTTCTCTACCTCATGTTTTTTCAGAAACCTGAACAGTTCGCAGTGCGTTCCTCCTACCTGGCAGCGGCGTGAGCAGAAGAAACACCGCTTTGTCTACATGTGGCTCGAGGGTTTATGACACAGCGACTGCTGAGGTCCTGCGGCGTCGCCGACTCTCACACTGTTAAGAGGTTATTATGGAGAATGGAAAAAAATTAAGAAGAATAACCGCAGGGGGTTTGAACCCGAATTGTGTCCGGCGCCATGATTGGCCGGGTTTTGGTGGTTAGTTCCGGCCGACTTTACCCTCTGCACTGCTGACGCTGTCATCTTTCGCAGTCCTTCTTCTCAGCCTTTGCAGCTCCTCCAACACGCAGTTATGGCCGTCGGAATCTGCTCTAAGGGACGAAGGACAGACCTGGGAGCCTTCATTGGCTCATCATGGCCCAGGTCAGGGACCTTCCCGATAAGCGTGTACAATTTTATACTTTTGGGGATGCACAGACACCCATAAAAGGCTAGCACCGCTAAACGCACGAGAAGCACCCCTAAATGTCGAGAAGCACCACTAATGCTTTCAGAAGAGTTTCCCTGCGAACACTGTTCTATCCTTGCGCCCCCCCCACGAAATTTCCATCGGCTGGTTCGGGAAGTATCGTTGAGCTCTCACACAATTCTGCACCCTGCTCGCCGGCCTTCTCACCGGCCCGATGCCGGCTCACTCGGCACTGCTGTCGGCCAAGACGCGAGATACTTTGGACGGTTCAGCGAGTCGGTTCTAGTATAGACCCGCCACTAAACCAGACCCGCCACCATCTCCGAACACCAGCCGCAGCTCTACTTTAGTAAGCTTCAGGTGGCAATTGAGCTTAACCAGCCTTGGGGCAGGTACTTGGTCAAGTGGTGGCGGACGGTAGACCGTTTTTGCCTTTATTGGTCCTGTTCCTCCCAGGCTTTTCGAAAGGACGATCTTGGTCATCTACTTTTTCAGCGTTCATTGCGGTTCGTTGCGCCTGCTAGTCATCCCATTTTTGATGACCATTTAGGATACCACAAGCTTTTGGGCAGTGTTGACAATAAATGATAATCAATTCAATCTTGACAAATCGATCTTCAAGGAATCGATTTTGAGACACCCGTAAGGTAGAAAATACTCTGTACCTATACAACACAGATAGTTTTAATGAACAGGCAATGCTCTGAATAAAAACTCGTTTATTAAAGGGCAATATACTTTAAAATAAGGCTCAAAGGTTTATCCTTCAACCATTTATAAGCACATGAACGGCAATTTCCAGATGCCAAGATACTGATATGAGTTCTGACGTAGAACACCCGTAGGCTGGAAATGACGCACGAGATGAGAGCAGCAGTGAATCCATTTCAGCGGAGGAATCCGGGTCAAGACCCACACGCCGCCAGGTACTCGTCCACCTCTGGATTAATCACCGTGGGGGCGCTCACTTATCCCCCGAGTTCCAGGAACTCCGCAGCCACGCAGAGCGGGACAGCACTGACGCTCATAATGCCGACATCAGTTGTTGGGCTTTACCGACGCAACACCCGCCAGAGCTGCACGGCGGCGACAGCTGTTCTGTTGGGATGTTTTTGGTGGCAATATTACATTGATTGAGAAATAGCTGGGACTTGAACCCGGAACTTTAGGTTCAGCAAACAGGAGAGCTATTCACTGAGTCATTCACCCCCACTCATTGTTTGCCTGTTTGTTTGCGTGACACCCACGTAGCAGGATGTGGGGTGCTGCTTTTGCGCGAGCCCCGGGGGAACGGGGCGTGCAGCCACGAGCCGTGCACGCCGAGCGTCACCGCATTCCTGCCCACATTGACAGGAGGGCAGGCACATACACAGCAGAACGAAATCAAGACGATAAAAATCACTTTCGTGCTATCGTCAAAATAGAGCAGCCCAACTCCATTACTACCGATGAAGGTCATTACCTCCATTGGCAGATACAAGGGGGACCAGGGGGTTTCCATCCCCCCCAGAGATTTCAGAGTTCCCACAGCCAATCAACAGCCGGAGGCTGTTCCGAGGCCGTGGCGGGGTAGTTTCGAGCCCCCTCCCCCCAACATACCCTCCAGAAATTAAGTCCTTGATCCGCAGTAAATTACCTCCTCAGATAAATATGAATACATATTTCCTATTCGATTATATTCCACGTCTTCAAACTGTCCGCGAGTGAGTTGTCGGAGTTGTCCGTATCCAGAGGTCTCAAATGACATTTACCCCGGATATATGAGCAGTTTCAGAACGCTCTATCTACGCACGGGCCGTGGGAACAGATCTATAAACTAATGTAAACGGGAGTGCCAAGGTACTCCCGGGTACATGAGTCGATAAGTCCGTTCCCGTTCTCAGGCAGCTCGTATGTCCGGGGTAATTCTGCGCGTTCCGCTTTTGCCATACAGTCGTCACCTTTCGAAGCTCTAAATGGAAAAAGTGCATGTGCTCAGCTTATCTTTCAGAACTTAATGATTTGAAGCGATTCCAAAATCTTACGTCCGGGCATGTGAATAGG
The DNA here is from genome assembly GCA_034440635.1 of Lepas anatifera. Taxonomy (NCBI): domain Eukaryota; kingdom Metazoa; phylum Arthropoda; class Thecostraca; family Lepadidae; genus Lepas; species Lepas anatifera. The sequence goes on along the minus strand of JAOTON010001336.1, from coordinate 1,369,283 downwards.
CATTGCGGAGAGTGATTTTGTCGATCAGCTGATCATAAGAATTGCATGCAATCCGAGCGAGCGGATCATGCAAACCGAAATTCGCGGCGGAAATGGTATGGACGAGCCTTACGGAAATAAACTGAGAGAAATGGCCTTAAAACTGACAACTAAAGAACGTCTTTTGTAAAGTTGAACCTCTGTCAGTGCTAAGACGAATGCATCCATTCTGCAGGTAGGTAACGATGCAAACCTCCTCAACAACCGGGACGTTTACATCAGCTTTCTTAACCGTTCTACAACACAGAGCTACAAAACCTCATCGAGTTGTCTTTTTGCGCATCCTCGAGGCCGCATCTGCGCACGTCCCAGCAGAAATCCGGCGTGACGTCAGAGCATCCCGTGACGTCACGCCGGTCAGGCTGGATGTGTTACGCGGACTGACACGCTCTAGGCGGAACGTGACGCGCGTGCGGCTGGGCTGACGCAACAGCCGGATGGGCCGTCACGGAAGCGAGAGCGTGATACCGTCTGGTGCGCAGCACGGCGGCGATCGCGACGCGCTATTCACCTTCCGCGGAAAATTGGTTGACAGAAGAGGCGCGCATGCCGTGCGTACGGCGGCGCGTTGGTTCTCTACGATGCAATGGACACCTTGTCACAACACTCAAGGTGGTGGTCTGACGGCGGCGGCGACGAGGCCCAGCTGTCATTAACTACAGTATCTGCCTGTACGCTAGGTCAGCATCCTAAATAAAGCCAATAAATTCGCCGCATATTGCATGATACCTGATAAGCCTTTGTGCCCAATATCCTCACATTTGGGTCAGCAGCAAGCACGGTTTTATCTGGCATGCGGAGAAGTCTCGACAAAAATGTGAAGTTTGGATGCTTGCGGCGTGGTCCGGCGTGGTCCGGCGTGGTCCTCAACGTGTTTCAACCGTCAGTCAGTCGTCCAAATCATTAGCTGGCACATCGCTTTAAAATGTGGTGCTTTCGCAATCTTCCATATCAGTTCAAGCGGCACGTCTGCTGGTGCCCGGGCTCAGAACGATCTAGGAATGCAGTTGTGCGCAAAGACGCGCGGCCTGTTCCAAGACCTGCACAATCCTCCCTTCGCTGAGAAGCTCCACAGTCTACCCTCGGGTTTCAACAGGCCTCCGTTAGCCCGACAGCCGAGGTGACGAGCAGCCTGGTGATCAAGGTTGGGTGGTGAGGCACAAGGTCGCGCGGTGCGTCCGTCATAGGAGAGCGCACTGTTACACAGGGCCTCGGCGGCCGACATGCGATCAGCTGATGACCGTGCACCACGCTTCCCGGACACGGAGCTCGCCATCTGGGACCGCGACCGGGACAACATCCTGCTGCTCCTGCTGCCTCACTGGCCGTCCGGCATCGCCAGCAGAATTCAGCCATTTAAACCCTCCTGCTTGCCATTTCCAAACATTTGCCAAGCATCTATGCTGATACAATGTCCTCCCTCCTGCCCTCGTTTCCTCATCCCTTGCATTTCAGCTTAATACGGTACACGGCACCGTTTAATGTTCTGACGTTAACAATTTAAACAGGGGCGTACTCGAGCAGATTACAGCATTCCAGCTACAAGAGGAATTTGGTCACATACCCATTAGTATCACTTCCCTAGGCGAAACTATTCGGTGTCGACACACAACTGTCACAAACCCCCGCTGAAGGCTCAACTGGGCACTCACTTCGAACCATCGAAACATTAACACCCGCCCCAGTCAGTGGGCCTCCGAGCTACCTTCGCCATCAGGGGGTTCAAAACTCGCCTCCTATGCGGGATAGAGAAAAAATTCCAACGCTGGTGGATAACCCATAAAACATTCATGAAGAAACTACATCGATCGCTTTTTGGCTCATGTCAATATTGAGATCATGACTGGTCAAAGAATGTTGCATGTTAGAGTAGAATTTTAGGGGCTCTAGCGTCTGACAGAGTTGAGTTAGAATAATTCTTAGACACCATTCACTTCCTCTCGTCACGGCGAAACGAATGATATATAATATGACTATACTAGGCCAAAACAAAACACGACCTTGACCTGATGTCAGGTCAAGGTCAATATCTAACCTAGCATAGTCAATATACACATCAATAGACTCGCAATGACAAGCTAAACGTCAGGTCAAAGAATGTTGCATGTTAGACTTAGAGTTTTTGGGATCTATCGTCTGACAGAATTTAGTTAGAATCACTTTTAGACACCATTCGCTTCCGCTCGTATCAAAAGAAAAGCTTTATCGTCATTTCCTGCAAAGTTATTCACCCAAGTTTAAAAACCTGCTTAAGTAACCCAGATGACCTCTCATGGGTCACGGGTAAAAATTGCAACATTAACCTGGAAAAGGGCCCAGAATACTACGATCTGGAGAAGGTGGAGGTATTCTCAGCTTTATCTACACAAGTATACAGCCGAATTTCTGTTTTTCTCATGCATTTCCAATGGAGAGGTCATTATATGTATCTGAACCTGGGTCATCGACATGAAAAATCCCGGAATTAGTTGTGTAGTACTCGGTGGGCCCATTATACGGTATAAGTTTAAATTCGATAGATTCACCTTTTTTAGAGCCCACCTTCATCAGATGAGAGAGATGCAGCTAAACAAGATATCAGAGCACAAGGGTGCAGGTCAGGTATATTCGCAATAATTCCGGATAGCAATTTGACCAAAATATGGGCTGCCGGGCGACCACAGGCTAGAAAGCGCACTATTGTCCCTTAAGCAACTCGGCGCTTGACCAATTGGTGTGCGAACTAAGCAGCGCCTAAAAAAGAAAGGGTTTTCTTAGACTCCCGCTGAGAAGCCACTGCCGGTTACAGACCAGCAAGGCGGAGAGGCGGTGCGGCACGTGGATGAACTGCTGACGAGCTCCTGACTGACCATCACCAAACTTGGCTGAGATAGTGACCCTGACCGGGTTTACGCAGCGAGACACAGTACGTGACGTCTGCTGCGCATGGGCGGCGCCACCGGGGCACAGGGGGCGAACTCGCACCTGAAACGAAATGACGCTGACTGGATAGAGATGCATCGAATAGTCCATGCTGCCCTCCTGAAACCCTGACCTGAAGCCGCCTCTGCCGTCGCGGGTGTCAGCGGCAGCGCCTGAGACGATACGGCCACACCGACTTCAGTGGTTTTATATTCATATCGCCTCGCATGGTAGCGGTCTCTCAGCTACCACCCGTAAGAATGACCATTATTTCCCATAACTACCAGAGGCCAAGACTTTGCAGACGAAACGTGTGTCCAGATTCACAAGGTCTTAACCTAAAAACAAGGAGCAAGACCAGGCGAAAATTCAACACCACATTTTAATACTGTCAGACCGTATATACGGACGCTTCAACCTCCCTTCCCTTACCAGACACCCAGTCATTACACCTTCGCTTCTCTTACCAGACACCCAGCAGTTGCATCATCCCTTCTCTTACCAGCAGACGTTCAATTCTCCCCTCCTATCAGACACGAAGACGCTTCACCCTCCCGTCTCTTCTTAGACACCCAATCGTTTCATCCTCTCCTCTCTTATCAGACTCTCAGGATAAGAGGATCCACTTTCAGCATCATCCTCCCGTATCTTATCCGCGCAGGTCTTTAGGGGGGATTAGCTACCCGATGACTGAGAGCTCAGGACAGTATCGGGAAATCTTTCAATTACCATAATTCGGTCCAAGGATGCAAGAGAAGTTGACACACTTTCTGGATTAAAGTTTCTGGTCTTATCACTCCTAGCATTTGGCACAAAGCGGGTGCATTCTAACCTGCAAAAGCCCTTACAGGAGGCAGTGACGGATCCAAGGGGGGCCCAGGGGCCCGGGCCCCCTTAGCTCCGAAGCGCCTTAGCATAGCTTAGCTCATATCGGGCGCCGAATGCGCCCGATATGAGCGGCGCGCCTGTACCCATTTCGTGCGCCAAGGTGGTAGATACTTGAATTAACAATTTAAGGTGGTTCCACTTGAATTAACACAGTCCTTAAAACCATGGCAAAGCGCCCCTGCCCAAACATTAGACGCCTTTACTGGTCTTTTGCGCCCCAGTAAAATGTTGAAGATGAAATTTAGAAAGCTAACAAAAGCGCCCCGGCAAAGAAAAGGCGCCACTTGATAGCAGGATTGCGCCATGGGGAGCTAATGCACCCCTGAGTAGCCTAGGCGCCCCCTGGATGAAGCACCCCTGGGTAGCCTAGGCTCCCCCTCGATGAAGCGCCCTACGGATACAATATGCGCCCTTGGCTAGGAAAGGCGCCCCTGGGCAGCAAAGGCAAATCTTGGTAACATAGGTGCCCTGGACAGCATAAGCGCCCCTTAGATAGAAATAGGCGCTTTAGGAAAATAAAATGCTCACCTTGGGTAGAACAAGGCGCCCTTTGATAGCCTAGGCGCCCACTGGAAAAAGCGCCCTACGGATGTCATATGCACCCTTGGATAGCAAAGGCGCCCCTGGACAGCAAAGACAACCCTGGATAACACAAGTGCTGTGGACAGCAAAGGCGCCCCTGGGTAGCAAAGGCGCCCCTAGGAAGGAAAACCTTCGATAGAAAAGCCGCCTTTGGATAGCCTAGGCACCCCCTGGATGAAGCGCCCTACGGATACAATATGCGCCCTTGGCTAGGAAAGGCGCCCCTGGGCAGCAAAGGCAAATCTTGGTAACATAGGTGCCCTGGACAGCATAAGCGCCCCTTAGATAGAAGTGGGCGCTTTACGAAAACAAAATGCTCACCTTGGGTAGAAAAAGGCGCCCTTTGATAGCCTAGGCGCCCACTGGAAAAAGCGCCCTACGGATGTCATATGCACCCTTGGATAGCAAAGGCGCCCCTGGACAGCAAAGACAACCCTGGATAACACAAGTGCTGTGGACAGCAAAGGTGCCCCTGGGTAGCAAAGGCGCCCCTAGGAAGGCACCCCTTCGGGAGTAAAGGCGCCTTTGGATAGCGTAGGCGCCCCCTAGATAAACTAGGTGCCTGAGAAGGAAAATGAGCGCCCCATTGGAAAGTACAGGCTCCCCCTGTATAACATAGATGTCCCTTATCCATCTTCAGCTACCCTGGATTGGAGCAGCGCCCCTCAAGAGCAAAGGCGCCGCTGGACAAACAGGCGTCTCCGTATATCAAGGGCACTCCTAGATAATATATGCACCCCTCACACAGAAATAGGCACTTCAGGGAAAGTGAAAGGCGGCCTTTGGTTAGGACGGTGCCCTTGGACAGCCTAGGCGCCCTTTGCATAAAGCGCCCTACAGATAGCATATGCGCCCTTGGATAGCAAAGGCGCCCCTGGACAGCAAAATTAACCCTTCTTGAAATAGATTATCTGGACAGCATAGGCGGCCATGAATAAACTAGGCGCCTGAGAAAGAAAACAAGCGCCTCGCCTGAGAGTACAGGCGCCCCCAGGATACCATAGGTGTCCCTTTCCATCTTCAGCTGCCCTACTTTCTATGGTTTGGCACACCTGTCCGACAGTCGCGCGCTCTGTTACAGGGCTCGAGCGCTCAATTTGAGCATGGAATGCCTTTAACCACATTTCATTAACCTATAACTGAAGGCTTAGTGCTCCATCGCTGCAACCGGGTGCCTTTTTCAGTATGTGCGCCTCACTTCCGAGAACGCTGCCCTCACCAACCAGCAGTCCTCCCCGTTCAGCAGATGAGCGCCTCTTTCTGATAATTAGGCACTTTATTTCAGTGTTCGAGCGCCTTATTTCAGAATTTTTATCCTCCATCTATTTTGGGCTCCTCCTGGATTGCAGAGGCGCCCCCTCAAGTGCAAAGGCGCCCCTGGATAGAAAAGTGCGCCCCGTGTTTGCAAAGGCGCTCCAAGATAGCATATGCGCCCCTTAGATGGAAATAGGCACTCCAGGAAAGTAAAATGCTCCCTTTGGGTAGCAAAGGTGCCCCTTAACAGCTAAGGCAGCCCTAGATAACAAAGTTTCTCTGGACAGCATAGGTGCCCATGGATAAGCTGGTGCCCGGAAGAGAAAAATAGCGCCTTACCGGAGACAAAAAGCACCCCAGGATAACGTAGGGGCATGTATTTCAATCATGTCTGTGATTGAAAAATACACCTAGACAGCATATGCGCCCCTGGATAGAAAGACACCCGTGGGCAGTAATGGCGCCCCTGGAAAGCAATAGTGCGCCCCTGTGGAGAAAAAAGCCGCCTCCTGAATAACCTAGGCACCACCCCCGAAATATCAGATGCACGTGGATAGAACAGACTGCCTTGAATAAAACAGAGGCCCTGGATAGCAAAGGCGCCCTTTGATAGCATAAGTGTTCCTTAGCAACAATATGGGCGCTATCTGAGCTCAAGGTTCACGCGCACCTAAGCGCAATAATAGAGCAGTCAATCGAGCCAAAGCACTCCTTAAAGCATGGGCGCCAAACTTCCTAAGAAGTAAAGGCGCCTCTGGGTAGCAAAGGCGACCCTCGACAGTGGTGTAGGTATTCCTGAATAACAGCAGCGTCCCTTGATAAGAATAGCCCCAAGATGGCACAGGTACCCTGCTGATAGGAAAAGCGCCCCTGAATATCAGAGGCACCCTCTGAATGAGGTGCCCATGGAGAGCATAAGGGCGCCCTATGTATAGCAAATTGCCGCCCCCTGGATAGCCTCAGCGCCCCTTGCATAGGGTAGGCGCCACTGGGTAGTATAGGTTACCTTGAATAAAAATACGCCCCTCAATACCAAGGTGAACCCGGATAAGAAAAAGCTCCCCTTGGGCACTGGGTATCAAAGGCACCCCCGGCACAGCAAAGATGCCCCTGGATAGCTAGGTTGCGTCCATTGGGGAGCAAAGGCGCCCCTGGGTGGCACAGGTGCCTCATCGAAGCAAAGGCCCCTCCAGAGAGCATAGGTGTCCCTGATGAGCACAGTTACTCCTGGACAGCCCCTAAATGACGTTGCATAATGTTACGACACCTATTATAACGTATGCTATTACATCAAAGTTAAGGTTATTCAGTGTTTAGATCAAGGTCACAGGTCAATTTTAAAGGTGACTGGCCTTGATGATCAAGGCTTGATCAAAAGTCATTGGTAAAGTTGGGCGCAGCGCTAGTTATAGCGTAAATTAGGCCTAATATGTTGGGTTGTGCCGTAATAGGTGAATGACCTTGAAGGACCTTGACCCCAACATTTCAGACATTGTTTAGAGCCTTCCCTTTTGGCCTCAGCCCTGTTCAGAGTATTCGCGCCCCGTTCCGGCCCGTTGGGGTGTGCTTGAACACCCGCTCGAGGTCTCCCAGTGGCACGAAAAAGCGTCGGCGCGAAGCGACACAGTACTTGTCACACCTTATCATTGATCACTTCCGCAACTTTCCCTCAAAATTTAAGGTTGTGTCATCTCAGGTCAGGTCACCAGTGCAGGTCAAGTGACCACACCCCAAAAAATGTTTAAGTTGGCGTAAGTAAGAAAAGGGTGAATCTATCGAATTCAAACTTGTACCATATAATGGGCCCAAAAAGTACTAATAAATTTATTCCGGGATTTTTCCCATCGATTACCTAGGGACATGTACGAATCATGACCTCTCCATTGAAAATGCATGGGGTAAAACGGAAATTTGCCGAACAATTGCTCTATGTCTGCAGACGCCGCTTGAAATACCTTCGGATTCCCCAAATCATAGTACCCTAGGGCTCTTTATCGGTTCATGTTGCAAGTTTAGACATGTTACCTCTGAGAGTTCATCTGGGGCTTACTAAGCAGGTTTTAAGACTTGGATCAATGGCTTTGCAGGAAATATCGATAAAACCCGTATTTTGATACCATTTTTATTGTTACTGTGAGTTGATTGATATGCATACTGACTATGCTAGGCTAGATGGTGGCCTTGACCTAACCTTAGGTCAGGTCATTTTTATGTTTTAACCTAGTATAGTCATGTTATAAATTACTTGATGATTCGCCGTAACGAGAGGAAGCGAATTGTGCCTAAAATGATTCTAGCTCAACTCTGGCAGACGCTAGAGTATAGAGACAGAGACATGTTGTAAGCTTTGTCTCGGGGGAGGGACCCCAGCGCTGATCGCAGAAAAAATCCCCAATGGCCCCCAGGGGCCCTCAGGGAGTCAGGAAATCTGGCGTGGGTGGAATCCGGTAGGAGGGATTTTGGGTCTCCAAAATCAGCTGAGGGGCACGTGCCAGTTAAGGGGGCCCAGATAAGGGCCCCCAACGAGCTCATTTGACCTCAGTGCCAACACAGGATTCTCAAGACCAGCGTGGGGTGCCTACCTATTTAAACGGTTTCTAAATACGCTCAGGGACTCAACATTAACCCAGGGGTCCAATTTTCAACTCATGGGGCCCAGACACTCTCAGGGGACCCTGCAGCAGCTCAGAAGGCCCATTAAACTAATAGGGCCAGACTAGCTGGGTGCCTCGACGAACTAGTGCCCAGATACGCACAACGGGCCCCAAACAAGCTGAAGGGATCTATATCAGTTAAACGAAAACGGTACCAACCCAGGGGACCCTGACCAGCTTAAGGAATACTAATCCAGCTTGGGGCTCAGAGCTCAGAGCTCCAACTTTTAGCTCAGAGGTCCCAGGACCTGTTGAGAGGGCCCTATATCAATAAAAGGGCCCCGAAAAGCTTAATAGGCTTCAGCGGCGACACATAGATTTCAATTTCAGTGTGAGGGCCTGGTTAACTAAAGCGGTCCCAGATTAGCTGAGGGGACTCGATATAAACTCAGGGAAGTCACCAAAAACTCAGGGGCCCAGGCCCGCAGAGGTTCTGCGGCCTATGAGGCTCAGGTTAGCGTCAATCGGCTATTTCAGTATGGAGCAGTTGGCCAGGACAACTGTGATAAGTGGAGGTGGTGGATACGACACCTCAGTTTTCGCCATGACCGAATATAACTGTATTATTTGCTCATCGTGCTTCATTTTGTGTCAGTGGGTGCTTTCAGCATTTTCTACCAAGGTGCCAGTGGTTAGCTGGCCCGAAATATACTTGATGGTAAACGTGAACATGTCCTCACTAAGAGGAAGCTTTCATGAAAATAAGCATTTACAAATCCTTTTATAAACGCGTTTTACATTGACACTGGCCGCCTTTTGGGTGGTAAATTGGCCAGTGGTGGATCCAGGGGGGGCAAAAGGCATTCCCCAAACGGAAAAGCTCGGGGCAACACTATGTTTTTGACCCCCAAAGCGATCGACCTCCTTTTTCCCTACTCCTTTTTAGTTTATAAGCAAGATTTTAATGTTTCAACTCTCAACTTCAATCAGAACATGAGTTGATAATATGTTCCCTGACCTGTCCCCTCGAATCCGGAAATGTAAAAAAAAACACTGAAGATTATATATTCGGGCACAGCCCTTCATCAGAATCATGGAGTAAATATCAATAATTCTCAGTTATAATATAGCCAGTCATAGTATAGCCAGCCTCGGATAGGAAAAAGTATCTCGAGCCCATAGCTTTTTCACCCCGTGACGTTTTTTAGCTTTTCGCCTCAAACACCCAAAATTCTACCGGCAAGTGATATTGGTAGCGCAGCTTTTTACTGCGTTAAGTTTTTTTTGCTTTTCGACTTTGGTCTGCCCATCCCAAACCGCCCGGCTAGATCCGCCACTGAAATTGGCGCCCCTCAGGTTCGGCGCCCCCCAGATTCGGCGCCCTCCGAGCCTGGCCCCCCCCTTTAACGAAATCCTAGATCCGTCACTGACAGGAGGGAGGGTTTTGCAAACTCCCAAAGGGTTTTCGAGCATTGCAAATCAGTCGTCCAGGTTACAGTCTTGAAGCTCGATGTAGCCTCTTGGGCATTCATTGCAGCAAGGTTTCCAAAAAATTACTTGTGCTATTAAAGTCGCAGAACGATGACCTTAACACTGGAGGCCAGTGGCGGATCCAGGGAGGGGGCAAAAGGCATTTGCCCCCCAAACGGAAAAGCTCGGGGCAAAACTATGTTTTTGTCCCTCCCCCCAAAGCGATCGACCTCCTTTTTTCCCCGACTCCTTTTTATTTTATAAGCCAGATTTTGATGCTTTAACTCTCAACTTCAAACAGAACCAGTCAAGTTCAGTGTAAATATTGGGTCTTGGATAGGAAAAAAGTATCTCGAGCCCATATTTCTTACCCTGTGACGTTTTTTGTTTTTGCTTTTTGCTTCAAATACCCAAAATTCTACCGCGAAGTACTATTGTAGCGCAGATTTTGTCAGCGTGACGTTTTTTTCTACTTTGGTTTGCCCCTCCCAAACCGACCGGCTAGATCCGCCACTGCTGGGGGCATGCTGGGGTCATTCGGACGTCAAGGCAAGTTTTCACGCGAATGCTGGCAACTCTCCCCGTTCTTATCTGTCTCATATTAAGAATTGGCCCCGAGTATTTACCATTGACCTTTCAGGACCACATTTAACACCTTTGATCCTTGATACCATTCGCTGGTCGTTGTCAATTTTGGGTGACTTCTGCAATTGCTCATCTACATACCTAATAATGACTAGCTTTTAAAGGGAATGTGGCACCTTCACAACGTAATTTTAACTGAGTTGTAAAGCAGGTCGGAAAACCCGGTACTCCATATTTCATTTGTCTTGGAACTCGATATTTCCGTAGAAAAAACTAAAACCTACCTGACACCAGCCCCCCTCAGCCCCCCCGTCGCCCGCGGCCATTGTTGTGAGCTACTGGTGTGACAACATATGCTGACGTCACGATGAGCATCAGCCAATCGAAACCCTTGAAGCGTTTCAAGTATGGTAGTGGTTGCCAGATCGTGACATCATCCACAGTCTGATATTTATTTCTTTTTCTAGAGGAGTATTTTCGAAAACCAAATATTGAGCTTATTGTACATTTTTCAGAGAAATCATAAGTGGTTTCATTATTTTTGACTAAAAGTACGCTACACTAAATTCCAGGATTCGACCAAGGTGCCACATTCCCTTTAATGCAACCAGATTTTGGGGACGAAAAACATATTTGGTGTTGTTTTTAATGCTGAATTTGAATTTCAGCGCCAGAAAATACCCTCTAAAAGGTCTAGAAGTGAAATATAATGAAACTACTTAGCAGCTTTGAATGTTACCTGTCAGTGACATTTGGCCTTTGATTCCATCTCAAGCGTTACCGAGATGAGTCACATTAGCGTACAATACATAAATCAAAGCTAAAATCTTCCCTGATCACTTTGATGGCTATATTATTGTGACTTGTTACCCACAATCAGGGTCGAAAGCAGCCAAAGGGGCGAAATGGGCAGTGAAAGACCAAAGCCAGGCCTTTGACCTGACCTGCAGATGACCTGGTAAACCACCACCCTGGTTTTTACCGCAAATATATGTCAATTAGGGGCTAGTTGCAAAGGGGATCACAACAGCCCCCCTCCTGCAAGGCCAAAGATGGTGAAAACCAGAACACGCTCGAGGGTTAATAAGCTACCATCCGCGGATTCCTGAGTGTGATTAGCACAGGCGAGCCGACTGCGGCGGTGCAGCGCCGGCGCCGGAGGTCGCTGTCGCGGCGGCAGCAGCATGGAGGTCGCTGTCGCGGCGGCAGCAGCATGGAGGCCGCTGTCGCGACGGCAGCAGCGGGACAGCCCAGTGCGGCCGCCGAGACACCAGACGCGGCCTTGGCCCCAAGCCGCAGATGAATGGAGCTTCCGGTACCGGCCAGGTGGCCGGACGCGAGCCAGTAGTGGCATTTGCATTCAATCGTCATGCATTGCAAATACGCCCCTCGTCGTGCATTGCAAAGCATCCCATAGTCCCGGAACGATGTTTCAAGCCTGGGGAAATTGCATGCATTGAAATGCCTCTCGGCGTTATCTCCTTGCTTCCTCTCCTGTGAAGGACTAATATGGTGGAAGCGTCTCTCGGTTACAACATAAGCCATCTGCTGCCGACAAAAAAATGGAAGTCTGCTGACCCCGGACTGGCACAGTCTCAAGGAAAACGTGCGACGTGGGTTCTCACCGATTTTGCTTGAAAATTGTTTTCCTTGATTTTGTCTGTTTGGCCCCTAACCCTCTCCCAGCGGTTGACTGTAGTTTGCCTTCCGCTAGGCGTGTTTAAATCTGCTCGAATTTGGATCACACTCTCAAGGAATGGCTAAAGAAATATGCCGCAATCGTTACCCGAGCCCATTCCAACAAAACTTCAACCTCTGTACCTCCCAGTAAGAAATGGCACTTGTTAAATGGTCTGGGACCGTGGCATGCACAGACGGGTATCTGACCCTGCCTCCGCCGTGTAGTCCAGTGCTTGTGAATGGTGCAGCGGGCGGCCCGGCCTTCCCGCCCGGGCGCGATCTCCTGAGTCATTATTCGTTGTTTGCTGGGGGTAGTGGGAACCGTCGGGCGGGTGACAAGTTCGAACGTTCGAATCCTTGACGTGTCTGTTAGGCTCTCGTCCATGTGAATATAATTTTGATCCTCCGAAACACGCCTGTATAGTATATTCCATGCGCATCCATAGGCGGATCCAAAGGAGCAAGTGGAGCACTCCCCAGATCAACTCTCGTGCCCCCTGAAATGGCCACGACGCCCCCTGAAATGACAGTTCCCATTCGCCCTCCCCCACAGCTTCCAGGATGCTAGATGCAGGATCTGTGCCTCCGCGATATGATTTGGCGCCCACCTGATAGGTTTTGCCGCCCAAAAGTGGCGCCCCCTCCTCCTGCAGGAGTCCGGGTGGGGACGGGATCCGGATCTGGGCCCATGTCAGGATCCGCCCCCGGCCAGGTGTTCGCTTCCCCGATAGGGCGTCCTTGGTCCGCCTAAGTATCATTCCAATCACATGGTGTCGAACAGTTCAGAACGGAGCACTTAGCACCCCGCCCGTGATCATCATCACTGGGGCTTGATGACGCCCAAGTGATGATGATTATGCAGATGATTAGAACACCAGAGGACAGGACGGATACGTATGCAACAGACTAAATGCGTGCGTGCGTGCGTGCGCGTCCGTACCCGTCCGTTCGCTCCCCCCTCCGCACTCATCGCTCCTTAAAAGGAATGTGGCACCTTGGTCGAATCCTGGAATTTAGTGTAATTAGGAGAACTTTTGGCCGAAAATCAAGGAGGCGTCCATGATTTCTCTGAAAAATGTACGATAAGCCCAATATTTTGATTTTTTAAAATCCTCCTCTAAGGAAAGAAAGAAATATCTGCCTAATGATGATGTCATGATCTGGCAACCAATACCATATTCAATACGCTTCAAGGGCTTCGATTGGCTGATACTCACCGTGGCGTCAGCATATGTCGTCAAACCAACAGCCATGGCAACTGTGGCCTGCTGCTAAGGGTAGCAAGCTGGCTATTTCAGCTAAAATCACGTTATGAAGGTGCCACATTCCCTTTAACCCCGGCGCCATCCTCCTCTACATATCCCTCCTCTCCTTTTGTTGTAGCGTGTATTTCTCTTTGTGTATGAATGAATGAATGAATATATGTTATGTTATGACTTTAAATATACCGTATGTTCACACCAGGGGCTGCGGAATTCACAGACAATCTCATGTGCCCCGTACATGTTGGCCTGCCGTCAATGCACTGTCACTGAGGGAGCGAGCACTCGATGAAGCCATAGTACTCTCCGCTCAGCCAATCGTCGCATTAACACGCACACTGAACTTGGAGGGGGAGCTAAGGCCTGTTTTTCCAAGGTGGCCAGAGAACCGCTCGTGGCCGAAAAACGATACTTGACCACATTTAACAGAATTCAATAGCGCGTCGATTGGTGAAGAAATTTTGAAAATCGGCCGAAATTGTTTTACTTATAGGCTTTCAAAGTCAGACCTGCATTTTGAGATCGCCGCAATCGCGCTGTCGGACCAGTTCACTCGCATTGGAGACTGAGCGGTGATGTCATAACGCGATATAATCGGGATGATATGTCAAGGTCACCTTACATAAAGGTCAAGGTCAAGTTTAAGGATCACAGGTCAAGGTCATATCAACACTTCCAAGGTCACTGACCTCAGTGCTTCCGGTCAAATGGCGTTACCCGGTCTGACGTATATTACCTAAGCTATGACGACATAGTTGAGGTACCTCAATGCAAAGGTCAAGGTCAAATGTCAAGGTCAAAAGTCATTGGGAAAGGCCAATCCTCATTTCCCGCCAAACAGTTGCTAAAGTGCTAGTCCTAATGTACATTATAAGTACTATACCATATTGTGACCTTATAGGTCAATGACGTTGAATGACCTTGATCGCAAAACTGCAGGGAAGGTTCTTTGCGACCTTCCCCTCTATGACTCTGGTCTGTCTTTATATTTGTCCCGCCCTTTTCCCGCATAATAACGACATTTTCCACTCGGTCCCCAACATGGCCAATATTTGACCTTTATAACCTCGTTTGACCTTGAATATATTGACTTAGGTCAATACAAATTAGTCATGATGTAGTTCACCATAGCCCCCACCGGTGGGCCCACCCCCTAAACGGCGTTTTTCTACACCTCTTATTTTCCGAGATGTTAGGGGGACCTACCAGGCCCCCATCTAATGCGCGTTAGTACCAGACCCCTCTCCAGTGCGCGTGTTGACCAATTTCAATGTGTGTCACATCCAATGACGGTTATGGTTATTGCACACTACAGGCTGTCCCTTGCACAGCACAAGAGAGTGTGCAATTGCCATTCACGGGTGACAACCGAAAGAAGAATGCGAGAACGCGAGTGTCCACTTTGCGTCGCGCGTTTTCATAGGTAGATATCATATAATGTATATGCTGGCTGGTCCTACAAATTAACGCAACTGCAATATAAAAAGCGTCAAGTTTTAACTGGCGGAAGCCTCTTAACCTCGAAAACGCTAGCGCGGTTTCAAATTGATTAAAAAAATAAAAGGCAGACTGGTTGTGCTGAGGGCAGCCGTGTCGCATCAGACGCCGTTAACGTGGTCACATTGTCGGGGTGAGTGCAGCGTTGTTGCCAATTTGTCGGCGTAAGTGCAGCATTATTGTCGGGTTGCAGGGGCATCGCAGCATTGTTGTCAAGTTGTCGGGGTAAGTGCAGCGTTGCTACTAAATTGTGGGCGTAAGTGCGGCATTATTATCAGGTTATCGTGGCAAGTTCAGCGTTGTTGCCAGATTGTCGGCGTAAGTGCCCCATTGTTGCCAGGTTGTCGGGGTAAGTGCAGCGTTGATGCCCGCTTGTCAGGGTAAGTACAGCATTGTTGCCATGTTGTCGGGGTGAGTGCAGCGTTGACGCCAGCTTGTCAGGGTAAGTACAGCATTGTTGCCAGGTTGTCGGGGCGAGTGCCCCATTGTTGCCAGGTTGTCGGGGTAAGGGCAGCGGTGTTGCCAGATTGTCGGGGTAAGTGCAGCGTTGTTGCCAGGTTGTCAGGGTAAGTGCAGCGTTGTTGCCAGGTTGTCGGGGTAAGGGCAGCGGTGTTGCCAGATTGTCGGGGTAAGTGCAGCGTTGTTGCCAGGTTGTCAGGGTAAGTGCAGCGTTGTTGCCAGGTTGTCGGGGTAAGTGCCGCGTTTTTGCCAGGTTGTCGGGGGTAATTGCAGCGTTGTTGCCAGGTTGTGTGCAGTGTTGTTGCCAGGTTGTCGGGGTAGATGCAGCGTTGCTACCATGGCGGCCGTTGAGTGCAGTTGAGATGAGCCGTCGTGTTTCGGCGCGCCCAGCGCTGCTCTGGTGCAGCCGTGCTGTTTACACGCTCTCTCAATCAGTCGGCTGCTCTGCTGACAGTGTATCGATTGGGCGCGGAGCCCAGTCGGCTGGGCCAGCACGTGCAGAGAGTCGGCACCCCCGCCTACAGCGGACGTGGCGGGGCCCCGGCGCAGACGTCAGCTACTCCCACACCGAACACCGTGTGTGATTCAGGAGAAAGGTAACTTGATGCGCATCTCAGAGCGCGCGGGGACATCTCTTGTCTCAGGAGACAGCAGGCCGAGTCTGGGAATGTGCTCGGAGACTGCCGTCAGCAGATTTGGAAAATCCGAGATGCTGTGGGAGGAGTCCTCTCCCCACTCTGAATAATAAAGTTTGCCGCCTCTCCGCCATGGGTGGAAGACATCTTCATTGGTCCAAACTGAAATCGCTGTTTTTTGGAAACAACTCCTATTTAGGTACTGTAAATTACAACCCCGCTGCCCCCTCCGTTATTCCAGGAGCCGATCCATGGCGGGGGGCTGAAATCCAGTCGTACCCCCCCCGAAAGAGAAGCAGAGGGGTCAATCCTTCTTGAGCCTGAGACCGCCATGGGTTCCCCCAAACCACCAACAAACCAACCCGCTGGGTTCACCCCTGAGGCATTCAGCCTCTACAAGAATGCAGCTATAATACTCAACATAAGCTGTAGCTGGATAAAAAAGCAGGAAGAAAAACGAGTAAAAAGTAATTATAGACTTAAAAGTCAACTAACAACTCTTTTCAACAATGCCACGCTTTTCGATCTCAAAAGCCATGACTTTGATGGCAGCTATATCTACCTTTACAAAAATCCTGCTTCCACTCCTGACGAGCGCTAGAAAAAAGATGAACAGAGCCATGCTGTATGAAGGTGCCTAAAATTACGAGCCAGGCGCCCTGACGGTGCGAGTCAGCCAACGGCGGCGGACCGAGCTCGCCCAAAATCCGCTGAGCTTGTCGGAAGGGCGCGCACGGAGGGAGGTGGGCAGCGCCACAGTTCGGACGGGCGCGGACGGAGGCAGGTGGGCAGCGTCACACTTCGGACCGGCGCGGACGGAGGGAGGTGGGCAGCGTCACAGTTCGGAGCGACCCGTGGTACTGGAACTATCTGATGCGGCAACGGCAGCAGCGCGATGCACGTCCAACCACTGGACGCCACTCGCGGTCACCCGTTCCGAGGCTCTATCGTTCTTGGACTTCACAGAGAACCGTAAACTGGTAACCGGATAATGGTCGCCATGCAATGACAGTGCAGAGTGTACGAAACAATGTTTCCCATTTTATCTTACTCATTACCATTTTATCTTACTTATTGCCATTTTATCTTACTCCCCGTCTGCCTGCTCTCCGGTGCAGTACCGGTCCCTGTCTGCCTGCTCTCCGGTGCAGTACCGGTCCCCGTCTGCCTGCTCTCCGGTGCAGTACCGGTCCCCGTCTGCCTGCTCTCCGGTGCAGTACCGGTCCCTGTCTGCCTGCTCTCCGGTGCAGTACCGGTCCCCGTCTGCCTGCTCTCCGGTGCAGTACCGGTCCCCGTCTGCCTGCTCTCCGGTGCAGTACCGGTCCCCGTCTGCCTGCTCTCCGGTGCAGTACCGGTCCCTGTCTGCCTGCTCTCCGGTGCAGTACCGGTCCCCGTCTGCCTGCTCTCCGGTGCAGTACCGGTCCCCGTCTGCCTGCTCTCCGGTGCAGTACCGGTCCCCGTCTGCCTGCTCTCCGGTGCAGTACCAGCCCCGTCTGCCTGCTCTCTGGTGCAGTACCAGCCCCGTCTGCCTGCTCTCCGGTGCAGTACCGGTCCCCGTCTGCCTGCTCTCCGGTGCAGTACCGGTCCCCGTCTGCCTGCTCTCCGGTGCAGTACCAGCCCCGTCTGCCTGCTCTCCGGTGCAGTACCGGTCCCCGTCTGCCTGCTCTCCGGTGCAGTACCAGTCCCCGTCTGCCTGCTCTCCGGTGCAGTACCGGTCCCTGTCTGCCTGCTCTCCGGTGCAGTACCGGTCCCCGTCTGCCTGCTCTCCGGTGCAGTACCGGTCCCCGTCTGCCTGCTCTCCGGTGCAGTACCGGTCCCCGTCTGCCTGCTCTCCGGTGCAGTACCGGTCCCCGTCTGCCTGCTCTCCGGTGCAGTACCGGTCCCCGTCTGCCTGCTCTCCGGTGCAGTACCGGTCCCCGTCTGCCTGCTCTCCGGTGCAGTACCGGTCCCCGTCTGCCTGCTCTCCGGTGCAGTACCAGCCCCGTCTGCCTGCTCTCCGGTGCAGTACCGGTCCCCGTCTGCCTGCTCTCCGGTGCAGTACCGGTCCCCGTCTGCCTGCTCTCCGGTGCAGTACCAGTCCCCGTCTGCCTGCTCTCCGGTGCAGTACCGGTCCCTGTCTGCCTGCTCTCCGGTGCAGTACCGGTCCCTGTCTGCCTGCTCTCCGGTGCAGTACCAGCCCCGTCTGCCTGCTCTCCGGTGCAGTACCAGTCCCCGTCTGCCTGCTCTCCGGTGCAGTACCGGTCCCCGTCTTCCTGCTCTCCGGTGCAGTACCGGTCCCCGTCTGCCTGCTCTCCGGTGCAGTACCAGCCCCGTCTGCCTGCTCTCCGGTGCAGTACCGGTCCCTGTCTGCCTGCTCTCCGGTGCAGTACCGGTCCCCGTCTGCCTGCTCTCCGGTGCAGTACCGGTCCCCGTCTGCCTGCTCTCCGGTGCAGTACCGGTCCCCGTCTGCCTGCTCTCCGGTGCAGTACCAGCCCCATCTGCCTGCTCTCCGGTGCAGTACCGGTCCCCGTCTGCCTGCTCTCCGGTGCAGTACCGGTCCCCGTCTGCCTGCTCTCCGGTGCAGTACCGGCCCCGTCTGCCTGCTCTCCGGTGCAGTACCGGTCCCTGTCTGCCTGCTCTCCGGTGCAGTACCGGTCCCCGTCTGCCTGCTCTCCGGTGCAGTACCAGCCCCTGTCTGCCTGCTCTCCGGTGCAGTACCGGCCCCGTCTGCCTGCTCTCCGGTGCAGTACCGGTCCCCGTCTGCCTGCTCTCCGGTGCAGTACCAGCCCCTGTCTGCCTGCTCTCCGGTGCAGTACCGGTCCCCGTCTGCCTGCTCTCCGGTGCAGTACCGGTCCCCGTCTGCCTGCTCTCCGGTGCAGTACCGGTCCCCGCCTCCTTGCTAGGTGACTGGAGCGCTCATGATAAGTAATATGCACGAGTTTGATGTATCATGATTTATCGCGATTTTGCAGATTATGCTCGCAGATTCATTTTAATACAGTAGGTGAAATTCAAATGTACATCAGTCCAGAATTATTCCTGCGAATCAGGATGTTTTCCTTCATTTGACACGAAATTTGGATGAAACCCCCACAATCGATTCTAAGGGGTTCTCGACTGCATATAAACTGGACTTTGATATACAATTTAAAAACAGACTCAGATTAAAGCTGTACATGTGAAATTAAGTAAAAATAAATAAATATTTAAGAGACACAGTGTGATTAGCACAGCACGGGTCACTCACCAAAATGTTCATACTGGAGCCAAGTTGAACTTGGCAGTGTATTACGTCGGTTTAGAGAGTATAAAAAGTATTATTTATCATCCAATTTCATCGAACACAATGTATCTTCCTAAGAAGAAAAAGAGGCCAAAGCAAACACTCTCCGCCATAGAGGATCACAATGCTCGTCTAGCCTTGCTATCCTGTTGCAAATGGTGCCAGCAGAATGACATGCCAAAGGACAGCACGTGACTTGCATAATGTCACAGCCATAAACTAACATTGAAGTGCTAAAAAGATTTTGATCAGACATCGCTTGAAATGAGCTGGAACATTCATGTTCAGGTGATTTTGACTCAAACCCGTATACATGTAAGTCTACGCCAATAACAAATGTGGGCAATTGGGCCAGG
This sequence comes from Lepas anatifera, assembly GCA_034440635.1. Classification (NCBI taxonomy): domain Eukaryota; kingdom Metazoa; phylum Arthropoda; class Thecostraca; family Lepadidae; genus Lepas; species Lepas anatifera. The sequence continues at coordinate 1,349,819 of JAOTON010001336.1, read as the reverse complement.
GTGGCTGTTGGAAAGACCCTGATGTAACACATTAAATTAAATCACAAGACGGATTTGAATACCCTCAATACGGCATCCATCATCGTTCCCGTCGTCGATTGTCATCCTCGCCAAGACTCATCGCCAGGGGAGAGCAGAGGCAACACCCATATCCCGGATAAACTGCTCAATTTAGTATGTCACGACGGGTTACTTTGGGGAGAATCTGAGCGGCCGCCGAACCGTCCACGGACCATCTGGCAGCAGGCCAGTTACTCCGACAATTAAAAACTGTAAATTAAATTAAAAACAATTAAAAACAATAAAATGTGTGTGGTTGCGAGAGCAATCACCGCTTTCAGAGGGTGTTCCAGCACCATCCTTGAAAAATTCTCAGGCAAGACTGTCAGATATCTTGACCAAAAGAAGCAAATAAGCTGCCTCTAAAAACCAAAATAACTTTTCAGCCTATTCAAATTGACGATTCAACTGAAATGCCTTGGCCTTCTAAAAGCCAAGTTAGTAATGTAAATGTACTTAGTAATGTAATGTAAATGTAGTAACGTCAATGCTGGGTTATTTTATACCAGTTTTACCTGGCATCCTTACCTCCACCGCTTCCAGTTGAGGGCGCTGGAGCAGACCATACATTGGGCGTCACGATTCTATTTGAGCACGGCCGTGGAAGATGAAAAACGGGGAAGCTGCCGAAATCTGCGTGTGGCTCTCTTGCCCTTTTGCCGGCGTGCTCAACAAAAGCGTCATCTCCATATCCCACTCAAACCATAGCATGTCAATGTACATCCAAGTTGTCCATAGACAGAAAAGTCAGTCCGAGCCCGCCTCTAAAACGCCGGCAATCAGGGACAGATCCGGATTTCGTTAGGGGAAGCCTGGGGAAGGGGGTGGCCGATTTACTACCTTGGGGATGGCTTTTAGTATCATGAATGGCCCATGGTGATTCCGAAAGAAAACGTTCGAACATTTTATATCAAAACAGATGGAAACCATTTTTCCCAAATGAATCCACCGATGTGATGAGAGTGAACGCTCTCCCCCACCTATCGGCGCCCAAGGCTCCCAAGCGGGAGACCTACCGTTCTGGATTCGATGCCGTTCTCGGTGATGGTCAGCTGATGCGTCTCCCACCGACGCAGGTACTTGGTGTTGAGCAGCTTGCTGATGAAAGTACTCCCGTGCACCACTTTACACAATTGCACACAGCCGTCTTCGACAAGTCTGACTTTGGGGTACTGTAGGACGCTGCTGGCGCCGGGGCCTGGGGCGGGCCTCAGGCCGGCAGCCAGCACCGCTCCTGTGCCACTGCAGTCAAAAGAGGTCTGTCTCTTCTGGAGGGGCTCGTCGGACGGCACCGCCATGGGGACCGACAGCAGCTCCACAGAGCGGTAGTGGCCGTCCTTCTGCAGACGACGCTTGATCACGAACGCAGCCATGCAGGCGGTGATAGGACGGGGCCGGACGGCCGAGCGGAGCGCGACACCCACCACACCACCACTGGCTGCACACTGGCCAGCCTTCTGCTGTCAGCGGCGTCCGGGCCTGCCGCGGGGGCGGCCACAGGAGGAGCACGCGCATGCGCCACCCAAACCCCGCCCGGACCGCTCGAGATCAAGTGTGTCAGGTTTAATGCAAATAAGCTCTGTGCACCGTGCATCTGTTGTACTGCGGGCTGTCTCGCGGCCTACTAGTAGCCAAAGTAGAAAGCGCCTCTCTGCGCATTCAGCATTTATGTAGGCTCTTATCTACGTGCCACGGAAGGCAATATTACAACAGTGACTTCCAAACAATAGGATCATGACTCCATTTGGTGTTACGGAAACCATTCTGCAGTCGCAACGGAGGGCTTTGAAGATGTGCACGAAGTGTTAAAATTAAGCCCATTAGCACGTAAGTCCGTCCAGCCCTGCGCTCAGGTCTTATAGGCTGGAACAAGATGGCAGCTGCGAGGATGCACCTGTTGTTTACGTTTTCCTTATATTTAGTATGTTTCCGTTTCAATCGCGTTACCGCAGGATAATGCTCTATCGCCATTTTACGTAATTTGTGTCCTAAAATCGAATTTAGGTGCTTTTTTCATTTATAGAACCATCGTAAACAGTGAATTTATCCACATGTCGCGGGTTCATGTCCCGGCAGAGCCTGTGAATTAGAGATGAAAATTTTCAGTTCCGCGTTACCGGCGCCGGGACCCAACCTGGTCCTGGTGGGACTCAAACCGGGACTGGAATTAGCACGCCAGGACTGTGCTGGGACAGGTCACTGATCAAATACGGCTCATGTAATACGTAAAGCCCCAAACGTGTATGTACAACGTGTCAGTCCTTTTGAATCTGGAATTCTACAGCAACGTGCATTTAGACTAGAGGTGGGACTTTCAGGGCCCCGGTGCCCGAGGCAAAAACCTAGCCCAGGCCCGCGGGCTTTGACCGGGCCTGAAGACATTCCGGGCTGAGGACATGAACATATTCCGGGCTGATAATGGGCTTCGTGCTTCGTGGTCGATTTCGGGCTTCATCAGAGTTAAGACATAAAAATCAATCGTCTGTAAAATCCATACAATACGTCTGATCAAAAGCTTAAGTTTTTGCAGCCATCAAATAACCCAATCCCATAGTTTACCACAGGGGCGGACGCAGACCCGAGTTTTGGGGGGCGGGCAAACCCATGTCTGCCTCTCCTCCTGGGGGAGGGAGGTGGGAGCGAATATTTTTTGCTCTTCAGACCTAGTGTAAACACCTTTTTTCAAAAATTTATCCGGGTTTTGGGGGGCCAAATGATAGTTCGCTCCCCTTCCAGCGCTTGGGGGGCATGGCCGGAATGCCCCCCCTGTGTCCACCAATGGTTTACCAGCAGGTGTTTTCCAGAATGAATGTAGGATTAAATTTAATGCATAGGTTTTAAGACAGGCATCAAATATCCAAAATATGTTGCGCTAGATAGCGTCTGTCACTAATTCCACGCTCCATTTAGCAAGTTTCTAAGATTGTTATCCAAATTGTATCATGTCTACGGAAATACACTCATCCATACTTTACTGTCATATTTTTAAACTCATGAGGATGACATGGCTAGATTTAATATAGACTATCACAAACTTGGCATGCTTCCTCATATTTGTTCTCAGACGCACATAGGCGGTGGAACGGGGGGCGGGGGGGCACCGGGGCACAGTGCTCCCCCTTAGACGGACCAGGGGGCACCAAAATTGAGGTGCCCCCTCCCCCCGTGAATCGGCAAAGATAGCAATAAAACGGCCCTTAGTCCGGGTTTTAGGAAATAAACTTTGAGTTTGTAAGATTTTTCACAGACCCACAGAGTCTGACGCAAAGCTGTTGGTTTTCCTTAGATATAGTATGTCTTCCACATAGAATCCTCAATCTCATTGTGTAATCTCTCCCATGACGTAAAGTGGACCGAAGTGATAACAGAAAATGATACCGTGAAACCGAGCAACTTTGTGCCACTTTTGCAATTTTCCCTTCATAACGTTGGTGTTTTCAAATTGATAGGCTTGAATCGTTGCAGGCAAGAAGTTTAGTCCTTCAGCTATTACGTGTGCAAAAATTCAGAAATGTTGGCCTCTGTGACTATTTTTATTTTTTGTCAAAGAAGTGGTCAAAGTTGTACCAATGTTTTTCAAATTTGTACCACCCCCTTGGATTCTGATTTATTCATTCTACAGACAAAACTTGAGACTCATATAAACAGCTTTAGTTCACAGCAAGTGTTTTAAAAATGTTTCAGTACTAAAGGGCATGTATTTGACTAACTTTTCTTTCCAGGAATCGAAAAGCAGCAAAAATATCCATTTTATGGTATTAACTCGGGAATATCAATTCTCACACGACTTTTCATCACTGATCTCCAATGCCACTTCCATTCATTTATCATCACCAGGGGCGCAGCCAGGGGGGCACAGGGGGCACGTGCCCCCCATCGGTGCCGGGGTGCCCTTTTGATTGTCAGGTGGTGTACCTTCTTTGGGCCGTGCCGCTCGAAATTTAGTGCCCTTCGCCGCTGAGCCTAGATGGAACTAGACTGCATTTAGTGATTTAAACTATTTTTTGACAATTAAGTGCCTTTTTGGTCAGTTAGGGCATTCTGTCGCCTTTCCAAGCACCCGGAAAGAGTATAGGCACGTAATCCGTTTCCAGATAATGCCTCACCGTCGCCAATAATCGTACGGGCGGAGCTAATCTGGTGTCCCTTGAGCTCATCTGGTGCCCCCTGAGCGCTGGTCTTGGCCCCTGAAGCTGATCTGATGCTCTCGTAGTCAATCTGGTGCCCCCCCTGAGAAAATAATTGGGCCTTCTGAACCCATGTAATGCTCTCTAAGTTAGTCTGATGCCTCCGAGCTTGCCTGGTGCTCTATTAGCTGTTTTAGTGCCCCTTGAGCTGATCCGGGCCCCCTGAACTTATTGAATGCCTCCCGGAGTTTATCTACTGTCCAGGGGGCACAGGGGGCACGTGCCCCCATCGGCTTGCTTGCTTGCTTATGGCTTTTATTAGGCGTTCTGTGCATAGCACCTTTGCCCGCCTCTAAAGGAGTGTGTGGGAGAATTTTAGAATTTAGTGTGAGGGCAAGCTACGTTAGTCTGTTAAAGCAATGGGAGTTATTCCAAGTAATGGGTTGCAAGATGTTTTAGCTTGCGAGTGGACGTCGTGGCAATGGCATAGCCATGCCAAGGAGGTCTTTTAATAAGTTTAGACCCGCAGAGTGCGAAGGTTATTTCTGTGGTTGAAGACCTTATAAATTTAGAGTTTAAAATTTAGAATTTGGAATTTAGAATTTGGAATTTAGAATTTAGAATTTTGTGTGTCAGCTATTGATGTCCGCTTGTATACGTTACTCGAAAGCCTCCGTTAACTCAATAATTTCGTATTTTAGAAAGTGCGCTAAACACCTGGCCAGGGTGCCGCGAATTTACCCTGCAACCCGGAGGTGAAGTTGCAGCTCCCCTCTCCGCTGGGCAGCCGCCGCCAGAAAAGAAGTGTGAGAGGATAGTTAGATTGTTAGTAAGAGTATAGGTGTGGTTAGTATAGACCCGCAGTGAAAGGTATCACTGCGGTGAAGAAATCTAACCTATCTAACCTAACCTGATTTCAAAGTTAGCCTAACATAACCTATCCTTAGCCTACAACGAACCATTTAAAGGTTACAAAACTATTGCTTAAATTTCGCAGTGGATCAGCTATGGTTAGAAAATGGGCAAGTCCTACTTTGGAGGTGCACCATGCACCCTCATCATATATACTGGGAGGAGTGATTTATAGAAACTTCTCTAGCCCAGAGTCCTTTAGAAATGTAAAGACTTTTTCGAGAAGTTCCGGATGGTCGTTACCGAGCAGAGTTTTTAGGTCTACAGGGATGTTTTGGATTCGGCAGTAATCTAGCATGGGTTGCCGATGGGTATTGTGCTGGGGACAATCGATGAGAATGTGATAGGGATTCTCCATTGCGTCGCAGGTACCACAGGTACCCGCGTTCCAATAGGCATTTAATTTTGTGTGTCCATTTCTGAGTCTGGTTAGAATAACCTCGCGCCGGCGACTCTTTTGGTTTGAACTGGGCCAGTAGCCGATGTTAGGCTTGATATAGAATAGGTGGGCGCTGTGGTTTGTAGTCCAGTCATTTTGAATTTGCTTCCGGATGGTGTCCTGGAGGAGAGCTTTGCTATCGTCTCCAGACCACGTTAAGGGTGCGATCTCTCTAAGTTCTAGGGACTTTTTGCCTGCTCGTCGGCCTTTTCATTTCCTTGAATTTTGCAGTGGCCCGGGATCCAAAGAAAGAGACATCAGGGTATCATCGATACCTTTCTGAATATCTGCTATAACGTGGTGGCTGGGGTTGACTACGTTACTGATGGCCTGCAGGACAGATTTAGAGTCTGAACAGATGACGGCTGAGTTGATATTTTGGGTTCTGATTATGGCTAATGCATTTAGGATGGCAACAGCCTCGGCTGTGAAGATGGAGCAGTTGTCCGGAAGTCTTTTCTGAAGGCAAATATTTTGTCCCCAGATGCCAAGGCCTACTTTTTCGCCTATTTTGGAGCCGTCTGTAAATATAAAGGTCTTGTCCGCGTTACAAGATCGGAACTCTAGGAATTTTGGGAGACTTCTTCCTCTGAGAAGTCCGTTTTACGGGAAGTGAAAAGAAATTCCACTTTGGGCTCTTTCGAGTCCAGAAGCGGGAGAGTGGGGTTTGCCTATTGTCGCTGGCAGTGCAAGATTTAGGCTTTCCAGGGTTTTCGCTACTCTGTGCTTAAATGGGGGCCACTTCTGTAGAGTGGCTTTATTTGCTCGTCTGGGATGGGCAAAACATTGTTTTGCCGGGTGATTTTCGGTGGATTGAACCTTGATGTAGTAAGAAATAAGCTGGGCGTCGCGTCTTGTCTGTAGTGGGCACAGCCCGCTATCAGTTAGCAGGCTGGTGATGGGGGATTCTCTGAGCGCGCCTGTGGCTGCCCGGATACTGGCGTTTTGGACTCGCTCTAGCTTTAATTTATTGGTCTTGTTCGTCGAGTCAAAAACGAACGAATTATATTCGAGAATGGACCGAATCAGGGACTTGTAGAGCATAAGCAGGGGTCTTTCGATCCCCGCCATACTCTGTGCCGCCGAGCATGCGGAGAATGTTGACTCGCTTTTGACAGCTAGAGACGACTTTGGTGATGTGCTCATTGAAACTCAATCGGGAATCTAGGGTGACGCCCAAGAATTTGAAGCTATTGGTGCATTCAATAGGTTTACCCGAGATTTGGAGCCGTGGAGGGTCGTGTCTGGAATGCGCTCTGGCAAAGACAACGACTGATGATTTTTCCGCCGAGGTGATAGACCCATTAAGCTACACCAATTATCGATGTCGTTTAAGCTGTCCTGCAACTGCGTAGTTGCGTGTTGGAATTCTGGTTCGTTATACCGCCTGGTATCGATTGCAGTGGTTTTCCAAATGGCGACATCGTCCGCAAAGAGGAGTAATTTATTCCAGGCGGTAGCTTTTGGCGAAGAGATCATTGATCATTACTAAAAAGAGGGTGGGGGACAGAACGCTACCCTGGGGTGTGCCTTGGTCCTGGGTTGCCAGGTAGGAGAATGTGGTGCCACAACGGACTTTAAATTTTCGGTCCTTGAGAAAGTTTTCAATGAATTTTGCAAGGTGGCCACGAATTCCTAGCTTGCTTAATTTAAACAAAAGGGCGTCTTTTTGTACGCGATCGAACGCCGATTTAATGTCTAAGAATGCAGCTATTGTTACTTGCTTTTGTAGAAGCCATTTTGGATGTCACTGACTAGTTTCACCAAATTGTCAGTGGTGGCTCGCCCGCGCCGGAAGCCTGATTGCATAGCATCAAGCTTCTTTTCGAGGATCTCGGAAGTCTAACGTTTACCATGCGCTCGACAAGCTTGCTAGCACAGCTAGTAAGCGAAATTGGGCGATAACCTTGGGTCTGTTTTTCTTTGCCAGGTTTTGGAAGGGGATGATAATACTCTCTCGCCACGATGTGGGAAAGAGTCGCTAAGAAACATGTTGTTAATGGCCGAAAGCAGGTACTTTAGTGCTGTTTGGCTGAGGTGCCTGAAGAAAGAGTAGTGAATTTCGTCAGGGCCCACTGCAGTGTTTCCACACTTGCTAATGGCGTAATTTAGCTCGGTCATTGTAAATGGTACGTTATAATACTCTTGATTACCATAATTGATGAATGTGTGCTTTTGCACCATTCTGCCTGGTCTTTGGAGCGCTGGCTGTCTGAGTTATTAGCTGCGACACTGGCGTAATGATCAGCAAATTTATCCATGACTTCCTTAGGTTCGGTGATGGGTTGGCCAGCTATTTTTAGTTGAGGAAAGGTCCACGGGGTGGTCGCTTCGCAGAGAAAGCTCTAATGGTTTTCCAGACTTGGGTGGTGGGAGTGAAGCGGTTGAATTTGGAGGAAAAAGCACCCCCATCGGTGCCGGGTGCCCTTTTTATTTCCAGGCGTTGTACCCCCTTTGGGCCGTGCCGTTCGAAATTTAGTGCCCTACGCAGTTGAACCTAGATGGAACTACACCGCATTTAGCGATTTCAGCTACTGTTTGACAATTAAGCGCCTTTATGGCCAGCTAAAGCACCGTCGCCTTTCCATGCACCCGGGAAGAGTATAGGCACGCAATCCCTTTCCAGATAATGCCTCATCGTCGCCAATAATCGTACGGGTGGAGCTCATCTGGTGCCCCCTGGAGCTGATCATGTGCCTTCTGAGCTGATCTGATGCCCTCGTAGTCAATCTGGTGCCCCCCCCTGAGAAAATAATTGTGCCTTCTGAACCTATATAATGCTCTCGAAGTTAGTCTGATGCCTCCGAGCTTGCCTGGTGCCCTATTAGTTGTTTTAGTGCCCCTTGGGCTGATCCGGGCCCCTGAACTTATTTAATGCTTTCCGGAGTTTATCTACTGTCCAGGGGGCACAGGGGCATGTGCCCCCATCGGTGCCGGGTGCCATTTTGATTTCCAGGTGGTGTACCTCCTTCCGGGCCGTGCCACTCAAAATTTAGTGCCCTACGTCGTTGAACCTAGATGGAACTAGACTGCATTTAGCGATTTGAACTATTGTTTGATAATTAAGTGCCCTTTTGGTCAGCTAGGGAATTCTGTCGCCTTTCCAAAAACCCGGGAAGAGTATAGGCACGTAATCCCTTTCTAGATAATGCCTCATCGTCGCCAATAATCGTACGGGCGGAGCGCATCTGGTGCCCCTGGAGCTGATCATGTGTCCTCTGAGCAGATCTGGTGCCCTAGTAGTCAATCTGGTGCCCCCCTGAGGACATAAGTGTGCCTTCTGAACCTATATAATTCTCTCTGAGTTAGTTTGATGCCTCCGAGCTTGCCTGGTGTCCTTTTAGCTGTTTTAGTGCCCCCTGAGCTTATTTAATGCCTCCCGGAGTTGATCTACTGTCCAGGGGTGCAGCCAGGGGGGGCACAGGGGGCACGTGCCCCCATCACTGCCGGGGTCCCGTTTGATTGCCAGGTGGTGTACCCAATTTGGGCCGTGCCGCTCGAAATTTAGTGTCCTACGCTGTTGAACCTAGATGTAACTGGACCGCATGTAGCGATTGAAACTATTGTTGGACAACTTAATACCTTTTTCGGTCAGCTAGGACATGGTGTCGCCTTTCCAAGCACCCGGGAAGAGTATGGGCACCTAGTATGTGTCCACCTAATGCCTCATCGTCGCCAATAATCGTACGGGTGAAGCTAATCTGGTGCTCCTTGAGCTCATCCCGTGGCCTCTCAGCTGGTATTGACCCCTTGAGCTGATTAATTGCCCTCTAAGCTGATCTGGTGCCCCTGAGTCAATCGAGTGCCCCACTGAGCAAATAATTGTACCTCCTAAACCTATATAATGCCTTCTGAGTTAGTCTAATGCTTTCGAGCTTTCTTTGTGCCCTAATAGCTAATTCAGTGCCCCTTGAGCTGATTCGGGCCCCCGAGATGATCTCATGCCTCCTCAAGTTGATTCTGTCTCTAAGTCAATATGGTGCCTCTTCAGCTGATAAGGTGCCCCCTCAGCTGATTATTGATATCTCCTTAGATGGCCTGATGCCGCCTTGAGCTGGTTTGGTGAGCCCTGGGCCCACCTTGTGTCCCCTGAGCTGTTATGTTGCTCCCTGAGCTGATTTAGGCTCCTGCCATAGTTTGGGGACTGGGAGCTGATCTGGCCCCCGAGCGGATCGATCTGGTGCCACCTGAGCTGCACTAATGCCCCTGAGTCGATCTGGTGCCTCCTGAGCCCAACTGATGCCCTCTGAGCTAGTCTGGTGCCCCTGAGCTAATCTGGTGCCCTTTAAGCTGATCTGGGCCTCCTTACGTGATTTCATGAGCAGCTCTAAAGCCTTGAGCTAAGGTGGGTCCACAGAGGCTGATGAGGGCCCCTGAGATGGTATGGGGCTCCTGAGCTGATTAATTGCCTCCTGACTTGATCTGGTATTCCCGAGCTGGTCGGGGACCACTGATCTGATTGTTTGTCCCCGAAGCTGATCTGGTGCCCTATGGGCATCTAATGTCCCCTGAGCAGCTCTGGGGCTTTTGAAATGATTGGGCCCCGAGCTGCTGAGGGATCCCTGAGCTGATTTAGTGCCCCTGACTTGAACTTGCCCCCTGCGCTGATTGATCTGGTGCACCCTGAGCAGATATACTGCCCCCTGAACATAACTAATGCCCCCTGAGTCGATCTGGTGCCTGCTGAGTCATCAGTGTGTCTCCTGAGCCCATGTTATTCCCTCTGAGCTAGTCTGGTGCCCCATGGCTAAAATGGTGCCCTTTAAGCTGACCCGGACCTCCTGGGTGGATTACGGGATTTCCTGAGCAGCTCCCAGGCCCTGAGCTGAGCTGGACTCACAGGGGTTGGTGAGGGCCCCTGAGATGGTATCGGGCTCCCGGGGCTGATTAAGTGCCTCCTGACTTGATCTGGTATTCCCGAGCTGATCTAGGCCCCGAGCTGGTCGGGAACCTCTGATCTGATTGTTTGTCCCCGCGGCTAATCTGGTGCCCTATGGGCCGATCTGGTGTCCCCTGAGCAGCTCTGGGGCTTGTGAACTGCTTGGACCCCGAACTGGTGAGAGATTCCTGAGCTGATTTACCTGACTTGATCTTGCCCCCTGACTTAACTTGAGGCCCCTGAACTGATATGGGGCCCCAAGAGCTGATCTGGGGCCCAAGAGCGGATCTAGGTTCTGAGGGTACCCTAAGCTGGTCTGGGCACTGAGCTTATGAGAGCCCCTTAAGTTGGCTTGAGGCCCCCTGAGGTGACCTGGCGCCTTAAACTGTTCTGGGGCTTCTTGAACTGGTTTAAGGCCCTTTGAGCCTATCTGTGGCCCATTGAACTAGTCTGATGACCTCATCTCTGGGACCAATGAGCTAGTCTAGTCCCTGGGTGAAGCATGAGCTGCTCTGTGGCCCTGATCTACATCAGGGGCCCCTGAGGTGGTCTTGAATAGACAGATATTAAGAACACAAGGCCAACTCCCATCATCTCGGGGCGAGGTCACTGAGCTAGTCTAGTCCCTGGAGGCACAAGTGGGGGGATGGGGAAACTGCTCTGGAGGCCCCTGATCCACACATGGGGGCCCCAGAGCTGGTCTTGAATAGATGGGGAATAAGAACACAATGGAAACTCCCCTTGTAAAACGGAGCTAACGAGGAATGAGGAATCTCTAAAACGGCTTGTGATACCTAGGCAACCCTGCTATATGAATTGCTTATTATACTGGTGGATTCTGGGAAGGGATGATAAAAAGGCATGTGCCCCTGAGCTCAGAGCACAGTCCCATAAACCAGGATTTCTACTAATTAATTTAGATGAAGAAATAGTTTTCACAATTTTCAGCCCTGTCCATCCCTATCCAAACCACCGGCCTGTTCACATTTTATTTACTCTCAACTGGGACTGATCCTTGAGAATATGAAACTTAATGAACGTGTTCAAAAGGTATCTCCAAAATTTTTCCGGCAGCAAAAATGTGTTCTTCCAAAGACACTATGCCACTCCTCGTCCCACGGCGATTGTGGGAGGCAAGGAACTTAATTTGCGTTCAGCCAGGGCTCACTCGTCACGACAAAACCAGTGGGCAGAACAAATGAATTTTCGACTGCAGTATGCCTTAACCTGCACATTGTAACAGATATGACAGGCTTCGCTGATTTCTCTGATGTTAAGTACTTGCATGAGTTGGCTGATTTGTCCTTAAATCTATCCAAAACAGTCGTGTTTTGGCTGCTTCCATGACATTTTGGTGATATCGTTTTCCTTTTTCGGTTTTAATCGCATTTTCCTTCTCCGTCAATGATTTATTTGCATTTTTATTGAACCAAAGATGACCGAAAAATGATATAAACAAAGATATAGTAAGTTTTTTGGGTTACGTTAAAAAGTGCCCTTTTTCCCCGGGGTGCCCCTCAAAGTTGGTGTGCCCCCCCCCATACCAAAGCTCTGGCTGCGCCCCTGATCATCACCAATATTTGCCATCTCAACCTGCAGCCTTTGCCTTGTTATCGCCGCCTCCTCCCCCAGCACCACTTTACGCCTGGACTATGAACCTCCTGCTATTTCAGCATGACTGCGTTCCAAATCCCGGGGTGCTGGATGGAAGGCGTCAACGGGGCAAGCTGAATTCTCTGCTGACTTTTGTTATTTAAATCAACTTTCCGCTCGTTTTTCCGGTAGATCTTTTTTAAGCAAGTTCAATAATTCTGGTGTACATGAACTCACCAAAAGTACATATGGTAGTTTCGGAATTTTGATGAAAAAGTTCGTCCTACTCTTTAAATAAGGGTTTTAGTCATCTTTCACAATATCAAACATCTCAAATATCCACTCACCGACTTTATTTTCCAATATGAATTTTACACTAAGTAGCTTACCGCAAATAAGTTTTAGAACACTGCAGCATTAAATCAAAACCTCGGAGTCTAAGGGATAGGAGGCATGGATCTGAAAAAAATTGTTAGGAATGGCCTAGGCGTCTGTGTGTTATAAGATGATGAAATAAGGAATTTGAAGCCACACAAAAAGGTTGTAAAAAGTTGGAGAGATAGCCAGACTCCTGCCATCTCTGCGCAAAAGTAGAAGCTGGGAGTCCATAGGAAAGGAGTCATGGGTCTGGAAAAGGAAACATCATTGTTATGATTGGACTAGGCACCGGTATCTTATTAAATGACAAAATAATGATTTGGAAGCGATACAAGAAGGTTGTAAAAGGCTATAGAGCCAGCCAGAATTTGTGTGATGCCATTTTTCATAAGTTTTGCTTGGTAGTCGAGTGGACCAAAGTTGTAATTTTCTGACCACGAATATGGTTGCAACATTGACCACCCCCACTGGAACAAAATGGGCATGAAATAGGAATATTTTTATATTTTTTACTTGAATCTATGTCCTCCATGCTCACATGGTTCATTTGGTTATACCTCTTACCTGAAATGCCCCATACATCATCCTAGCAAGTTCATATTTTCATCATAAAATAAAGTTATTTATCTATAAAGCGCCTGCTACTTTCTGTAGCCACTAAAACTATGGCTCTCCATATCAGTATGCAGTACACATAGTGGACCATCTCTCCCACCATTACTTTTGGCAGAGCACCCCATCAAAACATTTCCATAAAACAATTTAACATTCTTTTGGTGGTGGACCAAAGTTGCCCCCAAGGACCAAAGTTGCTCAGTTTTACGGTAGCCCTCATTGGCAGGCCGACCCGAATCATATTTGGCCCGTGGAAACTACGCGATAGTTGAGCACTACTTGTTGCAGTTTATCTGTTGGCATCCCTGACTTTGGGATGAGTTTCAAACAAACTGGAACAACACCAAAGCCACTAACTGTTAGTGTTTAACTCCACTTCAAGAAGTCCAGCTTAGCTGCAAGTACCCAAAACAACAAGGCTTTTGAGTTCATGGCACATGTTACTGCCCGCAACGCGCGACGCACTGCCAACAAAGGCCGCGGTTTTCCAAATTTTTGTCTCCCAAACTTTCAAACGAGGTACAATACAGCAAGGAATTTTGTATCATAGTGACGAGCATGACCCAGGGATTCAAATGATGTGCACCATGACCCTGGCAGGTCGTTATTGGAGCCTGACTTGAGTCAAGGTTACGATTTGACATTTCAAGGTCATGTCGCATATCATTCGAGTTCTTTGGTCAAGAACTTGTCAACACATTGATACCTTTGGCTTAATTATTGGCCTAATGTTTCCCAAATAATAAAAAAATTTAAATGGGTCTAAATTTGGCCCATTTTGGGCCTCTGTGGCAACACGGGTCATTGGATATGGTTCACACTCGGCTTGAGAGTGTAAGACGGTAAGGCACTTTCAGCACTACTGTCTCAATTTTTCCGCATCACCTCCGGTTCCCGAAATGGTAGGGAGGGCTCCGATTGGACCCCCAGGCGGTGGTGGGTGCAAGAGCACAGGTGATGCCCGATTACAATGTATATGTTACGGGCAGTATGGGATTTCAGGCAGTTTTCGAACTGCCCAGGCATTTTACAAACTGCTCAGAAAGCAGGGCAGATTGCGAACTGCCCGGCCATTTGGTCAGTTTGCAAACTACCTGGGCATTTTGCATAGCGCCCGGCTCTCCGGTCATTTTACAAACTGCCCACTCGGCAGGCAGTTTGCAAAATGACCGGTTTCACATGAATCGGAATGGCTGTAGGTTTAGATTGAAATTATAAAACAAAAAGGAAATGATTTGACCCACGTGGCATTGGTTTGAGCCACGTGACAACAGGACTGGTGGTGGAACTAGGGGGCACCGGGGACACATTGACCCTCTTAAATGAGAAACTTAAAAACTATTTCTATTGCTTTGAGTGGAAATAAATGTATTGAAAAGTCCATGCTGCCCCCTTAAATTCAGGCGTTTTGCCGCTCCTGACAGCTGACGGTGGTCGTCCAAAAAACGGTATGAATGCAGCACTCTGTCGGGGGTTGAATATTGGGCGGCTAATCATTCGCGACTATAGGCCAGAAAATTTCATTGAACATTGAGAGCTCCCCTCGGATTTTCTGGCGGCTTTGAAAAATGGCGGCGTGAACACTGCCATTCTTGCCATACTTCCCTATCCCTGATAAATGCCGCAGCTATTCTGAACATTTAAGCTTGCGGTCATCTCGGCTAAGGTCATTGGGCCAGCTCAAATGAACTCCCCTAAAATGATTCGGATTACATTAGCCAGGACAGAATTAATATATTGATCTGAAACTTATCACATAATGGGCCCACATGGGGCCAAAAAACGTATTCCGCTATTTTTATTTCGTTGCAAGGGTCATGGTGTCGGGTGCGGGGTGTGAGCCATGATCTCCCCATTGTAACTGCATGGGAAAAACGCAAATTGGTTGAAAATTCTCTCAATCTCGGTTGATACGGCTTAGAAGACTTTTTATTGTATGGACCATTTTTTCTTAGGGCGCACGCAAGGTTCATATTGCATGTTTGACGTGTGACCTTTGAGAGGTCATTTGGGAATGCTTAAGCAGGTTTTGAGGCTACAATAACATCACAAGAAATGGCGATAGAGTTTCAGTTTGATGCTGATGCTTCTGGATTGTCACTACGAGTCGATTGATATGCATGTTGACTATGTTTAGTCATATAATAACATTAACCTGGCCCTAAATTAGGTCATTTTTTCCTAGTATGGTTATGGTATACATCATTCGAATTGCCGTATTGAGAGGAATCAAATGACCCCTACTGAAATATATGAATAAATGTAATACAATGAAATAAATTGACCCAGTCATTCCTTAGAAATAAAAATTATTATCAGAAAATTATTTAGCAACTCTTGACCTCAATAATAGCCCGAGAAAAATGTTAGTGATACAGTTTCAACATTTTTTATGGGCAGCTAACCGCTTTCCACGTTTTTCGTTACCCCGCTCGGGAGCCTAGTTGGTGGGAAAGGTTGACAACTACCCTCCCCCTTCACGCTGGGGCGAAGGTGGATCTGAGGCTCACTGGGGCGTGAGCTAAAGGCTTCTGAGGCCAAATCTTGCCCCCTCTCTTGGACTTGGACCCCAGGGACCAACTCTTGGACCCCAGAGACCAACTCTGGGAACCCCGAAGACGAACTATTAAGACCCTCCGAGAGAAGGATTCCGATGATGTCTGAGCTTACATAATCAACTTTTGGAACATTAACACCAGCCCCGGTGGGCCTCCGAGTCAGTGATGGTGGAACGTACAAATATAGGGGGAGGGGGTACCTTGAGCTTTTTAACCCGTCTCTTTCAAGTAAACGCCATATGGCTAGTGATAAAATTTCTGGTTTAAGGGGGAAGCACCGTGCCCCAGTGCCCCCTTCCCCCCAGTCAGTTCCACCGCCAGTGCTCCAAGCCACCTTTGCCCTGGTGGGGATGGGGAGGTGTTCAAACACTTCCCCCTCAATTCGGCTCCATGCTGGAAAGCGAAAAAAACGCAAACGCTGTTGGATAACTCATACAAATTCATGAGCAAAGTACATTGGTCACTTTTAGGCTCAGGCCAATATTGAGCTCATTACAGGTAAAAGAATGTGGCATCATAGAAAAGAGTTTCGGGGCTCTAGCTCTGACAGAGTGGAGTTAGAATGCCTGTTTAGGCACCATTCGCTTCCTCTCGTTACGGTGAATCGCATGCTGTTTTATATGACTGTACAAAGTGAAAACAAAAATGACCTGACCTAAGGTCGGGTTAAGGTCACTATTCAACCTAGCATAGTCAATTTGCATATTAATTGGCTCGCAATAACAACACAAACGTAATAAAATCAAAATAAAAGTCTTATCATCATTTCCTGCAAAGTTGTTGACCCAAGCCTGAATCCGGCTTAAGCAGCCCCAGATGACCTCTGAAAGGTCACAGATAAACATTGCAACATGAAGCTGGAAAGGAGCCCAAGATACTACGATTTAGAGAATATGAAGGTTTTGGCAGCTGTATCTACACAAATACAGCCCAATTTCTGTTTTCCTCATTCATTTCCAATGGAGAGATCATCATCTGTACCTGACCCTAGGTCATCGATATGAAAATTCCTGAATATGTTTGTAGTTGTCGCTGGGCCCATTTTGTGGTATAAGGTTCAATCCGATAGATTCGCCCATTTCTTACTTATGCCCCTTTAAACATTTTTGGAGGTGAGATCACTTGGCATGCACTGTAAACCTGACCTGAGATGACCCAACCTCAAAATTTTGGTGAAAGTTGCGGAATCAATCATGGATCAGGTGCAGGAGGTACGGTGGCGCTTCGCGCCGCCGTGTTTTCGCACCACCGAAAAAACCTGCGGGGAGTGTTCAAACACCCCCACCGGGTGATGGGCTAATCAGAAATCGACGAGGGCCCTGCAGGAGGCTCTTTTCAGTGCTTCAACTGAGCCAAGGGGAGGGGCATTCGCTCACAGCCCCCTCCCTTGGCTACGCGCCTGCACGCTGAGAAGTTATACGCCTTTCATTCAAGGGAAGACTGAACGCAAACACAAGGTAGCCTTGGTCACAGATGACATTTTCAACCAGTCTGCAAAGTCGGCTTGAATTTTTGTAAATTGTCCCGTCAGTTTCCAAACTGCCCAGGCAATTTGCAAACTGCCCAAGTTCTCATACTGCCCGTGAGTATAAACTTTGGGTAGTTTGTGAATTGCCCGGGCAATTTGTATACTACCCGGGCAGTTCGTGAAATGACCGGAGAGCCGGGCACTATGCAAAATGCCTGGGCAATTTGCAAACTGACCAAATGGGCGGGCAATTCGCAAACTGCCCAGCTTTCTGGGCAGTTTGTAAAATGCCTGGGCAGTTCGCAAATTGCCTGAAATCTCATACTGCCCGTAACATATATAACATGAGAGATGGCCGAAATATGACTCTTTTTTAAGAAATTCATGAATGTGTTTTTTGGACTGCACTTTATTCGGTGATGTGAAATTTTTACAACTCTTCTGTGCACATGTGGGCATGCCAACTAAAAGAAAATTACAATCGCACTCGGAGTGTCTTTTGCCCATAAGATCATTTAAAACTAAGAAAGCCTGAACATTATAAATCTGCATTCTACTAAATGCCCTCTTGTAAGGATTTTTTTGTCGCTAAAAATTTCCGGGAAGGCATATATTTCTGGATGCTAAATGTGTGCCCATTTTTATCCAAGTCGAAGCAGGTGAGTTCTGAGAACATTCGTGTCTACACAAACGCGCCATGCAGTAGTAGCGCTCTCCATGAAATTTATATTTCAATGAATCTCGACACCACGAGATGGACCCATTAAGGATGTCCTTCCCCCAGTAGCAGATACAAGGGAGGCGCTAGGGGGTTTAAGCTCCCCGCTCAAAATGTCAGAGTGCCTATAGTAACTGCATAGCCGGAGGCTGTTCCGAGGCAATGACCAGGAGGATTGAGCTCCTAGCTCCCCCCCATGAAGTCTTGGATCCGCCACTGCCATTCCCCTTGGAAAAAATCGTTCCACCGTCCGTGGTAATCCTGCTGTTGCGCACCTTCTCAAATTTGCGCTAAGAATAAGAAAGAAAATGTGCTCAAGGGGCACATTGCAACATTCTATATGGATTTGCTATTTTCTCTATTAGACACTGTTGTCTGTTTTTTTGATTAAAGAACTAGTCTACGGGCCATGACCAGTGACGGCGGAACGTTCGAATTTAAGGGGACACTATTGGCTTTTAACCCATTTCTTTCCAGTGAACGCTATAGGGTTAGTATTAAAATTTATGATTTAAGGGGGCACCGTGCTCCAGTGTCCCCCTGTTCCACAGCCTGTGGCCATAACAGCTCTCAGTACAAACCACGGAAACTCTGGCACAACATAGAGCAGGCCTCCTTTGAGACGTAATAAGGGCACCGATCAGGGGCGTAGCCAAGGGGGGGCGGCAGGGACAGCCGCCCCCCCTGAGGGCCCGAAGGGCCCCCTGAGGACACGAGTTGCGCGAAGCACGGCTCGCCTGCACTATGCTCTGTGACCAAATTTGACATTTTATACCAGACAGGGCCTTCTTACACCCTCTTCAGGCTTCTATTCTGTAACAGGCAGGGCCCTTTTTTACCCATCAGGGCCCTTTTGGAGCTGTCGCAGGGGCCCTTTACGGGGCGCCGCCCCTACCTGAGGGAAATCCTGGCTACGCCCCTGGCACCGATCGTCATGAGTGGGGATCTGACCATGACCCTCCCCATGACCCGGGGACTGGGAGTCGATGGGAAGAGCTGGAGGCTAACAAATGACCCCACTTTGTATGCAAAACTGCCTTGATGTTTCACAAAGTAAATAAGAATCCCCAGGTTTTCGAGGAGACTAGGCTTCTCTTCTGCGCGGTGAACTCCTGTGAAAATTAGCCCCGGCCGTATTTGTTGGGCGCTCTATTGATCGGATTCACTGCTAGGGTTCATTAGCATCAAATATCATCCAGACGCTTCAGAAAATCCCCGTATAAAATTACGAACCTGTTTCCACCCAGGGAATTTCTTTTTATTCGATATGACAGAATTGTCCAGCAGAGGGTTTCATAATCATTTTCTCGTCGGAATTTTTTGGCATGTTTGGACTTTAATCGAATCTTAGTATACAGTTTATTCGTAGAAAATTTATTTTTTGATAAAGCATGTAAGGAAGGCTTGAACATGAACAAAATAACGCCAACTTTAAGGTTGAACACCGCGCTGCATATTCTGGAGATGATAGTAGCAACTATACTGGCTGAAAACAGAATTTGCAGCACGAGGTAAAACACCAACGGTGCCTCGCAGCTACCACCGACAAGCCTACTGACGTCTGTCTGAAAATTTCCACTCATAATTGGAATTTACGCTGAGTAATCACCACCACTGTCATTGTCCTGGAGTCGGAATATCTCCGTGATCAAATGCTGAGAGCCTGACATGACAAAGTCGAGGAAAGCCTGGGATCTCTGCAGCATCCCGTAGACAGTTTCAACCAGGAGGAATCTGTCCTGACCCCAAATAGACACTTTTCTAAATAGAATAATATGTTTGACATAGCAGATATGAGTCGGTAGCCAGAGGCTTTGCCCCCGTGCTACACCGCCACTCGTGTATTCTCCAGGATCGGGGAGCCGTCCATAGAGGACGTCAGCCACACAGGGGTGAGCAGGCGGTACCCGCGTTACCAGCGTTACAGGGCGACGGGAGCTGGTCCCGACCGTCACGTAACACCCGCGATTCTGGGAGATGGGAGGGTAAAATCGGCTCAGTGGCGGGTTACAATTGGACTGCGGCAGCATCGCGGCGGGGGAGACGGCGAAAAGCGTCTCTCTGCTTTCCATCCGAAAAAATCTGATTGCAAGGGTATTGCGTGGGCGATAAATGTGATAAATGTAATGCCCAATTAAAATGGGTCACTAACTCACACGGTTTATCGAGACCTCCTTGGTTTTTTTCCAGTTTGATCGGAAAACGGCGGCGCGTGTGAAGTGCCACCTGACTTTTTAATCTATTTATCTGAGATTCATAGCACATAATGAGATCACTGAATACAACAATATGTGGTAACGGGGTTATCGTATATCAGTGACCTAGGGTCAAGTAAAAGTCATGACCTCGGCATTGAAAGCCAATTGAAAAACTTTGAAATGTCTGTATTTTAGTTCGTTTGGCTCAGGTCAGCTTAAAAACTTCAGGATCATCTGTTCGTGGTCCATTACTAGGATTGATGTAAAACATTTGACCCCTAACCTTCTCGAGGTCATCTGAGGTGAAATGATTGAAGGGAATGTGGCACCTTCACAGCGTGATTTTCACCGAGATGGCCAAGTTGTAAAGCAAGTCGGAAAACCCGGTACTCCATATATCATTTGTCTTGGAACTTGATATTTCCGTAGAAAAAGCTAAAACCTACCTGACAACAGCCCCCCATCAGCCCGTCGCCGGGCGGCCATTGTTGTGAGCTGCTGGTGTGACGACATATGCTGACCTCACGATGAGCATCAGCCAATCGAAGCCCTCGAGGCATTTCAAGTATGGTAGTGGTTGCCAGATCGTGACATCATCCACAGGCTGATATTTATTTCTTTTTCTCAAGTAGTATTTTTAAAAACAAAATATTGAACTTATTGTGCATTTTTCAGAGAAATCATGAGTGGTTTCATAATATTTCGCTAAAAGTTTCACTAATTTCCTAATTTCACTAAATTCCAGGTTTCGATCAAGGTACCACATTCCTTTTAATCTTGAATAAGTTATCTTTTAACTTCAGAGTAAACAATTATACAGTTTTATTTTGACATCATTCCGTTTGTTTTGCCACTGCGAGTCCAATGACGTAAGTTATGACCATACAAGGTCACTTAAGGTCAATTCTTTGACCTAAGGTCAGGTCAAATTCTGAACTTCACCTAGAATAGTACAACCATAAATCATTCGATTCGTCTTAGTAAGAGGATTACAATAGCCTACGTATTATGCCGACATCATGTTTGGTTCGGAAGTTATTGACAAAAAAGCAGACATCCCATAAAATTGTGTAGCGTACCGCACTTAACCTCGGTTGACCGCTACACAGGCTTGACCTAAATGACTCGATATGTGCTTACGACAGCCGTTTAGGTTTCTTGTATAAAATATCTTAAGCTGCCTTCGGGTTTGGGGGTTATGAATTGGCGGATCCAGGAGAAACTTTTGGAGGGGCCAAACCAACGTTTTGGGGGGCCGAAATTGAACAAATCACGAAAACATAGTATGTTTTTTAGTATCTATTTTAGGCTTTGTAGGGGGTCAGGGTCCCTTTACCCCCTCCCCCTTGGATCTGCCAGTGGGGTTAAGCCCTATTCACTATTTTACAACCATCTGTTTTTGTATTTTTATTTGTACGATATAAGCCCTTTGGCCTGTTTGGTCTATTTTAGTCCTATATTTTGGTCTCCAAATTTATATTTTTCGACTGTGGCCCGGCCAAACAACTTTTAGCTGTTTATATAATGATAACATCAGGAAGCCACGGTTCCAACCACCAGACACTGAACTTAGCAGGACTTTCCTCTTAACCCTCGCCTCGGTGGAGGGTGTTTTAACACCCCCACCCTGGGGATTTTTCGCCGGTACGAAAAAACGGCGGCACTCCTCGCCACCGTACTTGGTACACTTTATCATCGATCAATTCCGCAACTTCCCAAAAAAACCTAATGTTCGGTCATCTCAGACCAGGTCGCCAGTGCAGGCCAAGTGACCTCACCTAAAAAATATTTAAGGTGGCATATATGCCAGCATATTTCTTACATATATATGTAGGAAATATGTGAATCTATCGGATTGAAGCTTATACCACATAATGGGCCCACCGAGTGCTACAAAATATGTTCCGGGATTTTTTATATCGATGACCTAAGGTCAAGTACGGATCATGACCTCACAATTGGAAATGCATGGGGAAAACAGAAATTGGGCCGTATTTGTGTAGGTACAGTTGAGAACACCTTTGCATTCTCCAAATCGTAGCATCCTGGGCCCCTTTCCAGGTTCATGCTGCAATTTTTTACCTGTGACCTCTGGGATATCATATGGGGCTACTTGAGGAGTTTTCAGACTTGGTCAATAACTTTGCATGAAATGATGAAACAGCTTTTGTTTTGATACCATTGCGTTTGGATTGCTATTGTGAGTCGATTTATTTGAATAGTGACTATGCTAGGTCACAAAGTGACCTTGACCTGACCTGAGGTCAGGTCATTTTTGTGTTTTGACCTAGTATGGTCATATTATACATCATTCGATTTGCAGTGACGAGAGGAAGCGAATGGTGCCCAAAAAGATTCTAACTCAACTCTGTCCGATGATAGAGCCCAAAAACTCTACTCAAAATGTCACATTCTTTGACCTGCCATGACCTCAATACTGACCTGAGCCAAAAATGGACTGATATAGTTTCTTCATGATTTTTTATGCGCTGCCTTCGCGTTTTTCTCGCTATCCCGCATAGGGGCCGAGTTCGAGGGGGGTGTTCAAACACCCCTTGCCCCACCAGGGTGAAGGTGGCTCAAAAGCCCACCGGGACGCGGCTTAATCCGCCTTACTATTTGAGTAAAGTGTGTCTGTGCGTCTGTCTGTCTGTCCGTCCGTCGTCTTTTGTTTTTTAGTTGGTTGGGATTGGCTGCAGGTCAAACTAAAGACGATATTGAGACGAAACTTTTTTAATGTGTCGGAAAATGTTGTGGGGAGTGCCTTTGAGGGTTCTCAATTTCTGGTTGCAGATAGATTGCACGTGGCACGTGCTCAAGGTTGAACTTTTCTCCCCATTGACTTAACATGGGAAACGGCGGTGAAAAATACAAACACGGCAAAACGGGCGTCATTTTGTAAGCCGGTGCACAACGTCCCACTTTGGCCAATCTCGGAAAAAGTGTACTTGAAACGTGGCACCGGGTTTTGGCTACACAGTGGATGTAGATTAAAGTTTGCACGTGCTGCGTGGCCAGCAGGGGGTGCGTTCTCGGAACAGGGGTAGTCGTCTGAAATCGCGGTTTTTTGGACATTGCTCGGAACGTAAGACGTGTACGGCCTCGCAACTGGCACAGATCGATGCAGATCAGAGATTTGCACGTTTTGGTACCCTTTTTGTATGAAAACCTCCATTGAAAAGATAATTAAGCATGAAAAAATCGACAAAAAATCAAAATTAAAATGGGGTCTGTAACTCGGAAACTATTGATGCGCGATGTGGAGTATCTGCGAGTCAAAGTTGCGTCCATGTACCGTCTACGCGATGCAGGAAAAACCCAGGCTGTAGGTTGCACGTGCTGGTCACAAGGCTTTGTCAAACAAGTCACTTTCCATTTTTGGGTTTTGCGGTTTTTCAACTGTAATTTGGGAACGGTTAGTGATAAAGAGACAAAATAAGCCGCACGGTGTGCTCCGAGCAAAGGCGCATCTTTTTGTATTTATACCTAGCCACTAAACACAATATCTTAGAAAATTACTCCAAAAGATTTAAATGCTCAAAAATTACAATTTAAAACGGTCACATAATTTGTTCAAATTTTCTATGTTTTAATGAGTTTTAAATTCCGAAACATATATACACGTAATTGATGGAAAAATTCCTGCAATAATCTGGTTTTATTTCCTATGTAACCCTAATAGCTTCAGGGCAATGTGCAAAAGTGTTAAACAGTTCCAAAACTTCCCTTCGATGCACGGAAAATCCGTCTTAACATTGTAAATATCTGTCAGAGAATAAAATTCACAGGTGCTCAGCGGGTCCTCCGCTTGAAAGATGCTTAAGGATTTTAAAAGCCACAATTTTGTTTGTATTAATGGGGTATTTTGGGGTATTTTCGGTGACGAAATACCCCAACAGTGATGTGCATACTGCCTAGGGGAGCAAGACGATCCGCGGCAAAGCCGCGCGGGTGTCTGCGAGTGAAACTCGCGGACCGGAGCCTGAGGAGGCACAGTGCACCCGCAGCCAACGAAGGCGTAGCGTTGCACCGCAGGTTAGGGAGGCACCTAAACGTAGGTTAGATGCGCCGCAGGCCGGATAGCTGCATAGGGACAAGGTTAGGTAAGGTTCGGTTATGTTATGACAGCTTCGAACGTCGCGGCGAAGACGCGGGGGTGTCTGAGAGTGAAACTCGCAGATCGGAGCCTGCCCCTCAGGAGACCGATCTTCACTTTCCGGATTCGTCCGGCAAGTAAAGATTGGAGCAACGGGGAGTGACGTGCCCGGGGCCCCAGTCAGCCCTGGGAGGCATGTCGACGCATCACCGCGGACACATCATGTCTGGCTCTCCGGCGCCCGCCGCCTCTTCCGATCTCGGTCGGTTAGAGTCGGCGTCTGTCGTCGGCGGCTCTGGTGATGAGGTCCGCGGTGGTGCTAATGACTGCCTTACGGGCCCTTGGTTACATGGTCGGGAACCGTATTGGATCGGGTCAGTTCTGTCCTGCACCTCCCAGTATTTAGCTCCTGTTTTTTTGTTTTCTTATTTTGTTACTTATTTTTAGTTCCTGTCCTCTTTTACGCTTTAGTTATTGGTTCCACAGTTAGTTGCCTTCTTTGGAATTTTATGGGTGTAAGGCGCCCATTCGAGGCTTATCTCGAGCCCCGGCGACGAGGTTGACGGGATCCTGGGGGTTGAGGTCCCCCTCGGGCGGGTCAGTCCCGAGGGCTCCAACACGCCCCCTTTGGCCCAGATATCTCGATCCAACCGGGGGTAAGCTGTCCTTAGGCTGCCGCGGGCGGCCTAGCTACGCGGCAGTGTCTACGGGCACTGTCGCTGGGTCCAGCTGGGCAGGGGGATTATGTTTCGGGCGTGCGCGGAGTGCCGCGTTTTTCTTCGTCCCGACTCATGGCCCTGCCGGCCCACTGGGCTGATGGCGTCAAGGGGGTGGGTGCGTTCTGATCGGAGGGGTTGTGTGAGTATCTCTCGCCCCTCTGAGACGGGCGCACCTGCCCCCGTAGGCACTGTACCAGCCCCCGGGCCCAGCTATTGACAGCTGGCAACCCGGGGGGCCGAAGGTAAATATCTCCTCCATAGCATCTTTACAAGCTTCAACCTCCACTAATCAGACTGCACGGATTCCGACCTCTGTCACGACACAGACCACCCTGAGTTCACCCTCGTACACTGCCGATATGATGGATTTTATGGAAGCCAGATCCCCCGCGCGGACTAGACCAGAGCAGGCTGGCTCCTCTACCCCTGTGTTGGACAAAACTTCTTCTAAGGTCCTGGTCCTCACTCTGGATGGGGCTCGAAAAATCAATCCCTTTCAGGTTGTTCAGGCGTTGTCTAAATTTGGCACCACGACCCATGTCTATCGGCACTCCGCCAC
Organism: Lepas anatifera; assembly: GCA_034440635.1. Taxonomy (NCBI): domain Eukaryota; kingdom Metazoa; phylum Arthropoda; class Thecostraca; family Lepadidae; genus Lepas; species Lepas anatifera. Next base: position 1,324,500 of record JAOTON010001336.1, on the reverse strand, counting down.
CAAATTGGATGTGACCATGTCTTCAGAGGAAGAAACGCGCAGTCTGTTGTCAGCTAAAAGCCTCTCCTACCCAGGAGAAGGAGGCGCCTTAGTTTCGATACCGGTGACAGTAGCTCTCCATCCGACAAAGAACAGCTCTACTGGAGTTGTTACTTGTCGGGAGCTCGCAGAGTCGACAGAACAGGACGTACTGAGTGGCTTGGATGAACAGGGGGTGACAAACGTGCGGAGAATGAGTAAGAGGCTTAACGGTGAGCTCGTAGCAACAAACACTTTCGTCCTTACATTCAACTCTAAGGAGCTGCCTCAAACCATCCGTGTAGGCTGGCTTTCCGTGCGCGTGCGTAGATTCATACCAGACCCAATGCGATGCTACCGATGCCACAGATACGGCCATGTGGCGAAAGCTTGTAGAGGACAGGAGAAGTTTGGGAGAAGCTCGTTGGTAGGTCACGGCTCAGCGTCTTGCGAGGCTGACATCCCTGTGTGCGTCGGATGTGGTGGCGACCACGAGGCGTGGTCGCGCAATTGCCCCATGTTCCTCTCTGAGCGGGAAAAGATGAAAGGTGAGGTCCTGGGAAGGTCTCTCAAAGAGATTGCAGCATCAGGAAATAGCCGCTGTGAGGTACCTGGCTTTCCCAAACCGTCTGTGATCGAAGAAACTACCGTGCCATCCTCTCCCTATCGCGACGCTCTTGTGGGCGGGCCTGAACGAGCGAGGTCGGCCTTAAATCTAGATTCCTCCCTGCGGGATATCATGCACTTATCGGTCCGGGAATTTATGAGCCTTTGCAGTGGGCGGGTGCCACAGCCAGTTAACTCCCCGACATGTGGAGTTAGGACCACGGCTGAGAAGTGCATTCAAACTGACCCAATAAGGAACCCTGACGTATTTCCAGCAGCACCACTGCTTGGCGATCAGAGTGGGCACACAGCTGATAAGGGCAGCCAAGCGGGTACCCATGAAGGGGGTGTGATGGCATCGGACCCCGCACCACCAGTAGACCTCTCCGGGAAGAGTGCTGAGACTGACGAGAGAGGGGAGCAGCCAGTCTCTGACTCGGGGGCTGCTGCACAAGCAGTAAAGAGGCAAACCAAGCTGCAGAGACGTGAATCGGAGCGCTCTGCCTCAGCGCCACCAAAAGAACGCAGCGCTCGAAAGGAGCCAAGTGTAGCACTACTGCCATCCCCCGCAGATAACGACTCTACACTTATGCCACCACCATACGCTCCACCATCACCGCCGCCGAAGACAATCAACACAGGGTCCCGTGAAGGAAAGCGAAGGCTCTCCCCTTGTCCAAGTTCGGGAAAGGCATCCCCCAACGCGGCGCCAAAAAGCATAAAAAACAGACTTTCTCTTCCGTGACACAAAGGGAAAGAAAATTTGGGTGCCCAGAGTCCAAAAAGAGTTTCCTATTAAAATAAAGCAAGCGGGCTCCCTTGAGAGTTTTGGAGAAGTCCGAAATGTTTGGCAGGATGTGCCGCTCCCTTGCGCTGTTAGTGATGACAGGCATTCCGGGCCGAGAGTCCGGGAGACCTACATAAACAGAAACACAACCTTCGTTCGCCGTTCTCCACCCAAGGGTCTAGGATATCCGGAGCGAACGGAAAGGCCACCACAAGCGTGGGACGCACGCATGACGGGAGAAGCTGAGAGACCTAGCTTACCAACCATCCCATTTTTAAGTGGCCTTTTCAGCCGACACATAATTGAAACCACATATATTATTAACACCTGAGAAGTTCTTGTAATGAAGGGCGCTATATGGCCAAGTCGCTGAAAGCGCCCTAAAATCCCAATACACACACACGGATCGGAGCCTGCGGAGGCGCGGCGCAGCCGCAGCCGACGAAGGCGTAGCGTTGCACCGCAGGTTAGGTGCGCCGCAGGCCGGATTGCTGCATAGGGACAAGGTTAGGTGAGGTTTGGTTATGTCATGACAGCCTCGAACAGCGCGGCGAAGCCGCACGGGTGGCCGCGAGTGAAATTCGCGGACCGGAGCCTGAGGAGGCGCGGCGCAGCCGCAGCCGACGAAGGCGTAGCGTTGCACCGCAGGTTAGGGGAAGCACCTAACCGCAGGTTAGGTGCGCCGCAGGCCGGTTTGCTGCATAGAGACAGGGTTAGGTAAGGTTCGGTTATGTCATGACAGCTTTGCACAGGGAAAGGTCATTGAGGGACCTTGGAGCGACGGGAAAGCCAACCTTTAAGGGGTTGGGGATAACGACGCACAAACTGTTGAAGTTTTACGCTGGATGGGCAAGGATAAATATGAGGTAGGGAAACCCTCCAAATCAAGAAAGGGTTTGTGTCTGGGGATCGCGACAGATGAATATGGTTCCGCTTGGTTTCTTCACAACGGCTTTTTGCAACAGGCATAGCAGGCTCAGCGAAGCGAGCCAAGGCGCTAGTCTAACCGACTATTTGAGTAAAGTGCGTCTGTGTATCTGTCTGTCTGTCTGTCTGTCTCTCTGTCTGTCGTCTTTTGTTTTTTAGTTGATTGGGATTGGCTGCAGGTCAAAATAAAGGCGATATTGAGACGAAACTTTTTGTAATGTGTCGGAAAATGATGTGGGGAGTGCCTTTGACGGGTCTCAAGTTCTGGCTGCAGATAGTATGCACGTGGCACGTGCTCAAAGTTGAACTTTTCTCCCCATTGACTTAACATAGGAAACGGCGACGAAAAATACAAACACGGCAAAACGGCTGTCATTTTGTAAGCCAGTCCACAACGTCCCACTTTGGCCAATCTCGGAAAAAGTGTACCCAAAACGTGGTACCGGGTTTTGGCTACACAGTGGATGCAGACTTAAGTTTGCACGTGCTGCTTGACCAGCAGGGGGTGCGTTCTCCGGAATGGGGGTAATGGTCTAAAATCACGGTTTTTTCGACATTGCTCGAAAGTAAGAGGGTTACGGACTCTAAACTGGCACAGATTGATGCAGCTCAGAGATTTGCACGTTTTGGTACCCTTTTTGTATGAAAGGCTGCGTTGGGAAGATAATTAATCATGAAAAAAATCGAAAAAACAGAAATAAAATGGGGTCTGTATCTCGGAAACTATTGATGCGAGATGTGGGGTATCTGCAAATCAAAGTTGCGTCCATGTACCGTCTACACGATGCAGGATAGACCCAGGCTGCAGGTTGCACGTGCTGGTCACGAGGATGTGTCAAACAGGTCACTGTCGATTTTGGGTTTTGCGGTTTTTTTCGACTGTAATTTGGAAACAGTTAGTGATAAAGAGACGAAATAAAACGCACGGTGTGCTCCAAGCGAAGGCACATCTTTTTTGTATTTACACCTAGCCACTAGACGCAATATCTTAGAAAATTACTCCAAAAGATTAAAGGGCTCCAAAATTACAATTCAAAATGGTCATATAATTTGATCAAATTTGCTATGTTTTAATGACTTTTGCAAGTTTTCGAAACACAATGTTTTTGGCCGATGCCTAGGGGAGGGAAACGATCCGCGGCGAAGCCGCGGGGGAGCCTGTGGAGGCGAGGCGCAGCCGCAGCCGACGAATGCGCTGCGTTGCACCACAGGTTAGGGAGGCACCTAACTGCAGGTTAGGTGCGCCGCAGGCCGGTTTGCTGCATAGGGAAAAGTTAAGTAAGGTTCGGATACGTCATTACCATTTCAAACATCGCGGCGAAGCTGCGGCGATATCCGCGAGTGAAACTCGCGGACCGGAGCGTGAGGAGGCGCGGCGCAGCCGCAGCCGACGAAGGCGTAGCGTTGCACCGCAGGTTAGGGAGGCACATAACCGCAGGTTAGGTGCGCCGCAGGCCGGATTCCTGCATAGGGAGAAGATCAGGTAAGGTTCGATTATGTCCTGACAGCTTCAAACATCGCGGCGAAGCCGCGGGGGCGTCAGCTCGAAAAGTAAGAGGGGTACGGACTCGAAACTGGTACAGATCGATGCAGCTCAGAGATTTGCACGTTTTGGTACCCTTTGTGTATGAAAGGCTGCGTTGAGAAGATAATTGATCATGAAAAACACGAAAAATTCGAAAAAAATCAAAATGGGGTCTGTATCTCGGAAACTATTGTTGCGCGATGTGGGGTATCTGCGAATCAAAGTTGCGTCCATGTACCGTCTACACGATGCAGGATAGACCCAGGCTGCAGGTTGCACGTGCTGGTCAGGAGGATGTGTCAAACAGGTCACAGTCTTTTTGTGGTTTTGCGGTTTTTTGACTGTAATTTGGGAACGGTTAGTGGTAAAGATATTAAATAAAACGCAAGGTGTGCTCCGAGCAAAGGCACATCTTTTTGTATTTACACCTATCCACTCAACACAATATCTTAGAAAATTACTCCAAAAGATAAAAATGCTCCAAAACTATAATTAAAAATAGTCATATAATTTGATCAAATTTGCTATGTTTTAATGAGTTTTAAATTCCGAAACATATATACACGTAATTGATGGAAAAATTCGTGCAATAATCTGGTTTTATTTCCTATGTAACCCTAATAGCTTCAGAGCAATGTGCAAAAGTGTTAAACAGTTCCAAAACTTCCCTTCGATGCACGGAAAATCCGTCTTAACATTGTAAATATCTGTCAGAGAATAAAATTCACAGGTGCTCAGCGGGTCCTCCGCTTGAAAGATGCTTATGGATTTAAAAAGCCACAATTTTGTTTGTATTAATGGGGTATTTTGGGGTATTTTCGGTGACGAAATACCCCAGCAGTGATGTGAATACTGCCTAGGGGAGCAAGACGATCCGCGGCAAAGCCGCCGGGGTGTCCGCGAGTCAAACTCGCGGACCGGAGCCTGAGGAGGCGCGGCGCAGCCGCTGCCGAAGAAGGCGTAGCGTTGCACCGCAGGTTAGGGAGGCACCTAACCGCAGCTTAGGTGCGCCGCAGGCCGGATTCCTGCATAGGGAGAAGACAAGGTAAGGTTCGGTTATGTCATGACAGCTTCAAACATCGCGGCAAAGCCGCGGGGGTGTCCGCGAGTGAAACTCGCGGACCGGAGCCTGAGGAGGCGCGGCGCAGTCGCAGCCGACGAAGGCGTAGCGTTGCACCGCAGGTCAGGGAGGCACCCAACCGCAGAGTAGGTGCGCCGCAGGCCGGCTAGCTACATAGGGAGAAGACAAGGTAAGGTTCGGTTATGTCATGACAGCTTCGCACAGAGGGAGTTCATTGAGGAACCTTGGAGCGACGGGAATACCAACTTTTATGGGGTTGGGGATTACGACGCACAAACTGCTGAGGTTTTTTGCTACCAGGGCAAGGATAAATTAGGGAAAACCTTTAAATCAAGATAGGGTTTGAGTTTAGGAATCGCAACAGATAAATATGGTTCGGCTTGGTTTCCTCACACCATTTTTTTGCAACAGGGGTAGTGGGCTCAGCGAAGCGAGCCAAGGCGCTAGTCTCCGCCTTACTATTTGAGTAACGTGCGTCTGTGTGTCTGTCTGTCTGTCTGTCGTCTTTGGTTTTTTTGTTAATTGGGAGTGGCTGCAGGTCAAACTAAAGGCGATATTGAGACGAAACATTTTGTAATGTGTCGGAAAATGATGTGGGGAGTGCCTTTGAGGGGTCTCAAGTTCTGGTTGCAGATAGTATGCACGTAGCACGTGCTCAAAGTTGAACTTTTCTCCCCTTTGACTTAACATGGGAAACGGTGACGATAAATGCAAACACGGCAAAACGGGTGTCATTTTGTAAGCCGGTCCACATCGTCCCACTTTGGCCAATCTAGGAAAAAAATGTACCCGAAACGTGGCACTGCGTTTTGGCAACACAGTGGAGGCAGATTAAAGTTTGCACGTACTGTGTGCTCAGCGGGGTGTGCGTTCTCCGGAATGGGGGTAGTCGTCTAAAATCACGGTTTTTTGACATTGCTCGAAAAGTAAAAGGGGCACGGACTCGAAACTCGCACATATCGATGCAGCGCAGAGATTTGCACGTTTTGGTACCCTATTTGTATGAAAGCCTCCGTTGAGAGGATAATTAATCATGAAAAACACGAAATATTCGACAAAAAATCGAAATCAAAATGGGGTCTCTAACTCGGAAAATAATGATGCGCGATGTGGGGTATCTGCGAGTCAAAGTTGCGTCCATGTACCGTCTATGCCATGCAGGGAAGACCGAGGCTGTATGCTGCACGCGCTGGTCACGAGGTTGTGTCAAACACAGCACTGTCGATTCTTGGATTTTGAGATTTTCGACTGTAACTTGGGAATGGTTAGTGATAAAGAGACAAAATAAGAGGCACGGTGTGCTCCGAGCAAATGCGCATCTTTTTGCATTTACACCTAGCCACTTAACACAATATCTTAGAAAATTACTCCAAAAGTGCTTCAAAATTACAATTCAAAACGGTCGCATAATTTGTTCAAATTTTATATGTTTTAATGACTTTTGAATTCCAAAAGATGTATATTAGTCAGCGATGGAAAAATAACTTCAATAATCTGGTTTTATTTTCTATGTAACCCTAATAGTTTCAAAGAAATGGGTTAAAGTGTAAAACAGTCGCAAAATTTCCCTTTGACACCCGCAGATTAGGTTTTAACATTGTAAATATCCATAGAGATCCACTAGGGAACGCACCGAATTACGGACACTTCAGCACTTGGCGGTGAAAAACGTTGTGTGGGCTACAGTGCAGGTTTTGATGGAACTGGAACTTGATAAATATGTGTTGAGAAATAATGGATCGAGTATTTCGAACAATTCCTCACCTTCAACACCCCTCATTAATTTGTTAAAAACACTTTAGTGTCACGCCTGCGGCGTCCACGTACGGCCGAAATTTCGGACGGCAATGTGGCTCTGTTGGCAATTTCGGACACAACAATGAAAAACTGTACGGAATTCCGGTCAAAATGTTTATGTCACATTTAAAAGATTTTCCACTTATTTTTTTCAATAAGCATGTTTCAAGTCCTAAAGACTGTATTTTTAGAAATAACCATCAATAAACTATTTCCGTTCTAGTTAAAGAATATAGAGATGCAAACCCCATCTAAGACTGGAACCCAGACATCACCTTTGGAAAATTTGGGAGCTACGGACAGAATATGCTTGAGGTAATGTTTTTGTAGCGACATTTTTTCGATGTAGTGCATTTTTTTGCCTCGCTCACTCTTTCTGTGTATATATGCTGATGTAATGTGCTGTGCCGATGCAGTCCTAAGTTTCTATTTTAGCTGCGTAGACGCCATCTGTTCCATTGGCTCGGTGAGGGAGGTAAACAGCACCCCCCTTGCCCAGGGTAGCAGGTGCTGCTCGCTGGAGGTAACAAATTGATTCCCTCTGTTCCCAGTTCCAACCGAGGCACCGTACTCGGCCCCCTTTTTTGAGTGCTCACATGATGTTGATGCAGCACTGAGTCTTAGGCCTCAGCTAAGATAGCGCCCCCGGAGCAACCGACTTTTTGGCCTCCGCCCGTGGGTTGGAGCATCTGGGATGCCATGGTTCACATGGTTCTGGCGGCTGAAGGCGGCGGTAAATGGGTCACAAGATAGTGATGACCAGAGCCGAGACCCGCACCCCTGCTCGGGGACAGCAGACGCGGGGAGGAGAGCCAATGAGGGCTCAGTAGAGAGGTGTCTGGATCCCAGAGGGGGAAGAGAGAGGAGGGACGAAGACTCGTGGTGCGGAGGCCGTAGAGGAAGGAGGCTTGACTCCAGGGGACACACGCCGGAGGGCAGGCTGGGAGGACGCGCCAGCGCTGACACAGCAGCCATGTGAGTACAAGAAACGATGAGCCGTTTCTTCAAAATTCAAAATTTATTTCCTCTCTTCCACCGAGCCAAAGGACATGCATTGTTTAAATTGTTAACATTGGGAAATCAGGGCAGGGGAGGACATTATGTGAGTGTATGCCGCGGCAGGCATCTGTGAACCGGTAAGATTAGTTAGGAATGTGCCAAATTATGGAGTTGCTTGAGAATGAAGGAACAGTGGCGCCAAAATACTGATAACTCGACTCAAATTTTCCCCCTTGCTAGTGTACTAAATGATTCCGCTAACATGTGTAACTTGCCCGAGAAAAGTGTACAAATATAGGGTATGGAAAATCTGTCCAGATCGTCTACTGATTCGCAGATACCGCTGAAAGTGTGGGACAAAGGACGAAATGAAATATGACGAGCTGAGCGGAATATGGTCTAACGGAGGGTAATTTGTTGTATATAAATTTATACAATGCCTGGACAGAGTTCTATGGTTCTTCCACAGAATAGCAGTTAACTACTTGTCATCTGTTCTAGTAAATCTGTCGGAATTTAAAAGGGTTCCTAGCTGGGGACAGAATTCTCGACGCCATGTTTTTTTCTTTGCTCGTGGCCGGCACATTCGTATGTAAAGTAAATTTAGCCGACATGTACACAGAGGAATCCTTCGATGCTTTGGTTAGCTGAACATCACACTACATATTGGGTACGTTCGTTTCTCCTTATGAATATTTTTTTCATGGGCGCCAAAACGCAGGCAATTCAGACTACGTTTGCGGCTGGAGATTGGCTGCGATATTTGTGTGTGTCGAAATCCACTCAACTTAAGTTTTATCGGGCGACTTTTAGAGTAATCATCATTATGTACTTATCGAACGTCAGTGTATTCCCATAATTCTTGTTTGGGAACAGGGTCTCGTGGAATTATTACATTGTTTAAATTAGTATTTGCAAACCGTACCGAGATATTTCATGCTAGAATTAAATCGGCAGTTCAGACAAAAAGGGGCAATAGAAATTAGCAGCGAATCAGTATGAGTTATACGGATATGAGCAGGTGACAAGATGGCGCCTGTTACTAGAACCAGTTCTACGCGGCAACGCTGGATAGTGCTTCCGTTCTTATCGTATCAATTTCTGTTTTTAATGTTGTGAAGTTCGGACGTTATAGTATAAATAGAAGGTGATTAAAGGAAACATGTTCGTACACGCTTCTAAACTTTCTTAGGCCGAGGGTGTAATTTATTCCAGATTGTACTATGGCTATAAGTGACAAATTATGCGAGCCAACTATTTTCGTACGATTACGTTTCTCCTCTTGATTAATTTTTAGAGATGAACTTCAAGTTTAGCCGAAATTCTGGAAGGTTGGTTAGTTTCTTCTCCATACCGGTGCACCGCAAAAACCGGAAAACCCAGTATGAAGCAGGGACGGCTCTGCGCTCCACACGTCCGCCAGTCGTCCAGTCGCGAGAAAAGCGGGTCACCCTCGTTTCTGTTGTAGATCGCCGCCGCTCTAAATAGCTGTTTGCGCATATTTGTGCGTCTCTCCCCCCCCTTTCACGCGGGCACGGTCGTCGCAGAAGGGGAGCGGCCGAACTCGGTCGCTTCTGTTGTGACGCTTGTGTCCACGGGGCGGCGGCGCAGGTGGCGACAATAATTGTGGGATGAACGTAGGCATTCTTTCTATATCTGCAGAGTAAGGATGAGCCACTTACCGGCATAGTTTAAAGGGGAGTTTCATAACCGTGAGTAATTTCGGCCAAAAAAGGAATTGTGAAGATGTTGTTGAGAAATCGTTTCCGGCCTAATTTGTCTCGCTCAGAGCCTCCTGGATTAAATGTCCGTACGACTATTAGTTTGAAAGTGAGTACACTGTCGGAGGAATGGAGACCGCCGCAGGGTACGCGATTGGGGGTAATTAGGCCTCGAATCGAGAGCGTAAGTTATCAACTTTAGAATAATATATTTTTCGGATGTGATTTCGACCTTAACGGATGTATTAGTGCCCGTGCGGTCACGCCACCAGTCTGTCGCGTGGGTCATCAGCAATTAGCGGAGTGCTCAGTCAGTCCACTTCGGGGGAGGATTCAACAAAGATGACAGCTGTGTCCAGGGTTAGGAATTTCGCGCTTATCCGGCATTTTCATTGATACAATATCGTACAATGCCTGAACCACAGATTGGTTCCTTGGATAATGGGAAGGGATAGGTATATGCGTATAGGAATACCATCCAGAGAACGTCGAATTCAAATTTGCGACACAAAAAAACATGCGAATGGGGAGTCTGGCTGTCTAGGTCCAAACTTTGCCCACCACTGTTGTTTTTTTGCTTGAATAAGTTTTGAGGGAAACATTATTTTCGGTGACTGTATTTAAGGTAACGTTACAAGAAAATCAACCAGACATCTTCCACAGCCTGTAGTCACTTTTGGTGATCACATCTGACGGGCTGGATTCGGAGACCTCATTGTTGTTTTAGACGGTGATTTCTGTACGGTGCAATTATTTCAATACACTGATGAGGATAAGTTCGAGCGAAACGTCAGCTGTTAATTCGAAATTGTAACTTAACGGAAATTATCGGTGTGTCTCACCCGAATGCTACTAAATTACCGAACTGTTAGATGGACGCATAATCACTGGCGTGCACTGCAGTGGAAAATGTACGCGTAAACTTGACACCATCTTATGAAGGGATCGGATAAAATTTTAATGACATGTCCAGGCCTGGGCACATTAGACGTGAGGCCACTTGGATAGGATTTTAGTGAAGACTATCGCGAGCAGATAACGATGCTAGGACTAGGTGAGAGGTATCAGTATTGAAGTTGCATAGCAGGGACCAGGGCCGGGGTAGAAAGGATTTTTCTAAAACAAGTAACGGCGTATCCAATCACCTAAGGATGTGAGCATGGCACCCAAATCCTTCACGTCTAAGGTGAATTTTCGGCGATCTCACCACGTCTCGAAAAAGGGAAGTGGGGCTCTTCCGCCTCTAATCCAACCCGAGCGCTAAAAAGGGAATATATACATAATGGAGAGGGTAAGCTTTCAACGCGTTCTGGCCTCGACAAGATTACGAAATTCTGCGGAGGGCGAAGCCCCCAGAAAGATAACAGTTTTTTTTACCGGAGTGTCCCACAAGGAGCATCCCCCACCGAAGGGTACGGGAGGGAAAAATTGTCTAGCAACATTGTTGTGGGGCTGGCCATTAGGATGGGGAATGATAGAATGGTGTATGAAAGAGTGTGCGTGTTTGGTCAAATGGAGACACGGATGTGCTAGTTTAAGGCCGGTGGGCACCTTGGCCAGAGGTGTGTGGTGCTCTGTGGTGACTCATTTTCAGAAAGGGGGATAAACCCAGTAAACCCATGAAATACGACCCCGAAACGTGATCGAAGGGGCCATGCCATATCAGAGGTGGGTGGAGAGTCGAACAAAAACTAGTTAGAGCCCCTGAACAGACTGGCCGTCCCACTCTGTTCAGACATCAATTAAGGTCCAGGAGGTGACGACCGGACCGGGCGAAAAGCGCACCGTGCGCGATGAAGAAGAGCTTAGAAGATTCCAGGAGCAGTGACGACTCTCGCTGATGGGCTGAAGACGGGGGACGGCACCTTCAGTCGGCGTCAAGCACATCGGACGGGGAGGCCCCTACGGCGCTGCCGAGCCGGGGAGCCTCTCGATGTGACGACTGCCACAAAGAAGACGAAGAAGATAAGTCCGGAGGCCGGTGGGATGGTGTTCCCCACCGGACCGGTATGGGCTCCGGCCCGTACTGGCGTAGCCGTCAGGCTATTCCGGTGAAGATGAAGATAAGTCCGGAGGCCGGTGGGATGGTGTTCCCCACCGGACCGGTATGGGCTCCGGCCCGTACTGGCGTAGCCGTCAGGCTATTCCGGTGAAGATGAAGATAAGTCCGGAGGCCGGTGGGATGATGTTCCCCACCGGACCGGTACGGGCTCCGGCCCGTACTGGCGTAGCCGTCAGGCTATTCCGGTGAAGATGAAGATAAGTCCGGAGGCCGGTGGGATGATGTTCCCCACCGGACCGGTATGGGCTCCGGCCCGTACTGGCGTAGCCGTCAGGCTATTCCGGTGAAGACGAAGATAAGTCCGGAGGCCGATGGGATGGCGTTCCCCATCGGACCGGTACGGGTGGCAGCTCGTACTGGCGTAGCCGTCAGGCTATTCCGGTGAAGATGAATGAGGTGGAGGCCGGGGAGTGACGACTACTCCCGGACCGGTATGGGTGGCGACCCATATTGGCGCAGTCGACCGAGGCTGTTCCCTCAATAAAGACGAGTCGTAATGACGATTACACTCGATTGTTACGCATTTTATATTTTATAAGGGGGGAACACGGTCAGTCGCATCGACGGAGATCGGCCGTGCAGCGGTAGGGCTCGACCGCAAATCCTATTTCCCTTTGGGTATCACGTCGACGGTAGGGCGGCCCTGGATCCCATCGCTATGCGTACTATATCGATATACATATATAACGACGATGAGAAAAACCGAGAAAAGTATAACGATAATTAGTCAGCTGTGGCTATGCAATTTACCATATGGTACATAGTAGCGGAGGGGATATTTTGATATCGGGGACCCCCGATTGCCACCAATCCGGGCCTTTGCGATTGGGGAGAGCCTACGGAGGTGAGGAGCTCTCTATGTGCGATTGATGGGGCGTGCCCCGTAAGCTTAGCGGTGGAAACTTGCGTTTATTATTGTTTCGGACAGGGAGGAAGCTACGTATTATTCATAAATTCAGGAGACATAGTCGGTCCCCGACACCGCTCCTATGCGGGTTAGTTGGGAAGGAGCGCTCCGGGGCCGGCGGCACTAAGATGTTAATTTACGCAGATATTTATTTGGCCTAACGCGAATATTCTAAAATCACCAAAAAGGGGGGGTATACGCATGTTGGCTCATACATTGGGAGCTTATTTGGCTATGTGCATGAAATGGCTCATTGTTTGTTGTACCTGCGTGTCTTATGTGTCTCGCTAACGGTCCTGGAGGCGCGCCCAGCTCCTGACCGCATCGCCTGTCTCCCTAAATATTCCGTAACGGGTGGTGGAGGGAATGGCCGCACAGAACACACCGGTGCCAGGCCCCCACAAGAAAGAAGCCAAAATCCCCGTTTCCCGAGAAACCCCGTTACATTTTCATAAAATAACAATGTTTCAGACCCAATCGCATTAACAATGACAAGCTTTGTGGTTGCTAAAAAGAGGTGAGATAGGTAAAATCATACACAGTCCAGGATTTCCGATTAGAGGGGGCATACGGTCAGGGGAGGGGAGGCGCCGACCGGACCAGAGGGCGTAACATTTCTTCCGAGTGGGCGCCAAAACATTACATTCGAGTGTCAAATCTCATCATGGGGACGTTGATACTGGAATCCAGGGGGATATGAAATTTCAGGGATGCCTTGAACTTTCAGGAGGCGCCATTAACATTTCAGAGGCATAGGGTCGATCAGGTCAGCAAGTGTCGTGCTTCCTAGGCACGTTGTCACAGGGGTCTTGTATCCTACTTTCTGCACTGGGACAGCTGGATGTGCCCCCCCCCATTTTGGCTTTAAATACCATCTAAGATTCTTGGCTTAAGTAAACACAAGGCTTCATCATTTGCCCTCCCTTCCCCCCCTAACACGCACGCACTTGGCTCCGGCACCCCACTCGAAAGACCAGAGCGATGCCTCGTACGGGAGGAGGGGCGTGGGAGAAATTTCAGGGGGCGCCACATATATGCCTTGCCCCTCCCCCGGATTCACCCATGAGGGAGACACTGTTTTTAGTCTAAGGTGACACGCCACTTCGGCTAAAAGGAAGCATCGTTCTAGTCTCACGAACGTATTTATAAGTTCAATCCACCATCATGGAGTACAAAATCGCATTGTGGGAACAGCATACTGGGGGGAGGGGCAAGCCCAAATGTGCCGGGCAATGGCGGATCCAAGACTTTTGAGGGGGGCCAGGGGGCTCGAGCCTCCTCGCCATTGCCTCGGACGAGCCTTCGCTTATGTATTAACAATAGGCACTCAAACATTTCTGGGGGGGTTGAGCCCCTAACCCCTCTTGTACTCGCCACTTGTTCCGGGCTGTGCTATTGCGCAGGAGGCGCAGTGTGGAGCACTGCTGTATTCGTCTCGGTACCCCTGTCACCTTTATCTCTAGTTCCACTTAGCCCCCCATTACGACCTCAACTTTTTTTAAAGTAAACCTCCGATCCGTGAAAAATATAATTGCAAACTCTCTGGAATGGGAGAAATCGAACAAAAACAGGAAGATTGCTTTGAAAATCGAGCAAAAATGTTTTGTCCGAATTGAAATACACCATAAATTTGCATGGTTGCAATATCGGACACCCCTGTCCGAAATTATAGCCTGGTAAAGATTTAGTGGTAAATTCGGACACCCATTAAAAATGCCGTCTAACACATAAAATAAACAGAAAAACAAGCTCACAGAGCATTACAAAAAAATTCTGATACTTTCTTGTAAAATTGATCATAGGTTCGAACGCCAAAGACGAACATTTCGCTCCTGACCGGGCATCTGAAGCAAAGAGTCAGCACTACCGGTTCACTAAGCCACGGAGCCGTCATAGGCAAATTGTCACCTCTTCCAGGACTCCCGCTACAAATTCAGGAGGCTAATCAAAGCCAGCTGAGCTATTTGGGATCCATTAGAAAGAAGAAAAAGGCGCTGTTAGATGATGTAGGCATATAACAACATTTGCCAACGGATTTTTTTCAGTAGAGTGAGCAAACAACACCTGTGTGAACGTCAAAATTTAACGTTTTGTTAGTACAAATCTGGACCTCTGAGAGAACGCTCGTGACTGTTTACTGAAATACCTCTCTGATAATGGTATCCAATTTAATTCAATTCACACAATTCCAGAAAAGGTTGTCATGACAACGACCTAATGTGCCAAGAATCCTCGCAATGAATAATGTCTTTCTCTGCGAAAATTATTTAGTCGTGGCCTAAATCCAGAAGCTCTTGTGACGGGGGCGCTCGGATCGCGGGGCGCGTCGCACGGTGCGAGTCGGGCTGTGGCGTCGTCGCCGCCGATGTTGTTGTTGGTGCGGGCCGACCTCTCGGTGGTCCGCTGTGGCGGCTGCTCTTGGCCGTGACCCGCTCGCTCACGATGATGGCGACGTCGCGCCCGCTCCCAGCATCACACTAAATTTTATTTGAGAGAGGTCGTGCTCGTCGCGTGCGCGGTCGGGTGGCGGGCCGAGTTGACGGTGGGCAGTGGACAAAGTCGGCAAGCTTGGCCGAGTCCTCCAGACGGGCGAGCCTGTGTCCCGACACTCCCACTCAACACCCTTTGGTTCCAGGAAGGGAATACAGCTAGTGCCGAGCTTTGTAGCCCTCCCTGGTAGCAGGGGTCCCACCCGCCTCTCGCGATTTTGGGGGCCCGTTTAACCACCCGTACGCCAAGTATTACCCGCATAGGAGCGGCACCGAAACCGTCAATCCTCTCCCCGCCCCTTTAAGTGCCCGCTAACTCTCTTATTTCCCTCGGACCTATCATCATACGTTTACACCCCCCTTTTTAACCGATTCTTCCATAGCTACCTTAACTACTTGCCCTTTCGTATCCTCCTATCGTGGTTTTCTGAGCTGCACTGACTTCTCGCCTCAAACATCGTCTATCTCGGTGGGCTATTTCCACGTACCAGGGGTCCAGTCTCTCTGGGAGCGGATTTGTTTTGCCTACGCCAGCACTTTTCAGCTTCGTTAACCCCTAAATCAGTCCCCTACCTTAATACCCTCCTCCCCTTTTTTCTGCCACGTCACCCGTTCCGGCGTGTACTCTCACTGTCAGATCCGGAACGAATGCCCTCAGTAAACATTCTCACCACCGGGGCCTTACGCTAAGCATGCACTCACAAATCACCTTGACCTGGGGCCATTCTTTCTCGCGCCTCTCACTTGTTCTAAAAATTCTGAGTCCCTCCCCAATTTCATATCCCTCCCGGTGTTTCCGAGATCTGACGGCTAGAGCCCCGTCGGCCAACGCGAACGGTATTTAGAATGTTACACTCCTCCTTTCCGTGATCGTGGTAGGGTCTTATTCATTCGTGAAAGGGCGTGCATAGAAGATGGCCGATTTGGCCCCATCTAAGCCCCATCAACCAATTAGGCCGGGCTGCACATCCCCCGGCAGAAAGAAGTGGGCGAATTCACCTGGGGCTATGCTTACGCTTTGCTACCGTTTGCGGGCGCAACCGATGGAGGGTCGCGAGTGGTGGGATCCCCGGTCGGTCAGACCGGTACGACCCGCTACCTGCAGGCCGCTCTAAGGCACCAAACGTTCCTCGTTCTATGGCCTGTCACTCACCCATCGCCAGTTACTCACGCGCACCCCCACCGGCGGCCGCAGCTCCCAGACCTTGGCTAGAGCCCGACAGGAGGTAACTCGGCTCCGCCCTTCCCCGATGATCCAGTGCTCCTCCTTCCCGCCTCATTTTCTCCCCAAACGGAAACTTACTAAACGCTGGCTGCGTCAAATCCCGCCTGCACGGACCATGCTAGTGGATGCGTCGCTGAGCCGTTGCCCCTAGGGCTTGGAGGTCACGGACATGGGACCACCGGAATCTCCGAGTTCCGGCTTTTAATTTTACTCGCCTCCAGGCGTTCACGCCCTAGTCTACTCGCAAACAACTTCCCAGCGTGGGGAGCCTCCCTAGGCTCGGTACTCTTTCGGACCCTACCCGCCCACGAGTCCCACACTGACCGCCCGTTCCTCACGTCGGCTCCTCCATGGCCCAGCCAGAGCCATGAGTCAACGCCTGCCACGCCCTTTCCGGCTAGGCTATCCCACAAATCGACAGCGTACCCCCGTCACGAAAAAGAACTTCCTCCATTACGGCGGAGCCCGCCTGATCCTCTCATTTTCATCGTTTCGGCCTGGTAAGTGTGCAACAAAACGACTGCCAGCAATCTCCGACGCCCCACGTTCCCTTTTTGTGCGATCGGTGCTCCGTGGTTCAGACCAGAAGGTTCCGACAGCGGACAGCGTAGCCAGAGGGAGCCCGTAGGCTCTAAGTCTAGAAGGATAGTACCGGGTTAGAAAGACGGGCGGGTGAGGTGATGTAGAGTGAAGGTCGGTTCATGGGCAATCACAGTGCACGTTTCGGCGCCTCCGTGACCCCCAGGAAGAGGAGAGCCGTCCTGACTCTCTTTCGGGGGAGCCAATGGGCCCGAAGGCTAGGAGGATAGTACCGGGTCACTAAACACGGGCGAGAGGAGTGATGTAAAGTGACGGTCGGTTCAAGGGCAATCACAGTGCACGTTTCGGCGCCTCCGTGACCCCCAGGAAGAGGAGAGCCGGCCTGACTCTCTTTCGGGAGCCAATGGGCCCGAAGGCTAGAAGGGAGGTACCGGGTTGCTAAGACAGGCGGGTGAGGTGATGTAGAGTGAAGGTCGGTTCAAGGGCAATCACAGTGCACGTTTCGGCGCCTCCGTGACCCCCAGGAAGAGGAGAGCCGGCCTGACTCTCTTTCGAGAGCCAATAAGCCCGAAGGCTAGAAGGATAGTACCGGGTTACTAAGACGGGCGGGAGGAGTGATGTAAAGTGACGGTCGGTTCAAGGGCAATCACAGTGCGCGTTTCGGCGCCTCCGTGACCCCCAGGAAGAGGAGAGCCGACATGACTCTCTTTCGGGAGCCAATGGGCCCGAAGGCTAGAAGGATAGAGACGGATTACTGAGGCAGGCGGTTAAAGTGATGTAGAGTGAAGGTCGGTTCAAGGGCAATCACAGTGCACGTTTCGGCGCCTCCGTGACCCCCAGGAAGAGGAGAGCTGCCATGACTCTCTTTCGGGAGCCAATGGGCCCGAAGGCTAGAAGGATAGAGCCGGATTACTGAGGCAGGCGGTTAAAGTGATGTAGAGTGAAGATCGGTTCAAGGACAATCACAGTGCACGTTTCGGCGCCTCCGTGACCCCCAGGAAGAGGAGAGCCGCCATGACTCTCTTTCGGGAGCCAATGGGCCCGAAGGCTAGAAGGATAGAAAAGGCACGGCCATGGCACAGAGGATAGCGTTTGAATAATTCTTACGTCTTTATTGTACTATGCCACGTGCGATTGAGAGGACGAAATGGTGTTGAAGGGAGCTTGGTCCGAACCACGTTGCACGACTGCGCTGCTTTGACAGCCCCTCTTCCCTTGCTTGGAACCCTTGGAGGCATATGGGCGTCTCCAAATGCTATTCGCGGTTTTGAGTGTGCTTCAGCCTATCTTGAGCGGCATGTTTGCGTGAGGTTGTAGGCTCATCCGCACCTACCCCAAAACGTCTTAAAACTGCATCGATGGGTACTCTAATAATTATGGGCGCGCGCCCGGGTCCGCCAGTCACCCCCTTTCGTGCCCCCGAGAGAAATCCTACATCCGTCGCTGCCACCCACCGAATCCCGTCGTAAGGATTTACTGCTGTCCTGGTTTCCCGACAGGCGCGCAAGCCCCTCCCTCCTGCCTGTATGCGCCAATGAGGGGCCGCCCGGCCCCGGAGAGGCGGGACTTATCCCCTGACATGGCGGCGCATGCGCCCACTCAGCCATATCTTAACCACGGCATATTGCACTTCGCAGACAAGGATTGACCAATATTTCGTTTACGGCTTGAATTGCCCGACCTAACCTATTTTGCCCTGCACATCCCACTTGCGACTGGGTTGAGGCGAGTGGAAAATTATAAAACGCTCGGCCCTAACAGTCAGCATTAAAAAAATCAGACAACCAAATGTTGTGTCTTTGTTTTTTTGTTTTTTTGTTTTGCAATTCTATTGCTAGAAAAGGTCCGCCATCCATTTAAACGGGTAGCCAGGCGTGCCCCCTCCGCGATCCCAACGACAACAGTACCCTTACGTTAACACCACCAGAACATAAAATATTACAAGTCGCGGCACGCCCTGCTAGGAAAAAGAAAGTAACTTAAAGAAAGCATAATAAATATCATACTATTAGTAAAAACTGCCAGTAGTAGCTCCCTGTAAATATACAGGGAGCAGGAATACAGGTCTATTTAGGTTAAATGCACAATAATTTAGCTCATTACCGGTTAGATTGTTAGTCTTTTTCCATACGGGACTACCCAAAACTGGAGATTCGTGTTAGCCCCTCCGAGATTCTGGCGAAAAGATAGAGGCCTAGTAACATTCGCCAGAGAACTCGGAAGACAGAAAGCAAATTAGGGCAGACATGCAGGCATAGGCAAGCAAGCAAGCAAGCAGGCAAATTAGCAAGCAAGCGCAGCAGGGAGTCAGACACACACACACACACACACACACACACACACACACACACACACACACACACACACACACAAATCCGAATCCACGCACGCACGCCTGCCTACACATCCACACACACGCGCACGTACACACCCACACACACCGAGTACCGCAGTCACCCACCCACGCACGGCAGACATCCACCTTCCCACCCACAAGTACTCCCTCTCGCCCACCTACAAGCACACTATCCCACTCACATACACGCACGCCCACACCCCCACACATTGTGCTCCGGTGCATCATCACCACCATCAGCGCCGGTCATCGAGGCTCATTATTAAGAATTCTATAATTGCAAAAGAATACTTCTCTGATATATATTTTTAAGCACATGTTTGTTTAGAGGAACTTCCGTTATACATTTAAAGGTTGGACATATAGTTTTGTTCCAAATTTCAGGTGCAGAGCATGCCAGAGCAAATTTCCTATAATTTGTTGTAGCCTGAGGTATTTCAAAGTGTCTAATCAATCTCGTATTAGTTGTTCTGTATTTCTGAAAAAGAGACGATATCACATCTGGCATTGTACCATCCAATACTTTCGACAATATAATAACTTTTTGTTCTGAGACTAGTTCAGGGAATTTAAGTATTTTTAATTTTAGAAACAGTTCATTTGTGTGGTAATAATAGGGTTTTTTGTCGATGATTCGAATAGCACGTTTCTGTAATTTGATGATCTTATCGAGAGTGGATTCGTAATTACTACCCCAAACCATTGCACAATAATTTAGATGGGGCAATATAAAGGCGTTATACAAATGAGTGAGTTCGTGCGATGATAGGAAATACTTGGCTCTGCTCATGATTCCTAAATTTCTACTTATAATCGAAGACACATGAAGGATGTGCGAATTCCACTTAAGCTTTTCGTCAATATAAACGCCAAGATACTTAAAGTTTCTTCACATTTAAGCTGCATTCCATTTAGTCTTACATCAAAATTTCTAATGTTAGCGCTAGAATAAAGCTGATAATGAGATTTTGAAGCATTTAGAGACAAACGATTGGACTGAAACCATTTTGACACTTCTGGAAGAACTTTATGGATTTTTGACTGTACACTTCTCACATCATCCCCCGAGATTATAATAGCAGTATCATCTGCAAATAAGTAAAATCTAGTTTCAATGGACACTCGATACAGATCATTAATGTATATAATAAATAATAGTGGTCCTAGTATTGATCCCTGTGGTACTCCCGTCCTTAATTGTTTTGCATGAGAGATGACCCCCTTAATTTTAGTCCTCTGAAATCTGTTAGTTAGATATGAAGAAATAATATTATACAATTTACCCTTAATACCAATGTGATTTAATTTTTGCAATAGTATGCCTAGACTAACCGTATCGAATGCTTTTTTCAAGTCTAAATAAATTCCACATGATGTGTTACCCTTTTCTAAAGATTTTGTTACGCTCTCGTAAAGATGTACCAGAGGCATGTACGTACTATGCTTTTTTCTAAAGCCGAACTGAAATGAATATAAGATGTTATTTTCGATCAAATAATCAGAGATATATTGGTATAGTACCCGTTCCAAAATTTTGGAGAAGATGGGTAACAATGAAATGGGTCTATAGTTCGTAAATCTATCTTTTTCACCTGATTTAAATATAGGGACCACTACTGCTTCTTTTAACATCTTTGGGAATATACCTTTCTTAAGACATAGGTTGAAAAAATATGTCAAATTACAAAGACAACTTTTATATGTACGATGCAGAATCTTTGTGCTAATTCCATGAATGCCACCACCCACTTGTTTTAGTGATTTGATGATATTTTCTATCTGTTGTTGGTTTGTTGAAAGTTCAGCCGTAAATGGTGGGTGTGAGTAATCTTCGAGATATTCTATAGGATTTATGTTCGAAACAGGAATGTCTTTTTCAAGTGTTGATCGAATTGTAGCAAAAAAATCGTTAAATCCATTCGCTATGTCATCATCTTTGTGCTCCCCGGAACTATTATCAAAAAACGCAGAGGGATATGATGTACTTTTCACAGTGTTTCGATTCATAATTTCATCCAAAAGTTTCCACGTTTGTTTTCCATCCCCCTTATGAGCTTCAAACTCAGACATATAGTATTTCCTCTTACTTTCCTTAATAATTTTAGTCAGGTAGTTTCTATAAAGTTTATATTTATTTTCATGTTGTCTCAGCACAGGATCATTTTCACTATTTGTTTTTTTCCTATTTTTGTGTGAAATATACCTATGATACAGTTTGTTCTTATAATTTATAGACGCTAGTATCCCTGGAGAAATCCACGGTTTAATTGGAGTTTTCCTTCTACATGGTTTAAATGATTTCGAAAATTTATCAATTCCAGTTTTATAAGTATTTATAAGAACTTCACAAGCCTCATCAGGATCATTGATGTTTAAAAAGAAGGAAAACGCTCCAGAGCCCTTAAACTTAGCACCAGCGCCGAGGATTGGTTTGTAAGCTTAAGCCTTGGCTTCTACTATTTAAGATCATATTTATTTTGCTTTGCATCTATTTAGAAAGCTCCGAGCCCTCGGCCCTGACAAAATAGGTGCGATAAAAAAACGAACCAAACACAGAGGCAAGCCTGCTTGCTTACGACTGGGTCGGGACAAAATCGGAACTTATAAAACACTTGATCCAAACAGCAGCGTTCTGAAACCGGCTTTTGAAAGCTTAAGCCCGCGCTCCCTCTATTAAGATAAGAATTACATTGCGTTGCGGCTATTTAGAAGGGTGCAAGCTTTCTTGCCTTCGAACGGGTCGGGACAAAATCAAAAGTTTTAGCACACCCGATCCAAACGGCAAGTATTCTAGAAAGGCATGCTAAAAATGTTCCATATTCGAGGAGGCCAATAGAAAAAAACGATGTCCCGGAGCCTTTATACTCAGGACCAGCACTGAAGACTGGCCTTTGAAAGCTTATGCCCAAGCTTCCGCTAATTAAGACAAATTTGTCTTCGCATGCCAGTTATTTAGAAAACTCCGATCCCCAGGCTTTGACTTATTAGGTGCCGTTATAAAATCAGTACGAGAAAAATGCTGCGTTTTGGATACTTAACCCCAAACCTCGACTTTTAAGACGAAAATGTATTTGCATAGGGACCGTGCACAAAGCTTCGAGCTGAAGACCGTGACATAATAGGTGCTATTAAAAAAACCGAAACCAAAATAAGGGAGCAATCCTTTTTGCTTTCACCCGGGTCGAGACGAAATCGGAACTTATAAGACAGTCGATCTAAACCCCAGCATTCTGAAATTGGTTTCTGAAAGCTTAAGCCCGAGCTTCGTCTATTAACCCGCGCCCCACCGGGGGTCCGGCGCCACCTTCGCCCCACCGGGGGGCCATCGATGGCCCCCCTCTAACTCCGAAAATATTGGCGTTAGCGCAAATCTGCAAAGTGCAATAGAAAGCTCGCGTGAATTCAGTAAGAAATTACTTCGCATGTTTTAGTGCTCAGGTCAATGGTTTGACCTCCAGAGGTCAAATTAGGTCAACATCGGCTATTTTCACTCAAATATGCAATAATTAAGCAAACTGGGCATAACGCTTATATCATTAGAGCTATTGAGGCCTGGTAAAGTACATTTGATAGCAAGTTGCCAGTACTTTTTCCGCTATGTGGAACGTAAAGACCTCCGGCCAGTGGTTTGACCGCCAGAGGTCACCTCGTGACCTAATATGACCTGAGGTCACGAAAGGTCAAAAGTGACCTTGCCGTATATCAAATGAAAGCCAGTGACAAGACAAACACAATGGTGTTTGTTTCACCGCTCTAGCTCAATTAGGTCAAAAGTTATTGTCAAAATACTGTTTTTGACCTCTGGTGACCTTGGATGAACTTGGAAAAGTCAAAGGGCAAATATGACCCCTGGGATCCGTGAAAGGGTGTCAAAAAACGTTGTTCTGAGCAGTCTGAGTATTTGCAATCATTTTTGTACCTTTTATATCATGAAATAGCTTTTCCCCATGCTTTTCCAATGGGAGAGGTCGCCTCGTGACCTGACCTCAGGGCACGAAATCGAAAAATCCCGGATATAAACCTTGTAGACCCTGGAGGGGTCATAAAGTGTAGGAAGTTTCAAATCGATCGACCTTGAAATGTAGCTCTTACAGAGCTCTAAAGGTGACGTGAGGTGACCTTGGTTGACCTCGTCTGGTGACCTGACCTTGGGTGACCCTGGGTAAAAAATTTCAGGGATGATGGGAAAATGATGCAGTGAGAGGTAAAGCCCTCAACCGCGGTGCTGCGCCTCGTCGTTTTTCTGCTATCCCGGAAAAACCTTAGGGGGGCCATCGATGGCCCCCTCCGGTGGGGCGAGGGTTAACCCTATTTCCGTCAGGCTCCCGGCTACCCCTATTTCCGGCAGGGGGCAATATCGGCCCCCCTAAGATCTCGTAATCTAACCGGCCGATTTTGAAAATTCAAAGTGCTATAGATTCCCTGACGCTAAACTTTATTTTGAAAAAAGAAAATTTCAAAATTTTGATTTTAAGGAGAAGGTCGTGCAAAATATACAATTTTGTGTATTTTTAGATTTTCCATAACCCTTGTCTCTGTTGTACGATTTTCACAAAACTAGTTCAGATTTACAAATAATTGACCCAAAATTGTCATATACTCGAGTTACGCAAAAATTCGAAATTCAATGGCAGTTCCAGGACCAGGACTATGAGGAAATATATAAAACCTAAAAGTTTTGTTACGCGGATTAGAAGCCGTGAAATACTGCTTGGCATCTTTGACACATAAATAAATGAAAAAAGGAAAAACTCATCAGGGGCGGATGCAGTAAGGTAAAACAGTGGGGTAAAATACATATCAACAATATGCGAGTGGTATGCATGAGTATATTAGTCCCTCGACTAGTTGAAATTTATTTCTGATAATTTTTACCCTCCCATGGCAGCTCTGGGAAAGGGGGTGACATAGGCGGATCAAGGACTCTCGTCGTGGGGGGCGGGTGGGGTGATTGGAAACACATTTTTATTATACAACGATATTGAGTCGCGGCGGTGATACTGGCTGGGAATATGCATTTGAAAATGTGTAGTGACTGGACACGCCTCTGGTAATCTAGAATTTGGTTATAACTATTTTGAATTTTCATATACCCAATTGTATTCGCCCTGCACGGCTGTAAGCAGTCTTCCACTTACTAACGTTTAGTCCTTCTTGATAACATTCCCCCATTTTGAACTGCTGTAACCGCCCCTGATGAATACAAATAGTGACAATTGTGAATGCACTATCATCTCACATAAAAATGATATAATAAAACCATATAACTGGTATCAGGATCAGCAGAGACGGCTTCCTTTTACAAAGAACCCATCGCATACGATAATACTTGGTTTGTGGATAGAACCTCCCCAAAACCCAGCCATAGCTCCGCCCCTGGTAAATATATAATATTGAAAATTTCAGAAAACCTGCCTGTACTAGTTTTAGGAAAAGTCAGGAAGTTTCAAAGTTCTATCGCAAGCCGTTTCGGAGATATTCTTGAAAACCGAGGGGGCAATATTAGCCCCCCTGCCGGAAATAGGGTTAAGATGAGAATTGCATTGCGTTGCAACCCTTGAGGGGGCTCCCAGCCCCAAGGATCGACATAATAGATGCGAGTATAAAATCAGAACGACAAAAGATCGATTTTGAACGCTTAAATCCAAACTTCGGCTATTAACCCTTGCCCCGGTGGCGGGTACGAGCCACCTTCGCCCTGGTGGGGGCAAAAAAGACCCCCCACGATCTCAAAAACTAAGAGAGCTAGAAAAAAGCGCAAAACGGCAATCGAAAGCTCTTCAAAAATGATATCGAAAATACTTCGGTCATTTTTTCAGGTCAATATTAAGGTCACCAGAGGTCAAAATAGGTCAAAATCGCTAATATGAGGTGTACTAAGAAAACGTCATATATCTCAAAAACTATGATAGCTAGAAACATTTTTCTAGCACCATTCGAAAGCTCTTGAGTTGCTCTTTCATTAAAGTTGCGTTCAATTTCGTGTCAGGTCAAAGCCTAGGGAGCTACAGGTCACTGAATATTGGGCATATTCTTGGGAATGTCCATAGCCTCCCATGCATAAGGGTGTTTCCTTTTTGCTAATAACTTCCAAACCAAACAAGATACAGCCATAGTTGATGCACCATTGCAATCCTCTTGTCAATACGAATCGAATGATATATAATATTGCTATGCCAGGTCAAATTTAAGAATTTGACCCGACCCAGGACAACGGTC
Organism: Lepas anatifera; assembly: GCA_034440635.1. Taxonomy (NCBI): domain Eukaryota; kingdom Metazoa; phylum Arthropoda; class Thecostraca; family Lepadidae; genus Lepas; species Lepas anatifera. Next base: position 1,299,241 of record JAOTON010001336.1, on the reverse strand, counting down.
TGACCTAACTTGACTTGGTATAGTCATGATGTATATCATTTTACTTATAGTGACTATACAAACACTTTGGTGACAAAATAAAATTTCTATCTTAGTTTATTTTAAATTTATAGAGTAAAACACCCAAAAAATGCTTATTTGACCTAAAGTGACCTTTTAAAGGTCCCAACTCAAAATATTTGGCATAAACTTCAGAAATTGGCTAAGATCAAATCGTAACCGATGATTGAAGATGATTCCATCCATACTTACTGAGAAAAGCTCGTTTCGTGATTTTCCTCCATGTATTTACAATGGGGAGGTCATGCTCTGCACATGACCTTAGGTCACCAATATCAAAAATCCCGGAACAAATGTTGTAGCTCCTGGTGGGCCCAATATGTGGTATAAGTTTGAACTTGATCGATTAACCCTTCTTTTAGTTATGCGGTCCTAAGCATTTTTTTAGGTGAGGTCACTTCACCTGGCCTGGTGACCTGACCTGACATGACCTTGGGATAAAATTTTCAGGAAAGATGTAAAAATGATGAAGGAACAGCTAGACCAAGTTTGGCGGCGCTGCGCGCCGCTGTTTTTTTATCACTTCGGAAAAACCCGAGGGGGATCTAAAAAGACCCCCCACCCGGGCGAAGGTAAAGATGAGACTTTGCTTTGCGTTGCAGCTATTTAGAGAGCTCCAGGCCCCAGGCCCCGACAAAATAGATGCAAAGATAAAAAAGAAGAGCAAACGCAAAAAAACATGACGCTGCTTATCATACTGGCTTTAAAACGAATTAAAACTATGAAGCGGCGAGAGTTCGCCCCTCTGTTAGCGATCCTATTGTTTATACACAAGTACTACTTGGCGACAGAATTTGGCCAAACTTTGATGTGTGATTATTACAGCCCGATTCGGTGTGGCGGCGCGGGAGAGTATCGGCCGGCTAGAGGACAATTTTTACTTACAGCTCGTGGAAATTTCTCGTCGTGCGGTTATGTCAACATCGTAATGGTCGTGATGGGCCCCGCCCATTGCTGATCATGAGTTTCAACCGAATTTACGATCGAAAAAAGGGTGTGAACCAGTTTGCTAACTCACGGTATTTTTCCTGTATTTTTGTTGTTTCCTAAACGGCGAAGAATGAGGATGTTTATTTTGGGAACGGCAAAAAGAAAGCCATGATAACAAATGAATACTCGTCGTAATTACGGCACTGAGCTGCCCACTCCATTGCTCGACTATGCTATTGATTCCAGTAAGGCCCTCCGCAAGAAAAAACAAAACTCTTTTTCCCCCTTTCATCCTTTTATTATATTGACATTTCGCGCACCAAAAGCGAACGTTACAGTGGTAGAAAACACCCTAACGTGGTCGAACGGGGTAAAAATGCACATTTCATTGTCTGACGAATTCTATATTATGCCGGTGCATAACTGCCCGCTGGCGCCCAAGTCACATACACAAACACATTACCCCGTCCCCCGTGCCTTCCAAGATTTCATCCATCCCCCCCCCCTGCCGGGTAGGCGCTACAAAGCTCGGCTCACTTTTTTTCTTCAAAATGTCAAACTTTTGAGGGTGGGGGAGAGGAGGTGGGTCAGACCGTTCCGCATAGCGGACTCACTTGTTCGTTGGTGTCGCTCGCTCCCGGAGTACCGGTCTGTCTCACACGACGGCCCCCGGCTGAATTACTCCACCTCCCACCTCACATGGTGTCCTCTGTCCCACACCTCCTTCCCTAACGCCGGCCTCTGCTTGAATCAACTTCTGCCCAACACGGCGGCCCCCCGGCTGAATCACTCCGCCTCACATGGTGCTTTTAGTCTCTCGCCTCCTTCCTGAACGCCGGCCTCTCCTTGAATGCCTTCCTCCTCTCACCTCTCTCTCCTCCGCTCCTCGGAGCTTTTGCCTAGCTTATCTCGCTGGTTCCGTGGGGCCTTCCCATTGGCCAATTCGCTTCCGGGTACCGGCTGACTGGCTTTCTGTTTGCTGCCCGCGTCGGGAGGGCTGCTTGTCAGCGACCCTCGCACGCGTTGCTCGCTCCAGCGACGGCGGCTTTTCTCTCCGTAGCTCACAGCTGTTTCCGCGCGGACTGCTCTTTTCACACTCATCACGAGGGGCTCGTGCGCGGTTGTTTTGAAGGGGGGGAGAAAAATAGTGCCAAAAAGAATAATGAAAAGACAATAGCTGGGAGAGCCTTCCCGGTAGAGGTTTACAACGCACATCTATAATTACCCTTAACTTTCCCTGGGCTCCGCCGGTATATTACCGTCTGCGCCGCTTTTGTGGCGGCATATGCCCGTTTTTACACAAAAAAACACTCATTCACTAACACGCTGATACTTCAGGAAATTGGTTCCGGAACAATGAGAACAGTCAGCCCGCCCTCCTGTTTGCGCCGTACATAGTGTGCGATAGGTTTTCTAACATTCAGCTTAAGAGTGATAAAAATACAGACTATCCAAGGCTGTGGGTAAATTACTGAGACAGGTCAATGACACTCTTTGGCTTCGAGGTACAGTTTTTTTCTTTAAGTTAACAGCCCATTTTCTTCCTGGGCATCATGTTGGCCTCAAAACCATAGCATGGTACCATAGGGAAGAGTCATATAGAGACACGACGAAATAAAGTAAGCACAAAGAAAAACACAAAAAGGAATAAAAAAACCAGTGGCCAAAAGGCCCGGCACATAGCATGATAGGAGTCTAGACACGGAATTTTGGCACAGCTCGGTGACCTGAGGTGAACTCGTGGGTTCGACAGCCGTTGCCATGGTAACGGTAGGCCAGGTGCCGAAACTCCCACTTGCTGCGGACTATATCTCCAGTGGCGGTTCCAGGCTCGTAAAACTGGGACCGAGGCACTGGCATCCGGAGCGGACTTGAAAGTGTTAAAGACGGAACCTCTGGCTTGTCAGGGAAACGAAAAAATGGAATTGTGAACCCGGTGCCCACTCGTGATTTCGAAATCTGCCACTGTCCAGCCAGCAAGCGTCACTCCCGGAAGTTTTCGGGCATGGACCAGGTCGCGCTGCTGGTGAACAACAGCTTACCCCTCCCCCTGTGTGGTGTCAGCACGCGTTTGTTTGTTCCTGAGAGACAGCGGTACTCGGCCGACAGCGCTGGTCTGGCTGCGTGGCGATGCGGCTGAAGCGTAGACGGCTTTGATTTCTGCCCCGTGTACGTTCAGGTCTTCATTGGATCGGAATCATGTGACAGGTGCCGTCACATCACGAATCTTTTCCAAAGATTTCACGTCCCCGTGAAACAAGTCATACCTCTCCATAGAATGGTTATTTCAAAATTTAGGTGAGGACGGGGGCTGGTTTGGGGCACAGCTCTTACGCGCAGCAACGCCTAGTACACTTTGCACATTTTATCCTAACACACACTACAATCTACATGACACTACGTCTGGCACATACACAAGCATACACAATTGTTCAGCGTCCGATCACTTGCGCGGGAGGTGACCTCCGTTACCTTATACGTCATGGAGCCGCCTTTCGCACTGGTCACTCCATACACGATTTCAGCAGCTCTTTCCACAAGGGCCTCCAGAGGTGCAAGACCTCCTCCGCGTTGTCCTGCGTCTTTCGCTCGAGCTCTTCGTCCCCGGAACTCCAGTCGGGCGGGCAGCTGCTGAGGTCGGCCCGGATCAGTGCGGCTGGGATGGTGCAGGACCGATCAGTATTCCTGTGCCGCGGCAGAAGGCACACGACCGCCAGAATGACGACCAAGCCGTCGGAGACACTAACGACTATCGAGCCGTGTGCTGGAGTGAAGGGAAGGTGCTCATCCCAGCTCGACCTCGCCGCCAGCTGTCGTGGGCGGAGACTTTTGGCGATTTCTGCGGTGGTCCTATTTATCAGTTGTTCTTCAGGAATGCCGTGGAGGACGTCCAAGAGCGGGATATGGCTCTGTGACGCAGTCTCCTTATCGTCCCAATGCTGCCGCACTAGGCCGCCCAGGCGAACGCTGGTGTTGTAGATGAGGGGGCTTAGTGGATCACTCCGCTTGATGTCGCTGTGGCCGCCCTTCATGTGTGCTGGTACGCTGAAGCGGGTCCCCGAGGCCGAACACTCAGCAGGTAGGCTGACTAGCCCGGCCCCTTGAAGGCGGAGGTCCCGCCCTACAGCGCTTTCATCGTCCGCACATTGCAGTGCGAACGTCTCTGCATCGGGCAAAACGTAAACCCACTGATTGGCCCCTATATGTCGTAGACTGGGCCGCGCCTTCATGACTTGGCGGTCGCAGCTGCTCTCGACTCGCTCGGTGCTACGCCGGAAGGCATGATAAAGACAGCCCTCGCCCTGTTCCTGCAATGCCTTCTCTAGCTCGGTGCAGAGAATGGTTCTGCCTATGCGAGCGCAGTCCTCTACCGATTTCTCTGTAAGGAGCACGTGGCGTTGCCGGTCCGCTGCGATCGCAAGGTAGTCGGCCGTCACCCGCGTAATTGCCACACTCCGCTTCTCCTGGAGCCAGTTGGGAATGGGTAAGACACGGTAGAGCGACAGTGGTGCCATCTGCCTGGATCGGATCCGGAGCTCCACGTGAACTTCCCATCCTCCGTGAAACGGCACGGCGTCAGTCTTCAGAGCTCGATATATATCCCACGGTCGAGCATTTCGAGGGATCGCAAGAGCCCACTCCTCCGGTAGCGCTTCGGATACGTCCCGAAGCACGTGGCTCAGGACCTTAGGCGGGATGATGTCGGCGGTGAGTGTTCCCTGCTGTACCTGCCCCATTTGCTGAGTGAGCCGATCGGCTTGATGCCTCAGGGCCGCGACTGCCGCCCCGGGAATCTGGATGGCACTGCTCGTGGCGCGCGTTACGTCGCTTTCGTAGCGAATATTATGCACTGCTCCGCGTTGCCTGGGATGGTCGTCCTCCGCCGGCCTATTGATGTGTCTCTGATCGGTGGATGCGCCGTCTCCGCTTCTTGGTGACCAGCCTCGGTCTCTGTCAAGCTTCCCCACTGCTCCTGTGGTGCCTTCCATTCCTTGTCTCGTAGCCGCTCTGATTCCTTCCACAACTCCCGGGTCCGGCACGACCGTAAGGGTTTCCTCCGGCGCCTCCTCCTCTTCATCATCGTCATCCAACTCCCACGAGAGCAGCCGCCGGCGAGGACGCGCCGGACGGGTGTGACGGTATTCCGGGCCTGTCTGGTCCGTTGTGTTCTGTCTCAGACCAATGTGCTCCTGGCATGCTCCCATCTCGCCCTGGGGCCAGACGTAGGCTGGGTGTTGTGCCTTGAGACGGTCCACGTGAACTCGGAGTGTCCGCCCTCTACGCATGGGATGTTCCACCAGATAGTTGAGGGGTCCTGTTCTTTGAACCACGCGGTACCCCTCCTTCCAGGGTTGCCTCAACTTCTTGGTCTGGCCCTCTGGTACCCTCCCATCTAGCAGCAAGACCTCGTCTCCCACCTCGAAGGGATGGTCCTTGGCTGTCTTCCCATGTTGCGCCACTTGTCGTTGGTGTGCTCTGGCTAGGCGCGCGCGGACAGTCTCAAATGCTATGTGCATTCGCTGTACCGCCAGGGTTCTTGTTTGTGCCACCTCGGTGGGTGCGTGACCTCCTTTCTCTCCGAGCCCGTCTTCTAACATGATGTCCAATGGTGACTTACATGGACGGCCAAACATGAGGAAAAATGGCGTCTCTCCAGTGGACTCTTGCACTGCCGCACGGTACGCATGCATCACGCACGGCACGTGCGCGTCCCAGTCTCTCTGATGTTCGTCGACGAATGCCCGCAGCATCGACCCCAAGGTCTTATTGAAGCGCTCTACCAGTCCGTTGGCCTGGGGGTGGTAGGGCGTCGTGAAGAGTTGCGTGATCTTGAGTTGTCGGCAGAGTTCTGCGACCAGCCTCGACCGGAAATTTGTCCCATTGTCTGTGATGATGACTGAGGGCAGTCCATATTCCAGAAACTTCTCCGTCAGCACACGGGCCGTTGTCTCAGCAGTTTGGTCGCGCGTGGGGATCGCTAAGACGTAGCAGGTGAGGTAATCGGTGATTACTATGATACACTTCTTCCCTGTCCTTGACGTCGGCAGGGGCCCCACCACGTCGACAGCGATTGTGTGCCAGGCTCCCAATGGTTCAGGCAACTCGCCGAGCGGGGCTCTTGCCTTGCGCCCGCGATCTTTCTTCTGGCATATGATACAACCCTTAATGTAGTGGCACACTTGCGAGTACATCTTCCGGAAGAAGTACTTCTTGCGCAAGGTGGCCAGGGTCTTTCGAGCCTTGAAGTGCCCCGCGTGTGCCTCTTTAATAGCTGCGGGGATGAGTTCTGCGGGCAGCACTGGGCGCGTCACCCAGCCTTCCGTCGGGTCGTTCGCAACTTCTTCCAGGACACCCCCAGGCCTGATGCGGAAGGTATGATCCTGTGCCCATATCGGTGGCGCTGTATCCGCCTCCAGGGCGGCCTTCAGCTCTTGACAGTCCGGATCAGTCGTTTGCAGCTCCGGTATCTTACTCCCCGGCGATCCCTTGTCTTCCACCGAATGCTGCCCGTTTGTTTCCCCGACACTGCTGACCTCAATGTTCGGCAGAACCACATTCTCCTCTCTCTGGTCCCCAGCGTCTTCCAGAGTGTTGTCGGCTTCGTTGAGGCGGGACAAGAAGTCAGCGTTCCGGTGGGCCGTCCCGGGCCGGTGGACGATTTTCAGATCGAACTCCTGTAGGCTCAGGATAAACCTCTGCAGTCTGGGGCTGGGGTCCTTGAGCTTCAAGAGCCAGTTGAGGGCCCAGTGGTCCGTGACGACCTCCGTTGACCTCCCGAGGAGGTAGTCGCGGAAATACTTTACGGCCCACACCAGTGCTAGGGCCTCCAGCTCGCACGCCGAGTACACTCCTTCGGCGTCGGTAGTACGTCGGGAGGCGTAGGAGATCACGTTCTCTCTCCTACCTCCCCTCTTCTGCCCGAGCACAGCCCCCAAGCCCGTTGCACTCCCGTCTGTCATCAACACTAACGGGGCATCGAAGTCCGGGAGCGCAAGGACCGGAGCCGACGTGAGTGCCCCCTTAAGGTCCTGGGAGGCCATCTCTTGCTCGTGACCCCACTTGAACCTCACGTTCTTTTTGGTCAGTGATGTTAGAGGTGCGGCGCGGCGGCTAAAGTCCTCAATGAATGACCTGTAGTAGGAAGCCATTCCGACGAAGGAGCGAACAGCACGCAGGTTGGTCGGCTGGTTAATAGCCACCACTGCCTCCACGTTGGTCGGGTCTGGTCGGATTTCCCCCTCTGAGACCACATGCCCCAGATAGGTCACTTTCTCCTTGGCGATCTCACATTTCTTTGGCTTCAGTTTCAGGTCGGCCGACCGCAGCCGGTCGAAGACGAGGCCCAGGTGCGTCAGATGCTCTTGAAACGTCTCAGAAAACACCACAACATCATCTATAAAGACGTGGCATATCCGTCCAGTGTATCCCGACAGCACATGCGCCATCAGGCGTTGATAGGTGGCCCCTGCTGACCTCAGGCCGAAGGGCATTCGCAGGAACTCGTAGCTCCCTAGGAAGCACCGGAAGGCCGTTTTCAGGCGGTCTTCAGGGGCTATTTCGACCTGCCAATATCCTTACTGACAGTCGAGAGTGCTGAACACCTTGGCCTTCCCCATTGTGTCCAGGATTTCGCTCTTTGTCAGTGGAAGTGGGTACGTGTCTGCTTCAGTCAATGCGTTCAGGCCCCTGTAGTCCACGCAAAACCTGGTTTCTCCATTCTTTTTGGGGACAAGCACTACTCCCGCGGCATACGGGGAGACGGAGGGCGCGATGACCCCCTCAGCCAGCATATCCCGTACTTCATTTTCGATGATCTCACGATGCTTCGGAGCCACTTTGTACATGGGGCGTGTGACCGGCCGGTCGGAGCTAAGCCTGATTCGGTGCCGGATCAACCGACACCGCCCGAGCTCCCCGTCCAAGGAGAAGCAGTCCAAGTTTCCCTCAAGGAGTTCCTCTAGCCGGCGTTGGTCGTCTTCCTCTACGGGGCCGACCCCTATCAGCTCCAGAAGTTTCTCTAATTCCCGCGTCTTGGGCACGTGGTCTTTCGATGAAGGATGCGTTGCTGGTGCTACCCATTCCTCTGGGACCTCCTGAACCCCCTGCCACTCCTCTAGGATGCTTCTTGCTGGGAGCATCTTGCTTTCCGCGCTGTCGTTGAATATCTCGAATTCTCCGTCAACCCCCTCCGGCTCGTTACGCACCGCCGCCACAGTCAGCTCTCCTTCTTCGTCTCCCCGCACGGTTACTCGACTTGACTGATCCGTGGGCACCCTCCAAGAGGGGTCTCTCCATCCTCTGCGGTCGCGTCTTGCCGATACGATTACCCCGGTCCTGCCAGGGATTGAGATCGCCTCGTCTGTGCGAAACAAGCCGACCTTGCTGTCTCTCACTGACTGGACGCTTCCCAAGAAGGCTGTCTCGCCCCTCCCTTGTTTCGGCGGTTGCACCCGTCCAAGCTTCACCGGCTGTCCGTGTTTGATGCGCACTAACTCGCCGGCGCCGTCAACAATCAGACCGTGAGTGCGTATGAAGTCGTAGCCTACGATGACGTCATGAGGTATGCCATCGCAGATGTAGGCCCAGTGAAGCGCACTCACGTCTCCAATCTTCAGCTTTACTCGTGCAAGGTGATTGACCACGAGTTCGTGACAGGACGCTGATCGCAGTTTGGCATTAGACACCATCCTGCCGCCAGACTCTTGCAGGGCGGTCCTCTTCACGAGGGTCACCGCCGCCCCCGTGTCCACCAGGGCTTCTCGTTTCACATCATCGACCTCCACGGTGCAGGTGCATGTCTCCCATTTCTGCGTAACCTCGCTTCCAGTTGGCCTCCCTACGCTGGACACAGTACACTCGCTCCTTCTCTCTGCTGCTTCGCCCTCCCGCAACTCTCTCCTTCGTCGGGCATCCATATTGGCGTCGGCTCGCGTCGCCCCTACTGCGGCCGGCGCCTCTCGTTTCCCGGCCTCGGGCGCTCTGGGCAGTCCACTATGAAGTGGCCGACGTTGTGACAGAAGAAGCAGGCACCCCGGGCCCGATCGGAACGCGTAGTTTCATCCCAGTCTTGGCGATACGTATTCGCTCGCTCCGGCCGCGGGCCGTACTGCCGCGGCTGCGTGTAGTAGGGGCGCCGCGAGTCCGATCGCATGTCCCCTTGGGCCCTCCATCTTCCTTCCTCTGGCCTCACGTCGCCGGGCTTTCAAGGAGATTCAAGGAGAGAAGGTGGTGGAAGCCGGAGGGCTCGGACGCAGGGCACCATGTGAGGCGGAGGATTCAGCCGGGGGCCGCCGTGTTGGAGAGAAGCATGCAGCCAGGGGCCGGCGTGTGGGATGGAGAGACTCGAGATGAAGCCCGATTAAGGTCAGATTGATTGAAGACAGAGGCATTCAGCCGGGGGCCGTCGTGTGAGACAGACCGGCACTCCGGGAGCGAGCGACACCAACGAACAAGTGAGTCCGCTATGCGGAACGGTCTGACCCACCTCCCCTCCCCCCACCCTCAAAATTTTGACATTTTGAAAAAAAATGAGCCGAGCTTTGGAGTGCCTACCCGGCAGGGGGATGGATGAAATCTTGGAATGCACGGGGGACGGGGTAATGTGTTTGTGTATGTGACTTGGGCGCCAGCGGGCAGTTATGCACCGGCATAATATAGAATTCGTCAGACAATGAAATGTGCATTTTTACCCCGTTCGACCACGTTAGGGTGTTTTCTACCACTGTAACGTTCGCTTTTGGTGCGCGAAATGTCAATTTAATAAAAGGATGAAAGGGGGAAATAGAGTTTTGTTTTTTTCTTGCGGAGGGCCTTACTGGAATCAATAGCATAGTCGAGCAATGGAGTGGGCAGCTCAGTGCCGTAATTAGGACGAGTATTCATTTGTTATCATGGCTTTCTTTTTGCCGTTCCCAAAATAAACATCCTCATTCTTCGCCGTTTAGGAAACAACAAAATACAGGAAAAATACTGTGAGTTAGCAAACTGGTTCACACCTTTTTTTCGATCGTAAATTCGGTTGAAACTCATGATCAGCAATGGGCGGGGCCCATCACGACCATTACGATGTTGAAATAACCGCACGACGAGAAATTTCCACGAGCTGTAAGTAAAAATTGTCCTCTAGCCGGCCGATACTCTCCCGCGCCGCCACACCAAATCGGACTGTAATAATCACGCATCAAAGTTTGGCCAAATTCTGTCGCCAAGTAGTACTTGTGTATAAACAATAGGATCGCTAACAGAGGGGCGAATTCTCGCCGCTTCATAGTTTTAATTCGTTTTAAAGCCAGTACGATAAGCAGCGTCATGTTTTTTTGCGTTTGCTCTTCTTTTTTATCTTTGTATCTATTTTGTCAGGGCCTGGGGCCTGGAGCTCTCTAAATAGCTGCAACGCAAAGCAAAGTCTCATCTTTACCTTCGCCCGGGCGGGGGTCTTTTTAGACCCCCCTCGGGTTTTTCCGAAGTGATAAAAAACAGCGGCGTGCAGCGCCGCCGAACTTGGTCTAGCTGTTCCTTCATCATTTTTGCATCTTTCTTGAAAATTTTATCCCAAGGTCATGTCAGGTCAGGTCACCAGGCCAGGTGAAGTGACCTCATCTCAAAAAAATGCTTAGGACCGCATAACTAAAAGAAGGGTTAATCGATCAAGTTCAAACTTATACCACATATTGGGCCCACCAGGAGCTACAACATTTGTTCCGGGATTTTTGATATAGGTGACCTAAGGTCATGTGCAGAGCATGACCTCCCCATTGTAAATACATGGGGAAAATCACGAAACGAGCTTTTCTCAGTAAGTATGGATGGAATCATCTTCAAACATCGGTTACGATTTGATCTTAGCCCATTTCTGAAGTTTATGCCAAATATTTTGAGTTGGGACCTTTAAAAGGTCACTTTAGGTCAAATAAGCATTTTTGGGGTTTTTTACTCTATAAATTTAAAATAAACTAAGATAGAACTTTTATTTTGTCACCAAAGTGTTTGTATAGTCACTGTAAGTCAAATGATATACATCATGACTATACCAGGTCAAGTTGGGTCAGACCGTTTCCTGGGTCAGGTCAAATTCTTAAATTTGACCTGGCGTAGCAATATTATATATCATTCGATTCCTATTGACGCGAGGATTGCAATGGTGCATCAACTATGGCTGTATCTTGTTTGGTTTGAAAGTTATTAGCGAAAAAGGAAACACCCTTATGCATGGGAGGCTATGGACATTCCCAAGAATATGCCCAATATTCAGTGACCTGTAGCTCCCTAGGCTTTGACCTGACAGGAAAATGAATGCCACTGTAATGAAAGAGCAACTCAAGAGCTTTCGAATGGTGCTAGAAAAATGTTTCTAGCTATCATACATTCTGAGATATATGACGTTTTCTTAGTACACCTCATATTAGCGATTTTGACCTATTTTGACCTCTGGTGACCTTAATATTGGCCTGAAAAAAATGACCGAAGAATTTTCCATATCATTTTTGAAGAGCTTCCGATTGCCGTTTTGCCCTTTTTCTAGCTCTCTTATTTTTGAGATAGTAGGGGGTCTTCTTTTAGCCCCCCTACCAGAGCGAAGGTGGCTTGTACCCGCCACCGGGGCAAGGGTTAATAGCCAAAGTTTGGATTTAAGCATTCAAAACCGATCTTTTGTCGTTCTGATTTTATACTCGCATCTATTATGTCCATGCCTGGGGCTCGGAGCCCCCCTCAAGGGATGCAGCATAAGGCAATTCTCATCTTAATAGACGAAGCTCGGGCTTAAGCTTTCAAAAACCAATTTCAGAATGCTTGGGTTTGGATCGACGGTCTTATAAGTTCCGATTTTGTCTCGACCCGGGTGAAAGCAAAAAGGATTGCTCCCTTATTTTGGTTTCGGGGTTTTTAATAGCACCTATTATGTCAGGGCCTGGAGCTCGAAGCTTTGTGCAGGGTTCCAATGCAAATACATTTTCGTCTTAAAAGTCGAGGTTTGGGGTTAAGTATCCAAAACGCAGCATTTTTCTCGTACTGATTTTATAACGGCACCTAATAATTCAAAGCCTGGGGATGGGAGTTTTCTAAATAACTGGCATGCGAACACAAATTTGTCTTAATTAGCGGAAGCTTGGGCATAAGCTTTCAAAGGCCAATCTTCAGTGCTGGTCCTGAGTATAAAGGCTCCGGGACATCGCTTTTTTATTGGCCTCCTCGAATATGGAACATTTTTAGCATGCCTTTCTAGAATACTTGCCGTTTGGATCGGGTGTGCTAAAAGTTTTGATTTTGTCCCGACCCGGTCGAAGGCAAGAAAGCTTGCACCCTTCTAAATAGCCGCAACGCAATGTAATTCTTATCTTAATAGACGGAGCGCGGGCTTAAGCTTTCAAAAGCCGGTTTCAGAATGCTGCTGTTTGGATCAAGTGTTTTATAAGTTCCGATTTTGTCCCGACCCAGTCGTAAGCAAGCAGGCTTGCCTCTGTGTTTGGTTCGTTTTTTTATCGCACCTATTTTGTCAGGGCCGAGGGCTCGGAGCTTTCTAAATAGATGCAAAGCAAAATAAATATGATCTTAAATAGTAGAAGCCAAGGCTTAAGCTTACAAACCAATCTTCGGCGCTGGTGCTAAGTTCAAGAGCTCTGGAGCGTTTTCCCCTTTTATGCAAAACAAAGACGCAAAATTGGGTTGTCTGAATTTTTGTTGAATGCTGGCTGTTGGGACCGAGCGTTTTAGAATTATCCATTTGCCTCAACACGGTCGCAAGTGGGATGTGCAGGGCAAAATAAGTTAGGTCGGGCAATCCAAGCCGTAAACTAAATATAGGAGGTCCTTGTCTGCGAAGTGCACGGTGCCGTGGTTAAGATATGATTGAGTGGGCGCGTGCGCCGCCATGTCAGGGGATAAGTCCAGCCTCCCCGGGGGCCGGGCGGCCCCCCCATTGGCGCATACAGGCAGGAAGGGAGGAGCTTGCGCGCCTGTCGGGAAACCAGGACAGCAGTAAAAATCCTTACGACGGGATTCGGTGGGTGGCAGCGACGGATTTAGAATTTCCCTCGGGGGCACGAAAGGGGGCGACTGGCGGGCCCGGGCGCGCGCCCATAATTATTAGAGTACCGATCGGTGCAGTTTTAAAATGTTTTGGGGTAGGTGCGGATGAGCCTACAACCTCACGCAAACATGCCGCTCAAGATAGGCTGAAGCACACTGAAAACCGCGAATAGCATTTGGAGACGCCCATATGCCTGCAAAGGTTCCAAGCAAGGGAAGGGGGGCTGTCAAAGCAGCGCAGTCGTGCAACGTGGTTCGGACCAAGCTCCCTTCAACACCATTTCGTCCTCTCAATCGCACGTGGCATAGTACAATAAAGACGTAAGAATTATTCAAACGCTATCCTATGTGCCATGGCCGTGCCTTTTCTATCCTTCTAGCCTTCGGGCCCATTGGCTCCCGAAAGAGAGTCATGGCGGCTCTCCTCTTCCTGGGGGTCACGGAGGCGCCGAAACGTGCACTGTGATTGCCCTTGAACCGACCGTCACTTTACATCACTCCTCCCGCCCGTCTTAGTAACCCGGTACTATCCTTCTAGCCTTCGGGCCCATTGGCTCCCGAAAGAGAGTCATGGCGGCTCTCCTCTTCCTGGGGGTCACGGAGGCGCCGAAACGTGCACTGTGATTGCCCTCGAACCGACCGTCACTTTACATCACTCCTCTCGCCCGTGTTTAGTGACCCGGTACTATCCTCCTAGCCTTCGGGCCCATTGGCTCCCGAAAGAGAGTCATGACGACTCTCCTCTTCCTGGGGGTCACGGAGGCGCCGAAACGTGCACTGTGATTGCCCTTGAACCGACCGTCACTTTACATCACTCCTCCCGCCCGTCTTAGTAACCCGGTACTATCCTTCTAGCCTTCGGGCCCATTGGCTCCCGACAGAGAGTCATGGCGGCTCTCCTCATCCTGGGGGTCACGGAGGCGCCGAAACGTGCACTGTGATTGCCCTTGAACCGACCTTCACTCTACATCACTTTAACCGCCTGCCTCAGTAATCCGGCACCATCATTCTAGCCTTCGGGCCCATTGGTTCCCGAAAGAGAGCCATGGCGGCTCTCCTCTTCCTGGGGGTCACGGAGGCGCCGAAACGTGCACTGTGATTGCCCTTGAACCGACCTTCACTCTACATCACTGTAACCGCCTGCCTCAGTAATCCGGCACTATTATTCTATCCTTCGGGCCCACTGGCTCCCGAAAGAGAGTCATGGCGGCTCTCCTCTTCCTGGGGGTCACGGAGGCGCCGAAACGTGCACTGTGATTGCCCTTGAACCGACCGTCACTTTACATCACTCCTCCCGCCCGTCCTAGTAACCCGATACTATCCTTCTAGCCTTCGGGTCCATTGGCTCCCGAAAGGGAGTCATGGCGGCTTTCCTCTTCCTGGGGGTCACGGAGGCGCCGGAACGTGCACTGTGATTGCCCTTGAACCGACCTTCACTCTACATCACTCCGCCCGCCCGTCTTAGTAACCCGGTACTATCCTCCTAGCCTTCGGGCCCATTGGCTCCCGAAAGAGAGTCATGGCGGCTCTCCTCTTCCTGGGGGTCACGGAGGCGCCGAAACGTGCACTGTGATTGCCCTTGAACCGACCTTCACTCTACATCACTTCACCTGCCCGTCTTACTAACCCGGTACTATCCTTCTAGACTTCGAGCCTACGGGCTCCCTCTGGCTATGCTGTCCGCTGTCGAAACCTTCTGGTCTGAACCACGGAGCACCGATCGCACAAAAAGGGAACGTGGGACGTCGGAGATTGCTGGCAGTCGTTTTGTTGCACACTTACCAGGCCGAAACGATGAAGATGAGAGGATCAGGCGGCTCCGCCGTAACGGAGGAAGCTTTTTTCGTGACGGGGGGGGGGTAAGCTGTCAATTTTTGGGATAGCCTAGCCGGAAAAGGCGTGGCAGACGTCGACTCATGGCTCTGGCTGGGCCATGGAGGAGCGGACGTGAGGGATGGGCGGTCAGTGTGGGACTCGTGGGCGGGTAGGGTCCGAGGGAGGACCGAGCCTAGGGAGGCTCCCCACGCTAGGAAGTTGTTTGCGAGTAGACTATGGCGTGAACGCCCGGAGGCTAGTAAAATTAAAAGCCGGAACTCGGTCATTCCGGTGGTCCCATGTCCGTGACCTCCAAGCCCTAGGGGCAACGGCTCAGCGACGCATCCACTAGCATGGTCCGTGCAGGCGGGATTTGACGCAGCCAGCGTTTAGTAAGTTTCCGTTTGGGGAGAAAATGAGGCGGGAAGGAGGAGCACTGGATCATCGGGGAAGGGCGGAGCCGAGTTACCTCCTGTTGGGCTCTAGCCAAGGTCTGGGAGCTGCGGCCGCCGGTGTGGGTGCGCGTGATTAACTGGCGGTGGGTGAGTGACAGGCCATAGAACGAGGAACGTTTGGTGCCTTAGAGCGGCCTGTAGGTAGCGGGTCGTACCGGTCTGACCGACCGGAGATCCCAGCACTCGCGCCCCTCCATCGGTTGCGCCCGCAAACGGTAGCAAAGCGTAAGCATAGCCCCAAGTGAATTCGCCCACTTCTTTCTCCCGGGGGATGTGCAGCCCGGCCTAATTGGCTGATTGGGCTTAGGTTGGGCCGAATCGGCCATCCTCTATGCACGCCCTTTCACGAATAAGTAAGACCCTACCACGATCACGGATAGGAGGAGTGTAACCTTCTACATACCGCTCGCGTTGGCCGACGGGGCTCTAGCCGTCAGATCTCGGAAACACCGGGAGGGATACGAAATTGGGGAGGGACTCAGAATTTTTAGAACAGGTGAGAGGCGCGAGAAAGAATGGCACTAGGTCGAGGTGATTTATGAGTGCATGCTTAGCGTAAGGCCCCGGTGGTGAGAATGTTTACTGAGGGCATTCGTTCCGGATCTGACAGGGAGAGCACACGCCGGAACGGATGACGTGACAAAAAAGGGGAGGAGGGTATTAAGGTAGGGGACTGGTTTAGGGGTTAACGACGCTGAAAAGTGCTGGTGTTATATTGTATTTTATAATGTTATACCTTGCACCCCTTCGCTACCGCACGCGAACCACCGCACACACCACGTGTCAGGCGTGCACCCCCACGCGCCAGCCCGAGCGACGGGATCTCGGGCGCAGCGCACACCGACACGTGTGCGGGGGTACGGCTTTGTCCTGTGGACGTATATAAACCGCATGCGTTCGCCAATACGGAGATTCGGCCTCCAAGACTTTGTCTTACAACAACTGGTGGCAGCGCTGGTGACTTCAACCAACCCACATGGTAAGTGACTGAATGCTCACATTCTTATATTCTGCCGACTGAAAATTGTTTCATTCTTACTTGCTACTATGTCGCAATCTGAAAGCACTCCTACCAACATTTTCATGTATGCCAATTTTGTGCCCATATTTGACGGACGACACCCCATACAAGACTTTCTTCAAGAACTAGACGAAACAGCCCAAATGGCAGGCTGGACGGACGACATAACGATCAAAGTGGCCAAATCCAAATTTAAAGGACGCCCCGAGACGATTCTGCGACAGAACATTGACTTGCGATCATGCACATCGCTTAAGGAATTCAAAAAGAAAGTTACTGAGGCCTTTACCACCGATTCCAGACCCATGTCCCTTAGACTACAGGACGTCAGGACATGCGTGCAGCTTCCGAACGAAACGATCAATGATTTTGCGGACCGACTCCGAACTCTAGGAAAGCAGTTAACGGAATATGACAGTACTGCACAGACAAAAACCCTCAAGGACCAGACCCTATGTGCCCAATTTATCAAAGGCTTACGTGGACCCATGACCCGACGCATAGTTCTCTCCCAGAGACCAACCTCTTTTGCTGACGCCCTCGAAACTGCACGTGCCGAAGAACGTAACGAAGCTATTTACAAAACTGACCAATCCACTTCTGACGCCACAGTAGCCCACGTCCCGGTAACCGACGACCCACTAGTCCATATTAATGCACGACTTGCAGCGATTGAACTCCGTCAATTGGACCAACCGACAGCCCCCAGGCAGCCCCCTCCCCATCGGCCCCTCAACCGCCGACCACCGCCTATTCGCCGAGCATGTTTTATCTGCGGACGGACTAACCACCTTCAGCGCGAATGTTTTTACAACCCTCAACGACGACAACAATCCTTCCGCTCACGCACTCCCACTCACTACAACTCACAATATACCTCACGCCAATCACGCCCACCTCGTCGATCTGCAACCCCATATCGCCACAGGTCTCACTCCCATTATCGCGGAGAATCCCCATCCCCACACCGCCGTGACTCATCGACCTTCAGGCACCGCGCAAACCGTCCCTCAAGGTCACCGAGCCCTGGTCGAGGCCGGTCACCTGACACCAGACGGCAGGACTGACTACCCCAACACGACAGCACCGGACAAGCTGAAATCATTGGCGCTGTTTTGCAACATGAAATTGGTACTTCACCTGTTTTGACCTCTGTTCACATTAGTTCTGTGCCTGTCACTGCCCTTTATGACACAGGTAGTTCCGTAACGATCTTGTCTAAAAACGCTTTTGACAAACTCAAATCTGTCCCCAAACCAGCAAGGTCCCAAATTTCTGTCGTAGGTGTCACCGGATCCCCAATTTCTGTCTACGGCAGCTATCTACTTCCAGTTTCCCTCTTTGATCGCACAGTTTCCCACCAAATTCTCGTAACTACAGACCCATTGTCTTCTCGCTGTGACATGATTTTAGGAGCCGATTTCATACACAACCATCAACTCGCCTATGACCCGGTGCTCCAGCAGCCCTACTTTGTCACGCCACGTACTGAAGTAGCTTCAGTAAAGACACGACGCACAGATATAGGTAAGCAAGCTGTCCATTTTATGCTAGACGGTGTTATTCACTACCCAGAGAGACAGCCAAAACAGAAAGATGTGAAACCGATCAACAGAAATCGGGAATCTCACAGTAAGGCCCCATCCCCTCAGCGGAACAACGGCCACAACGATCAGCCGCCTAAGTTAGTTGAGGAAGGTGAATCCCAGCACGCGTCACACTCAGTGTTTATGCAACTAGAAAAGACGCTACCCCTCGTTCTGAAACGATAGTCCTGGCCAAAGTGTCGCACACGTTTCCAGTTGATGCCACGGATGCTAACGTTTTCATTGAATCTCACCCAGCATCACGTTTCAGAGAACACGTGATGATCGCTAGTTCCGTGAACAAAATTCTTGGCTCCAAAACTAAGAAAGTATTCGTTCAAATCCTCAATACCTCCAACAAAGCACTGACACTACCACGCCACTCAGTAATCGCCTCAATTTCGTCACTCGCCAAAGACGTTGCCACACACACGTCTGGAAACAACGCCGGCGCCACACACGTGCCGCCTGCAGAACGTTTCTCAGCTACTGACGTCACTCAGCAAACCGGACCCCTGCACACCCTGCACCAGTCCGCATCCCGACACGCACAAAAACGGGACGATGACGTCACCCCAGAGAGCTTTGACCTGTCCAATGTTCCAACCGAGCACAAGGAGAGGCTGACGGCCTTATTAATGAAGTATAAGGATATTTTTGGCACCCAGCTTAGTGATATAAAAGGCACCCAGATTTATGAACATAAAATTGAACTATTAGATGACACTCCTGTCTGCCAGAAGCCGTATAGAATTCCGTTCGCCCACCGAGAAGAACTGGCCAAGCAAATTCAAGAGCTACAGGACAGCAACATTATTGAGCCATCGATTTCCCCATACAATTCCCCAGTCATCTTAGTGCAACGGACCCCAACGTCAAAGCCCAGATTTGTACTCGACTTCCGTAAACTTAACCTTAAAATAGTACCGGACAGATTCCCGTCCAAGTCAATATCAGAAGTTTTGGACGATATGTCCGGAAAAAGTTTATTTTCCACTCTTGATCTTCTTCGATCCTATCACCAAATTTGGCTAAAAAAAGGGGAGCCGCCCCTGACGAGTTTTTCTGCCAACTCACAACATTTCCAATTTGTTCGAGTCCCATTTGGCTGTCAATCAAGCAGTGCAGCCCTAAACCGTGCTCTTCACCTTGCATTTTCTGGTCTAGAAGGTGATAAGTTACTCATTTACGTTGATGACCTAGTTGTTCTGTCAGGAAAAAATGTCGATGAACACTTTCAGAACCTCGAACATGTCTTCCAAAGACTCAGGCAGTATCGCTTTGTTCTTCGTCCAGATAAATGTGTTTTCCTCCAGACCACAATCAAGTATTTAGGCTTTCAAATCAGTGAAAAAGGTGTCACACCTGACCCCAGCAAAATTGAGACAATTAAAACTTACCCCGCTCCCCGTAACAAAAAGGAAGTGAAACAATTTTTGGGATTTTCCAATTTTTACAGACGTTACATTCCCCGCATGGCCCAACTCGCACGTCCATTGAATTACCTGACCAAGGATGACACGTCTTTCATTTGGACACCTGAATGTCAACAAGCATTTGACCAAATCAAGACAGCTCTAACCACATATCCGGTTCTCCGTCTCCCTAGATTTGATCGTGAATTTTACCTATCTACTGACGCAAGTAAGCATAGCATTTCAGCTATTTTAGAGCAACGATATGACGACGGTCTCCACCCCATAGCATACTATTCAAGAACGCTTAATAAGAGCGAAATGAATTATTCTGTGACTCACAAAGAGGCGCTCGCTATCGTGTATGGTTTCCAACAAAACAAAGTTTATCTCACTGGTCAAAAAGTTATCGTGCTTACGGATCATCTGCCACTGAAACAACTGTTTCGATCCTCAAATATTGAAGGACGTTTGGCTCGTTGGAGCGTTCAATTATCTCAATATGACTTCACCATTCAGTACATTCCTGGTAAGGACAACACCAAAGCCGATATATTGTCCCGCATCCCTCTATCAGAACAATCTGCATCTCAATTTCTCGGCATATCTCAAGCTACTACTGCCACTGACGATCGCAGTTGGACAAGAGAAAAGATCAAAGCTGCCCAAATGGCTGACCCCCAACTTCGCTCGATCATTGATTTACTCAATGGTCAAGCCGCTAAGCACACTAAGACCACACGACGTCATACCATGGATAAGTTTTTCCCTCAGTTCTGACGACATTCTGTACCACGTTACTACCGACCCACCGAGCAAAACACGACAAGTGACGGAAGAACTCGTTGATCCCCTCCAATGCGACAGTATGTTTTGTACACCGCTCACGATGCTTCCTTTAGTGCACATTTAGGTATAAC
Organism: Lepas anatifera; assembly: GCA_034440635.1. NCBI lineage: Eukaryota > Metazoa > Arthropoda > Thecostraca > Lepadidae > Lepas > Lepas anatifera. The sequence goes on along the minus strand of JAOTON010001336.1, from coordinate 1,279,012 downwards.
CAACACATATGAAAGAATCAGACGGAAATTCTATTGGTTTGGTATGTACGGAGATGTGAAGCGATATGTTATGTCTTGTAAATCATGTTTTGAAAGAAATAGCCACCGCTATACAGAGAAACCACCCTTTCAGAGATTCACCAAGTTCACCGCCCCAATGGAATGCATGTCGATGGATATCCTGGGCCCGTTTACAACCACATATCAAGGCAATCGGTATATCTTAACCGTTCTTGACGAGTTCACCAAGTGGCCCGAACTTTTTCCAATCCCCTCTATGACTTCAAACGTGATTAGCAAGGTCTTCGTCACCGAAATTATTTGCCGTCATGGCACCCCCAAGGTTCTTTTGACCGATAACGGACGAAATTTCACGTCCAACTTAATTCGATCCATTTGCAAAGAGCTGAACATCAAGAAAATCCAGACTTCTGCCTTCCGACCTCAATCGAATTCGCGAATAGAACGCCAGAACGCTCCCATAGCTAGTATGTTAAGTCATTTAGTCGAAGAATCAGGTCGTGACTGGGATGCCCAACTCCCATTTGTATTACTATCACTTCGTTCCCGCATCCATACAACGCTGCGTGAATCGCCATTTTACTTGTATCATGGATTTGACATGAGTTTACCCTACCCATCCCCAATGGAAGCAGACCCAATTGAATACGAATCAGTTGACGATTATAAAACAGAAATGCTTCGTCGCCTCAAACAGGCTCACACACAAATAGAAAAATATACTGAACAATCAGCCCAAACACAGGAACAATACAGAGCCCGAACCGCAAAGGAGAGTAAGCTTAAGGAAGGAGATTTAGTATATCTCTATGTTCCAAGTACCCCAGTAGGTGTCTCCAGGAAATTAGTACGCAAAAATAGAGGGCCATACAGAATCATTGACAGAACGTCTCCAGTCAATGCTCGCATTAAACACCTAAACAATCCCAATGACTGTCAAACTGTTCACATCGAACGCCTTAGACGATACGAAGACTTATCGGAGGATTTAAGAGCTCAAGACGAGCATACCATTCCACTACCAGCCTCCGATGAGCAGATTCCATCAGCCGCCCCCGAGCCGCACGAGTCAGATCGGACACACGATAACGACCCCACGGAACTGGAACCAGACTACTTTATAATGGATGAGCCACCTCCGGTGCGCCCTCCCCTAAACCAGCAAAACAGATACGCACTACGCCCTCGAACGACACTTAGACCCCCAGCTCGATATACGAATTAACCAAACCACATCTTCTGACCAATAGATATTTCTCTTTAGTTTCAGATACTTCTTCTTGTGACGGCGTTGGCCCATGCGCTGGCCAACGACCACCCCAACTACGCGGTCTGCGTCAACGGACACGGACAGGAACACTGCCGCGTGTCACGTTTTCCCGGAACCCTCCCACCCCACACCTGCTCCGAAAATGAATGTCTCGACTGCCTCCCATGTAGTTCTTGCAAAATTGTAAACTGGGCCAGCTACATTCTTATCGCCAATCAATGGACCAGGCCCACCTTTTTTATTCCGCTATAACCCCCAAATCCACTGGCCATTCAGATTATTTTGATTGTTGGGACTACCATGATGAAAATTCATGCGAGTGTTCCGATTCGAACACCTGCTCTGGAGACCAAACACTGTGTGCCACGATTGCATGCATTAATGGATCATCATGCATGTGCAATACCAAATCAGGTCGCCTTTCTTACCGTCTCAAGCATGACGATGAATTTATCACAACTGATCCAATCATTCACTCATTTCGGACCTGTATCTTACAAGATAATCCTGAAACGCGTAGCTCTCGGCATTTACTCAGTCATGAATCCGCAGTGTTTTCTTCAGACGAAGGTCACATTAACTTTCATGACCCAGTCTTTACTATCAATATCCCCGGAATTTTAGTTCTTAATAAAGAAGGCGAGGAATTGACTCACCAATTTGATTTCAAATCCAACCAATTCCACATTCCCCGTCATTTTCGCTACGATTCTGGAATGATCGATTTCAAATTTATCTCACACAACGGATCCCTCATTGAAGGTTCCGTTCACATTTCAGCAATGACCAAATGTCAACGCGTTCGCTGTCTTTTCTGTCTAGACGCATTTTACCAGCTAAATTGTCTTCCTTCAACGATACAATATCTCCTATACGCAACGGTCGCTCTAATCTCAACTATCATGATCATCTACCTGCGTTGCCTCTGCATCAACATTTTCTCCATGACTCGCGCATGCATTCGTTTTACTAAAATGTTCATTCATGTGATCAAATTCACGCTACACTATTTTATGCGATTAGGAGTATTTGCTGGCTTAACTACCAAAGCCCAGCTTAAAAGGATCCCTCTCCAAATCCCCAACCTTCAATCTCCGCCTGCGACTACTACACATCGTTCACCATCGCCGGTTCAACAGGTAAGGTACTCATTGGTCATTCTGGCCATTTGTTTACCAATCATCATTCTGGCATGTAATGAGCACACCATTATAAATTCCAAAATCAGAGAATGCCAGGAACTAGACGACTCGAAAACCTGCAAAGTGAGCGCAAACCTGCAGCTCACTATGAAAAATTTAAAGTCAACCACCTGTCTATGGCTCCAAAATGAAAGTGGATCCAACATCTATCATATTCAAGTCCAATATCTCCGAGCCGAATGTCATTGGCAAACCGAAAGACTATATTATACATTTCCCGTAGAAACCCGCGTTACAGGGGAAGTTGTGTGCCCCCAAAACAGGTACTGTTCTTGGGGACTCCACTGTAGGCGAGGTACTACAAATTTTCCTGGGCGAGTTAAGGAAGCTTCTGCGTGGCCTGGACGCGCAGAATGCATTGGTGCAGATAATTCAATGTGCACTCTTATACATGCCCAGCCATGTTTATTTTATAATTGGTATTTGGTTGGCCAATATAACCAAACCTTTTCTGTTCACCGAATTACCGGCGCTGTCTGCAACCCTGTGATCAAAATTGTGGAAATTCAGAACAATACTGCCCTGGAATTCATTACATCAGGTACATCGATCACACGTTCCGGCATAAAAGTTACGGTCATTGGACATTATGACCAGCCCTCCACCCAAATTATAGACAGCTTAGTCACAAATGTGAATAATCCAAAGGAAGCCTATTTAGTACGCAGTTCAGCCGTCAACCAGCCCGTAGCAGGCACGTTGGGAGATATTCAAAGCAAGACACCCTATGCAACATCCTTTATATTTTCCGAAAACATGGTGCAATGCAAATCATATGAAGAACGAATTTGGTGCACTTCCCAGGACAGCTACATCAAAATTCTGACCGAGTCGAAAGCACATATTTTGCCCCGCGTTTATTCTAACCATAAATTTTTCATTGATCAATCCAGCTCTTTAAAATCCCAGCTCATTCAGTCTAGCCCTGCAATCGTCCACCTCTCTGCTAAGGATATTGAAATTACAGTCAGAACTATCCAAGTATGCCCAAAAATCACTAGTCCCATCACTGCCCAGGGATGTCATTCTTGTTCCCGCCCTGCAACCTTACGATTCTCAGGTAGGTCAACGTGTGCCGATGGCCGCGTTGACATCGAATTCGTCAGCATTAAACTATCCACCCGAAGTGTGTATGTATCCACGTCGGACACACCTTTGGAAATAGAATTTAAGACAGATGTTGCGTGCCACCAAGAGACCATCTGTCTAGTTTCCAACGAACTCCGCAGTTGCGAATCTATAGAATTCTGTTTGGACGACCCCGAGCTGGACATTATAGAACGCAATTCAAGCACCGCTGAGGCTTTTGGCATTGCCTCCTCTCCAAACTTTTGGACTTCACTTCAAACCAGCTCAACAAATTTCTTCTCATCTATTCGCACCACTGTTTACTATTTCGGTGCAATACTCGCTGGCGTTTTCGCCCTTTCCCTTATCATCACCATTATTAAACGTTGATTTCTGAGAACACCCCACATAAGACACCAAATTACTCATTGTCCATCACAGGTTTTCACGTAACGGTAAACGTTCATTTGCACCTGTGCCATTCGGTCCTAAATTGACCCTCCACGCCGCATACCTTGGTTTCACCGGCCGATGCGGCCCGGCCCTTGTCAGGTGATCCTTAAATGTAGCTCCAAACCGCCGAGGGTCGTGTTGACCCAGCGACGCGTTACCCCTTTGCTTTGCTTTTATGCGCTATATAGTTACCTACCTATGAACCAACCATGTAACAAGCAACAACCAGCCAGTATGACCCGATCATGCGATGAAAAACCAACAAGTATGGTCGACAAAACAAGAGCCGACCATGTGAGCACAACAAGGATCCCCATCTGCAGAAATTAAAGAAAAAAACGAAGACAGAAGGACATATCGAAGTCACTCCAGAAACGTGATCTTCAATACCCGGACTCTACAATGGCCCCAGTCCAATCGCCAGTCACGCTCCGACGCCTCCTTTCCGGAGCTGGCCTGACGTCTGACTGGTACATGCCTCACCAGTTTCGGCATGACCAGTCCTGGCGCCCTCTCAACCCACCGAAGACGACACCACCACCGACTCAACTATGTATAATATGTAATATACTATGTCTAATCGTCACGCATCACACATTTCATTCATTAGATGCGTTTATGTATCTCTCATCACCGTATGTATCACCCCCTCGTATGTTTGTTCATTGTCTATAAAAAAAACAATGTATGATTGCATGTTTTACCGTGTATGTACATATATCATTCTCACAACAACCTCTCTGTTCTAGACTCCCCTCGGGCTGACCTGAATGCCATTCTCTTGCTACCAACGCCAATCCAAAGCTGACTCATCGACTGGTCACAAGTTGTCGCCCCGGGCCGTCTGGGTACCGTCGACATACCCAACTGCCCTGCTCGCACGGACTACAGTGGATTCGCCCCAACGTGACTGTGTTCCGGACACCATACCGGACTCATCTTCAAATTCCGGTCTGGCCGCTCTCCGCTCTACCGTTCCTGCGTCGCCTCCATTGACTGGCTCACGTTCCATGGGCCCATGCCCGCACCACGCGTACGCCTCCGGCCAAAGTGCACATGCCTCAGGTCGCTCCCGTGGTTTGCTGTGGTGTGCGGTCCAGCCAGTCAAACTACAGCACCAGGACAACTGCTCCAGTTCTACCACCATGCCAAGCGGAAACCAACAGCATCTCCGGCCAACCCAACCTGCACCAGCCACATTCAAACCGAAACAAACGAAGAAGGCGAAACCACCCACTTTACCACCGCCGTCCTGCCGCTATGAACATCTCCGGACGACATCACCCAACAGCAGCTCCGTGCAACATTACCAGGCGAATACCCAGTCGACCAACATCATTCAGCTGACAGCTAATTCTATTTTATGGCGTTTAACGTAAATTTACAGGCACGCATTGCACTTGCCTGGGCATTCACGTCCGCCCTCCTCATATATGTTATTTGTGTAGTAAGTAGCTGTGACGCCGATGTTTTGGCCTCCTGTAAATATTTTCACAGCTTTATTTTCCAAGTGTTAAGGGGACGATAGAACACAAAAAAACATGTCATGTTTTCCTCACTATATTTTTTTCTGAATGTTCCCTATGTTCCATTGTTTCATTGTCTCGACGCTAAAAGTTAAAAAGGTCAACGTCCCAGGCCATAGCCTTTTCAAAGGGGGGAAGGTGTTATATTGTATTTTATAATGTTATACCTTGCACCCCTTCGCTACCGCACGCGAACCACCGCACACACCACGTGTCAGGCGTGCACCCCCACGCGCCAGCCCGAGCGACGGGATCTCGGGCGCAGCGCACACCGACACGTGTGCGGGGGTACGGCTTTGTCCTGTGGACGTATATAAACCGCATGCGTTCGCCAATACGGAGATTCGGCCTCCAAGACTTTGCCTTACAACACTGGCGTAGGCAAAACAAATCCGCTCCCAGAGAGACTGGACCCCTGGTACGTGGAAATAGCCCACCGAGATAGACGATGTTTGAGGCGAGAAGTCAGTGCAGCTCAGAAAACCACGATAGGAGGGTACGAAAGGGCAAGTAGTTAAGGTAGCTATGGAAGAATCGGTTAAAAACGGGGGGGGTGTAACTTGTGATGATAGGTCCGAGGGAAATAATAAGAGTTAGCGGGCACTTAAAGGGGCGGGGAGAGGATTGACGGTTTCGGTGCCGCTCCTATGCGGGTAATACTTGGCGTACGGGTGGTTAAATGGGCCCCCAAAATTGCGAGAGGCGGGTGGGACCCCTGCTACCGGGGAGGGCTACAAAGCTCGGCACTAGCTGTATTCCCTTCCTGGAACCCAAGGGTGTCGAGTGGGAGTGTCGGGACACAGGCTCGCCCGTCTGGAGGACACGGCCAAGCTAGCCGACTTTGTCCACTGCCCACCGTCAACTCGGCCCGCCACCCGACCGCGCACGCGACGAGCACGACCTCTCTCAAATAAAATTTAGTGTGATGCTGGGAGCGGGTGCGACGTCGCCACCATCGTGAGCGAGCGGGTCACGGCCAAGAGCAGCCGCCACAGCGGACCACCGAGAGGTCGGCCCGCACCAACAACAACATCAGCGGCGACGACACCACAGCCCGACTCGCACCGAGCGACGCGCCCCGCGACCCCAGCGCCCCCGTCACACTCTCATCGAAATTAGCACGTGATTCTCCAATTAACCTGGCCAAGATTTGTACTAACAAAACTTCCAATTTTGACGTCGGGGTATTGCCGTTTTGTACAGGATGTCCTCTCTAGTTATAGTAGATCTCTATGTAAATATCCGTCGGAAAATTAAATTCGCGTTTTCTCAGGGGTCCCAGGGGGCGGACATGAGATACTTCTCTAGAATTCTGGGGGTTTTGAAGGTTCCACTTCTGGTTCTAACAGTTTTTTGGCAGCAAAATTTAACATGTAATTCAAATGGGACGGTTTGCAGGGGCAGAGCTGCAAAAAGTCGGGCTCTCAGGTCATAAAGTGCCCGACAGATTTTAGGGCACGGTATGGTCTTGCGACAGATCTTACAATCTGTGAGAAAAAAAATCTTGAAAGGAAGCAGAAAATATTTTTTGTTCTAAAAAAACTCAATATTAGAATTGTCACCTCTTTCACTCAACAAGTTTTTCATGAATTTGCACCTCTCCCATATCAAGCCAGTGTGGGGCAAGAACCGGTGGAAAATCGAGGGACTTATGAATCGAGGGACCTTTGAATAGAGGGCCTTATGCACAGAGGGTCTTTTCGAGGAACTTATGTGTAGTGTTGTGTCGCTAGTTTCTTATCTAAATTCTCGGAGTCGCCATTTCGTATCCGCAAACATCCGCGTCGGTGCCAAGACTGAAAACTATATTTTCCGCAAGACCGCTGCAAACCAAAATGTAAACAAACGGGCCGGGCGGCCAGTCAGCTGAACAAGAAACAGCAGTCAGCTGATCGAGAAACAGCAGCCAGCTGATCGAGAATCAGCTGATCACTACATACACTACACACTCCCCCACTTAAAGTGGAAACCCTCTCAGTCTAAAAGTCTGGCGGGCTTGAACCGCCGGCGACCGGAAGACGAGGGCGGCAGCTCACGAGCCAGGGGTCCAGCGGCTGGTGGCGGGGCTGGAGGGCGCGACCCGCGGCTCTCACCAGTAGCAGGCTGTCCAGGTCGTGGTGGAGAGGGCGCTGCTGCGCCGTGTCCGTCAGCAGGTGGCGGATCGGATGGCGCTGCAGCCTCTGGTGGCGGCGCTGGCAGCGGTGCTGGTAGCGGTGAAGGTGGCGCCACTGCGCGACCGTCAAGTAGCGGTCGCTCTCTGGTTCCAGGCGGTGGCACAGAGGGCACCACGGTTCCGCCGGTAGGTGGTGGCGGTCTTTCTTCGTGGGTGGCGCGTTGACGCGCCAGGTGAGCGGCGTTCCACCTGCGTCCGTCTGACAAGACGAATGTGGCGTCTCCGACGCGTCGAATCACCTTCAGAGGCTGTCCGAAGCGTGACACGTCCTTCGGGACGTGTCCCTGCCGCTTCACCCGAACGATGTCACCGGGTTGAATGTCTGGCGTCTTCACGCCCTGGCGGCGGTTGTAGTTGCGTGCGTTTCGGCGCTGCTGTGCCTTGACGCGGCGCTGTAGCGAAACATCCGGCTGGGCTGTCGACAGAACAGGTAAGTCGAGCCGCATTTTCCGACCATGCAGCAGTTCTGATGGCGAAACACCAGTTGTGCTGTGCGGCGTCGCTCTGTAGAGAGCCAGGCGCCGTCGGATGAGCGCTGTCCACGCTGCTGCCGTACACGGTGACTGCTGTGATGCCTCCAGGATCCAGGATTTCAGCTCTCGGTTCAGTCTCTCGACTGCCGCGTTGCCGCGCGGCCAGTACAGGGACGATCTTCCGTGTCGGATTCCGCGCTGGGCCAGGTACTCGGTGAAGTCCCTGCTAACGAATTGGACGCCGTTGTCAGATATAATCTCTGCCGGGTATCCCTCCCGCGCAAAAATTGTGCTCAAGAAGCGAATGATGTCCTCTGTCTCGACAGACGAGGTGAATGCCACCTCCGGCCACTTGCTAAAGTAGTCGGTGGCGGTGACGGCGAACCTGCAGCTTGGCGGTGCTCCAGCAATCGGGCCGACGATGTCCAAGCCCAACTTGCTCCAGCTGCGGTCCGGGAGGGGCACCGTCTGTAGAGGTGCGGGCCGTGCGTCCTGAGAGAGGACGGCGTCCTTGCCCTGGCAGGCCCGACAGTCGCGAACGAGATCGTCGGCGGCGCTGTCCATACCTGGCCACCAGGCGATGCTTCTCAGGAGCTGTTTGGTCCGCACTACGCCGTGGTGAGACTGGTGCGCCAGCAGCAGGTACCTGTTGACCAGACTAGCTGGCACCACCACGCGGTCCGAGCTGCGGAGAACGATCCCGTCGTCCCGCACCTGAAACTCGCCGCGTACAGGGTAGAACCCACGCAGAGTGTCAGAACACTTGGCGCAGCGACTCAGGCCATCCTGTACGCATGGCCTCGCGTACCTCCTGTAGAGCTGGGTCAGCATCTGACGCTGTTTGCAGCTCCTTGTCAGAGATGGCGCCACCGGAGTCATCTGTGATGAGGGCGACGATCTCGTCGCCGTCCACCTCCTCTGGTCCGGTGTCTGGCAGGGGCAGGCGTGACAGAGCGTCTGCCATGGGTATCAGGGACCCTGGTCTGTACTCCACTGAGTACGAGTACGGCATAAGCCGTGATTGCCACCTGGCAATGCGAGCGCCAGCTCGGTTGGAAGCCTGAGGAGACAGCAGAGTGGTGAGGGCGCTGTGGTCGGTTCTCAGCACGAAGTGACGTCCCCACAAGTAGAGGCGCCAATGCTCCACAGCATTCACGGCACTCAGAGCCTCCTTCTCTGACACTGAGTAGCGACGTTCTGCATCACTGAAGGAGCGGGACCAGTATGCCACTGGTTTCTCCTCCCCTGACGGCTGGATCTGGGTTAGCACAGCACCAGCGCCACGGTCACATCCGTCTGATGTCACCACAGTCTTCAGCTCAGGGCGGAACGGCTGGATGACTGGGCTTGAAGAGATGAGCTCCTTGATGCTCTTGAAAGCGGTTGATGCTTCCTCAGACCACTCGAAGACAGAGTCCTTCCGCAGCAGCGCAGACAGGGGCTGTACTGCAGCAGAGTACTGTGGCACAAACTTACTGAACCATGCAGTAGTTCCCAGGAAGCTCCTCAGCTCCTTGATGTTCTCTGGGGCCGGCGCGTCCAGCACAGCCTGCACTGCAGAGGTGAGGGGTGTGATGCCCTGCTTGGAGAGGCGGTGGCCACAGAACTCCACCTCAGCCTGCGAGTAGACTGACTTCTCCTCGTTGACTGTGACGTTCGCCTTCTGGAGGCGCTTCTTCACTTCATGAAGACGGTCATCATGCTCCTGTTGGGTCCACCCCGTGACCAATATGTCGTCAAGATAATGGCCGCAGCCATCTATCCCATGCAGAAGGTTGGTGAGCAGCTTCTGGAAGGCGCTCCCACTCGACACTAGTCCAAATGGTACCCTGGTAAACCTCCAGAGTCCATCGTGGGGTCAGGAACGCTGTGACGTCACGTGATGACTCCTTTAGACACAGCTGATGATACGCAGACTTCAAGTCGATGCGGCTGTAGACTGCACCGAACAGCTTAGACTCGAGCTCCTCCATCGTGGGGAGCGGGTGCGTCTCTGCCACAATCTGTGCGTTGGGACCTCTCAGGTCCACACACAGACGAAGGGATCCATCCTTCTTCCTCGCCACAGTCAGCGGGTTGACCCATGGTGAGGCTTCTATCTTCTCGATGACACCAGAGTCCTCCAGTCTCTTCAGCTCAGCTGACACTTCGTCACGTACTGAGTAGGGCAGGCGCCTCATCCTGTATGAGGTTGGTACAGCATCTGGCTTGAGGCGTATCTCATGCTCGTACCCCTTGATGGCTGGCAACTCCACTTCAGTCTTGAAGACTGAGTGAGAGGCTGGATGAACAGTAACATTCAGCTCCCTCATGAGGTCTATGCCCATGATGGCTTCAGATCCTGCTGTCTCCACAAGTAAGAACTTGGCTGGAGCTGACACACCTTTGTATGTTACCACAGTTGATAACGTACCAGCGACTGGAAGCGGGTTTCTACCAAACCCAAACAATCTGGCATCACTTGGTGCATATGGGACACCCTTAAACCACTGTCTGGCTGCGCTCATGCTTAGGATCGAACAAGAGGCACCAGTATCTACCTGCAGTTCAATGTCTCTCTCTACGTCACCTGCAGTGACTGTAACTGCACAAGTTAACTTGGATCCCTGACTTGGGTCACTACAAGATAACACATACAGTTCATTACAGTCCTGGGTTCTTGGCCTGTGACCACTGGGTTGGCCACTGCCGCTGGGGGCACTGCGACACACTGAAGAAAAATGTCCTTTCTTCTCACAGTTGTAGCAGACTGCATTCTTTGCAGGGCACTTGTCTGGTTTGTGCTGCCGCCCACACTTCATGCAGGGTTTGTCTTGCTTTGGCCTACTGCCCTTGTGGGGCGCTTTCGAGGTAAGCTTATGCACAGCCACAGCCTTAGGGCCCATCACTTCGGACTCGCGAACTGCACGCTCATAGGCTTCTGCGGTAGTTAGGACCTTATCCAGGGTTAGATCCTTATCCTGAAGGAGGCGCTCTCTAAGCTTTGGGTGTGAAGTTTTCTCGACCACCACATCCCGGATGAGGTCGTCCTCCATGGCCCCGAAACTGCATGTCTGGGCCAGTTGTCGCAGGGCGACAACATACTCAGCTGTGGTCTCGCTGGAGTGCTGTTGGCGCTGGCGGAACTTGTATCTCTCCACAATGACATTAGTTTGGGGCGTGTAAAACCCTCGAAGCTGGCGCAAAACAAGGTCCGCGTCGCTTTCGCCTTCGAGTTTCACTGTCGGCGGCAGGCTCTGACAGACACGATATGCCTCATCCCCGACGCAATGAAGCAAGATAGCCTTCTGTCGCTGATCACTGAAGGTTTCGCCCCTATCGCCACCAAATAGTTCCTAAACCGACCCTCCCACACCGCCCACTCGACTGTAGGTCGGCCGGGGTGCGCCAAAAATGGCGGCGGCGGCGACACTCCATCCATGCTGACACTCTATTGCCGCGTCACAGAAAGAAACAATTAACGAAACTACGCGCACTTCTACTCGCAATTTAATTCAATCACTTATCTCATCCTGGTCGCCATTTTGTAGTGTTGTGTCGCTAGTTTCTTATCTAAATTCTCGGAGTCGCCATTTCGTATCCGCAAACATCCGCGTCGGTGCCAAGACTGAAAACTATATTTTCCGCAAGACCGCTGCAAACCAAAATGTAAACAAACGGGCCGGGCGGCCAGTCAGCTGAACAAGAAACAGCAGTCAGCTGATCGAGAAACAGCAGCCAGCTGATCGAGAATCAGCTGATCACTACATACACTACATTATGAATCGAGGAACCTTTGAATAGAGGGCCTTATGCACAGAGGGCCTTTTAAACGTCACCCAGAAAATCCTCTGCTGGAAAAATTCCTTCACCGGCCTGTCGGGCCCGATTTGTATTCCATAGCACGCGACAGCTTGGCCCGACAGGCCGCCGTAAAGGTAAAGGCGACAGGCAAAACAGTTTTTTTCCTTCGTTTCCTTCGTTTGGAAGTACGCTCAACGCTGCCGCAAGGGCGCTGTTTGAACAGCGCCCTTGCGGCAAAGCCGGTGTAAAAGGTATCTTCGGTTTGAAGAAAAGCAGCCCTGCGGTTTGGTGTGTTGCCTTGTGGATATGGCGGAGGCCAAGGCCATAGAATCCTGTGGTGTGGTGGAGGCAATGCGTTGCAAGGTTGTGTTTTTGATTATTTTTCTCTTGCATTACTTTGGTATACATCTTGAGTAAACTGGTTGAGCCTGGATTTCATCGTCCATAGTTGAAGGGCTGATAAATGGCTCCGATTAAGCTGAAGCCCCTTCCACCGTCCCGTGTCAAGCTTGAATGTGGATTTGAGGGATGTGGGTATTTTGGCGAGAAATGTTTTTTTAAGGAGCATCAGCGAATCAAGCATTCTGGGCTGCCCTGCAAGTTCAGGAACAGTGGTTTTGGCCAAGGAGGTCGTTTTGAAGCATGGATCAAACAGTGGGCAGATCAGAACAGTGTGGGGAGAAAACAAAGAAGTAAGTGATGTGGTGTTCGTTGTAATTTCGACAGCTTAAATTTATTTCCACACAGTATGTTATGCTCACTGTTGATCAATAATTTTAAATGATATTAATAAGGGAAAAATGAATTTTACCAGCAGACTGGTCAAATTAGACTAAAACATTTGATTTTCCCTTCCATCTTCTTTTAAATCCAATGCCTGTTTGTCCAGAATTAACCACAAAAGTTGCATACCTTCATCAGTGGATTTGTAGATGCCAAAGAAACAAAACTCTTCACCTTTCCACATTAATTTGAGTTTTAAGTACCAAACTATTTCTCCTATTTCATTTTATTCACTTACCTAAATATGCCTATGATCTATGTCAAGGGGACAAAGATATAACAAAAACACAGCCTAGTGCAACCTCTACTCATTCCTTTTACTCTTAACTTCCTTGGAAACATGATATTTATTTGACATTTACTATCTAACTGACTTAAGGTTATTTATTAGCCTCATGAACTTCAGATCCTAAACCACGTACCCTCATGGAAATGAGCACGGCAATGCATGAAAAATTTTGAGATAGCCAACAGCTTCAAAATTTAGGATTTTTCATGTAAACCTGCATTTAAAGTCATGGAAAGCTAATATTACATGTTTGTATTCAACTACAAGTAGCCATGATCCTTAAAAACACTTTCGAATATCAAAAAAGTACCCCTCCAATCTTGTTTGTCTGGCCATCAGAGCAAAATCCATATATAAATTTTTGGGGGTTCCTTCCAAATTACCCCCTCCCACCTCCAAAAAACTGAAATCATGAAAATCTGCAGAAGCTGGCATAAGTAACCGCATGGTATGGGAACCAGGTCAGCTTTCTTCCATTGCAAACTATATTTTTTAAGTATTCTGGGCTAGACTATGTAACATAATAACACAATATCACTTATTCTCATTCTAGTGCAGCATTTTTTTGTCAATGGCGGCTGCAGAGGACTGAAAAAGGGGGGCTGCTTTTCATGTTATTGTATATTTCCACCTGTGACCTAAATCATCTGAATTCAAGACTGAGTCTTATTCAAGACCCAGTCGAGCTAACTTTGACACACACTATTTGTATGCTGTACATCTACAAATCTCAAATTACATCCAATAATAAATTTCCTTTACCAATGGTGACTCCAGAAAATGGGAATTGGTGGTTCGGTATTCAATTTGTTATAGGTTTCTGCCGATAACCTTAATTTCCTGAGCGTGTCTGATAATTGAAAACCCGAAGAACAGTCTCAGTTCTAGAGTTTTGAAAATTAATAGACTTGTGTCATTCCACTTAGATTTTCCATAGGCGGCTTCAGAGCACGAAAAATAAATGCCCAATCTCTGGTGCCCCCGTCCACCTCGTCCTCCCAAAGGAGTGTCTTTCAAATTTAACTCCAGCCACTTGTTTTTCCTATAACTGTTTTTGCAGCGTTTTTGTATTATTAACAATTGTGCTCTGTGTGACATGAATATATATGAACGGATTCATATCACACATATAAGGATCAGAGCACAAAAATAAGGATAATGATATCCATTGGTGCCAAACTTGAAGTTTTTTATGCTAATTTTAGTATTTTCTATTAAGAATGTGGAAAAAGAGTAGGAACATTTTACCAATTGAATGGGTTTTAGACAATTTTAATAGTCCTATCCTAACCACCCGACAGATTTGGAGGTTTTTTCGAAAGTGCCCGACAGATTTGAGATTTTTTGCAGCTCTCTGCAGGGGTTTGGGGCACGGGCCAGTGGGAAAATGTAAGTGGTGCTTAAGGGTATATTTTTTATTTTTGGTATGTAAAATTGATCAGGCTATCTTATGGGTGCAGCTTTTGGTCTCTAAAGCGCTTTTATAATAAGGAAAATCCACGATGAACTTCATGCTAATTCCTTCAGAATTCTGTTTCAAACGTTTAGATTACCCAATCAAAACGCTGCATTCTACCTTATGCTAGCAAAATTGGAGTTATCTTGAACAAAACCCTTCAAAATACTGCCATGTCCTCAACGTGCTGCCAAGTCAGGCAGTCAGCTGGCTGTCATGTCCGAACCGTATGTATAGGAACCGTGAGGGGTCCAACGCTTGAAAGATGCTGAAAGGTTTGAAATAAACACAATTTTGTTCTCTCAAATGCAAGTTTTCGAAATACGATGTTTTTGGCCGATGTTTACACTAAATATTGCATTTAATGCAAACATGTTCGAAAGGTCCTCACAATATTCTATTTTTCATCAAGTACCTACCACTCAATTCTGCTTTATGGGTATAGTGCTCATGACTAGGGGAGAGTGGGGAGACATGGGACGCAGGAGAAGTGGGACACGCCTATTTTTTAATCTAGGAGGAAGCCAAAATTATAATTTTTCGTTGATTCCCGCACTATACGTGCCGTTGCACATCACTAGGGAGACAGCTTCCTTTTCCGGCGGGCGCTGGAAGCGGGAGGTGAGTGTTCCTTAAAAAGTTAATTTTTTACGTTTTCTTGAGTGGATTTTCTGCTAAATATGTTACCGAAAAATTGGCTACTTTGGTCCACTAAAGCTGCTGTCGTATTCTCCATCGATCTGTACCAGCCTCGAATAACGAAAGGGGTTTTAATTTTACTGACATCGCAATTCTGAAAAAATGGCGGGGTCGGGAGAACTGGGACAAGTTGTCCCACTTCTCCCCTTGCTGTCCCACTTCTCCTTGTACTGTACTTTGACTGATTGTACCTATATATTTGTACTTTGATGGAAATATGGTTGTGTCGGATTTTTATAGAGTGATTCTGGTCGTCAGCTTGTTTTTCTTCTTTCGTGGTTTATAAATCGAGATCAGAATAAAGACCATAAGTTCAATATGGCGGAATTATCTATAAAAACAGCATTTCATCCATGCAAGCCCCAGGGGCGAATCCAAGTGGGGGGTGGGCGATGGGACGATCGCCCCCCCCCTTGGACCGACCTTAAGCACTGGAAAGAAATTCCCCAAACTTCAGCCGCCCCCCGCAGGAGGGGCGGCTCTACCCTTGCCCCGCAAATTGTCTTCCAAATGCCACCCAAATTTAGTGTAGTCTGTGCCCTTGTAATCCACTCAAAGCATCTGAGTCTGCGACCAGGCCCCTCAGAATTATCCCAGGCCCACTATCGAAGCCGAGACCATATTATAACCCGTTGCAGAGCATTCCCCTGTATTTCACCCGGACTCCCTGTGGCTAACCGGGCCCCTGCGGTTAACCCGGGCCTCATGTGGCTTTCCGAGCACCCTAACATGCCTCCAGGCCCCTTTTAGTCTACTTGGAACCTCTGAGTCTGCGACCGGACCCCTCAGAATTATCCCGCACCTACTGCTACCGAAGCCGGGCCCTTATTCTCAGCCTTTGCAGAGAATTCCCCTGTAATCACCCCGGGTCATTTGTGACCACAGCCGGGCTCCCTGCGGTTGACCTAGACCTCATGTGGCTATTTGGGTACCCTAACATGCATCCAGGCTCCTTGCAGTCCACTTGGAAGCTCTGAGTCTGCGACCGGGTCCCTCAGAGTTATCCCGGGCCCACTGCTACCGAAGCCGGATCACTATTCACAGCCGTTGCAGAGAAATCCCCCTGTAATCCAACCGGGCCCTTTGTGACCACAGCCTGACTCCCTGCGGTTCACCCCAGACCTCCTGTGGCTATCTGGGCCTCCTGAAATGCTTCCGGGGCGCCTGTGGTTCACTGGGACCTATGTGTCCGCGACGGGGCCCCCTCACGGTGGCCTCAGACATACTGTGGCCGAAGGCAGTCTCCTATTTCCAGCATTCATGCCTCCCCCGTGGTCTACCTGGGCCTTCTGTGGCTACTGTCGGCCCCTGCCTTGCTTGTGGGTTCCCTTTGGTCTCGGCCCCTTTGTAGCTGTAACTTTGGGCCCGGGTTGGGAGTAGTAGGTATAGTATCCTAAAATCTTAATTCACGCAGGCCAAGAATATTGTATGCGGGCTAAGATGGTCCTGATCAATGATCCCAGTGGAAATTTGCCCAGTCCATGGATTTGTGGAGATCCAGTCCAATGATGAGTGAACCTCAGCGATTTTAGGGCCAGTTCATAATTTTGGGGCTACTACAGTTCTTGGAATTATTTACCCCCAAAACGGAGGTTGACGTTTTTCTTGCTCGCCGATGCATCTTCATATGTACGTTTTTTATTAAAAAAGATTATAATTTGCACAATCGGGCCCCCACAGCTATTTCGGGCTTCTTTCGAGGAGGCCGGGCCCTGTACAGGGTTCGCCTTCCCTTGGGAAATTGCTGGATCTGCTCCTAGCCAACACCTATATAATATGTAGCTGCCCTATCCTACATGCAAACCTGGAGAATTAACAGATCCATATAACAACGTCCCGTGCGATACATCACCGCAACAACAAAATTTTTTTTTCAAATGTGTGTATAATAAAGAATACCTACATTTTTCAAATATATCGCGCAGACAATCAATTATAGCTTCTACAGTTTATTTTCAAAAGGTGTCATATAGATGCTACACTTTATAAGATTTAGACATGATTCTTCAGTAGTCCCACCTCTCCCCTTTGTGTCCCACTTCTGAACACCCATTGTCCCAGTTCTCCTGCAGCTGTCCCAGTTCTCACTAACCATAGACTTCTACAAAAACTTAATTTTTCACAATTCTACTCTGTTTACGCCCTAAAAAGACACATACATCCATAACCAAAGGTTTCTTCCACCATGTGATGCTTATACAAGCTACCAGAAACGCTTAATTAAATTTATATAATATTTTAAACTTACCGCTTGTTTAATGTCCCAGATCTCCCCACTCTCCCCTATACATATTTTTTTCGGTGAAGAGATATTCGAAGAGTGGGGTGCATACTACGCAGGGTAGGGAGAATACTCGCGGCGAAGCCGCGGGGGTGTCCGCGTGGAGCCTGAGGAGGCGCGGCGCAGCCGCGGCCGACGAAGGCGTAGCGTTGCACTGCAGGTTAGGGAGGCACCTAACCGCAGGTAAGGTGCGCCGCAGGCCGGCTTGCTGCATAGGGACAAAGTTAGGTAACGTTCGGTAATGGCATGACAGCTTCGAACACCGCGGCGAGGCCGCTGGCGTATACGCGAGTGAAACTCGCGGACTGGAGCCTGAGGAGGCGCGGCGCAGCCGTAGCCGACGAAGGCGTAGCGTTGCACCGCAGGTTAGGTAGGCACTTAACCGCAGGTTAGGTGCGCCGCAGGCCGGCTAGCTGCATAGGGACAAAGTTAGGTAAGGTTCGGTTATGTCATGACAGCTTCGCACAGAGGGAGGTCATTGAGGAACCTTGCAGCGACGGGAAAGCCAACTCTTAAGGGGTTGGGGATAACGACGCACAAACTGCTGAGGTTTTATGCTGGATGGGCAAGGATAAATATGAGGTACGGAAACCCTCCAAATCAGTATAGGGTTTGAGTTTGGGGATCGCGACAGATAAAGATGGTTCGGCTTGGTTTCCCCACAACAGCTTTTTGCAACAGAGGTAGTGGGCTCAGCGAAGCGAGCCAAGGAGCTAGTCTATATTACTATTTGAGTAACGTGCGTCTGTGTGTCTGTCTGTCGTCTTTGGTTTTTTTGTTAATTGGGAGTGGCTGCAGGTCAAACTAAAGGCGATATTGAGACGAAACATTTTGTAATGTGTCGGAAAGTGATGTGGGGAGTGCCTTTGAGGGGTCTCAAGTTCTGGTTGCAGATAGTATGCACGTGGCACGTGCTCAAACTTGAACTTTTCTCCCCATTGACTTAACATGGGAAACGGCGACGATAAATACAAACACGGCAAAACGGGTTTCATTTTGTAAGCCGGTCCACAACGTCCCACTTTGGCCAATCTAGGAAAAAAATGTACCCGAAACGTGGCACTGCGTTTTGGCAACACAGTGGAGGCTGATTAAAGTTTGCACGTACTGTGTGCTCAGCGGGGTGTGCGTTCTCCGGAATGGGGGTAGTCGTCTAAAATCACGGTTTTTCGACATTGCTCGAAAAGTAAAAGGGGTACGGACTCGAAACTGGCACAGATCGATGCAGCTCAGAGATTTGCACGTTTTGGTACCCTTTTTGTATGCAAGCCTCTGTTTAGAAGATAATTAATCATGAAAAACACGAAAAATTCGACAAAAAATCGGAATCAAAATGGGGTCTGTACCTCAGAAACTATTGATGCGCGATGTAGGGTATCTGCGAGTCAAAGTTGTGTCCATATACCGTCTATCCGATGGAGGAAAGACCCAGGCCGTAGGTTGCACGTGCCAGTCACGAGGTTGTGTCAAACAGGTCACTGTCTATTTTTGTGTTTTGCGGTTTTTCGACTGTAACTTGGGAACGATTAGAGATAAAAAAACAAAATAAGACGCACAGTGTGCTACGAGCAAAGGCGCATCTTTTTTTGCATTTACACCTAGCCACAAAACACAATATCTTAGAAAATTACTCCAAAAGATTAAAGTACTCCAAAATTACGATTCAAAACGGTCACACAATTTGTTCAAATTTTCCATCTTATAATGACTTTTAAATTCCGAAAGTTATATATTTGTTAACGATGGAAAAATACCTTCAATAATCTGGTTTTATTTTCTATGTAACCCTAATAGTTTCAGAGTAATGTGCAAAAGTGTTAAATAGTTGCAAAATTTCCCTTCGAAGCACGGAAAATCAGTCTTAACCCTATTTCCGTCAGGCTCCCGGCTACCCCTATTTCCGGCAAGGGGGGCAATATCGGCCCCCCTAAGATCTCGTAATCTAACCGGCCGATTTTGAAAATTCAAAGTGCCATAGATTCCTCTGCTGCTAAACTTTATTTTGAAAAAGAAAATTTCAAAATTTTTATTTTTTAGGAGAAGGTCGTGCAAAATATACAATTTTTGTGTATTTTTTAGATTTTCCATAACCCTTGTCTCTGTTGTACGATTTTCACAAAACTAGTTCAGATTTACAAATAATTGACCCAAAATTTTCATATACTCGAGTTACGCAAAAATTCGAAATTCAATGGCAGTTTCAGGACCAGGACTATGAGGGGAAATATATACAACCTAAAAAGTTTTTGTTACGCGGATTAGATGCCGTCATATACTGCTTGGCATCTTTGACACATAAATAAATGAGAAAAAAGTGAAAAACTCATCAGGGGCGGATGCAGTAAGGTAAAACAGTGGGGTAAAATATATACCAACAATATGCGAATGGTATGCATGAGTATATTAGTCCCTCGACTAGTTGAAATTTAATTTCTGATAATTTTTACCCTCCCATGGCAGCTCTGGGAAAGGGGGTGACATAGGCGGATCAAGGACTCGTCGTGGGGGGGGGGTGGGGTGATTGGAAACACATTTTCAATATACAACGATATTGAGTCGCGGCGGTGATACTGGCTGGGAATATACATTTTGAAAATGTGTAGTGACTTGACACGCCTCTGGTAATCTAGAATTGGGTTATAACTATTTTGAATTTTCATATACCCAACTGTATTCGCCCTGGCACGGCTGTAAGCAGTCTTCTCACTTACTAACGTTTAGTCCTTCTTGATAACATTCCCCCCATTTTGAACTGCTGTAACCGCCCCTGATGAATACAAATAGTGACAATTGTGAATGCACTATCATCTCACATAAAAAATGATATAATAAAACCATATAACTGGTATCAGGATCAGCAGAGACGGCTTCCTTTTACAAAAAACCCATCGCATACGATAATACTTGGTTTGTGGATAGAGCCTCCCCAAAACCCAGCCATAGCTCCGCCCCTGGTAAATATATAATCTTGAAAATTTCAGAAAACCTGCCTGTACTAGTTTTAGGAAAAGTCAGGAAGTTTCAAAGTTCTATCGCAAGCCGTTTCGGAGATATTCTCGAAAAACCTGAAGGGGGGCAATATTAGCCCCCCTGCCGGAAATAGGGTTAAAGGAATGTGGCACCTTCACAATGTGATTTTAACTGAGATAGCCAAGTTGTAAAGCAGGTCGGAAAACCCGGTACTCCATATTTCATTTGTCTTGGAACTCGATATTTCCGTAGAAAAAAGCTAAAACCTACCTGACACCAGCCCCCTCAGCCCCCCGTCGCCGGCGGCCATTGTTGTGAGCTACTGGTGTGACGACATATGCTGACGTCACGATGAGCATCAGCCAATCGAAGCCCTTGAAGCGTTTCAAGTACGGTAGTGGTTGCCAGATCGTGACATCATCCACAGTCTGATATTTATTTCTTTTTCAAGAGGAGTATTTTTAAAAACCAAATATTGAGCCTATTGTACATTTTTCAGAGAAATCATGAGTGGTTTCATTATTTTTGACTAAAAGTACGCCTAATTACACTAAATTCCAGGATTCTGCCAAAGTGCCACATTCCCTTTAAGGGGTTGGGGATAACGACGCACAAACTGCTGAAGTTTTATGGTGGATGGGCAAGAATAGATATGAGGGAGGGAAACCCTCCAAATCAAGATAGGGTTTGAGTTTGGTGACCGCGACAGATAGATATGGTTCGGCTTGGTTTCCTTACAACAGCTTTTTGCAACAGGCACAGTGGGCTCAGCGAAGCGAGCCAGGGCGCTAGTATTTGACTATTTGCTATAACCCAGTCTTATGGAAGACGATTAAAAGCAAGGAACGCAAGCCGCGGTAGCGGTGTAGGAAGAGAAAACACGAAACTCTGGCCTTGCTTCGTTTTTCCCGCTTTAGCCTCATTACTTACCAGTTATAAACTGGAATCGCATGTGCATTATCATCGTTTGAATCGTGTGCTGTCGGCACTGAGAGCGTCGACCCCAGGCCGCTGTGAGGTAGTGGTGGACGAGGGTCATAACCTTAGACCTCCAATAAATTATGTTTAGGACTTGAAAATTAGCCCAAAAAATTCCCTTGATAATCGGAAAATCGTCAATAACCCTCGCCCAACCAGGCCATGGATTCCCCCAAGGTTTTTTTCAGAATAGCAGAAAAATTACGAAGCGCAGCAATGCAGTTGAAGTGTCCACCTCCCATCCCATCACTTTCCACCATCCCTGAAATTTTTACCCTGGGCCACATTAGGTCAGGTCACCAGGCGAGGTCAAACAAGTTCACCTTACTTCGAATTTTGAGCTTTACCATATTTACCTTTCTTAGCCGATCGATTTGAAACTTTCTACACTTAATGAACCCTTCAGGGTCTACAAGATGTATATCTGAGATTTTTTGATTTTGTGACCTGAGGTCAGGTCACGAGGTGACCTCTCTTATAGACATGGGGAAAAGGTCTCTAATGATTTAGAAGTCACAAAAATGATTGAAAATGCTCGGATTTCTCAGAGAAGCATTCCTCGCTTCCCTTTCACGGATACCAGTGTATCAATTGCCTTTGACCTGTCTCAGGTCATCTCAGGTCACCAGGGGTCAAAAACAGTACTTTGACGATAACATTTGACGTAATCAAGCTAGAGCGCTGAATTAACCCGCGCCCCACCGGGGGTCCAGCGCCACCTTCGCCCCACCGGGGGAGCATCGATGGCCCCCCTCTAACTCCGAAAATATGAGCGTTAGCGCAAATCTGCAAAGTGCATTAGAAAGCTCGCGTGAATTCAGTAAGAAATTACTTCACATGTTTTAGTGCGCAGGTCAATGGTTTGACCTCCAGAGGTCAAATTAGGTCAAGATCGGCTATTTTCACTCAAATATGCAATGCTCAAGCAAACTGAGCATAACTCTTATGCCATTAGAGCTATTGAGGTCTGGTAAAGTACATTTGATAGGAAATTGGCAGTCCTTTTTCCGCTATGTGAAACGTAAAGACCTCCCGCCAGTGGTTTGACCTCCAGAGGTCACCTCGTGACCTAAGATGACCTGAGGTCACGAAAGGTCAGAAAGTGACCTTTCCGTATATCAAATGAAAGCCAGTGACAAGACAAACACGATGGTGTTTGTTTCAGCGCTCTAACTTAATTAGGTCATAAGTTATTGTCAAAATACTGTTTTTGACCCCTGGTGACCTTGGATGACCTTGGAGACGTCAAAGGGAAAATATGGCCCCTGGAATCCGTGAAAGGGTGTCCAAGAACGCTTTTCTGATCAAGCTGAGCATTTTCAATCGCTTTTGTAACTTTTAGATCATAAGATAGCTTTTCCCCATGCTTTTTTCAATGGGAGAGGTCACCTCGTGACCTGACCTCAGGGCATGAAATCGAAAAATCCCGGATATACACATTGTAGAACCTGGAGGGGCCATAAAGTGTAGGAAGTTTCAAATCGATCGACTTCGAAATGTAGCTCTTACAGAGCTCTAAAGTTGAAGTGAGGTGACCTTGGTTGACCTCCTCTGGTGACCTGACATTGGGTGACCCGGGGTAAAAAATTTCAGGGATGGTGGGAAAATTATGCAGAAAGAGGTAGAGCCCTCAACCACGGTGCTGCGCCTGTTCATTTTTCTGCTATCCCGGCAAAACCTTAGCGGGGGGCCATCGATGCCCCCGTGGGGCGAGGGTTAAACGTCATCGTGAATGTCTCGTCACGGGCTTTCCTTTGATACACAACAAGGTCACTTAATGGCTTTTCGTGACCTCTGGTCATATTAAGTCAAAAGGTGCCCTCTGGAGGTCAAACCAGAGGCGGGAGGTCATTGTGTTCCACATAACGGAGAAAGCCCTGGCATTTTCCTATCAAATGTACTTTTCCAGATCTCAATAGCTCTAATGGCATGAGAGCTATGCCCAGGTCTCTTAGGTATTGCGTATTTCAGTGGAAATAGCCTATCGTGACCTAACTTGACCTGTGGGGGTCAAACCATTGACCTGAGCGTTACAACAAGGGAGTAAAACCATTCTAAACTCACACGGGCTTTCCAACTCGCTCTGCAGATTTACGCTAACCCTCATATTTTTGGAGATAGAGGGTGGCCATCAATGCCCACGGTGGGGCGAAGGTGGTGCCGGACCCCGGTAGTGCGCGGGTTAAGTTACGTCCGTCTTCACTGGGCCTTCCTTGTAGTGCCAATAGATTAGATACTGCAATTACCCAAAACAACAAGGCTTTTGGGCTCATGGCAAAAGTTACTGCCCGAAACGCGCGACGCACTGCCGCCACCAAAGGCCGCGGCTTTCCAAATTTGTGTCTCCCAAACTTTCAAACGAGGTACAATACAGCAAGGAATTTTGTATCATAGTGACGAGCATGGCCCAGGGATTCGAATGATGTGCACCATGGCCCTGGAAGGTCGTTATTGGAGCCTGACCTGAGTCGAGGTCATGATTTGACATTTCAAGGCCATGTCGCATATAATTCGAGTTCTTGGGTCAAGAACTTGTCAACACATTGGTACCTTTGGCTTTATTCTAGGTCTGATGTTTTCCGATTTATAAAGGATTTCCTAGATGGGTGTAAATTTTAACCATTTCGGGCCTCGGTGGCAACAAGGGTCCCCCCAACTGCATGTTGACCCCCCCCAACTTGAACATGTTCCAACGTCCCTGAGAGTATAAGACCACAGGAATCCTATATATAAGAATCTTTACAAGAATCTTGCATAGTAGAATCTTGCACTACAAGAATCTTGTACGATCATGCAAAGTCAGACAAAACCTGTTCTCGGTGAAAAAGCAGCTGGTATCACCCATCGCGGATTGTTAGTCAGCATGCCCCAGAGCACCTTTGTTATCTAGGCTTGCCTTGGCTTTGTTCAAGGCAACTTGCGTCGTACTCGGTCGCAGTGACGTCAGGGACCTCTTCAGCTCTGCCCACGAGCCCATGACGTCACCGCCACGTACTGCAAGTTGAACACTTCTGCGTTCTTTTTTGTCGACAAAGCTGACGCTATTGTGCCAATAACCGCTTCACTTTTCGTACTCGTGATTTTGTTTTAGTTGTAGTGTTGTGTTGATTGTTTATGGCATGGTGGTTTTTACTGGTTTGCTACGACGGAGGTGAGGAGGAGGGGGCGACTTAGTATAACGATATTTGATGGAGCTCATACATGAAGTAATCAGGGATGAGGAGAGCGATGAAGAGCAATGGACATTGATATTCTGATTGTGTAAGTCAGTGTCCTACCACTTTTCCATCATCAATAGGTGCAATTACCATATTTTGCTGTCATCTTTGAATATATTTTCCGGGCAGAATCTATCATTATAGCATGTGCCAGTCTGCAAGATATGGCAACTGGCTACAGGCTGCACAAACAGAAGCCATGCCACGTTCATAAACCTTCCAACATTCTGCTGCTGATCTTATTTACTGTAGCTCCCATGGCGGTGTTCATCACCGCATCCATATTCTCTTCTAATCGGCGCTACGAGGTTACAAATTCTTGTCAATAACAGACGCTCGTTTTTTGTGTCGTTTTTTTCTTCACAAACTTCTAACTTCCCAGCGAACAGTTTATTTTGTCTATGTGCGCCATATCAACTGTCATCGGTTCTGCGTCTCCCGTTTCAGCGACGCAGAAGGTCGCAGGTTCTCGGTCTTTGATCGCAAGGGATGACGTCATCAGAACAAGACCGTTTCAGAAGCTCCGCCCACATGCTCGCATCTGATTGGTTGGACGCAGAAAAACGCCGCGTCCTAAAGAGTCGCAAGCCGCCGTGAACACTGCCCTTATCTGTTCAGGGGCGCATATCCATAGGGTGCCGTCCATAGGTTCCCCATGGCCGTAATTTTGCTATCCAGGGTCCAGGGCAAGATACCTTTGCTTAAGGTATCCAGGGCACAGAAAGAATTTATTACAAGGTACAAGCTTAAAATTGTGTTTCTACAAGTTTTACCATTGCAGAACAATAGTTGCACCGTAGTTCAATTACCGAAGTAAAACAACCCTGGTTACGTCACTAGCATAAAGCAATGCAATTACTACGGAATGAAAACCTTGCCTTGTGCCACAATAGTGCGCGTCTCGTTCATACCTGGTTCATACCTTGCTTGCGCACCAGCGCTGCACTAACTGAATAATCGGCGTTGTTGTGGCATTGTTAATAGCTGGTAGGTAAAGCTAGGGCGTTGTTGCACCCTTGCTCGGCCATTGTCGTTTGACTATGGTTTCAAATACCTGCTCGGGTTACGGTCGCCATCTTGCTTTCTGTTTACCCGTGGCAATCCATAGTGGCCTGGCACGCATGCCGTGTAGGTTAGAATAAATGTGACTTATTTTAATCAATCGTGGAACTTTGGAAGCTGCCTGGAATATTTGTCAGTGATCTGGGAGTGGAAAGTATTGTTCTCTGTTCCAATAGTTGAAAAGTGAAGCATTTTGGAATGGTCAATCCAGTTCCAGGTAAGTAGGTATGTGGAGGCATGTATACCACATTGGTATTAAGGCTCATATTTTCGTGTCCAACGAGCACAGACTATTTGATGATATGGCTTAGGTACCTGCAGTGGGTAGAACCTAATTGTGTTTGCCTTATGGGCCCGTTTGAAAAATAGGGTGAGTTGAGTTCCAATATGATCTTGTTGGTGTCTTCACATGGATCGGCGCCTGATGAGTGATGCTGTGTTTTACCGATATGGGTAAGACAACGTGAGGGTTATTTTCTTGCTTGAGAGGTGGCTCAATGCTCACCCTTTTCTACCGATGGTCTTCCGGTTGCATTTGGGGTCAGAAAACGCTTTAGCTTTCGCATAGAGACTGAAAAGTTCCTTTTGAAGCAGAGGTAGGTATGTGGCGGTAAGGTTCTGATTGAAATGTTCTTAATTAAACCACCACAAGTCCTGGATTAGTTGAACACATTGGAACAGCCATAAGTCTTGACTTCCGTTTATTTTTCTTCCATCTTCTATTTATAACATTTTACAACATTTTTGGCGCTTAAGTCCCAGCGTGGTCTTGGCGTGGTCTACATTCCACATCCTAATTGGTAAACAAAATGTCTGAGCCTGCTCATAACTGGCAACGAGAGTTTGATCCAAATTCCTCTAAAAACACTTCAAAAGCAGGGAAACATGGGAACGCTCCACAGGTACAAGGGGAGGGTCTAAGAGGGCTCAAGCCCCCTTCCACACCATGAAATGTCAGAGTGCCTAAAGTAAATGCGTAGTCGGATGCTGTCCAGACACTATGGCGAGGGAGGCGCGAGCGCCCAAGCTTTCCCCCTCCCGAAATGAAGTCCTGGATCTGCCGCTGTGGTAAAGACGTAATCCGAGTCTCGTTTTACCCTTGTAAGAAGCCTTGCAACACCCTTGTTCCCTCCCCGTTACGCACTGGTAAAGCGGTTGTGTAAGCAAGGTTCTAATCTCGTCACGCTCTTGTAGGAAGGCTGCAGGAGTAGAGGGGGGCAGGGGGCGCTGCCCCCAACTGATGATTCTAACCATTAACCTATGGCGTTGACTGGAAAAAATGACTGAAAATTCCCCGCCCCCCAACTGAACATAGTTCCGACGCTCGGAAGGCTGCGGTTGCGTACAAGGTGGACACAAGGCTTTGTTCTACCCTTGTTATGGGGTAATCATGACCTAGCAGAGGGCTTGTGGGGACGTTGTGAGCCATTGTCTTTGCCATGTAGGTTAACCATAGTTAAGTTACAAGGTTTGTACAACGTCTTCTAGCAACCCCTGTCGTACTTTGGTTCTACCATTATTCTACATGGTTTTTTCTTGTATTTCCCTTGTTTTCGTGGCACGGATTTTGAACGTACAAGCTTTGCGTTTTACCCTAGTAATTTTCCTTGTAAACAAGGGTCTGACAAGGTTTGCCCTTGTAAAAATTTCTTTCTGTGGGGAGCCTTTGCTGTGCCGGGGCGCTTTGGTCATTTTTTATATTCTGGCTGTGACATTTGTAGTGGGGTGCAAAAGAACAGCAAAGACAGCTAGCTTTAGGGCAGGGGCGATTTGCCACGGTTTTATAGGACGGGGGTTGATTCAAGTGGGAAGAATACTATCTCAGAGTGGTATGTATCTACCACCCGAGCCGAAATAGGTACAGACGCATCACTTATTTCGGGGGCCACCGGCACCCGATACCAATGAAGTGCTGTTTGAAGTTAAGCCGGGAAATAACCCCTTGAGGCCCCCTTGGGTCCGTCAGTGACTATCACTCACCGAATGTTAATTTTTATTTTCCTGTGGGGAGAGGGTGTCTGTCGACCGGCAAAATCAGGGTATAATAGAGGAAAATAGAGTTATTCTATATCAATACTCATAATCTAGAGGTATACTAATGTGTTGATTTCGGAATTGTCTTCCTCCTTCCTTCTATTTGCGCCACTTAGGCATGGATCAAACGACGTCGTACGTGATCCATGACTTAGGTATTTCAATTTTGTAATGTGAGCAAGGCCCTAGAATTCCCGTGACTACTAAGAACCAGGGTACTTTAACTACGCTAAGAACCAACGTTGGTAATTGAACCGAGGAGCATAAACAAATAATAAAAAGGTAATCTTGGTAGCTCAAGTTAGCGGTAACGAGGCGACGCCGCCGTGGGTTTTGTTAGCTTGTGTCTGGTTTGTATTGTCTCGGACGTAACTGAGGGGAGGGAACAGTGGAGATTAAGGTTGAGAGGAATAGGTAAGCAATAGGTATTTGTTGGGTAGGCTAGGACGGTGATTTTCTGTTCATGAATTTATGCTTCGGCTCGTGAATGGGTCGCTCAGCTTTGGGATTACATAGATCACAGGTCACTTCAGTAAAGTTACCAGAAATGCAGATGATGGCAACAAACTCAGTTTGCAAAGTATGGCAGCAGGCCAGACCAGTCACACCAACCATCTAAAATTCTCACAAATTTGCACTGCCTGCCATCTAAAATTTACACCAATCTGTGACATGTCAGGGAGAAGCATGCACCTATCTCCAGAGGCACAGTCAGGGGGGCACAGGGGGCACATGCCCCAATAGGTGCTGGAGTGCTCATTGGTTGCTAGGCGGCCAGTCTGCAAAGTATGGCAGCAGGCCAGACGAGTCGCACCAGCCATGTAAAATTCTTGCACTACCAGCCACCAAAAATTTGCACCAATCTGCCATATGGCAGTGAGAAAAATGCACCCATTCGTACCCACACAATGCAATGCTATCTTTTATTAATTAGTTAGGGACTTTTTATAAGGCGTCCCCCTGTGTTGTTATAACCATTCAGCCATTATATGTTTGGATTTTAGTGTCACCTTCCTTGCACCAGTCTCGCAAATTCGCACCAGATTGATAAAATTTGCATCACTCACTCTTGTCTTCAAGGGCACTCTCGCCGACGAGATCTCATCAAAAATGCCGGTTAATTTACAGAATAAGGTGAGCAATCACTGACAACTAAGAAAATTTCCTTGCTTGAATGATTGCAGCACACCCTACAAAATTTCCAACAACATTTTTTCTGCCGACCTACCACTTCCAAAATATTCAATAATATTGCTTTCACAAGGCACACCACACAATACTGCGGACCAAGCACTAATAACTGCTGAAAATGTGTCACAATCGTGGTACGAGTAGGGGCAGCCTGTAGTTATTCAAAAGTCGACTGATGAAACTAGTGGAGGCAGGGACACCTCCAAGCCACCGGTCCCGGTCAAGCCGGAGCCGAAAAGTCATCGATCCCAAAATCCCTTCCAACAGGGTAGGTGGCCGCCACCCGCAGTGTCCGTTAAACCCCAACAATATTATTATATGATGAAACTAGTTAATAAGACCTCTAGAAAACCTTCAAAAAGCTTAACACTTCAAAGAATTTGTTGAGAGGGCATGCATTTATTTGATCAACTCAGGCCTACTTAATAGCCAAGAGATATGAGCGAGAGACCTTGAGCGAAGAGACCTTCGCTCAAGAGATCACCCATGTTTATTGTCTTCTGCTGCAGGTGCCACCAACAGCCAATCAAAGGTCAGAGATCAACAGCCAATCAAAATCGAGATATCGAGATTAGTCTTACTGCAAACAGCTGTTAGTGCTGAACCTGTCCTTATTTTGACACACTCTGGAAAATTGGTGAAAATAATATTCTTCACTGGAATTTTTGCAAAATGTCTCATGGTTTCACAAATAAAGATCTTTTAGCTTTCTGTTCAACCATATAAGTTTTGTTGATACAGCTCTGAAATAGGTTTTTTAGAGCTTCAAAAAAGTGCAATTTCTCCAATGCCCTGCATAGTAACTGTTGTGCCTCTCCAGCCATGATGACGTAATGCTGCCAAACAACTTGAACAGGGTCTGCAAAAAACTACAGACAGGGAAACTTTATTTCAAGTTCTAAGATGGTTTCATGTAACTAATTTTTATTACAAATTTGATCACAAATTTAGGTTAAAATATATTAAATTAGATAATTTTGATTACAAAGTTTGGGTTACAAATTTAGAAAATAATTTTTTACTTAGCTTTTGAAAGGTGCCCATTGTCTGATTTTCTTATTCACTTCCAGGAACCTTACATCAATTAGGAATTTCCTTCATGTGGTACCATATTTCGCTTGAGGACAAATATGACACTTTTGAGACAAACTAGGTTTTCTAGCGTAAGTTTAACTTATGATTGTCTTTTTTTCGTGTTCAGGTGTTGGCCGAAGCCCTTTATTTTCAGCATCAATATCCAAGTTCATAACTCAAGGCTCCGCCTCCACAATCTTAAACATTCCTCACCACATTAGCACGAAGTAGCACATCAAATAAGGCAGAGAACGGAGGAGGAAAACATGTTTGAGTAATGAAGTTAAGTCATTAGGAGTGAGTGAGTGAATACCTGTTTGTACGTGTGTGTGTTTTTGTGTGTGTGTGTGTATGTGTGTGTGTGTCATTCTGTATGTATTTGATTGAGCATCTGCTAGTGAAGTCTACTGAAGGTTACAGCTGCAATCATTCAAATGTTTCCTCGCCTTATACTTGTGTCTAGGTTTTCCCATTGCTCGACGAACTTCTGCTCTTGTCCCCTTATTCTAGATATATATTTTTCAATTGAAATGTACTCTTTAAGGTACAGGCGCAGGTCAGCCGGCCATGGTATTCTCGGTTTTTCCAAATAAATTGTTTCGTGATCATGATAAGGTTATTGGCTTTGCGCGTTTTCTTTTGACATCCCGCATCAATACTGAGAACAACATCCTGACACGAAATATGATTCTGTAGACCAAGGAACACCTTAACTTCGCTCCAGAGGAGTCTAACCGAGGGACAGTGCCAAAAGCTATGTTGAATCGTTTCAGAATATATAGGGCAGGACCTACATTTATCGCTTTCAGATAGACCGTATATGTATAGAAGTCTGTTTGTAGGAATAATTCTCTTAATACATTGATAATGGAGCCATTTTAAATTGACATCATCTGTAGATTTATGTAGCCTTTCATATACAGTTGACCATTCGATCTGTGTGTTCAACTCTGTTTGCCATTTACTGTGATATTTTTCGTCGACTGGCAAGAACTCCCCCTCCGTCAATTTAATATATGCCCACTTTGCTGCTTTTTGCGTTGAGTTCAAATCTTCAAAACATGCATTTTCTTCTCCTTCACAGGGTCTGTCTGTAAGTATTTTAACTCTCCACTGCTCTGGAATTGAGCGCAATAGTGTTAGGGCTGTTATTGGGTGGATTACGTATTTATGGGATAGCTGTTCTGCGGTTAAGAAGATTTTTTCAGCTATGCTGTACAAATCTATGACTCTTACTATTCCCTTTTCTATCAAATGTTTCACTCTTAATGAGCCATTTTTCTCCAAGTTCATATGTCAATTCCTCCATAAAACTTGATTGAGAATTTGCGCACTATTTTCTGTATTATTTTTCAATTCCATCCATACCAAACAGGTTTCGAGCCAGAACCTACTTTTTATCTTTTTCTTTAACAGTTTCTCGTTGCCATCGCAGTGGAAAACAGAGATGAGAGCACTTATCGATAGACTGTTTTTCACTATAGCCTTCCATTTTGCGTTGTACTCAACATTCAAATATTTCTTTATCCACATGACTTTTAGGCTTTTCGATTTAGCTTCTATGTCTGGAACAAGCAGGCCTCCTCGCTTGTATTTAGATTTTAACGTAGCTCTCTTTGATCATGTCTTTTTGCTACCCCACACAAATCTAAAAATCTCACTTTCAACCCTTTTTGCAAAATCGCGATTCGGTGCTGGGAGCACCGTCATCAGGTAGACCAGCTGAGACAGCATTTCCGACTTGACGAGATGGATTCGGCCGAAAGGCGTCAGACCTCTTCCATTCCAAGATGTTAGACTATTCTTCATGCTTATATATTTGCGCTCATAATTTATTTCAGTTATATTGACATCTGGGTCGTTTGATATTCACACTCCTAATATTTCTAGCGTGCTTTCTTGCCAATGAATTTGTAAATTTGGACAGATAAGTTGTTTGATTGAAGAATGATTGTTGTTTCTTTTATTTATTTTTTCCCTCTGTGATTACCCAGACTGACTGCTGCCCCAAGTACTAGAACCTGCCCCAAGAGCCCCCTCTGCCCCAAGCTCGACCAAAAGCTTCCCAAAATCGGTAGGTCTGCCCCGAGGCTGCCCCAACGAGATCTCGTCGAAATGTGCCACGTTCTGCAGACTGGCTCATGCCTCCCGGAAATCTACTGTCTCCTGAGCCAATATGCGGCCTCTTGAGCTGATCGGGTGCCCCCCCTGAGCTGGTTTGGTGCACCCTGAGCTGATCGTAAGTTTCCTGAGCTGATCTATGCCCCAGCTCTGGGCTGGGAGTTAGGAACTGATCTGGCCCCTGGACTGGTGGATCTGGTGCCCCTGAGCTAAACTAAGCCCCTGATTTGCTGATTGATCTGGTGCCCCCTGAGCTAAACTAAGCCCCCTGAGTCGATCTGGTGCCTCCTGAGTTGATCTGGTGCCTCCTGAGTCATCATTGTACCTCCTGAGCCCATCTGATTCTCTCTGAGCTAGTCTGGTGCTCCATGAGCTAATATAGTGCCCTTTAAGCTGACCTGGGCCTCCTGAGTTGATTAAGTGATTTCCTGACCCTTAAGTGAAGGCCCTGAGCTGAGCTGGTCCCACAGAGGTTGATTAGGGCCCTTGAGATGGTATGGGTCCTGAGCTGATTAAGTGCCTCCTGACTTGATCTGGTAGCCCCAAGCTGATTTGGGCCCCAAACTGGTCAGGGGACACTGATCTGATTGTTTGTCCCCGAAGCCTATCTGGTGCACTATGGGCCGATCCGGTGTCCCCTGAGCAGCTCTGGGGCTCCTGAACCGATTTGGCCCCGAGCTGGTGAGGGATCCCTGAGCTAATTTTGTGCCCCTGACCTGATCTTGTGCACTGACCTGACTTGAAGACCCTGAACTGATCTGGGATCCCAAGAGCTGATCTGGGGCCCAAGAGCGGATCTGGGTTCTGGGGGTACCCTAAGCTGGTCTGGGCGCTGAGCTTGTGAGAGCCCCTTAAGTTGGCTTAAGGCCTCCTGATTTGATCTGGCGCCCTAAACTGTTCTGGGGCTCCTTGAGCTGGTTCAAGGCCCTATAAGCCTATCTGGGGCCCATTGAGCTAGTCTGATGACCCCATCTCTGGGGCCACTGAGCTTGTCGAGTCCCTGGGTGAAGCATGAGCTGTTCTGGGGGCCCTGATCTACATCAGGGACCCCTTGAGCTGGTCTTGAATAGACAAAGAATAAGAACGCAAGGCCGACTCCCATCATCTCGGGGCGAGGTCACTGAGCTAGTCTAGTCCCTGGAGGCACAACTGGGGGAACGGGGAAGCTGCTCTGGAGGGCTCTGATCCACACTAGGGGTCCCAGAGCTGGTCTTGAATAGATGGGGAAGAAGAACACAATGGAAAGCCCCCTTGTAAAATGGAGCTAACGAGGAATGAGGCATCGCTAAAACGGCTTGCGATACGTAGGCACCCCTGGTTATATAAATCGCTTATTATACTGCTGGATTCTGGGGAGGGATGATAAAAAGGCATTTACCCCTGAGCTCAGTGCATAGCCCCTAAACCAGGACCTCTACTAATTAATTTAAATGAAGAACTAGTTTTCACAATTTTTAGCCCTGTCACACCATCCTCATCGAAACCACAGGCCTGGTCACCTTTTTTTACTCTTAAAGGGAATGTGGCACCTTCACAACGTGATTTTAACTGAGATAGCCAAGTTGTAAAGCAGGTCGGAAAACCCGGTACTCCATATTTCATTTGTCTTGGAACTCGATATTTCCGTAGAAAAAGCTAAAACCTACCTGACACCAGCCCCCTCAGCCCCCCGCCGCCGGCGGCCATTGTTGTGAGCTACTGGTGTGACGACATATGCTGACGTCACGATGAGCATTAGCCAATCGAAGCCCTTGAAGTGTTTCAAGTATGGTAGTGGTTGCCAGATCGTGACATCATCCACAGTCTGATATTTATTTCTTTTTCAAGAGGAGTATTTTTAAAAACCAAATATTGAGCTTATTGTACATTTTTCAGAGAAGTCATGAGTGGTTTCATTATTTTTGACTAAAAGTACGCCTAATTACACTAAATTCCAGGATTCGGCCAAGGTGCCACATTCCCTTTAACTGGGACCGATCCTTGAAAATATGGAACTTTATAAACGCGTTCAAAAGATATCTCGCAAATTATTCCGACAGAAAAAATTCTTCCAAAGACACTATGCCGCTCCTCCTCCCACGGCCATTATGGGAGGCGAGGAACTTAATCCGCGTTCAACCAGGGCCCACTGGTCACGACAAAACCAGTGGGCCTAACAAATTAATGTTCGACTGCAATATGTCTTAGCTTGCACATGGTAATAGATATCACAGGCTCCGCTGATTTCTCTGACGTTAAAAACCTACATTAGTTGGCTGATTTGTCCTTAGATCTATCCAAAACCGTCGTGATTTGGCTATTTCCATGACATTTTGGTGAAACTTTTTTCTTTTTTGGGTTTTAATCGAGTTTTTCTTCTCCGTCAATGCCAGATTTGCATTTTTCCTGAACCAAATGTGCCCAAAAATGATATAACCAAAGATATAGTAAGTATGTTAGGCTACATTAAAAAGTGCCCTTTTTCTCCCGGGGTGCCCCTCAAAGTAGGTGTGTCCCCCATACCAAAGCTCTGGCTGTGTCCCTGCCTATCTCTACCCACATGATGCAATGCACTTCTCTTATTAGTTAGTTTTATAAAGACCGCTTCTGTGTCTTTGTAGTCTCCTGTCATCCATTATTTGTTCGGTTGTTTGTCACCAGCCTCACACCAGTCTCACAAAATAACACCGCTCGCTCCTGTCTTCAAGGGCACTCGCGCCTACAAGATCCTGTTGAAAGTGTAATACTTTGCACACTGGCATCAAACTCTGTCAAACTAATCTTTAGACTGTTTTGGAAAATGAAAAGGTTGGGTGTACATTTCCTATACCTAATCACACCGCTTACTCCTACCTTCGGATTGGTGCATTAAGATGCAAATTTGATATGATTTTGCAATACCTGTGGTACACCAACTGTATAATGAACATATATCCTTAACCTTAACCTTGTATAACCAACGTATAACCTGTGCAACCTTCGAACCAACTGTATAAGCTTCGCCGACGATCTTAAGTTGTACCACCGAATTTCGACAAAAACAGACAGTGATGCCCGTCAGGCTGACATCCACAATTTGGTAGCATGGTCTAAAATTTGGTGTTTAAAATTGAATCCAGCAAAATTTAGCGTTATATCATTCTCTCCAAAAATCTCCGATCCTTACCACATATGTGCTGGATGGTACACCGCTGGAGCGGCTGCAAAGACTAGGGATCTCGGTGTCATACTCGACAGTAAGCTGACTTCCGCTCCACACATAGATAGACCACAACATGGCCAAGGCCAATAGAATGCTTGGCCTCCTCATACGAAGTTTTCAGACCTCACGCCAGTGCTGCTGAGTCAGACTCAAGCACACTTCTATTCTTTGTGCCTATTATGCCCATATAAGATCCATCCTGGAGTATGGTTGCATTGTATGGGTGGGGTCTGCTGCATCCCACTTGAAGCGTCTAGAAAGGGTGCAGCACAAGCTTCTAATCTGGTTGGACTTATTTTTGGACCGTTCGTCAGCTAGGCTTGACTACCCGTCTCGTTTAACTCGTTACAAAGTGCGTAGTATTAAGTCTCGTTTTACTCAGCATGACCTCTTGTTTTTGTTCAATCTTCACCACGGAAAGTTGGGTTGTTCCGATCTGGTTTCCGAGTTCGGTTTGTCTGCGCCGCGTCGAACGTCGCGTTCTCCCTCTTTGTGGGCAGTTCAGTTTGCATGTGTTGGTACTGTGCAGCGCAGCTTCTTCATCCGCGTGGCCGTCACATGTAACAGTTATAATCGGGCTTCACACTTAAAGCTAATGCTTTCAAATTCACGGCAACTTTAGGAACTTTTTCGGGATAGGCATTTGAGCAAACGTTGAGCGTTATGTATGTTGGTGGAACGTCTGCATTGCTCAATGTATTTATTATCGGACCTTACTGTTTCACATAATATTACTGCATCAGTTATTGGGCTATGCCTGTTGACGCTTTTTACGAATGCAGAATACAGAACACAGAACACTAGCAAAAAAAAAAACTGAATGACAACGTCTTTGCTCCCTGGGTGCGATATCTAGCTTGTCGCATGTTGGAGACATGTGAATATAGGTGTGTTCGTTACGTTTTTAAATACTAGGAATTTCTTGCTAGTTTTCACTGGAACGAGAATAGTGAACCTGCTGATTCTAGTGATATATCATTTCTATCGAATATTTTTCGTTTTAGTGACCTGTGCTCTGTATAGTAGACGTCAACCTTCCTCGTTTACAGTTAGGTTGTGCCTGATTCAGAAAGCGGCGACCCGTATCTGGCATCTCCTCGTATGTTAGCGATTGGCCATGCCTGGTGCACTGGTTTGGGCTTGATTAGGTCACAATTAGCCAATGTGAGACATGGCCAGTAAGATAAAATGCCTGCCATTCTAATACCTGCGGATTCTAATTATTACCAATCCTTAATTCTACCAGTCGGCTGAGTCCAGTGCGGCAGCAGGCCCAATAACCTTGTTTGCAGACTCAAAATTTGACGAGTAACAACGTCTTTTCCAGTGAGCCCTTCTATTAAATGCATGGGGAATTGGAAGTTGGCTGGTCAGTAGAATTCGCACTTTTGATGAGATCTGGTGAAGGCTGATTCTACAAGGTGGGCGGGAGCCGTTGGGAGCAGCACGTATTTACTGGTGCTTTTCCATAACTTCTCTTCACATACACTTACTCTCCTCACCAGTCTGCTGAACGTGTCGGGTTTCGTCGGAATCTCGTTTGGGCAGCCTTTGGGTAGAACTATCGGTTTGGTGCGGCTTAAAGCCGTCTTAGGAACAGAAGCGAGGGAGAGAACAACGAGGCACCGAGTTTCGAAGAGGAGCGACACCAGGGAGGTCGAAATCGTAATTAAATTACAAAGAAATGTTGCCATTGGTAGCATTCTGAAAGGTCGAAGCGACTCCTACATTGTTTTTCCTTTTAAACACCCATTGTGTCAGTACCACCTGCTGCTCGGGTTTCATGGCTGCTATATGACCACACTGGTTAGCGCGCCCTTAAACTCAAATAATAACAATAACAACAAGCTCCTCGGGCTAAGCATTGCTGGCTTGCTCCTCGGGTTTTCCAGTAATGAATGCGACCATTTTGTGTTTCACCTTTGCGCCATTCACAGGGTGTCTCTGTTCAAAGCGAGACAGCTCGTGCCCGTTCCTCGAGCATGTTGAGCCACTGCTTGATCTGTGGTGTTCAGTGCAAGGGCTATAAGCGGCAGCTGACCGTCAGAGTGTCGAGACTGGAGAAGGAATTTTCATCCAAGTCGGAGGAAGATGGTCTATTTTGGATCTTGTCGTTTGGATTCGAAAGTGTAAGTATCACTAATGGGCTTGTGTACTTCACTCGCGTGTTCGACCTTATAGTCTGGTCGAATATAATCTTCTTTTAAACTGTGTCCCTGCTTTCTGCTTCTTAACCGCTAGTTTTCTTTTGGTAACTTTTTATCTGTGACACGCGATCTAGTTAAGCGCCCCAAACCCGTCAGTTGTGCCATGCCCACCGCGCCGGTTGCCTGTGAACCCTGTGCCGCTCAGACTGGCTGACGAGGAGCTGCTGTGCGGCACGTGCTGGCGACTGGTGGGGCAGCTGCGACACCACGAGACCAGAGCGGCCAACACCCGCTCCGAGCTGCTGAACCGCCACAGCGACTGGTGCCGTCGACAGGCTGGCCTACCGGCACCCGCCCCGCCCGGTAAGCCAGTCTCTCGCTCGTGGCGACTGTCGGACCCGACCGAGGGTGGACGGCGACTGCAGGGTGGCGAGCCGCGCCACGCGTGTGGTGGGCGAGCCCGGGCTGCAGACCGCAGCGCGCAGCTCCCCTCACTTGTCCTAACACCAACATCTGCTCATTTTTTACCGAACATGCTTCATTTACATGAAAGACGGTGCTTGCAAGCAAGCCAGCAGTTGCCCGTCGGTTAAATCGTCAGACTTTTTTATTATTATCTTGCTGTCAGGCTGATATCTCAATGAAAGTCTAAGCTCCCATTTTTGATATTTTGACCTGCAGGGTCGCTCTTCTGCTTTGTAAAAATGATCATATGAATGGCCGGAATTTAGCTGCTCCAGTCTGTTTAGACTCGTCTCAAAGCAAGCCAATTTGACCGTTGTATTATTGATCGTGTATTTTCCATCAGCAATGTATGAAGTCTTTACCACCCTTTTTAAGGTTAAGTCAGCTCGACCTTTGTATCGCCGCGGCAGACTGCAAATCATTCACCTCCGCCGCACTGATGGCCTGCTCTGACTTCGCACCTGCGTTTTGTACTCATGGTAGACCGGCCGTGAAGTTGGCTGTCAACCTACTCATAAAGCCTTTTGTCTCACCCACGCACTGCTGAGATACCATTGACGCTGTCTTCCAGATGACGCCACTGCCGCGACAGCAGAGGTGAGCCAGGAGGAGGACGAGGCGCCTCTGTCGACGCGGCTGCCGCGGCGCCGCTCCGCCCGACTGCGCCGCAGTGGCGCCTCCACCCCCACGCCGCAGATCAAGACTGAACCCAACGGCCAACTGCAGGAATCGGAGAGAATAGTGGTGGAACCTGAACACCTCGTCATTGACGGTGGTGATGCGAGTGACGTTCCTGATGCTGGTGACGATTTCAAAGACGCCGACTGGCAGGTGAACGAGGTGGACGACGGAGATGCCGGTGGTGGTGGTGATGGTGGAGACAGTGATGAAGCGCTGGAGGCTGACGGTGCTGTGTCGGACGCTGGGTCCGAGTATATCCCCAGCGGAGTGGCGAAGAAGCCCGCTGTCTCACTTAAGTGTCAGCTGTGTGACGAGACGTTCCCCTCACGGCTTCAGTTAGGCGCACACAAAGCCAACGCCCACCGCGACAGGCCCAAAAACTCCCGCCGGCCCTACGCGTGTCACATGTGCGAGAAGGCCTTCAAGAACGCGTCGTCGCTCTGCACACACCGGCGACACGCCCATAGCGGCGGGCTGCCCTGTGACCAAGACGGCTGCACCGACACCTTCAAGGACCATATCACCTTCTACAGACACCTAACGGACGTTCACGGAATCAAAGATTATGTATGTGAACACTGTGGCGCTGGCTTTGCGCGAAAGGTGCTTTACAACAAGCATATGGTGAAAGAAGAAAAAAGGCTGAAGCGGCAAAAGAGGAAGGTAAGTTCTCATGAGGAAATCAACACTTCTGAATTGTCCTGATTTCATTCTTTATTTAAACGGGCTAATATCACCTTCACAGGACTAAGTAACTGCTGACCTAACGGAAGATGGCCGCCTTGGCCAGGGGCTACCTCTGCTTCAGGGAGGCTCTGAGCTATGGTCCTCCTTGAGGACCCAGGAGGAAACTCGACGCAACAACCTAACGGAAGGCAGCTTCGAATTGAAAGCTCATTGTGTTAGAGAGCGTAATTTTAGTTTTTGGCTACTGAAGCTTCTAGGGTAATGCTGTGCCTTGAAAGGACACTGCATGGATACATGTCCGTGTCAGTTAGCTTGTCGCGACAAGGGTACATTTTCTTCTTCTGTTCTTGCTACCGCTGCTTAGAAGTGCATATAATTTAAAACGTTTTTTGGCAACAACTTTTAATTAATTTGTACAGTGTCCCAAAACCTGGGGTGCTGGGTGCAGAGCGACACCCAGTCAAGCAGAATTTTCCACTCACTTTTATATTTTTTCCTGAATTCTCCACTCACTTTTCAAGTATGGTTCTAGTTACCAAAGACATAATTCACTCACAAAGTTAACAATATTCAACAATACACTTACTACAAGGGCCATTTCAATTGCCTCCTCTACTAACGTACACTGGAAAAGAGAGCAGGAGAATCAAGTAGAAGATCTCCAAATTAACTCGGCTTTTATGCACGTCTTTCGCTTTTCTGCAAAAAAAATCTGGCGACTTCTATTTTTCCGGCCAATTATACCTGGCATCCTTATCTCCACCGATTTCAGTGGAACAACAGAATCGAAATTCTGGCGCAGGCAAGACGCTCAGTGCCCACCCCGGAGAAAGTTACAGTGGGTGAACACCGCCACTAAATTCCACCACTCACAAAATTAGTGAGTGGAAAATTAGACACCCTAGCCTTGTGTTGCCAAAGGAATGAACTGACCGCTTTAAGAGATACATTTCTGGAAAGCAGTTTATCCGTGCACATGATTTCTAGGCTTACGTCCTTGAAAAGTTGTTTTTGTATTTCTGGTACTGAGAATAGTGAAAAACCATTTTTGGTCATATTTTTGTTAAAAGCAATTATCTTGAAATTTGTATGCTAAGCAGCATATTTTTTGACATTGTATCAGAAAATTGACCATTTATTGCGAAGAAAATCATTTTATCCGTATCAGCCCTTCATTGCTGCGTCCACGCCGTGTGACACTCAAATCCACTCACGACACCCTACGACACCCTAGGCATAAAAACGCTGATATTTTAGTTGAACTGGAATTGTCCGGTATTTGAATATATTGAAACTCTACATTTTCATTAAATGAATTTTTCTGGCCACAAGAATGCATCCAGCTGCCCTTCAAACATCGGCACTTTTTTGTATGGCTGGTCTACGGCGTGGACTTACCAAAACGCCGTCTTTACATCTAGTAAATAAAAGCGGCATCTTTAGGCTTTTTGAAAGGCAGGTTGCATATTCGTTATTGACAAAACATTGTTTGTCTTACTCTTTGTGTGATTTTATCTGTATGATTTTCTAGCCTATAAGGATTCAGAAAAAATAATTTAGGGCAATTTTTAAAATGCAAATTATGTAGCTTAGGCGACCGGCAGGCAGCAAGCGATTAGAAATTTAAAGTAGTATTCGTTGTGACGCTGTCGCAACGGTGGCAACCCGCCGCGCCTGGCTGATGTAGACGAAAGGAAGAATCAAAACAGAAATAAGGCTGTAGCTTCGATTAGATTCATACAAAGCAGCATATTCATATGAAGGTGAGAATATATGTGAGGAGGAGCAGGGAAATTGACAAGTAAAGAAAAGAAACTTTTAGCAAGAGTCTGGAAGAGTTTATTGCCATGATAGAAAGTTTGTAGTTTCGTCTGGGTTACTTAAGTGTAAGCCAAGGCTCTACTGGGCCCTAGCATAGGTGTATGCGAGGTGCAGTGATTGTGGTCAGGAGTGGCCTCCAAAATTCCGATAACTATAGGTATAGGAGAGGCGTTGTCCCGGACAGAAAAACTATACAGTGTATGCTTAGATAATAAATTTAGGCACTAGGTATTGCATGACAAATCCCTTCTTTATAATTCACCACCTTCCGGTCTCGGAGGCCTCCTCTGCAGAGTTGTTTTAAGGGGGCCCCGATATTTCGTCTCGGAGACTTTTTAGAGCTGGTCATATGGGAGAGGAGAGGAGGGACACAAGAGTTGGTCTAGGGAAGCCCCCCAAGAGTTGGTCTTCATCCCACAAATGTTAGTCTAGGTGGCTCCCAGAGTTCTTTACCCCCGAAGGTTGGTCTCAGAGGCCCCTCAAAAGTTTTTTGTGACAACTCACCATTGCCTCAAAAAATAATT
Source organism: Lepas anatifera (assembly GCA_034440635.1). Taxonomy (NCBI): domain Eukaryota; kingdom Metazoa; phylum Arthropoda; class Thecostraca; family Lepadidae; genus Lepas; species Lepas anatifera. The sequence goes on along the minus strand of JAOTON010001336.1, from coordinate 1,237,381 downwards.
GGAGACTGCATCAGGGGGTTTCAGTTGGTAAAGATTTACCTGTTTAACCCAATTTTTTCACATGGTAATGGTCAAACAATGCTGCTTGGGGACGATTTAAAAATATTTACTTGGAGACAATTAAACAAAATATCCATCCCTCAGTTCAAACAAGGGCTCTGAGAGTTTACCGCCTGAGTACCCAAGTTGGGAAATTTTTGCTCCACCATACATTTTGAGGGGAATTTTCCACTCACTCGCCATATATTCCAGCTGAATTTTCCACTCAACACCCTAGCACAAAACCTATTTTGGGTCACTGAATTTGTATCCACACATCAATTTCACCACGCACATCGTCAGACTTGTGTGCTGTTTACAGCAGGCCTTATTTGGTGCTGGCTGTGCCCGCTCTGAACCGTCCCCCTCCCCCTGGTGCTGCCCGCAAGACGACCTGGGCGCCAGTCCTTTTGGCGCTGCCCGCTCTGAACCGTCCCCCAGGACACGACATAGGTGTCACATTCCTTATTTGGCACTGCCCGCTTGAACCGTCCCCTGCGTTGCTGCCCGCAGGACGACCTAACCTGGGTGTCACATTCCTTATTTGGCACTGCCCGCTCTGAACCGTCCTCCTGCGTGTGCTGCCCGCAGGATGACCTGACATAGGTGTCACATTCCTTATTTGGCACTGCCCGCTCTGAACCGTCCTCCTGCGTGTGCTGCCCGCAGGACGACCTAACCTGGGTGTCACATTCCTTATTTGGCACTGCCCGCTCTGAACCGTCCTCCTGCGTGTGCTGCCCGCAGGATGACCTGACATAGGTGTCACAGTCCTCATTTGGCGCTGCCCGCTCTGGAACCGTCCCCCTGCGTGTGCTGCCCGCAGGATGACCTGGGTGCCAGTCCTTATTTGGCGCTGCCCGCTTGAACCGTCCCCCGTGTGCTGCCCGCAGGATGACTGGGTGCCAGTCCTTATTTGGCGCTGCCCGCTTGAACCGTCCCCCTGCGTGTGCTGCCCGCAGGACGACCTAACCTGGGTGTCACATTCCTTATTTGGCGCTGCCCGCTCTGAACCGTCCCCTGCGTGTGCTGCCCGCAGGATGACCTGGGTGCCAGTCCTTATTTGGCGCTGCCCGCTCTGAACCGTCCCCTGCGTGTGCTGCCCGCAGGATGACCTGGGTGCCAGTCCTTATTTGGCGCTGCCCGCTCTGAACCGTCCCCTGCGTGTGCTGCCCGCAGGACGACCTAACCTGGGTGTCACATTCCTTATTTGGCACTGCCCGCTCTGAACCGTCCTCCTGCGTGTGCTGCCCCCAGGACGACCTGACATAGGTGTCACATTCCTTATTTGGCACTGCCCGCTCTGAACCGTCCCCCTGCGTGTGCTGCCCGCAGGACGACCTAACCTGGGTGTCACATTCCTTATTTGGCACTGCCCGCTCTGAACCGTCCTCCTGCGTGTGCTGCCCGCAGGACGACCTAACCTGGGTGTCACATTCCTTATTTGGCACTGCCCGCTCTGAACCGTCCTCCTGCGTGTGCTGCCCCAGGACGACCTGACATAGGTGTCACATTCCTTATTTGGCACTGCCCGCTCTGAACCGTCCCCCTGCGTGTGCTGCCCGCAGGATGACCTGGGTGTCACATTCCTTATTTGGCACTGCCCGCTCTGAACCGTCCCCCTGCGTGTGCTGCCCGCAGGATGACCTGGGTGCCAGTCCTTATTTGGTGGTGCTGACTCCGAACCGTCCCCCTGCGTGTGCCGCCCCCAGGACGACCTGGGTGCCAGTCCTTATTTGGCGCTGCCCGCTCTGAACCGTCCCCCTGCGTGTGCCGCCCGCAGGACGACCTGCGGGAGCTGCGGTGCTCGCAGTGCTCCTTCTCGCCGACGGTGGCGGAGCCGGGTGGGCGGGTGGCGGCCAACCTGCGGCTGTTGTCGGAGGCGGCCGTCATCAGCAAGATCCGCGACCACGAGTACACCAAGCACAAGCTGCACCAGGATCCTCTGCCGGTGAGGGCCCAGACGGCGTCCCCGGCGGCGGCAGTGAGCTCGGTTTGGGGGCTCGTCAGTCACTGATGGCTTTGTAGACTGTTCAGTGGTGTTGTGTTGACTGAAGAAATATTATGGCTGTGACTGCCGGGTGGTGTCGTATACACTGCAGTGATATGGCAACTGTCGGGTAACTCAGGATGGTATCGAGTGGGAGGATTTTGCTCATCATTTCTTGGGTGCTGGTAGTGGTGTTACCGGTAGCTTGTGTACGATCAGAACCCGTCAAGGTTGCATTTGTTACAGTAGTTGGCAATTTTGATATCTGTGGAGATACAGGTAGACAAGCTTATTGACCAAGATTTTGATGGAACGGTTATGACTGATATTAGAAACTCCTGGTCAGTAGGAGTTTTGCCCTTCTGTCCACGTCAGTGATCGTTTGATGTCATGGTCCAATCTGTGTCCTTCCTTCCCCAGGAGCCAGTGGACCCGAAGATCCCCAACGTCTACCGGTGTTCGCCCTGTAACCTGGCGTACGCCTGTCGGAAGGCGCTGGAGCACCACAAGTACAAGAACCACCGGGACGTGAGTGCGGCTGGCACTGACCGGAAAGCGAGGGGTAACCCACTCACTGCAGTCCCACGCATTTTCTAAAATGTTTTATTTTAGCCGTGTCTGAGTGGGGGATGGGGGATCGCGGCAAATGGTATGCATTCGAGTTTGGTTGTCTTCAAGATTGCATTAATGCCGACGTTCACGCAGCTTTGCCTGGCGTGTGTTATGATAACATTTGGCACATGGTTCCTTCTTCATTATTTGCCGTGAAACTGTCAAAACTGCTCAGAAGGCTCAGCGCGCGGGCGATGTATGCACACGGGAGTAATGTGTGAACTGGGTGTACTGCAGCTGGAAAAGGCGGCGCTCAAGAACAAGATGATGACCGTGTGCGAGCTGTGTGGTAAAGAAGTCCACCAGCACTACCTGAAAACGCACCAGGCAAGTGTGATGACGTTCCGCGGGGCCTGGTCTGACCCGCACACTGATTCTCCTGTTCATTGGGCTCTGCACGAATTCCATGCTGTGATAGTGTCAACACATTATATGGTTTTCATTTCCGATATCCAACAAGCCCATGAATGTGACATTAACATTTGTCCTCTATATCGTGTGCTACTCTTTATTTTTCGTTATTCATTCAAAAGTTTCAATGAGGTTGTTCCTTTTCGTGTTTCATTTGGATCAGCTTCAATGACAACCCAATTGTATGGCTGCGATGTTTTTCTGAAGGATGCTCCATTCTTCGAGCAAAAAGCTTCGATACATGTACACGGACAGTAGGGTGTCTTATTTTGCACAAAAGCTTAGGTAGACTTGTAGGGACTTCTGAACCCCGTTCCTTAATCCATCAGCAGCATCTCACCCAATATTGATAATTTTCGACCCTTAAACTCTTCGCCCGGGCGCTTGAAGTTTGAGCTTAAACTTGGTGCTGCGGATATTGCCACATTGCAAACTCAGCGGCCGAATGCCAGAATATGTGCTTTTGCTGGATTTTGGTCCCCTGACACACGGTGGTGTCTTCTTTTTCTGTAGGCTCGGTAAAAGTCATTCTTGATCTTCTAAAATTGCAAAAATGGATTTAATGCCACCTGCACCGTAAGCATCATGCGTCCGACGGCTGTTTCCTTTCAGCCATGGAAATTCTGCTGCTGGTTTTGCGCTGGAATTTGTTATGTCTCATCTCTAATACAGTATCTATTGTGGTTCCAATTGCCCCAGAAATGTGGGTTTTATGAGCTTCCTTGTCTCATCTCTAATACAATATCTATTGTGGTTCCAATTGTCATAGACATGTGGGTTTTATAAGCTTCCTTGAGTACTCAGTAACTATGATGCGCGGATTTTTAATCGGATAAATGTGTCATACGGAGCTAAATACCTCCGAGGCTGGCAGGCGAACCACGTGAATATAGTAGGAAACGGCATTGTTGCTCGATTGCAGGAAACTACCTCCATCCCTTAAAGGCGTGAATAGTCGTCTTTGATATGACCGTAGGCCTACCTACACATACCATCTGCTAATATGTACTAATTTTTTGTCTCGTGGAAACACGAGGTGTTGAAGAATGCCCTGAGTTGTTGAAGAAAACTTGTTTCCGCTTAGTACCATTGTTACTAACGGCAACACTGGAGAAATTCTAGCCGGCCAAGACGGTCTGTTCCAGGTCAGGATCCTGCAGCCGTACTGTGTTCATTTCACGGAGCACGGCAAAGACAAGCCTATACTTCTTGACCACGATTTTTCATCGTTTTTCTAAGTTGCGTATGTGTACGGGAAATCGTTTTCGGGCTAATACTGACTCTTCTGGTAACTGGTACTTCGAATCACGTCACGAGGTGGCAACACTAGACCGCTGCAGTGGCGAGGAGAGCGGGCGAATTAGATGTCCAACACCGGGTCACGTGATGCTTACACTGTAGGTAGTATAAAATAGCTTTTTTGGAATTTGATATGCTCAAGGAATACTTAACTGAGTCGGAAGTAAAAGGAATGAACCGTAGTGGGTCAGGGCACCAAAACATGCTTAAAATCCGCCAAAAATACAAATATATTGATATTCGGCTGAAGAGACTGCAATTCGAAAATATCAGTAGCACCAAATCACTTCAAGTGCTCGCGGCGAAGAGCATTAACCGGCTGAAAATTCTGGGAATTGACTGAGATCAAGCTGATGCACTGATGAGCGGGATTCAGAAGTATCTTCATCCTACCAAAACTTTTGTGCAAAGCGGGACGCCCCGAAGTGCGGGGAGAGCGCCAGCAGTGATTTCACCCTGTGTTTCAGAGATCGACGCACAAGGTGGGGGATCCCAGCGAGCTGCTCACCTGCCAGCACTGCGGCAAACAGTTCCACAAGTACAAACAGGCACACTTCATCTCTCATCTGCAGAAGGTCCACAACGTCATGGGCGTCGAACTACAATGTCCTGAGGTGAAGGAGGCTTTTGGAGTATGTTGGGCGTTTATTGATAGGAAATAGATGACGGCAGCGTTGATTTCAGCAATGATTATTTCCCGCAGGTTTTTATGATTGCAAGTAAGACTCAATTGATAATGAGGGCTCATGCAATGGTTTTCAATCGGCTGCGGATTTAACTTCATTTGTCATATCCAAACGCAAGTACTATGGTGTCCGCATTGCCCCGTGCCCGCCTTCTCCCTCCCCGGCGTCTGTCTGGCCCCTGTCTGCCCTCCCCACCCAGTGTGTCCGGCCGCTGTCTGCCCTCCCCACCCCTGGCGTCTGACCGTTGCCTGCCCTCCCCACCCCTGGCGTCTGACCGTTACCTGCCCTCCCCACCCCTGGCGTCTGACTGCTGTCTGCCCTCCCCACCCCTGGCGTCTGACTGCTGTCTGCCCTCCCCACCCCTGGCGTCTGACTGCTGTCTGCCCTCCCCACCCCTGGCGTCTGACCGCTGCCTGTCCTCCCCACCCCTGGCGTCTGACCGCTGCCTGCCCTCCCCACCCCTGGCGTCTGACCGTTACCTGCCCTCCCCACCCCTGGCGTCTGACCGTTGCCTGCCCTCCCCACCCCTGGCGTCTGACCGTTACCTGCCCTCCCCACCCCTGGCGTCTGACCATTGCCTGCCCTCCCCATCCCTGGCGTCTGACCGTTGCCTGCCCTCCCCACCCCTGGCGTCTGACGGTTGCCTGCCCTCCCCACCCCTGGTGTCTGACTGCTGTCTGCCCTCCCCACCCCTGGCGTCTGACCGTTACCTGCCCTCCCCACCCCTGGCGTCTGACTGCTGTCTGCCCTCCCCACCCCTGGCGTCTGACCGTTACCTGCCCTCCCCACCCCTGGCGTCTGACCGCTGCCTGCCCTCCCCACCCCTGGCGTCTGACCGTTGCCTGCCCTCCCCACCCCTGGCGTCTGACCGCTGCCTGCCCTCCCCACCCCTGGCGTCTGACTGCTGTCTGCCCTCCCCACCTCTGGCGTCTGAACGTTACCTGCCCTCCCCACCCCTGGCGTCTGACTGCTGTCTGCCCTCCCCACCCCTGGCGTTTGACCGTTGCCTGCCCTCCCCACCCCTGGCGTCTGACCGTTACCTGCCCTCCCCACCCCTGGCGTCTGACTGCTGTCTGCCCTCCCCACCCCTGGCGTCTGACCGTTACCTGCCCTCCCCACCCCTGGCGTCTGACCGCTGCCTGCCCTCCCCACCCCTGGCGTCTGACCGTTGCCTGCCCTCCCCACCCCTGGCGTCTGACCGTTGCCTGCCCTCCCCACCCCTGGCGTCTGACCGTTGCCTCAACTCCCCACCCCTGGCGTCTGACCGTTGCCTCAACTCCCCACCCCTGGCGTCTGACCGCTGCCTGCCCTCCCCACCCCTGGCGTCTGACCGTTGCCTGACCTCCCCACCCCTGGCGTCTGACCGTTGCCTGCCCTCCCCACCCCTGGCGTCTGACCGTTGCCTCAACTCCCCACCCCTGGCGTCTGACCGCTGCCTGCCCTCCCCACTCCTGGCGTCTGACCGCTGCCTGCCCTCCCCACCCCTGGCGTCTGACCGTTGCCTGCCCTCCCCACCCCTGGCGTCTGACCGTTGCCTGCCCTCCCCACCCCTGGCGTCTGACCGTTACCTGCCCTCCCCACCCCTGGCGTCTGACCGTTGCCTCAACTCCCCACCCCTGGCGTCTGACCGCTGCCTGCCCTCCCCACTCCTGGCGTCTGACCGCTGCCTGCCGTCCCCACTCCCTGGCGTCTGACCGTTACCTGCCCTCCCCACCCCTGGCGTCTGACCGCTGCCTGCCCTCCCCACCCCTGGCGTCTGACCGTTACCTGCCCTCCCCACCCCTGGCGTCTGACCGTTACCTGCCCTCCCCACCCCTGGCGTCTGACCGCTGCCTGCCCTCCCCACCCCTGGCGTCTGACCGTTGCCTGGTCGCCGACAGCCGGGCTGTAACCGGACGTTCCGGCACCAGCGCGGCCTGAAGCGGCACATCGGCGGCTTCCACAGCCGCTCGCTGCCCTGCGGCGTCTGCGGCCAGTGCTTCAGCACCTCCTGGCAGCGCGACAAACACGCCGCCGAGGTGCACGGACAGTACGACTTCATGTGCGACGAGTGCGGACAAAAGTGAGTGACCGTGGGCCTTATTGGAAGGCGAAGTCACTGGTTAAAGTTTGGCATGGTCAACACCCTTAGTGGCCAAGGAGGAATAGATGTATTAAGTCGATGATGCATGTGTTTGTGAGTGCAGTCATGCGGATACCTGGCACGGTGCACTGGGGACGCGCATATATTCGAGATGGCCCAGTGCCCAGCCCAGCCGAGACACCCTGACACTTCTGCTGCCTGGGCGTGCTGTTCATTGTTCTGGGCGCGGCGAATTTAGTTGGTTTTGATGAGTTCGCATGTGGATATATATACATACCCAGTAAGAGCTATATGCTGTGCAAGTGTGCAGTGTGATTTTCCTCCAGCGGGAGGCGTCCGTCTGCACCTGCGTGCGTGTATTGCCAGGTTCTTCCGGGCATCCGAGCTGGATATCCACCGTCGGCGCCAGCACACGCTCCAGCTGCGACTGCAGTGCTCCGTCTGCGACCACCGCAGCGAGGAGCGGCGCAAGCTGCTCAACCACGAGAACGCCGCGCACCAGATGCACAGGTCGGCCTCAGACACCTCCGGCTCAGGGTAGCAGGGAGCCCATCGTCATGTCTATCAGTTTTGACGACTGTGGGTGGTGGAGGCTGGAGATGGAGAGGACTGTGTCATTAGTGTGCAGTTTAACAACAGTTATACAACCGCCGTCAGTTTACGGTGTGTGCCCAAGCTAAGTCCTGGAAGAATTTCTAGATGACCAGGTAAAGTGCACCGTCGACGAGAAGCTGTAGTTAATTTCAGCCACGGGAATCAGTTTTACTAACTCCTCTGGAGCTGGAGTTGACCGGTCTTCCCGTATTGTCCGAACCAGAGAGCCGTTGCCGCCCTCGAACCCCTCCGGCCAGCTCAGCTACCCCTGTCTGGCGCCTGACTGCGGCCTCCTGTTCGCCTGTGGCAACGTCGTCAAACAGCACGCCTGGGAACAACACAGGGTGAGTACATTGTACCTGGGAACAACACAAGGTGAGTATATTGTACCTGGAAACAGCTAAGGGTGAGTACATTGTACCTGGGAACAGCTCAGGGTGAGTATATTGTACCTGGGAACAGCTCAGGGTGAGTATATTGTACCTGGGAGCAGCATAGTATGTATATTCAGTATATGGTACCTGAGAGCAGCACAGAGTCAGTATATTGTACCTGGGAACAGCACAGGATGGGTAAACTACGACTTTAGGTCAGGCCAAGCTCACTTTTTGATCTAGCATAGTCAATATCTACACCGATCGGCTCGCATTAACAATGGTAAGAAAACCACTTAATGGCTCGCAACTTAATGGTATGAAAATAACAGCTTTATTGTCATTTCCTGCAAAGTTATTGACACAAGTCTGACAACCTACTTAAGTAACCTCAGATGACCTCTCATAGGTCACAGGTCAAAAACTGACAAGTTAACCTGGAAAGGGACCCAGGATACTGTGATTTGGAGAATATGAACCTATTCTTAGCTGTATCTACACAAATACACCCCAATTCCTGTTTCCCCATGCATTTCCACAGAGCATTTCCATGCTCTGTGTCTGACCAAAGGTCATCGATATACAAAATACCGGAACATATTTTTTTAGCGCTCGGTGGGCCCATTATGTGATATGAGTTTCAATTGGTTAGATTAACCCTGTTCTTACTTATGTTATCTTAACTTTTTGGAGGTGAGGTCACTTGACCTGTACTGGTGACCTGACCTGAGATGAACTGACCTTAACATGTTGTGAATAGTTGCAGAATTGATCAAGGATAAGGTGTACCAAATTACGGCGGCGCTTCGCACTGCTGTTTTTGGGTGCCGCTGGAGAAACCGGAGGAGTGTGTTAAAGCCCCTCCCCGCCGGGGCGAGTGTTAAAACGTGCCAGCTAAAAGCAGAGGGTCAGTAAAACGCGCCAGGGCACGGCGGGTTCAGTAGAATGTGCCAGGGCACTGCGGTTATCCAGTAAAGTACGCCAGGGAACCTTGGGGGGGACAGTAAAATACGCCAGAGAACAGCGGAGGAGCAAGGAAATGCAGAGGACCAGGAAAATACGCCAGGGAACCTCGGGGGCGGGGGCAGTAAAATACGCCAGGGCACAGCAAAGGACCCGTAAAAATTATGTACAGGGCACAGTGGGGGCGCGGGGGGCGGTAAGATACGCCAGGGAACGGGGGAGGGCCGGTAAGATACGCCAGGGAACGGGGGAGGGCCGGTAAGATACGCCAGGGAACGGGGGAGGGCCGGTAAGATACGCCAGGGAACGGGGAGGGCCGGTAAGATACGCCAGGGACCAACACTCGGCGAGTGTATTGTACTTGTGAACAGTAGAGAGCCAGTGCAGGACTGCAGGACTCTGTCGTCACCTACCTGCTTTTGTGAGCTGCGTTTCCCTGTCATGCTTGTGCCCCGCCGTCGCTGCGAGCTGGCACCTGTTGGTTTCAGATGAAGCTGAACATCTACGGACGGCCGCAGAACCCCACACCCTGCAAGCCCCGGGACCGCTCGGGCCGGGAGCCTCTCTCCGGCGCGGAGCTGCTGTCGGGCCGGGCCCGCCGCGCGGTGGCGCCCGAGGTGCCGTTTATAGCGGCCTACCCGGCGGACACGCAGCAGTCTCACTCGGCGCAGTCGGCACCCTACAACCTCTCGCTGGAGCAGCTGACCGCCGCGCTGGCCGCCGCACCTGAGGCGGTCGGGTAGTGGCGCCACTGGTCTCTGCTGACTGTCAGCGCCGTGGACGGCTGCCGCGGCAGCTGCACTGGGGCGCCCGCTGATGCTGACGTGCAGTCAGTATACCACTGTCAGCTGGGTCGGCTCTCAGGGTGAATAGAACGCGGTCACGCGTTGACGTTTGCGGTCTTCCTTCCTCAACTTGTGGGAATAACCGCTGATCCTTTTCGTGGATGATTCATCCGCGTGCTAGGGTTTTAACAATGTGCAAAAAGCATCAGTTTGGAAGTCTTCATCAAGCCAATTCAATGCGTTTTGCTTGTCTTATCCTACATTTTCTGCATTGTAAGCCGTACTGCGTTCACTGTATTAAAGCTTGTATTAAAGCTTGCTGTAGTAATTTTCATGTTTGGTATTACACTGGATGCAGTGAATCTTGGAACGTGCGAACACTAGATATGTTTTCGTAGGTTATCACGAAAACATAGCTGGTTCACTTCCACTGTCACGTTGGAATATGTGGCACCCGCAAAGCGAAAAGGTGCGCAATTCACCGACTTTGTGTTGTTCTGGGTACGTTACTTATCTTGGATACTGCAATGCCGGTGTATGGAGAGTGTGTCGGATCTTCAATAATGACGGCCCCGCGTGCTCTTTCCGTGAAGTAGTCAAGAATCGGCCAATATACAGCGCCCGTTTTCGTCTGTTGCGTTCTCGCTGTGCCGTTAGAGAGCGGAGCCTCTGCAGCCCGCCTGGCCCACACGGCCGAGGAGCGACGTTCGCTTTGTTTGTAGACGCACGCTGTCTGTTTTAGCGCTTAGACAGCCGGCCTCGGTGACCTGGTGTCGTTGTATGTTGATGAAGATAAAAATAACCTCCCCCTCACCTCACCTGACTGGGGCTTCTACCAGGTATGCTTTTGAAATATTTCTAAATATGGTAAGGGTAATGGTCATAGGCGGATCCAGGGGGCAAAGGGGGCGCATGCCCCCCCGATCGACACTTGGTGCCTCCTGGAATGGTTACGGGACCCCCTGAAAAGTCGATGGCGCTCCCGATGAAGTGTCACTTCCCACCCACCCCCGCCCCCCCTGGATGTGAAAATCAGCGCCCACGGATAGGATATTGCACCTACCTGATAGGTTTTGCCGGTCAAAAGTGGCGCACCCTGGTTCGGATGGCGCCTCCCCCTCAGGAAAGTGCCCCTCCCCGATCGGCAGTCCTGGATCCGCCTATGGTAATCGCATTCCAAAGGGGCTCCTTCGCATTCCAAAGGGGACGATTACTGCCCGCTTTTGACGCCGTTTCTGAAGAGGGATGACGCAAAAATACCACCTGAGGTCTGCAGCCAGCAGTGGCAAAGAGCAGAGAGAACTTTGGGGCTGAGCCAGCCCCCGTTCAAGTTGCCTGGCATTTTGCGGCGGTGACGTCATCGCCGCGATGCCGCAGGCGTTTTGCGGCTTGAAGTATCGGCAAACTGGGTATATTTAACGTGGTCAGTAAAGCTTGCAAATGACTGAGACATCAAAAATGGCTTAGTTTACAAGTTTGATCATATTTCTAGCCAGTACAGAGTTTCTGCAGCCCTAAGACCGGCCTGCAGGAACTTCAGGGGCTTTTCTCACAGTGATGTTCCGTTGCTCTTAAGAGTCATTATCAGTGTAATAGCAATGTAATTTCATCCTTCACGTCATCGTTGCTAAGATGAAAATACGAAGTACGGGTTTTCCAATGAAGGTTTTGTAGCGAGACGAACAAATTGTTTGAGGTATCGCGCGGTCCCGGATCCAGGACTTATTTTGGGGAGGCTAGAAAAATCAAACCTCCCCCACTGCCAGTGGCGGATACAAGGGAACTAGGGCTCGAGCCCCCCCCATATGTTAATGTCTAGTAAATGCATAGGCCGATGCTGATGTGAGGCAATGGTGAGGAGGCTCGAACCCCCTTGCCCATACCCCAAAAGTCCTGTACCCGCCACTGTCCCCCGCCATAGCCTCCGAACAGCCTTTGCTTATACAGATATTAGTAGACATCTCGGAGGGTCCCCTCGAAATTTAGGAGGCTCGTGGGCCCCATACCCTCCTTATATCCGCCACGTACCATAAGCGGATCCAGGGAACAAAGCCCGGGCGGGTGTCCTTCGATGTGCCCTCGAGGTCACACCTGAAATGGTCACAGCGCCTCCTGAAAGGTCGATGGAGCCACCTGAAATGTCGCTTCCCACCCCCCTTCCCTCTACAGGATGCGGAAAGCAGCGCCCGCCGATAGGATTTGGCGCCCGCCTGATAGGTTTTTCCAGCCAAAAATGGGGCCCCCTGCTCCGAATGAAGCCCCCTGGTCTGGATGACATCCCCTCCCGGGAAGAATGCCCCCCCCGACTGGTTATCCTGGATCCGCCTATGACTAGTGCCCTGTATATATAAACAGCCGAATTACAATAAGTTTGGGTAAAATTTAATCACATTTACGGGTTTCAGTGGGGTGAGTCAGAGGCGTAGCCAGGGGAATTTTACGGGGGACAGAAGTGGTCCAGCAATGATGACGTAGGAGGGGAAAGTTGGCACTTGGCGGATGTAGGAGACAAGAAGGCACTTGGTCCTTCAATAGTCAATGGGGAGCACATTCCACGTCCATACTGCTTTCGACGCCCATGACTGCAACTGTTAGAGCGATCGGCACGTGTTGCATTTAGGCCTTGAGCAGCCGCTATAATCGGGCTCTGAGTTGCGATATTTCCTACTATCGTTACTGTTTCCGCATTTGCCCAAACCCAATCATTTTGCCCCGTATGTCGTTTCATTGGTTTTTATTCTCGCTCGGTCCTGTGTTTCTCTTTTACAGTATTGCGGATCAGTAAAAACCGTAGAGGGATTGCCAGACTAGTATACTTTTTAGTATAACATACCAAAAGCTACTAGGTTTGTCAACATATTTCACTTTGCAGACATTAAAGTGCAAACAAGTGTATTCCATGGCTCTTTTCTTAAATGTTTGAACTTGATTTATCCACAAAGCTTAAATTTTAACCCTCAAAATAAGGAGATGTTTCCTTTCTTAGTAGATACCAAGAAAACAACCAAAACTTTTCTAGTAGAAAACTTGAACCAACCTGGGATTCTAGGGCCTTGGGCTGAGCCGCGTAGTCGGAGCCAAGGCCCTAGAATCCCAGGTTGGTTCAAGTTTTCTACTAGTAAAATTTGGGTTGTTTTCTTGGTGTCCACTAAGAAAGGGAACATCTCCTTATTTTGAGGGCTAAAATTTAAAGTTTTCGGGTAAATTGAGTTTAGATATTTAAGAAAAGACCCATGGAATACACTTTTTGCACTTTAATGTCTGCAAAGTGAAATATTTTGACAAATCCAGTAGCTTTGGTATGTTATACTAAAAGTATACTAGTCTGGCAATCCTACTACGGTTTTTACTGACACGCAATACTGTAAAAGAGAAGCATGACAGGACCGAGCGAGAATAAAAACCAATGAAACGACATACGGGGTGAAGGGATTGGTTTTAGGTAAATACGGAAACAGTAACGATGGTAGGAAAGCTCACACCTCAGAGCCGGATTATAGCCGCTGCTCAAAGCCTAAGTGCCGATCGCTCTATAACAGTTGCAGTCATGGGTGTCGAAAGCAGCATGGACGTGGGATGTGCTCCCCATTGGCTATTGGAGGACCAAGTGCCCCCTTGTCTCCTGCATCCGCCAAGTGCCAACTCTTCCCCTCCCTTGTCATAATTGCCGGACCACTTCTGTCCCCCGTAAAAAATCCGTGGCTACGCCTCTGACTCACCCCATTGAAACCCGTAAGTGTGATAAAATTTTACCCAAAGTTATTGTAATTGGGCTGTTTATATATACAGGGCACTAGTCATAGGCGGATCCAGGATTGCCAGTCGGGGGGGCGGGGGCATTTTTCCCCGGGAGAGAGTGTCATCCAGACCAGGGGGCTTCATTCGGACCAGGGGGCGCCATTTTTGGCTGGAAAAATCCATCAGGTGGGCGCCAAATCGTATCGGCAGGCGCTGCTTTCCGCATCCTGCGGAGGGGGGGGGAAGCGACATTTCAGGTGGCGCCATTGACCTTTCAGGAGGCGCTGTGACCATTTCAGGGGACACCTCGAGGGCACATTGGGGGACACCCGCCCGGGCTTTGTCCCCTGGATCCGCCTATGACACCAGTGGCGGATATAAAGAGGTTATGGGGCTCACGAGCCTCCTAAATTTCGAGGGGGCTCCTCCGAGATGTCTACTAATATCTGTATAAGCAAAGGCTGTTCAGAGGCTATGGCGGGGGACAACGGCGGATACAGGACTTTTTGGGTGGGGGCAAGGGAGTTCGAGCCTCCCCGCCATTGCCTCACATCAGCATCAGCCTATGCATTTACTAGACACTAACATTGGGGGGGGCTCGAGACCTAGTCCCCTTGTATCCGCCACTGGCAGTGGGGGAGGTTTGAATCTTCTAGCCTCCCAAAATAAGCCCTGGATCCGCGATCGCGCGGTACCTCAAACAATTTGTTCGTCTCGCTATGAAACCTCCATTGGAAAGACCCGTACTTCGTATTTTCATCTAAGCAACGATGACGTGAAGGATGAAATTACATTGCTATTACACTGATAATGACTCTTAAGAGCAAGGGAACATCACTGCGAGAAAAGCCCCTGAAGTCCCTGCAGACCGGTCTTAGGGCTGTAGAAACTCTGTACTGGCTAGAAATATGATCAAACTTGTCAACTAAGTCACTTTTCACGTCTTTCAGTCATTTGCAAGCTTTACTGACCATGTCAAATATACCCAGTTTGCCGATACTTCAAGCCCCAAAACGCCTGCGGCATCGCGGCGATGACGTCACCGCCGCAAAATGCCAGGCAACTTGAACGGGGGCTGGTCGGAGCGTCCATTCTTCCAGGAGCAGGTCCGGCTGCAGACAAGTCACCCTACGTGTGTATGTATTTGTTCGTTTGCTCAAAAATGGCTCTTTAAATTTTCGGTCCCATCTAGGAGGAAATAAGGCATGAATTCGCATTTATTTAGCAAATGTAAACTGCTAAGAGGTGTAAGCTGAAGCTACGCAGTTGAGGCGCTTGTAGTTCGTAAGTTTGGCTTATTTACTGCGAAGGCACTGCTTTTCTGCAAGGGATTTGAGAGATTCGCTGACTCTGTTTACTGAGTATTTATTTGTGTCTTTCACTCTTAGTAGCAGTGGTCTTTCTGTGACCTACAAGGTAAGTAGACACTAGATATGAAAATATGTATGACCCATGGAATAAATATACCAATATCCTATTCCACGGCGTAACCTGGTGCCTACAGTGTGCCCACTATGCTTCTGCTTTTATGTTTCTGATATTTTTATCATTTTTTATGAACTGCATTAAGCTGATAAGGTTTCTATGGCAGCTGCTGATAATCTTTTGTGGTGCTGCCTTGGTGCACTTACATATGCCCGTCCAACCGCCAAAAAATGTGTAAAATCACATAAAGATGCTTCATACTTAACTGTAGAGTGTTCCATAATGTTTTAGCTATGAAATAAGACAGAAATCAAAGTATAACACGCACTTCCACGACCTTAATCAAAACGTAAACAACAACTAACTCAAACACACATCCACATGCTCCAAACCAATAATTCAAAAGGAAATTGTGCAATATTATGTGTGAAAAATTTGTGCTTGAAACTTAAAAAAATATTTGTAGAACTTAAAAAGGGAAATTCACTCATTCTAACTACATTTTGCTGCAAATTTATTGTGAAGAGTACTAAAAGATAAGAACACATTTTTTTAACAGTTGTAAATTTAATAAAATATATTAAGAATGTTATAATGTCAAATAGCAGAAAGTGCTGCCATTTGTGTTTACGGTGATAGTGTTTGTTGTTTTGAGTCGTTTCAGTGTCTGCTAACTGTGGTTGGTTTGTGCTTGAAACTGGTGGATGGACAAAAAATGTGTGTGGGACCCAACATTTTTGTCTTCTTATTGAGACAAGTTTATATGGTAAGAACGCCATGAAAAGAAGTGGCAAGACTTTCTCGTGGCTGTCCGCCGACAGTATCGTTAGATAACTAAAACCAACAGAACCTAACCTAACCTAACCTTACCTTACCTTACCTAACCTAACCTTGCCTAATTTAACCCAACCTAACCTAAGCTAAGTTTTGATTTAGCAAGCCGGCCTGCAGTGCGCCGAGCCAAGATTTGGTACACTTTCACAACTGTGCTTTACCTCTGGTACAAGGGTACCAATCGTCAGTCGGCTGGTGGTTTGTCAGCTGATTATTTCCATAAGCTGACTGACAATCAGCTGCCATTGTCTTTTGTCATTTTTGATGTTTTGTTTATTTACGGCAATGGATGGCACACAATTACAATGTTCAGGTTAGGTAAGTGTTGAAAATCGGGGCTTAAGTGAGAATGGCGCTACGGGACTTCACTGAATGGAAAGAGGGTGTCTTGCTGATCCTGAAAATGTATCACTTCTCTAGAAAATCTTTTGGGAAAGTGGACATCTTATTTAAGATTAGCCGCTGCCTTTACAACTTTCTACATAGCTAAAAACGTGTTTCGTGCACAGCCTCAAGATGATTGTCCCTCAGTTAGTCGATGCGAGCTCCACCTAGCTGCGAATTGATGGGGCTGTCCGCGCCCGACGAGGTAGAGCGGCAGTAGAACTCATGAGTGTGACCGATCCTTTCCCCATTGAGCCTCCCCGACTGGCCCTACTACCTGACCCGCGCATGGCTCTTCTGTATGCATCTTACGTGCTGTCTTTTTGCATAAAAGTATTATTCTGTGAATGGTTTCAAGTGTAAAGTGTGCAACAGCCTTAATTGATTTGTCCGATGAGGCTACAAATTTTGGTGTTATGTGCCATTCTGTTAAAAGTAGGAGTGTATGTAGTTTGTATCGTGAAGTGTCAATATATGTATGGATTCAAACAGGAGGAGCCATGTGTTGCGTATGTATGCATACATATACATGTGCATCTTCCATTATCTAGGGCTGGCAGATACTGCTCTCATCGCATAGTTTTGTGCAAACATAATTCTCCTTTTGACCCCCGCCTCACTAGCATGGAGCCACACCTTACCCTCCTCCTGTCTCTCTTCTTTGTCCCATCCATACATATATATTTACTATGATAATGACATGCAGTAAAATTCATGCCGGTGCATGCTAAAAACAATGTTAAAAGCTGGTACGGAATACCGAGAAGTGCACAGTAAAACCGTAATAGATGTCACCACCCCACAAGCCAGTCCGGGGTAGGCAACCACAAGGGGGTGCCACCATATTACAGTGGGGGCGCCACCCGCATCAATATGTGAGATCCGCTCCCCGTATAAAAGCGCCTAGTGGGGGCAAGCAGCCGCCCCGCAGGTGGCAGAGCTGAGAGGTCCCGGGAACCAATCGTCAGTGCCAACACCGGCACTGCCGCCGCCCGAGTCAGGCGCAACAGAGGACCGATCCCACAGAAATTACGCCGAGGCAACGAGCGCCACACCGCCGGGCCCGACGTACAGAGGCCCCGCCAGCGGGCCCACGGAACAACCGCCACACCAAAGCCGCAGCACCCGGCAGCGACACGACGACGCCGGCGGCACGCGGGACCACCAGTCAAACCCCACGCATGTATCCAAGACATTCACATAAGGAGCCAGCCCCCTCAAACTAGACCAAGGAGTCGCTCCAGCGATCTCCCAGTATAGCTAGACCGATCGGATTTGTGGCCTGGTTGATCGTCTACGACGAGGGCAAGCGTTGAAATGTTAATTACGATACCATGATAAATCACTCATTTCATCGAGGCAGCTCCAGGCGGACAAAGGCGGCGCCAGCAGCTCACAGTCGCAGGGGATAAGCAGGTACCCAGCGTAGTATATAGGAAGGTACCACCTCTCAGCACGTCTGCACAGGGGCTCACATGGTGCCCGCCCAGAGCAACCCCACACACAAAAAACAGATCTACAAGATTCCAGAATAGGGAGCCGCATGCCGATAAAGGAACATTTGTTCACTGTCATTAGCCATGAGCACACAAGATCAGCATAGGCTAGTAGTGATCACTCATCATCAAAATGACACCTGACCTCAGTCGAGAAATATAGATCCATCACGGATACACACGAGATCACTCCTTCCCCTGCCTGTCGTCCTCGTCAGGCCGCCAGAGAAGAACGAGGTCGCTCCCTCCATCGCCCGCCGGCGACGCCCCCGTCAGGCCACCAGAGAAGAAGCAGCACAATCGCAGCACCGCCACCCGGCCCGCCGGCCGGCCCCCGTCGCGCCAGCTCCCACGCCCGAAGAGCATGCGGAGGACCCATCAGACGACCGAGACGCCGAGATCAGCTGACCTCCCCAGTCATCCGTCGCCGGAGCAGCAGAACTCAGTCGTCTAGTCGAGCTCAGATCAGAACGCCGCGAATAGCTGCCCTCCCCAGTCATCCGACGCCGGAACAGCAGAATCCAGTCTTTGAGTCGAGATCGAGATCGGCTTCTCGAGATCGAGACGCTGTGATTGGTTGTCCTCCTCAGACATCGGTCGCCGGAGCAGCAGAGCTCAGCTCTCGAGTCGGTTCGGCGCTTCCCCGTCCGGGCTCCCACCTCCAGGTGAGAGGAGTGCGCTCACTCACATCGTGCGCAGCCCCAAGCAGGCAAGTGCGAGTCTGCCGCCGGCTCACCGGACGCGCGGCTCCCGCATCCCCGAGCAGAGGGGCGCCGGAGATTGCCGCCCCCAACGGGCGCCAGCCCGGCTCCGTCGCAGCAACCGCCGCCAGTATCACTCGACGGCCCACCAGCGTGCAGGCGGCGCGGCCCCTTGCAGCATGCGAGCTCCATCGCGAGCCCCCCATGGTGGCGGAGGATTACGGCGCCAGCAGGTCCCCCACCAACGCCAACCGGACCAGGAACCACCAGACGACTCCAGACGGTTCCAAACCCAACAGAGGTTGGACAGCAGCGCCGGGGAATATTGTTACCTTAAACATGCTATTGATTGTGTATTTGTGTGGTGTGGAAGATTTGTGTGTATGTACATAATACATATACATGTTAAATGTGTGTGGTTTGAATTTTCTACTGCCTAGATCCCACACTGTGTTGCAGTCATTGGATGGGGTGTTTTTGTACCTGATGCATGGTTGTCTTACTCTTATGTGGGCCATTATTATCATATTATGACATGCATTTTATTCCAATTTTATTCACACTGTCTTGTAAAGAACCTATGACGACATTTGTCTGCAATGGATGGTGAGATTATGATTAGCCCCATTTCAACAAACTGTTGTATACAAACTAAACAATACACAATGAATTTAGAAATTTTGAGTCTCCTTGGTAACAGTGGACTTGAATTAGCTTTGGCTTTCCCAACAGTATTTATTTTTAGTGTGAAACAAACGTGGGCCTTAGGTGTGCATCCAGTAAATTATGTTGATGGTTTAAACAGAAATTACCTGTGCAAATAGTTTTCTAACACAACCCACTGGAGTAACTTCACAAGGGTGCTGGAGTGCTGACACTTTTGGGTAGCTTTTTTATTTATTATTTTGCAGCTTGAGTTTTTTAAATGAGGCAAATATATTATGCATGTCCCCTGCAATTGATGCATGATAACATATTTAATAAGACGTGTGTTGTGCAACTTTTAAAATAACATCCATAGAATAAATGCCAGTATATTTCACTTTTTCACTAGATACACTTACTTGAGTTTCATTGTTTGTTCCAAGCTTGTGTGTTCCAAAATCTCCTTTTCCTGCAAAAATAATGAGAAATACTGCCCAAATCAGGAAGTCTAACAAAGAGCTGTCCCTATAATATCTTATCAAGATGTTCTGTATTCTGTAGATGATCTACACCTAAACGTACATCTGACAAATACGCTCTGGCAGCATGACATTGCAGGCTGTCACACGATTTCATTCACACCCCTTTGGTAGATTTGTTGGTTTGGTGCATCTTGATTAGTCCTTCTGTCAGTGTTAGGGAGGGGTGTTGGGGCTGAACTAGAAACTCTGGGAGGGAATAATTCTAAACTAAGTAAGTTCCTATGCAATCCATGGTCAAAATGTGATATGGATACGACCGCCAATCAGGATATATAGTGGAGTCGTCGATTTTATCAAATTGTATTTTCCCCAGCACGTAAGCAAACTATGCTATAGTGTTGGGGAAATAGCACATGATGAGGTACATCAGCTGTCTGATCCGAATCACATTTTGGCCATGGAGTCTAGGTCAGTGATGCCAACTATTTCTCAGCTCCAACTTCAATATATTTTTGGCTCTTTCAAAATAAATTACTGGCAGAACCTGATTCGAGTAATGTAAGGATCTTTGTAGGTCATGGCCCTGATTGTTTTTGGGCAAAGTAGAGGCTTAAATCTCAATGAGGTCTAAATAAAGTTTTTTATTCAATGCTCAAAATTCGTCGTCATGCGTTTTTCAGGCAACATTTCAACAAGGCACGTCTACTACAGTTTCTCCGGGACCTATCCATTCCTATTTATCAACTAGAAATACCTGTCGACTCCTCAATTCTTAACTGAGGCCAATTAGCCAGTTGTTGAGGCCGAAAGTCTGAAAAATACGTTTTCCACTTAGAATTTATCATTTCGGCACACTGTTGTGGTTAAACCATCTCACCTAAATGTACAGATGTATCAATTGTTTTGGCTCATTCTTTTGAATTGGGCGATAGAAATTACTCCTGATCAGCCGTCTTCTTGCCAAAAGGTTTGCTCATTAGAATACTTAACCAGGGATTGAATACTTAGATTGAGGATATTTTGTGACCGTTTTCATGCGGGACACTTATCATTGGTTTGCAAAGTTTTGCTGATGAGCTCTATCATGTAACGGTGCTGCTCATGACAGAACTGGGCAACTACAGGTGTTCCAGCTCACTTGTTTTGTATTGCCTCCGTCTTCAATCGTCTTTTAGTATTTTCATTTTATTGACGGTATAGTTTGATATTTATTTCCTCCTCATGGCTGTTTTTCAACTCTTGCTTGAATGTACTTAATGGCTTGCGAAATAGTTTGGACCCATCTCTGTGTCTGTATTCATCAATAGTATGGCTTCCAAAAGGTCCATCTCCAATTGAATTGTTTGCATTTTCAGGTGTGAACCATCCTGATACCCACAGCATGGTGTTTTTAACGGCAGTCAACTGTATTCGTACCGCCAAGCCAGACAAGTTCTGGCGTCGACGTCGCACGTTTCGCCTCTCAGCGGTAAGGAAGGAACGTAGCACCCCAGCCAGCCGACCGTTCTTTGTCTTGTGGCACTCAGGATTATTACCTTATGGTCCCGTCTCCGCTAAAATGCCACATGTGTTGTCCAACAGTAAGTCTATGACAGAGGAATGCCTGATTTCGAATTGGAAACAGCGTGCGCCAAAACACGGAATCAAAAATAGTTCAACATACTTAATGCTTGTGAAGCTGAAATTCCTGTACATGTGCTGCTTCTTGCTAAAAAGAGGCATCAGTCTTTTTATCTCCAGTGATAAATATTTGATACCCGCAGCTGCACTGTGGGTAACATTATTCTAAGAAAATTTGCTGATGTGTATTACCGCTAACCGGATGCACTAATTACTGAGAGGGGTATTTTTTAGCATATTTAAGCTACTTAATGATGAATGGTCGCCGAAACGCCTCAGAAGCCTCCCGGTGCGCCGTGGGAGAGTCTCTGCCCACTGAACGCGCGCCGTCAATGCTAGCCTCCTTTAGCTGCCTCAAGTACGATCAGAGAGAGCTAGGCGTTTCTTCACTTACCGAGGTTTCGCACATTGGAACGGTGCGCCGCTGGCAGTGAGGGACGCTGGGAGCGCGGGGATGTGTCGACTTGAACCGCGGTCTCTGTCATAACCCAGCTTGATTTTTAAACGTTTTCTTAACGTTTTAGCAGCGTTTTATTGTCTTTTAGTGGTGTTTTACATCTTGTTTGCTGCTCTTTTTACCCGTCACTATTGTAATCATCTAATGTGATTAAGCTCAAGATATTTTAGGTTGGAACTTTGTTATTTTGTCGAACAGCTAACTTCCGGATCTTGTTGACCATGTGCAATTGACTCTATGACATAACAGCCGCTTTGTGAAGGTCATTACGATGCTAGGAAAAACTACAAAGCAGTGCAGGAAAGTGACATGAGTGGAGTTCGGTAAATGTTTTAGAATGTCTCCACCAGAAAAACGTAAATAGCCATGAGCTTTCGCCTATATTTGACATGCCCAGCTTCAGCGTCGTTCAGGTCGGATTAGAAATCACGATTGATCTTTTGATCCGATCCGAAAATTTACGCAGGTGAAGGCATATAAAATATAACTGAAAGCTCCTAGTCCATTGCGCTTTGTTGATCAAGTTTAGAAGTCCTGAAATATTGACTGAATCACGTAGCATTGCCGTGTCAGCAATGTGTTGTCTATGTGGGCAGCATTTCTTCGGGCGGGCGCGGAACTGCTACAGGATAGCCATCATCAAGGTGGAGAAGTCACTCAAGTACGCCACCAGAGGACGTGCTGAGAAGGCCAAGAACATGCAGGAGGTAGGTGGTGTGCTGCATTCCTGTCTTTCATGCAATGTGGAGGTTTCAGTCATGGTGTTTGATGTTTTTTTCTATTCATGATCCCGTTCATTGTCTGTTTCTTTAAATTATTTTATTTTACGCCACACATGAGGCATATTGATATGGCACGCGGCTGCCAGTGGGGTGAACGACCGCCTCTCCAAGGCTTGCGCCGTCTGCTTCCACACCACTGTCCCACACCCAGATGTAGAGCGGCCTTTAGTTTGCGGGTAGTTCCGTGTGCCGCAACGCTGTCATTCCGTCGTCAGATGTATGACGGCTGTATGTGTGCGGGTAGTTCCGTGAGCCGCAACGCTGTCTTTCCGTCGTCAGATGTATGACGGCTGTATTTGTGCGGGTAGTTCCGTGTGCCACAACGCTGTCATTCCGTTGTCAGATGTATGACGGCTGTATGTGTGCGGGTAGTTCCGTGTGCCACAACGCTGTCATTCCGTTGTCAGATGTATGACGGCTGTATGTGTGCGGGTAGTTCCGTGTGCCACAACGCTGTCATTCCGTCGTCATATGTGGGACGGCTGTATGTGTGCGGGTAGTTCCGTGTGCCGCAACGCTGTCATTCCGTCGTCAGATGTGGGACGGTCGCCTGACTGCGGGATGTGCAGAGCACGGCACCACGCTGGAGGTATTGAGGGAGGGTCTGATGCGGAGTCGAATCCAACTGAACCGGAAGGTGCTGTCCGACCTCGCCATCTGGGAGCCACGCACATTCAAGGTGGGAAACCAGCGGCCTGGAGGAGGCCTGAGGTGGCTCACAGTAGGGCTTCTGTTGTGCTCATCATTTTTTTTAATTCTATGTTTCGGTTTCTTGAGTAGAATCGAAAGTAAGGTCGATGTGGAGGTAAGAATAAAGTTTCTCTATGTGAAACTGTTGAAAATCCGAAATCGCAATGTATTTTGAAAAAAACACATTGGGTATGCTCCAGCGCCTGTTCAAACTTCTGTCAGCCTCCTCTAAGCTCCTCCGACATTCTCCCGCTCGTTTCAGCGTCTCCTCAAACTTCCTCAAAGCTCCTCCAATATCCTTTCAAACGAGGGTTGGTTTTTGGAGGAGACTAGAAGAGCACAATTCTGGCGCAAGAATTTCAATTAATAAGCCAAAGAAATTGTTTTCCAGTAGCCCTGTTCGGTCTTCCAGCAAAGCTTTGTCATCACTAATCAGGAACAGCATTGCGCCTACGTCACAGGACTGTAGCCTCTGCCCGGGATCTTGTCTTAGAGGTCCTGTGATCCGAGGGCCTGCTGTGGCGCTGCTAAAAAACAGCAAAAGCTTGCAGCGGCAACATATCATTTCATGAATGCTAGATAAGTTGTAACACTTTTTCTTTGTAGTCTACGTCTAGTCCCTTAATTTGCGTGGCGTTTTCGTTATTTATAAACTGTATCGTGCTCGCCTTGCTCCTCCTTACTCCTCTCTTTCTCGCTCTCTCGCTCTCTCGCTCTCTCGCTCTCTCGCTCTCTCGCTCTCTCGCTCTCTCGCTCTCTCGCTCTCTCGCTCTCTCCTCGCTCTCTCGCTCTCTCGCTCTCTCGCTCTCTCGCTCTCTCGCTCTCTCGCTCTCTCGCTCTCTCGCTCTCTCGCTCTCTCGCTCTCTCGCTCTCTCTCGCTCTCTCGCTCTCTCGCTCTCTCTCTCTCTCTCTCTCTCTCTCTCTCTCTCTCTCTCTCTCTCTCTCTCTCTCTCTCTCTCTCTCTCTCTCTCTCTCTCTCTCTCTCTCTCTCTCTCTCTCTCTCTCTCTCTCTCTCTCTCTCTCTCTCTCTCTCTCTCTCTCTCTCCACGCACAGAGTTCAGCCAGAGTTAAGTGTGGAAATAGCAGTTGAAGAGTGAAGCACAGAGAAGTCAGGAAGTCAGGACGAGTGGCGTGTGGTGGTTAAGTCCCGAGGGCCGGGGCTCTTAAGTTTTAGCAGACAGTTTTGCGGTAACTCGAACGTATCTGATACAAAATTGGAGGTGTTGATTAGTTCGGACCGTAATCCCACCTTAGCTCCATCACATTGATAAGGAAACTAGATAATTTCTTACAGCGAATGATAGCAATTTTCTTGGTTTTGCCGGAATCGTCCTGAACTGCGGTTATCGCGAGCTTGGTATTGCCAGAATCGTCCTGACATTGCGGTTATCGCGAGCTTGGTATTGCCGGAATCGTCCTGACATTGCGGTTATCGCGAACTTGGTATTGCCGGAATCGTACTGACACTGCGGTTATCGCGAGCTTGGTATTGCCGGAATCGTCCTGACATTGCGGTAATCGCGAGCTTGGTATTGCCGGAATCGTCCTGACATTGCGGTTATCGCGAGCTTGGTATTGCCGGAATCGTCCTGACATTGCGGTTATCGCGAGCTTGGTATTGCCGGAATCGTCCTGACATTGCGGTGATCTCGAATCGGCCAGCTGACTTCCAGCTGGTCGGCCGGAAAAAATAAAACTCTGTGTTATTACATTTTCTAAACCATTTTTTGGCACCTTGCCTCATGGGTGTGTAGTCAAAACGTACCTTGTCGCGCATGCTGCTCCTCCTGTAAATATGACGGATAGCAGGAAAGTAGCTGGTGAAAAAGAAGACTAGTAAAAATTGGAGAGGGTAGAATTCTTCAAAGTGACATATCTAAAACAGGTGCGGAAAACTCGACACTTGGATCAAAACGGACATCAGTTCCTCCATTTCCAATAAAAAAGTGAGGTCTTTAGCAAGACTCCACTGGTAAAATATTTGTAATGATACTCCCATCATGGAGCTTCGCTGCAGCTGATTTCTAAAGATATCGTTATTTGTGGTATTCGTGCTTATCTCGTGCGTACCGGGTGGGGGTAATTTATTTATCGCACAATATGTAGAAAAGTGCACTGCTAAATTATGATAGGAGGCCAATGATAGCTTAATTAATGCAATCCCACAAGATCTAGTTACTTGTTATAGAACAGGTAGAGCAATCTCACGAATGCATCCACCTAGCCGACGAAGCCGACCACCGAAAATACTGGGCTGACGGCCAGCGTCTGTGCCGCGGATCACTCAAGCACGTTAAGGTTAACATTCGGGTATCCCAGCCTGAGCAATCGTCCCGAAAACGGTCCCGAAGACATTCACCTTCGGTCCCGAGAGGGGACCAGGTGGGACCTGGACGGCGTAATGGCGCGGGTCTTCGCCACAAATCGGCTGTCATCCAAACCGGAATCGCCGGACCTTGCTCCTGCGATTGGGGCGTCTGTAAGGAGGCGCCCCCGTATCAATATCCATATTCGACGGCCGAAATCATCAGCAGCAGCAGCAGCAGCAGCTCAGACTCGGTCAGATGGTCCATTAGATTCATGTGGTCTCTTGTAACGCTTATGCCACTACATGGGCCGTCGCCGAGAGAGCGTACAACGGTACGGGCTAAAGTGCGGTTCGCACTACAGGCTATTGAGAGAGAAAACAAAATTGTGATGTTAAACGACACTCCACGCATGCACATCCACTGCCTGCTAGATACAATCGTTACCAAGTATTATGTTTCATTGTTGCTTGGTTAGCTGATGCCAGAGGCGATTGTGGCGCTGTCGCTGCTGTAGTGGACGGGGAGGTTAGAGGCCCTGCTGACAAAGCCGCGCTGACAGACCGAACAGGGCCAGTGAGAATCGCACGTTGGCTGGTGGTTTGTGATTTACATTTCGCTGTTTTTCTGTGTCCTATAACACGTTAAATGAGCATGATCAAAATTCGATAGTTTAGCTTGGCTACGCCCGCCATATGAGCGCTGTTCAGTAGCAAACAGCTGATATTTCTTATCAATATCTTCCATCGCGGATTTTCGCACCCACTCAGGTCCCCCCTAAGTTGTTCTCACCTTTTTCTGAGGAGGCATAGGAACAAACCCATTCTCTGTTGTTAACATGATTGCGTGTGTCCGGCCGCCTACTGGAGATGTTATTCATTGATGGAACAAAGTAAAGGCCGGGTGGCAACAGAGCTGTGGGCGGGTGCCGAATTAGATGGGACGAAGCACGTGTAAGAGGCTACTCCAATTTGCCGTTATTGCGTGCGGTACAGACACTGGCTATCATAGTTCCGCTCGGCACCACGTCTGGCCACCGAGGCACGACAGCGGGCATACCCGGCATAGGCAGGTTCAGACCGGACGGCGGGCATACCCGGCATAGGCAGGTTCAGTCCGGACAGTGGTCATACCCGGCATAGGCAGGTTCAGACCGGACGGCGGGCATACCTCAAGATACCTTTACTTAAAGGTACGTTCAAGAGGGATTCCTTTACGCCCACGTGACGTCACAGGGGCGTGGAGGAATTCCTTCACCATCGGGCCGTGCGTCAAACTGCTGCTAACGGCACTACCGCCTACGAATTTGTGTGAATACACAACAATCAAATTTATGCCAAATGCAATAAATATTTATTTAACTTTGGATTCTGAGCCTTTTCTTGCAAAAAATTTGGATATTTAATCATTTAATTTTCCCATATTATATGCTACGAGGTGTGACGTCACATCCGGTCGTCTGCGCTGGCTGTTGGAGGGGGCTGGGCATACCTGGCATTGGCAGGTTCAGCCCGGACGGCGGGCATACCCGGCATAGGCAGGTTCAGCTTGACGGCGGGCATACCCGGCATAGGCAGGTTCAGCCCAGAAGTCGAGCAGGCACCATTACAGCACGTTATAGGACATGCCAACGGAAGAAAACTTGTGGTCAAAGCATAGAGAACGGGAATAGTAATGTTACGGCGTATTCGCAGTCATCTCTGTTTCTTGCTAACAGCGATTTGACCGTTGTTATCTTCTGTAGCGCGTATCAGTGGGACACAAGTCTTCCCCAACCGCGTGTTGGTCGTGTTCCCACTCAGCGCTCATTGAACTCAGAGCGATCTTATGTTTCAGGCGGCCTGTTTCCCATGTTGCATAGGGTTACATAATAGCATGCGTCAGAAAATTATCGGAGTGCTGTACAAGAATCGTTGGAAGAAATTTTCCATTGAAACATGTGGGGAAATATCGTGGAGGCTGGGAAGATATATGACGCTGATTTCACCAGCATGGATGTATGACTTACTGACTTATGCTGGTACTGATTTCGTTATTTGTCGTCTAAAATTTTCGAGGAGAATTCGTCTTTTCGTCGCCTTTTCCGTATGCTCGGAATGCTGCCCATCCCTTTTCGATCCGAGAACACCCGAATGTTTTCAGTGATTAGCTTTACGAATGAGCTGACTGCGGTCGTCTCTGTGACGTCACATGCCGTATAACTGTGCGCGCCTCTGACGTCCCAGTCTCCTCGCCGCACAGTCGATCGTGGAGCTGTGCAAAGCCAGGGTGGCGGAGGAGCGTCCTCGGGGCCTGGCCGACATCCCCGACCGGCCGGACCACGTGATCACACGCGGCATGCTGTAGCATCTGCTGGAGGGGGCTGAGTCGGACGCCAGAGCGCGGCCAGAGTCCCGCCCGTGTGTAGCTGTTTGGAATGGCTGTGGCTCGGAGCGATGATGTGAGAGGCGCTTAGTTTCCACACCTTTTTAGTCGGTTTAAAAAGATGAACACCAAATTAAAAACCTGAAGTTCAAATTAAAAACCTGAAGTCCAATTTAAAAACCTGAAAAAGTTTAACAGCAAATTAAAATGGAGGACCAGTGATCAACAGGCCATGAGATCATTAGGCTCGTGAAACTAGTTCATGTAGCACCGCTTGATTGTAGCGGTGTATGCTTTCGATATTTCAAGGGTGGGTTTATCACTTTTTACGATTCCCTAGTCATTGATCTTATCAACCAGTTATGTTTGAGACGGCCTAAGTCGGTCAAACGGCCGTGGGACGGCCTAAGCCAAACGGAACATACAATCTCATTACCTGTTGATCGCGGGTCCTCCTTTTTAATTTGCTGCTCAGGTTTCTGATATTGAACTTGATGTTTTATATATTGGAATTCAGGTTTTTAATTTGAACTTCAGCTTACTTTTTTATTTGTTGTTCATCTTTTTCAAACTGAAACTAAAAAGGTGTAGTTGCTGCTGCGGGTTTGTAGTGATGAGCTTTTTGATGGTTCACCTGGTCTTATATGGAAAGGTGGAAATCGGATGACTGTAAACTGTGTTTGTGCTGATGCAAGAATCATGTTGATGGACCGGACGTTTGGTTGGTGTTTTTATGACGTTAAGTATCTGACAGCTGAGCTTTTTGGCGTGGTTCGCTCTCACGTATCTTTCCCTCTTGAACGGTAGTGGAACAACTGCCCCGCGTTTGATATTTCTGAGAAGTGTCATTTGAAGGATGCGTTGTTAATCGGTATCAATGCATCAACTAAATTCCGTTTAATACATCCATTATTGTGTTTTGCTATGGAGACACCGCTGGTCGGAAAATATATTTGTAGCTGTTGAGATTGGTGGAAAACACATTTTCGGAAATTTTTGAAATATTATTACCTACCGTTCAGAACTAAATCTCGTGAGCCGTGGGCATTTTATACTTTTTGTCAGTGTCTGAGTTCATTTGCGCTGGGTGTCACATAGCGTAAATAAAGCCCAGAATGATTACTTCTATAGTCTCTCTAGATAACAATGCACGATATACGATATTGACATATTCTGACGGGTGCCTACGTGGATGGATGTACTGTTCAAACTGGGCGGCAGATCTAGAAACAACACGATTGCTTAAATAGGTCAACAGGAAAACCAGTGGTGGCCCCAGAGTTTCATTGGGCCCTGGGAGCCCCCCCCCCACCATTACCTCAGATATTCTCCGGCTCTGCTGTTGCTATAGGCAGTCTGATATATGGGGGCGAGGGGCTTGAGCCCTATAGGTTTTCTTGTATCGGCCGCTGCTGGAGACATCCAAAGTGCGGTACAGCTGAAGCCGCTGAAATGTCCTGAAGGTCCACCATTCACTAAAAAC
The DNA here is from genome assembly GCA_034440635.1 of Lepas anatifera. Lineage (NCBI taxonomy): Eukaryota > Metazoa > Arthropoda > Thecostraca > Lepadidae > Lepas > Lepas anatifera. The sequence continues at coordinate 1,208,138 of JAOTON010001336.1, read as the reverse complement.
TTAATTGTAAACACATCTAGACAGGGAGAGAGAGAGAGAGAGAGAGAGAGAGAGAGTCGCAGTAGTTTCTTTGGGTTTGACTTTGATCAATGCCGCGGGCACCACGCCCAAAAAGACTTTAAATCGGTAAGGGGTTTCACGTTGTTGACAAGCGCTCTTCTCCATACTTCATCCATGGTGTTCCGCGTGGATGCCCTGGCTACGGATCTTGGCCCTGAGACTCTTCTGGGACAGTAAATCTGCCTTCGGTCCTGGGAACCGAGAGATCGCAGTGTCCACATTGCTCTTGTGACCGGTCCAGTTCGTGGTCGAGCGATAGTGCCCGCATTTGGACGCTGCGGTTGGTGTAGTTGACACGTCAACTGTTGTTACGGAGAGGAGCCACCAGGGCTGCGCTAACTTCTGCTGAACGGTTATAGGTGGCGCGTTCCAATCACTATGCGCAGATTGGAACGCGTGGCCATGGCGCTATGTCCCAATCCGTTGTCCTGTTTTTGTTTCCGCCAGTAGTGCAGAGCTGAGGGTCTGCTCCGATCCCGTGCTGTATATCCTGATCCGATGTCCTGTTTTTGTTTCCGCCAGTAGTGCAGAGCTGAGGGTCTGCTCCGATCGCGTGCTGTATACCCTGATCCGATGTCCTGTTTTTGTTTCCGCCAGTAGTGCAAAGCTGAGCGTCGTCTGAGTTTCTTGTTGTGTGTTTTGTTTTTAGCTACGGTTCTTTATCCTCAAGACAATTTCCAGCGTGAAGTTTGGGATTGGTTCTTTGGACATCAGAACTAAGGGCCATGACCACATTGGGCCGGTAATTTTTACCATTAATCATTTCTATGATTTTAGCTAGTAGTTATTTGGCTTTTCATTCCTCGTATCATTTTGATTCACGATACCTCTGAATCTAGATCTGTCTCGTGGCAAACTGAGACCAAGGCGTTGCGTGGTAAGAATACGCCTGTAAATATCGCCCATCTTTCCGCTGCGCCCTCCACTTCATTCGTGTATTCTGTAGGTATTTTCACTTGTAGCAGCAAAACGCACAGAAAGGGACAGTCTTTGGATTTGTTAGGATTGCTTAGTTAATGCACGGCTAGATTGACCACAAATACTTTTAACTATTTGTAGAAAAAACAAGATTATGCGCCTTTGGGACATGGGCCCTAGTTAAGCAAAAATTGAGTTCTTAGTTACGGACATGTCAAATTGGAAATGCATTCTGTTTGAAATGATTTTTGTACAAACGAATTCCCACATTTCTTAAACAAAATATTTTATTCCTCCACCTCTTTAAACCTGCAACACGAAGCTTGCGAGGAGCCTAGAATACTACGACTTAGGAAGATATTCGAAGAGTAGGGATGTATCCTAAGCCGTAACTACAGAAATATATTCATTTTCATCCGATTCCCGCCTTCCCTATGCATTTCCAGAAGAGAGGCCATGACTCGTACCTCACCCCAGGTCATCGATATGAAAATCCCGAAATATGTTTTGCTGTACCCGATGGACTCATTATAAGGTATAAGCTGCCCATGGTGTGCCATTTGCGGCAGTAGCGGGGACGACGCGCAGCGGCGCTGAGGACGCCCCGTCATAGGGAAAACGGTCAATTTTTGGGGAAAGATCATCATGATAAGAAAATGGCAAAATTTCGGGTATATCCAGCTAGCATGTTATAAGAAACAGTTCATCGTTATTTAGAAAGATCCCGTTTTATTATGTTATGTTAGCCGAACTACCCGCCGATTGGATTCCTGTGAGACATTGCAGACTCCTTTTAAAATGGGCCTGAAGCGGTATTTGGTGTCCCCATTTGCTTCTCTGCGGGAATTCAGCCAAATCATTCGGATGGTGTAATATATAGCGGCACCTTTTTCTTACCAGATTGTGAGACTAAAACATTTTGAGTACATGTTCACCATTACTTATTTCTGGCAGCCGCCTTTTTAAGCTGAAATCAGGCTAGTTTTGCGGCCGTCTTGGTGGTCACTTGCCGCCCCAGTAGCTCAGTTGGTGGAGCGTTGGGCTCCGGCCCGATGCTCAGAAGCATGCAGTGGCAGTGCATGTCCAGGCTTGGGATCGGTTCCCCTGAGACGCTCCGGCGCTCAATAGTTTGCCCGAGGTAGGTCGGCTGGCAACCGACTGGTGAGAGGGTGACCTGAGCGGGGCGGCCGTCACTGTGCTTTGTGGGACGTTAAACTTTGGCTTCTAAATTATCCCTTCATTGTGGGAGTTGCTCGTTCGGGTGGTGGAGTCGGGGTCTCCGTGACAAGTCCCTTGAGGACTTTAGTGAGACCCCGACTCCAGCAGCCTTACTGGGAACAAGTTGGACAAAATTTATATAAAAAGGTGGTTTAATTTTGGCGTGACATTTTACACGCCGCATCATGCATTACTCGAAAAAATATGCATATGGTGCGCTTAGCCTGCTGTCTTTAGCTCGTAAAATGCTTAAAACTACCTCATTGCGTGGAATCATGCTGAACGCCAGCAGATGTTTTAGCTGCGCTGAGGGACTTTAAATCCCGCAGAGTGAGAAATCGTGTGCGTGACTGGTCATCTCCCCAGCTTCAAAAACGCTCACTAGATGTCCAACAGTGTTGACTTTTGACACTGGCAGACTCAGCTGCGTAATTCCGGGAGGGCACATCGGGTATCTATTGTCATGAAAGGGTGGGTACACATTCCATCTCACGCGGGTCGCTCAGGTGTTTGTTCACAGTTCCCCGAGCGGGACCGCCGGCTCGGCGACTATTTTTAACGGCGGACGGTTTCGTGGGGGCCGGGGCTGCTGGCAAACAGGTTTCAGAGCCACAATGCACTTATTCAGAAGGCATGAACAAAATTGAATATGTTTTATGATACTGCTCCCCGTCTAACTGGATTTTGGAGTCCGCACTGGGGTAAATAATTTATATGGATAATTATTATTCCCGTTATTTTTCAACCACTGAAGTTGAACAACAATATAGCATTCCTATAACAGCCAATGCATTAGCAGGCGCCATGTACCGACCTGGAAATGTGTCATGATGCTATATCCCCCACTTTAGGGATACAGCGGGCGTAGAAAACTTGACAGAATTCTGGAAAGTAATCACTTATATATCATAGAAAGTATATTTCCAATGTCTAAAAGGGCTATTCATACTTTTGATATTGTCCAACCTTAAACAAGCCGGGGGACTCTGAATATTTTCACTTTGATCTTCCTGTGAATGATGTTTTTCTCTGTTCGGTCTTAGATGCTTTCCCCGTGCATTGTACTTAGTATATCAAAATACGTTGGCATAACCGCGAAACTCCCTTAATCACAAAACCTGAGCACGCCTATAGCAACTTATAATATAAAACAAAGGTTAGTTAGTTACGGGCTTTTTATAGGGTATTCTGTGCAAAGCATTGGGAGTATAGTATAGCTACTTTTGTTCTTACCAGCTTTCTTCGAGTAGTCTATTCACATTCCAATTACATTTGACCCGCACCCCCCTTTTAGTATAGAAGCCATTTCTCTCTTCGTTCGTTACCGGCTTCCGGCAACAACAACAGACGACGATGAGACCGGAAAAACTGTTAGAATAGAAGCCGTTTCTCACTTCGTTCGTCACCGGCTTCTAACCACGACGAGACTCGCCGAGCGGCCAGTATGGAGCCGCTTGAGAAATCTCAATCCGCTTCGCTCCATGGATTTCGTAATGCAGCTCTGATAATAAAGGGAATGTGGCACCTTTATAACCTGATTTTAACTGAGATAGCCAAGTTGTAAAGCAAGTCGGAAAACCCGATACTGTATATATCATTTGTCTTGGAACTCGATATTTCCGTAGAAAAAAGCTAAAACCTACCCGAAATGTACCTCTCATGTATTTCTCGCCAGGCGGCCATTGTTGTGAGCTGCATATGCTGACGTCGCGATGAGCAACATATGCAACATATACAACATATATAACATAGCAACAGAGCAGCATACAACAGAGCAACATATACAACATATGCTGACGTCACGATGAGCATCAGCCAATCGAAGCCCTTGAAGCGTTTCGAGTATGGTAGTGGTTACCAGATCATGACATCGTCCACAGGCGGATATTTATTTCTTTTCCTAGAGGGTCATTTTGAAAATCAAAATCACGTGGTTATTGTACATTTTTTCAGAAAATAATGAGTGGTTTCATTATTTTCGGCCAAAAGTACGCCTAATTACACAAATTTCCAGGTTTCGACCAAGGTGCCACATCCCCTTAAGGACAGAATAACACTTTTTTGACGTTTCATTAAAGGGGAATGTGACACCTTGGGCGAATCCCGGAGTTTAGTGTAATTAGAGGTATTTTTAGTAAAAAATCATGAAAACGTCCAAGATTTCTTTAAAAAATGTACAACAAACTCAATATTTTTATTTTCTAACCTGCTCCTGAAGGGAAAAACAAACCTCTGCCTGTTGATGACGTTATGATCTAGCAACTTCTGCCATATTCAATAGGCTTCAAGGGTTTCAATTGGTTGACTACTCACCGTGACGTCATAAGGTCGTCATGCCAACAACTGGGAACTCTTTCCGGCCCATTTAACATTTAAAGGCCTTTGGCCGACCGCTTGGGTACATTTCAGGTAGGTTTTTAGCTTTTCTATGCGGAAATTTTTAGTTACAATACGTGTGATATATTGAGTACCGGGTTTTCCGGCATGCTTTATAACTTGGCTATCTCATTTAAAATTACGTTATAAAGGAGCCACATTCCCTTTAGGGAGGGGGTGGCTGCCCGGTACCCTAAAACATATAATTCTGCAAATCCATGCTCTCAGAATGTATGTATGCAAGCATTTTACAGACTGTTTGGCAGGTATTATACCCAGGCTGCCTTGGAGAAACATATCCTAAGTCATGGTGCGTACTGAACCGGTTTACCCCAATGGTCTATTTCAACCGAATGCATGCAATGCAAATATTAGAACCGAATGCGTAGAAAACTTGACAGAATTCTGGAAAGTAATCACTTATAAATCATAGAAAGTATATTTCCAATGTCTAAAAGGGCTATTCATACTTGTGATATTGTCCAACTTTAAGCAAGCCGGGGGGACTCTGAATATTTTCACTTTGATCTTCCTGTGAATGATGTTTTTCTCTGTTCGGTCTTAGATGCTTTCCCCATGCATTGTACTTAGTATATCAAAATACGTTGGCATAACCGCGAAACTCCCTTAATCACAAAACCTGAGCACACCTATAGCAACTTATAATATAAAAAAGGTTAGTTAGTTACGGGCTTTTTATAGGGTATTCTGTGCAAAGCATTGGGAGTATAGTATAGAAACTTTTGTTCTTACCAGCTTTCTTCGAGTAGTCTATTCACATTCCAATTACATTTGACCCGCACCCCCCCCATTTTAGTATAGAAGCCATTTCTCTCTTCGTTCGTTACCGGCTTCCGGCAACAACAACAGACGACGATGAGACCGGAAAAACTGTTAGAATAGAAGCCGTTTCTCACTTCGTTCGTCACCGGCTTCTAACCACGACGAGACTCGCCGAGCGGCCAGTATGGAGCCGCTTGAGAAATCTCAATCCGCTTTGCTCCATGGATTTCGTAATGCAGCTCTGATAATAAAGGGAATGTGGCACCTTTATAACCTGATTTTAACTGAGATAGCCAAGTTGTAAAACAAGTCGGAAAACCCGATACTGTATATATCATTTGTCTTGGAACTCGATATTTCCGTAGAAAAAAGCTAAAACCTACCCGAAATGTACCTCTCATGTATTTCTCGCCAGGCGGCCATTGTTGTGAGCTGCATATGCTGACGTCACGATGAGCAAGATATGCAACATATACAACATATACAACATAGCAACAGAGCAACATACAACAGAGCAACATATACAACATATGCTGACGTCATGATGAGCATCAGCCAATCGAAGCCCTTGAACCGAATGCAAATATTAGAAAGCAATCAAAGAAAGGATGCGGATGATGCACGGAAATAGACATCATGGTTTTGGTCCGTATTAAAAAGAAGTGCCATCGCATTTAGTCATCAAAGGTATGTGCTTAATTTTTTGTCATATTAACGTCTATGTTATTGCATGCCAGCGTGCATGGTTGAAAAATTCCGTGAGAATATATCCAATAACAATATGGCACTTTTTCCATGAATACTATCACTTCACAATTACTCCACGATTATGGATAACTTTTTATGGTGTAACAGAGCATGTACATATGCTGATGCCTCTCTCGCTTCTATTGCTGGCACTTCCTTGAGCGAGGTATCGTTAACGTAGTACCATCGATCTTCCGACTGGTTCTAGCAGAAGACAGTGTAGTCGCCGGTCTTAGAATATGCCGTCATAGGGATAACATGTAAATTCAGTTTTTCGGCCATTACATCTGAACAAGTAAAGATAGAGCAAAACGACTTAAACGATATGAATCCTCTCAGCAAGCCAAATGAAATGATATATAATTTGACCTTGCTAGGTCAAATCAAGGATTTGACCTGACCTGAGGTCAGATCAGGGTCAAATTATATAAAATGCATATCATTAGAACTGCAATGCCCAGGTGAGTCTAATGCAGCTAAAATAAATACTCCATCACCATCTGTTACTGAGTTATTCCGTAAAAACCATTTTCCCATGTATTTGCAATGGAGAGGTCATGCCTCGTACCTGACCTTAGGTCATTGATATCAAAAATACTGGAACATATTTTAGAGAACTCGGTGGGGCCATTATGTGAGATGAGTTTAAATCGGATAAGTTCACTCTGCTCCGACTTATGCTATCTTAAACTTTTTTTTGAGGTCGGGTCACTTGACCTGTACTGGTGACCTGACCTGAGATGACCTAACCTTAAAATTTTCACAGAAGTTGTAAAAATGATGAGGGAAAAGGTATGCCGAGTACCAGGGATGCGGAGCCGGAGCCGGAGCCGGTCGGAGCCGACCATTCTGCCCGGAGCCGGAGCCGGAGCCGCCGAAACACATTTGATCGGAGCCGGAGCCGGAGCCGTCAGAAGGGGTCCGGCTCTGGCTCCCAAAGAGCTCTAAAATTACTAAAAATCAAACGTAAAATGGCCACATTTTACCTCGTGAGATGTCGCAAGGAACCACCTTTATTCACCTGAAATATTACATTTTCTCAATATGTTATGTATATCGAGATTAATGAAATATTGCAACTAGGGTGTTCCGTAGACGGTCTCACTCTCGGGCAGGTAATGCACCCCGGCCATTTAGCATGGGCAGAAATTGGCAACAAATGAAAGCATTGGCGTACACTGGCGGATCCATGAGGGGTAGCAAAAAAGGCATTTGCCCCCAAACTGCCCAATTTTTGGCGCTTTTCTTCAAAAAACATATGTTTTTCACGATTTACCCCATACCGTCGGCCTGCATCCGCCCCTGTTGACAGACGCAGGGGGATGCCATTCCGGTCATGCCCCCAAAGCCCTGGAAGGGGGCAGACTATCTTTGGCCCCCAAAGGCCGAAGAAATTGTTTAAAAAAGGTGTTTACACTAGGTCTGCGAGCAATAGAATCTTTGCTCCCACCTCCCCCCCCTCAGGAGAGCTATCATGTACTCGGAGTAGTTTATACTAGGTCTGTCGAGAATCCAGGGCAAAAGGCGCAGAAAACAGCATCCCCGTCACTCGATGCGGCACTAGCGGACTTCAAAAACCTGGGTCGCCTAAAGAGGGCGACCGTATGCGACATCTTAGATAGATATCCAGCCATCATCTAGTCGGCTAGCCTGGTAATGGCTGCGCTACCAGTTACTCAGGTGTCCGTGGAGAGGTTGTTCTCCGCGATGAAGCTACTGCTTACTGATCTCAGGTCCAGACTGAGAGCAGACATATTGGAAGCAATGTTGCTGCTCCGCCCCAACCGCGATTGGGTGGTGTAGTGAGCGAACCAGCTGCTGGGCCCTGGGCAGTAGGGTGGTTGGTTCCGATTTTTCTCGAAAAGGAATTATGCCATCAGCCTATCTGATGTGTTTTTTGATGTTGAACACTGTTAGCTTAGGGTCGTTCAAAAAAACTTTTTTCTTTTCAGACTCGAACCCACTTTTTGCCATTATATATTCAATTCTGATTTCAATGAGCCACATTCCAAGCGTCTGCGACAGCGGGAAAGAGG